>CM061135.1:120350095-120950095 GCA_030789695.1 Scilla litardierei | reverse complement strand
CGACCCTTAGTCTATTTAGGTATTTCTTTAGGATAATAGTCGATCCTCATCGAGTGTGGTACCATATCACTGCTCACCCAGGTACAATGCTCATATATGACCTTCCAATTTCTGATTCTGGGTGGACAGATACCTTCATGGTCATCGTCCTTCCTGATCTGGAGCCGTTGCCCAATGGTTGGAGTTATCTGAATCATGATCTTGCGGTGGAGTCTCGGTTGTCGTTAGAGGAGGTCAGAGCCAAGTTGTCGCCGGGCGAGGCCGAGGCAATGAAGTCCCTTTTGAGTCGACCGAGGCAAGAAAGGTCGATTCATTATTTGTTGGATGATCACACGCTAAAGATCCTTCTATAGAGCCCCGGTAATGCATCTCGATTCTATGTCTTTATCTCCACCACTCACGATAATTATATTTGTTGTTTGCAGATATGACTAACGGAAACCTACGAAGTGGAGAGTCCAGTATGGACCGAGTCTGGAGGGAGCAGCGGAAGAAGAAGAGAACGGTCGAAAGGTCGGGTGCTCGTGCCGAGAGGTCGAGTGCACGCGTCGAGGGATCCAGCTCTCGGTCTCCTCTCCACATCCACCATGGCTCTTCTTCCGGTGGAGAGACTAGGCAGACCTCCAGGCCTTCTTCCCGAGCCTCTTCGAGGGAGGCCTCCAGCCAGGCTCCTGTACGGCCCGTTGTGCCCCTGGCTACCGTCTTGGTTGCAGAGCTGTAGTTGGTGGTCGATGTCGACGCAGTCGACGTTGTTGAGCCGACTGAAGCGATCAACCAGAAGAGGGATATGACCTCCTAATGGGAGGAGTCTGGAAAGAGGAGGCGAATGGAGGAGGAGGATCCCATGGGGAAAGGTATGGGGGTCCCTCCTCTCGAGCTTTCGGAGGTGGTGGAGACCCCTTCGATGTCTTAAGCCCTCCTTGACACCCCTTCTAGATTAGTGGCCTTGGGGCGACATCGTGTCGCCTGCTCCTCTGGTTTGGTCGATCCCTGTAGAGTTCGATCGAGTGTTACTGCTCACTCAGCTCTCGTCTCGATCCTCGGAGCCGGTCCAAGGTGACTTTCATCTACCTCCCTTTGCCATTAGAAAAGAGGAGTCTGCCTTGAGGGACTTTGAGATGACTGCCAGGTTGGTGGAGAACTTGATTCTTCCTAAGGATCTGGAGCTCCTGCAGAGGTTGGACCTCGAAAGGGTGGCCAACTTTTTCATGGGGAGCAGATACCAAGTATGTCACCTGAGTCCTTATTTATCGTCATCCGAGTCAGTCGTTGTTTTGACTAACCCTCATTTTTTGCAGATGGCCGTTCTCAAAGCCATGCAGCACCGACAAGCTGCCAACTTGATCGAATGAGGTCTACGTGTGGCAGACGCGGAGCGCAAAGCGCTCGATCTTGAGGCTCGGGTAAAGGAGGCGGAGGAGGCCTTGGGGAAAGCCCTCGCAGACAAGGCGACAGTCGAGTGGGATGCTTCATAGGTTAAGGACAGCCTGTTGTCGCTATCGGACCTCTACAAATCTGTCGAGCTTCAGTGGCGGTTGGAGAGGTCCCATCTTGAGGAGGAGCTCGACGCCTTTTAGAAGGAGATAGTCGAGCTTCAGGCCAAAGCTTGCGACTCCGAGAGGTGGGCGGAAGCTTGCAAGGTGGAGATGGCCAAGCTTCAAGCCAAAGCTACAGGGCTCAATGAGGCCACTGTGAGGAAGAAGACAGAGCTTACGACAAAGCTCACGAAGGCGATGGAGGCTTTTACCATCGTCTTTGTGTCAGGAAGCGATCCCCCTCCCTCTTAGGCTCAGGCCTTCTATAATTTTCTGTTATTCAAATAAATGAAAAAGCCTTTTGCGACATTTCTTTTTTACTTGAATACCCGCATGTGTATGGCCCCTTAACAACCTAACTTTAAATTTCGAAGAAATCTTTAGGCAAGTTTTGTCGTTGATAGGTTAGGCGTATTCAATCGATGAATGTAACCTTTATAACCATAAATCATGTTTCCTTATGTAGAGAGGGGCGAACCCCGTTCGACATATGCGCCAGGGTCACTAGTGGCGAGGGGCAAGGCCCCTTCGACTTATGGCCGACGAATATTGGGGGTTGCTCAGTGGCGAGGGGGGATCCCTCGACTTACGGCTGACGACAAGGGTCTTTCGGTGTCGAGGGGCGTGGCCCTTTTGACTTATGGATGATGAGTACCTGTGGTTGCTCAGTGGCGAGGGTGAGGAAAAGGTTCGTTCGAGGGGTGAGGCCACTTCGACTTACGACCGACGAGGGTCTTTCGGTGGCGAGGGGCGAGGCCCCTTTGACTTACGGTTGACGAGGACGTTTCGACTGATGTCAAAGAACGATCTACTTTGTATTTCGATGAAGATGAAGATGGATTTCGTAGGATAAAAGATGAAGATGGATTTCGATCATTTTACCCCGTTTGTACAATCATTGATAATACTTCAGCAGATGCTCAGCGTTCCAAGGATGAGGAAGTTCTCTATCATCCAAAGTAGCGAGTCGGTAGGTAGCAGGACCGAGTACATCGATCATTGTGTAGGGTCCTTCCCACTTCGCAGCGAGCTTTCCCTACTTGAGAATCTTGGGAGTGAAAGCGGCCTTACGCAGCACCAAGTTTCCTACACAGAAGCTGTGTTCGTAGACCTTCGAGTTGAAATAATGGGCCATGCATCCTTTTTGTTTGATGAAGTTCGATAAAGCCCGTTAGCAGACCTCATCCACCAGTTGTAGGTTGAACTCGAGGCCTTCTGAGTTTCTTTCTTCATCATAGTAATGGAGATGAAGTGGTCGCTCATTGACCTCGATTGGGATGACAGCTTCGAATCCGTAGGCCAACATGAATGGTGTTTCCCCATCGAGGTTTTGTGGGTCGTTCTGTACGACCATAGTATGCCGGGGATTTCGTCCGGCCAAGTCCCTTCAAGCCCGGTTATTCTCTTTTGTTGGGGCCCAGGGATGCTTTTGTTGTCTGCTTCTGCCAATCCGTTCATCTAGGGATAGGCGATGGAGGCTAAGTGCAACTTGATCTTCAGCTCTGAGCAGAATTCTCTGTAGCTGGTGTTGTCGAACTGTGTGCCTTTGTCTATTATTATGGATTGTGGGATGCCAAAACGATAGACAATGGACTTTCAGACGAAGCTTTAAGCTTCCTTCCATGTGATCCGGGACAGAGGTTCCGCTTCGATCCACTTTGTGAAGTGGTCGATCGCCACTATTAGGTATTTCTGTTGTCAACTCGCTGGCTTGAATGGGCAAAGAAGGTCTAGTCCCCACTTGGCGAAAGGAACTGGACTGATGATATGGGTGGCAATTTTTGACCCGGTCTGATAGCCCGACATGGGCATGGCCCGATAAGACCGTGCTTGGGCCATCGATTTTGGCCCGAAAGCCTTATCGGGCTATGTCGGCCCGGCCCGGTTCCTTATCGTACCGAACCCAGGCCAAGGTAATTGGCCCATTGGACGGCACATCCCAAAATTCTCAGTTCATTGAATCGGTGGACCTCTTAACTTCCTAAGTTAAGCCATGGCACAATGACCTACTATATATTATATAATCCTATTAACTTCTTAAACACTGAATGATTCTTGAAGAAACATTAAATCCAACGAAAGAACTTTGCTTTATAATCCGTTCAAAAGTATAGATTCCAGTGGTTTTATTTATTTCTTTATTGCAGCATGCAGATACAACATTTATAAACCACATTAACTATTTAGCCAAAGCTAAGTAATTCATTCACAGATGAATTGATACGCCAACACATTGATACGCCAACATTTCTCATTGCGAACCAAAGTTTATACAAGGCTCGAATAGTTTTTAAGTACTTCTTCCTAGTATAATCACATCTGAGTATATGCTTTGAGCTCCCCAAAATAAAGTAATATATACAGATCTCATTCATCTAATTCTCTAAATACTGTTGGATGCTATCGGGTCGTGCCGGGCGGCCCGAATTCTTATCGGGTGTGCCCGGGCCACCTCGAAATGGCCCGAATTCTTATCGGGCTGGCACAGCCCGATAAGACTGGGCTGGCCCAAATTGCCACCCCTAACTGATGATGGGGATTAGACCAGTTGGTGGGGCCGAGTTGATCTTTGAGAACTTTTGGCCGGTCGAGCACCGTCGAACATATTCGACGGAATCTTTGAACATCGTTGGCCAAAAGTACCCTTGTCTAACAGCCTTCATGGCTATGGATTTTTCTCCACAGTGGTTTTCGCAATCACCCTCGTGGATCTCTTAGATCACGTAGTGTGCTTCCTGTGGGGCTAAGCATTTAAGGTATGGGAAGATGTCATACCTGTTCCATCGTTTGTACAATGAACTATCTAGTAGGACGAATTGACAGGCCTTCCATTCTAGCTTTCGTGCCTCCACTGGGTCGATCGAATTCTCTCCTATGTTTAGGCAACGGATTATCGGGTCCATCCAAGTGATCTCTTGGTCGAGGCTTAGCAGTTCTTGCGCCAGCTTGCTAGGATGGAGTAGACGTTGTACATGCACGGTCCGACCGAGTCCCGAAGGGGGGAGAAGGATGCAAGCTTCACAAGGCGTCGGCCCGATGATTCTTCGACCTTGGCACGTGATGAATTTCTCCGTGTGTGAACTTGTCGAGCTCTGTCCTAGCGACTTGCATGTAACTCTGCATCGAGTTGTTGTGAGCCTCGAAGGTCCCATTCAGCTGGTGGACGACGAGACTGGAGTCACTGAGTAGTTGGACCACTCTCACCCGTAGTGCTCGAGCCAGTCGGAGTCCATTGATGGTCGCTTCATATTTCGCACCATTGTTAGTGGTTTAGAAATCGAAGTGAAGAGCGTATTCGAATATATTGCCCACTGATGTTTGGATGATTATTCCGACCCCGCTTACAGCTTGTGTGGCCGAACCATCGACTTGTACGTTCCAGTTTCCCTCGTCTTCAATTGCATATTTCGCTGGGTAGCCTCGGGTAGTATGCTAATTGTGTATACCTCTTCCTGCAGGCCATCATTGTAAGTAAGTTCGACGATAAAGTTAGCGAGAGCCAGCCCTTTGATGGCGGTCCTTGATTTAAACTGGATGTCGAATTCACTTAGTTCGACCCCCCATTTCGTCATTCTCCCTGAACGATCGAGCCTCTTCAGAGTCTACTCTAAGGGAGTGTCGATGAGGACCAAGATGGTGTGCACTTGGAAGTACAGTCGCAACCTCCTTGCGGATTGGACCAGTGCGAAAGCCATCTTTTCGATCCTTGAGTAGTTGACCTTCGCACTGTGGAGAACCTGACTGACATAGTAGATGTGCCGTTGTACCCATGCGTCTTCTTTAATGAGCACCGATCTTACGGCTTCCTTGGTGGCAGCCATGTAGATGATGAGCTAGTCATCTTTATCTGGCTTGGTCAGGAGCAGTGGGGTGCAAAGGTACTTCTTCAACTCGTAGAAAGCTATTTTGCAGTCTGCATCCCATTCGATGACTTTCTTGCTGCTTGACGTGGAGGCTATCACCTTTCTCAGCACTTTGAAGAAAGGCAATGACCTCTCGGCTGATTTAGACAAGAACCGTTCCAAGGCTGCTATCCTTCCATCCAGCCTCTGGAGCCCTCTGAGAGTCGAGGGCTCCTTCATCGTGATGATGGCAGTGATCTTGTCGGGGTTGGCCTCGATCCCTCGATTCGTCAGCATGAAACCGAGAAACTTTCACAACCGAACCACGAAGGTATATTTGGCAGGGTTTAGTCGAAGGTTGTATCGCTGGATCTGTGCAAATATCTCCCGGAGGTCTGCAACATGATCCGTTGGCTTCTTTGACTTGACCAACATATCGTCGACGTAGACTTCTAGGTTTCGTTCTATTTGAGCCTCGAAGACATCGTTCATCTTGCGTTGGCACGTGGCCCCTGCATTTTTCAAACCAAATGGCATCTTGGTGTAACAAAAAATACCTCGATCAGTGACAAAGGAAGTTTTCTCCTCATCCTATGCTGCCATCTGAATTTGGTTATATCCTAAGAATGCGTCTATGAAGCTGAGGACTTCATAGCCCGAAGCGTTGTCGACCAGATGGTCGATTCGTGGCATGGGGTAGCTATCCTTCGGGCATGCTTTATTGAGGTCCATGAAGTCGACGCACATTTGCCATTTACCGTTCCCCTTCTTGACCATCACGACATTTGAGAGCCATTCAGGGTACTTGAATTTCCGAATGAAGCCAGCTTCCAGAAGTCGATCCACTTCTTCGATCGTAGCTTCCATCTTTTCGCCTCCCATGTTTCTCTTCTTTTGTTTCATGTGTATGGAGGTCGGGTCGACCTCCAAGTTGTGGGATGCTACCTCGGGGTCGATGCCCGGCATACCCTTCGGGGTCCAGGCGAATATGTCGGCATGCTCTCTTAGGCGGGCAATTAACTGTTCCTTTAGGTCGAAAGCGGGCAGCAACCCAATAGAAACAGTTTTTCCTTCCTCTTCGGAGATTCGAATGTTCTCCGTTTCTTCGACTGCGGCAGGCTGTTGATCTTCGATCCGTGGGTCGACTGGATCCGCCTACTCGATCCTCCTCAGGGTGGTGGACAGCGTATAGCACGACCGTGCCTGTTTCTGATTCCCTTTTACTTTTTCGACCTCTTCGGGGGTCTTTGATCATCTGATGGAAGGTTGAGACCACTGCTTCTATGGCGTTCAGTAGCGGTCTTCCGATGATCCCGTTATATGCCGAGTTGATCTTCACCACCATGAAACTGGTTAAGCGATTGATTTGTCGATGATACATGTAGAGAGTCACCGGTAAGGTGATGATGCTTGCTATCGTGGCAGAATGCCCGGTGAATCCCACCAGGGGTCCCATACAAGGCATCAACTCCACGGATGACATTTTCATCCTCTCCAATGTTATGAAGAAGAGTATGTTGCACGAGCTTCCGGTGTCGACAAGCAACCCTTTTACGGCGATCTCCTTGATGGTGGCTGTGATGACAACGGCATCATCGTGCTGTAGTTATGCACCCTCTAGATCTTTATCTGAGAAGGAGATATGTGAGTAGAATCTCTGGGGCGCTTTTTCCCCACAGATAATGGCATCAATCTTCTGGCGTAGGAGCTTTGGAGAGAGGTCGATAACTCCGGGTGCGGGGGACCTCCCATTATCATGCTGATGAGTCCGATGCTGGGAGGTCTAGTGGCAACCTTGGAGCGTGTGGATGGGTGAGTTGACATGGTCGAATGGTTCGTCGATCGGGATGTCGACTCGTGGTTTCTCACAGACGGCACCAAATTGTTAAGGCCAAAATTGATCGAGACAGTTGTCAAGCTGACGCAGACTTGAGATGCTGAGTCGAAGCCTCGTCAACAGTTGGAGTGGGACCCTTGTTGGAAGAACCAGGGTCGAGTGATGGTAGTTGGAGATGATGCGACGTTCGATCGACCTTTGAGCGGTAGTTGCGTCGATCGTTCGAGGCTGATAAGCTTGACGTCGACCTTTGACGTTGGATGATGGCCATCGATCTGCACCACAGGGACTCGTTAGGGGTGTCAGATCTGAGTTCCGACCCAAATCCTCTCCGATGCTTAAGTTAGTATGGAACTTAAGGGAGAGAGGAAGCGTGGTGCAGTTGAGATCGACCCACAGAGGTACGTCTTAAAACTGGCGGCGCAAGCTCGAATGTATAAGAAGTATAAGTTGAGAAAGTAGAGTTCTTACCTTAGAATTGGAACTTCTTTACCTTCGTTCTTCGGTCTATTTATAGGTAATTCCCCCTTGATAATGTGTAACTGTCCCTCAATGAATTGGGCACAATCTTCACTGGGATTCGAGTTTAATGGATGCCCATTTACTCGGCCCCAGTAACTTTCCCCTGAATGTTAGCGCCAGCCTAACAGTCGAATGACCCATTCACCTGACTCAGTGGTACCCCGCTATGAGCGTGGGAGGTATCGGATTGCGAATGCTAAATGGGTCGAGTATGCGGATACTCCAGTTGAATTCGTACACATGCACTAACAAGAAGTATGTGAAAATAACTCATGGATCATGGCTATGGAAGAAGAACTCATACAATTTTAAAGGAACAAATTTTGGGTATTAGTTCTTGCTTCAGAAGACCACAATATCATTGAAACAAAGTGAAGCTTTAAAAACAAGACAGATGAAAAAAATGAAGTCGTCATCCGGAACAAGGCAAGGTTAGTAGCATAAAGTTACCAATAAGAAGAATGTATAGATTTTAAAGAACCTTTTACCCTGCTAGCTAGATTAGAATCTATTATGCTATTGTTCTCATTTGCATCATTCAAGAATTTTAAACTTTTTCAAATGGATGTGAAAAGTGCATTTTTAAATGGACATGTTGTTAAGGAAGTTTATGTTTCCAACCACCCGGTTTCATAAATGAAACATCACCAAATCATGTTTTTAGACTCAAGAAAGCCCTTTATGGGTTGAGACAAGCTCCTAAAGCTTGGTATAATCGACTAAAGAATTTTCTTGTGGATTTGGGTTTCAAAATGGGTGAAGTTAATTCAACACTTTTACTAAGTACTTTGATCATGACATATTGATAATTCAAGTATATGTTGATGACATTATTTTGGTTCTACTAACTCTTCGCTTTGTCAAGATTTTGCTAAGTCGATGCATGACGAATTTGAGATGAGCCACATGGGAGAGCTCACATACTTTCTAGGACTTCAAATCCATCAATTGGAGTAAGGGATCTTCATCCACCAAACAGAGTACACTGTGGAATTGATCAAGTGCTTTGGGATGGGATCCTCTTCATCCAGGCGTACTCCGATGAGCACAACAACGCATCTTGATAAAGATGAACGTGAAACAGATGTTGAAGTTCGTCAATATCAAGGTATGATATGTAGCTTACTCTATCTTACCGCAAGTAGGCCCGATATTATGTTTTCGCTATGCTTATGTGCATGTTATCAATCACGGCCAAAATAATCACATTTGATTGCGGTCAAAAGGATTTTCCGTTATTTAAACCAATCGCTTGACTATGGATTATTTTATCCTAAGTCATGCTATTATGAGCTAGTTTCATTTAGTGATGCCGATTTTGCCAGTTGTAAATCCGATAGAAAAAGTACCAGTGGCACTTGCCATTTCTTAGGAAATTCCTGTGTCTTGGTTCTCTAAGAAACAAAATTTGATATCTCTTTCTACAATTGAATCGGGATACATTACCACAGGATTGGGTTGTGTACAAGTCTTCTGGATGAGATAAACACTTAAGGATTATTGTATTGATGGTGGTACATGTCCAATCATGGTTGATAACCAAAGTGCTATATGTCTCTCCAAGAACTTGGTACAACACTCCCGTATCAAACACATTGATATTAGACATCATTTCATTAATTATCATGTCTTCAAGAAGGATGTTTATCTAGAGTACATCGAAACCCAAAACCAAATTGCCGATATTTTTTACCAAATCACTGAAAGAAGATTCCTTTATGATGCTTAGGAGAGAATTCGGTATTATGGGTGAAACAGAACTCTAAAAGATCATTTTCCGTATGACTAGTATATTTCATCTCCATACTATGATATGCTCATGTTTTGATCAAATTTTTTGAATATATATATATATATATATATATATATATATATATCACTTTCATATTTGAGTATTTTCCTTATGAGATATATATTACCTTTATGCTTCGCTTGAGCATTATGTATTTGATTTGAATGGATATCATGTGCGATGATTGTGTATGTGATTAGCATTAATAAATGCTTAGTTAAGATGTTTGCATTTATCGTTTAGCTTGAGAACCCTTATAGAAATTCCCTAGATTCATTCCAAGCTTTCTAACATAAGTCAGACGTCTAATGTATCAGATATATTTTTCTCTCACATTTTTCCATCTGATCAGACGTATGATGGTGTCTTATTAGACGCCTGAATCGTTATTTAGACGCCTAGACATTGAACTCCAGATGCCTGGTAATAGGAATGTCAGTCTGTCAAATTTTCCCAGGAACAATCATCTTCTGACTTAACAAAATTAGACGTCTGATGCTGACATACCTGATGCCTGAATAGTTCGTCAGGCGCATGATTGGTCTGCTACAGACGCCTGATCACAATAACTTATGATTTACTTCTACTATATTCTTTCCACCAGACCTCTGATGCTCTTGATCCATATGCCTGGCTCGGTATAATCTCAATCATCACTTTGATTCTCCAGACGCCTGGATACTTCACTCCAGATGCATGTCGAAGGATTTTAAGCCAGTTCAATTTTTGATCCAACGGCTGAGATTTCTCGTCTGATCGATATAAACCCCAATTCGCTCGATTAGGGCTTAAGCAAACTATTTCTCTCGTTTACCCCTTCGTCTACCATTGCGATTTTGTCAAGCTTCGTCAAACTTCCAACAATCTCTTATCTGAATTTAAGTACAACGAGACTCATTTCTTTACACCGATCATCTCGGTATCTCGGGTTTTTTTGTTTAAACTCTCATCTTTTAATGAATATTTCCTAGGGTTTCAACATGCCGCGAACGTTTCATGCCTATTTTCCTCTTCCATGTTCTGCTACAATTACAGTCACATAATATAAGAATCAACAAATTTCATCACATAGAAAATAACATATTATACATCAAAAAATTACATTGATAACTCACTACAATCATTGCATTTTGTTCCTAATTTTCACAAATAGAACAAAATTTCAATTTTCAAACCTAAAAATCTCTTTTCTCTACGTAAACTACGTCATTTTAAACAACCAAAATTTCATATATCGAACTACAATGAACACATTTACTTTCAAAAAAATCCCACATTAACCCCTTCTTTTATCCAGAGAAACTGAATCTTCTTGAACCCCTAAAAATTTCATTAATATTTTGACCTACACTCATCTAATTTTTTTTCTATATATCCCATAAAAATCACATATTTTCTCTAAGTAAACTAAATCATATCGCACCCCAACACTTTCATTATCGAGCTAAATTCATAACTCAATGTAAAATTTATATGTGACTTACCTGAAGCTCCCCCCTTGTGCAACCTGCCTGGAGCTTCCCCATTGCACAATGTCCTCACCTTCAAACCCCTCATGCCTCAAATCACTTCAATGACCTCCCATGTGTGCAACTTCCTCCTCCTTCATTGATCCATCCCTTCAGCATTAAGTGAATCAAGCTCAATGATTTGTTTATGCCTTGCGAAAATTCCCGATCTCCCCCTTCAGCCTTTAATGAATCAAGCTAAGGGATTTGTTATTGCGACAAGAAATTTCACTTCAACGGAAACCCCCCCCCCCCCATCTCTCCCGCCTCAATTCATCACTGCTTAATCGTTTGGTTAGTGCATTGAGCAAAAATTGAAGAAGACAAGCTTCAGGTATTTTTGGAAACCTACTGAGGGAAAACGGTATTTTTTTGTTATAAATAGATTAACTTGTTATATGATAAGATTGTAATCTATTCAAAAGATTGTATCATATCCATGTATGAACTCTCCCATCCCTATGAATAAAGGCATGGGTTCTCCCCCAGGAAATACATTCACAACACGTTATCAGCACGCTCTCCCTGAGATTGAAGGTCTGTTCATTGCGAAGCTAGGAAGGAGACGGTTGATTGATCGTGCACGCGCATGCAGATGTCGCCTACCTCTACATGCTCGTCTTCTTCGATCTCTGAGGTATATCGAAAACGATGCAATTTTTTATCATGATCATGATGCTTATGATATCGATCACCCAAGATCAAACTTGGAAAACATCAAAAATAGACGGCTGCTCCTCGTCGCCAATCCTTTAGGGGAGCGAACACCACCACCCCTCTGTCATTGCCATGCCGCTCCCCTAGCGGTTGTGGCACGCCGCCGCATACATCGGTGGTAAAAATGTAATGATCTGCTCCCCAGGATACCCGAGAAGTACGAATTCTTCCCAAGTATTCCTAGATCGACGAGTGTTACGTAGAAAGAGAGAAAAGAAGAGAGTAAAAGAAATCTGCAGGTCACTGTGCACGTGCTGGGAAGTACAAAGCTCCATTACAGAAATAATACAGAGCACTAAATAAAAGTACATTTATTTTATTAATACAATGATACATCTTTTACATACACCATATGTATAAGGGTGGTACAAAAGTGGGGTACAACAAAAAGAGAAACCCCAACCCAAAAGTACAAAAAGGTGTCCACACCCAGTACAACACACACACTAATCTACCCTAGGGAAGTCCAACTGGACGAAGTCGTCCGTGGGCTCTATCACTGAACTGGGAACAACCTCTGGTGTCGGGACCCACACAGGCTGTTCTAGTCCTACTCCTGAAAACCACAAAGCGGGGCACGTCAACGCGTGACCCAGTAGAAACTCCTAACACTCTAGTAGGATCCAATTATGGAACTTGTCCTTCTAACTAACCATCCGACTACAGGTGTCACAACAACTAAAAGATTTATGCAGAATTTAAATAAACAATACATAAGTGCTAAAAGTGAGAATAACAGAATAAGTTAGTTAAAATTAGATGTTTAATGGTTATTTGGAAAGCCGAGTAAATCGTAGGACCTTAATCATCACAAGTACCCAAATAGAACAAGGTACATTAATCATCACGAAGTACCCGAACAGAGCAAGGTATGTTAATCATCGCAAGTACCTGAACAGAGCAAGGTACGTTAATCATCGCAAGTACCCGAACAGAGCAAGGTACGTTAATCATCACAAGTACCCGAACAGAGCAAGGTACGTTAATCATCACAAGTACCCGAACAGAGCAAGGTACGTTAATCATCATAAGTACTGGAAGTAAAAGAAACATAATTCCAGATTAAATTAATTAAAATTAGATGTTTAATAATGACTTGGAAACCCAAGTAAACCGTAGGACGCTAAGGAGCCGGACTTCTCCCAGGGTAGGTGAAAAGTGGTACCACAACTAGCGATACGAGCATTGGAGAGGCCTCTCGTAACTCCCTACCCGAACGGGGCAAGGTAAGGGAGTGAGTAGATCTATCATCTCGGTTTTTGATTTGGGACAAACGGAGCAAACCATCAATTACCTAATGGTGCAACAACGAGTACACCACCTGCCTCTCTAACTCTAGTCAACTTCCCCTTACGGGAGTGACATGGCGAGTGAGAAATCCAACATATAGCTGCTCCTTAACTCCTATAATTTATCCGTGTTTCCACCAAACCCGCATCTGGCGTCTCACCCATTTTAGGATGGAGGGAGCGCTCCAGACATTAACACTCTGCCTCACTCTTAGTTTATGAATCAATTTCTCATTACTTCATTCGGTGGTCTCATTCACCACATTCCAAAACATTTCATTTTCTTTCATAATTTCCACCGATGTTGTGATTTAACACCATCACATTCATTTCAACATAACGTCACATGTTTTCCATCATTGCCAATTAATATCTCTCACATCATGGAACACAATTCATGTTATTTAATATGGTACATAAACATAAACATTAAACATGGGCATGAGATTACAACTTTTTCCACAACAATTTTGGAACATGTGAATATGACAACTACACTAGCATAACATAAACATATAGTCATATGCATGGTTCTACCAACATGGAGAATACCAATAGCTAGCAAATGGACATAAAGCATAATATGCATATCATGAATTTCCACTATACATAACCATATGAAACATAGTATAAACTGAATACAAATTAAGCATAAACATGGGAATACTCTAAGCATACTAATTTAGTTTACACTTGGTCATAATTGATTACTAGATGAAAACTCGTACTAGAGCACGAAAGCTTGCAACTTATTGCAATATGGACATTGTTAACATAACTATCAAATGTATGAAACTAAAATTGTTCATACAACATAGATTGCCACATGGTTTACACTAGCATGGGATACTATATGGAACATTATGGCATAAACATGCATACTTCAACATGGATTACATTAGCATGGAATACTAAATGAAACATTATGTCATAAGCAAGAACACTAACATAATTAGTGGAACATATCATACTAACATAACTTTGGGCATGTTGATATAACCAATGAAGCATGGCATACTAATCATAATTAATGAAACATGGCATACTAATTAAAATTAGTGAACATGTCATACTACTAACATAGTTAATAAATCATGGCATGCTAATATAAGTAATGGTATATTAACATACTAAATGGACATGGCATACTAAAAAGGACTTAACTACAACTTGTGGCATATTAATATACAATTGATAACCTAGAGCATGCCAATGATATACCCATAGAGCAAGCTGCCAAATTGACAACATGACAAGCATTAATGCTATAACAAGAGCTCACTAATTTAACAACATGCTAATTTATATCTTGTAATAATCATATATTGAAGCCACAAGCATGGATATCCATAATTGAACACAAACAACACATTCATGCAACTTAGTCTCTGGAAATAACAGGATAGACCCAAACAGAGGCATAATTTTCCAAATATTTGTACTAAACATCAATTTTCCTCCTCTTAAGAGTTTTAGACATGACAGTCCTGGACTCACAAATAAACGTTCAGGCAGAAATATAAATTAGGTGATTTATGGTGAATTGTTTGGTGAGACCTGAAGAATCTGTTTTTTAGACAGATTCTGAAGGCTGTAACAATTACTGTTTTAAGTCAATTTGCAGTTAGAATCTCGAAAAAAAGCACCAGGGAAAAGTTGTAGAACAGGTTGTTAACTTTACAACGAGACCAAGAACACTAATTTCTATGGTGTGTGCAGGGACTGAGATCAATTTTTTTAGAATGTGCACAGACTAAATAAAATGCAGACATGTTGTAAAGATGGAACTCTTATTCCTAACTACTGAACTGAACATAGGTCTGTCAGATATGAACATGGGGTAGGATTTCAAGATCTATATGACTATATTTTTATCAGATTTTATTTCGAAGCATAATTAAAAGACATCTACGGTTTTTATTCCGGAAACTAAAATCCTACCATTGTGTTTGGAATTCTGCCTTGATATGTCCTTTTAAAAATTCCTTGGCCCTTCTTAATCCTTGAATTACTTGAGCTTCCTTGAGCTTCTCTATTCCTCCAAAGCCCCCTCTCTCTCTCTCTTCAATCCAAAGCTCCAAAGTTTAGTACTAAAAGTTGGATTTTTGGTGTGAATTTGGGCTTTAATTTTTGTTAGAAAGACAAGTGGAGAGGGGTGGTGTTCTTGGTGGTGCAAGGGGGTAAGGAGGTGAGAGTATGGTGGTGGAATGGGTGGTGCAAAGGGGAGAAACACCAAGGGGAAATTTTGGCCAGATTTGGGGAGGGGAGAGGGAGAGGGAGAGAGTGAGAGATGAGTGAATGAGGATTTTCTTTTTCTTTTTTCCTTTTTTTCTTTCATCCAAATCAATCTCGTTCCTCCACCTCATCCTAAAATCATCTCCAAATGATAAATGGAGAAAGTTAGGTATGGATTAAGCATCTCATGACACCTCTTAGTGTTAGGTGGCATGCATACAAATTTGTGTTTTTTCTCTTTTTCGTAAAAGAAAAATACATATACAAATACTATAAGTTATACCATATACCACTCATATGCAAGTATTTCTTACCATATACTTCATTTACTAATTCCAAATGGCAGTTTAAAAACATTTAAAAATAATTCCGTCACCACAAGAATTAAAGAAAAATATGTAAGGATACCCAAAATTATACTCACATATAAACGTACAAGAATACATATATATACGTATATAGGGATACTGGGTATTACAAAAACCCTTATCTAGGAATTCACAAAACAAAACAAAACATGGCTGGCCAGTGACACCCTTACTGCTGGCAGCCTACCCCACCTCCCCTGGCCATGTCGCTCCCCCAAGCGGCGGTGGTGGCAGCAGCCTAGCCCACCTACCCTATAGCGGTGGCAAAACCTAACTTAGGGTTTTCAACAAAAAAATATTTCATAACCCTAGCGCCGGTGGCCCATCACTGCAGGCAAACCACCACCGCCTTGTGCCCCTTGCTCGGTGAAAGAATGCCGCAGGGAGCAGCGGCGACTAACCCCGCCACACCCCAAACTTAGCATTGGTAGCTGGCCCAAATAAAAAAATTCTTTTATTTAGGGCCGAATCCCACAGCTCTACTACGGGCCTCAGCCCACAACAACCCAAAAAATTATGAAAAAGGCTGCAGGCCGAAGCCCGCAGCATCCTGTGGGTTTCATTCAACAGACCAAACAAAAGAAAAGAAAGAAAGACTGCGGGCTTCGGCCCGCAGACGAAACGAAAAAAAGTAGAATAGGGGAAAATGGGTTGAAGCCCGCAGCTATGATGCAAGCCTCAGCCCAAACTCGAAAAAAGAGAGAAGAAAAAGAATAACGGTGGGATTTTTGGCCTAAAATAAATAAGAAATAGAGGGGGGAAATATGGAATAATATGGGGGAAACAAGGGGATATTTCGGGATATTTTGTGAATAAAAAGTGGGGACAAAAGGGAAAAATTATTTTTCCTTTCAAACAAATTACATGATGGCATTATTAAGTTTTATTTAAATTGACCTCATGCACATAATTTATCACTAGCATATTATTCTTGCATGATGCATGTGTTTAGGATCATATTAATATGCATTATATCACACATATCTGTCACAAATTCTATGATAAATTTTTTGCTTACTTGTGCGACATTAGCTTAATAATTATGAAGATCTTGTGACCGCTCTGCCATTAGTTATCTAACCTAACAGTGTATGACATTGCCCTGTGATCCAATTAATTATTAAGCATTAAATATGATAATTTTATTTATCCTATGAATCTGTGATGCATGTGATGTGTTATAAACATGTTTTCTTAGCACAAATTTTGCATGAATGACTAATTGTGCTTTTGGATCGGCCTTTTAAGTCCCACATTTTATTTTTCCCACACTTTTCTTTTTTGAGAGAAATTATAATGATGAATAAAATGTAATGCTTATGACCGATGACTATTTCCATAGAGGCGAAGGCCACTACTGAAGGAGAAGATGTTTATGGGACACATGTGGTTTCCAAAATTGTAATTTTCTTTTTCATTTATGTAAAATGAAATGTATATTTGGACTTTGGGACATTATTTTTTTATGTGGTGACTGGCTTATCCACGCAATTAGCTTATTCATTTAAAATTGTCTCTGCATGTCATAATTCTTTTCAGTATTATTAATTCATGCAAAATTGTGCTTTTCTAGATAAAATGACTCGCAAGCGTCGATTTCAAAATTCTGGAAGCATCATGGAAGAATTATTTAAGCTGGCAGTAGGATGTCAAATTCCATTAGCGAGTACAGTCCCTAAGCGCCATTGTTACAAAAGATAGCTCTGCTGCAGACATTAAAAAAGCAAAGGCTATAATATATATTTGTTGTCATGTAAATAATACCTTAAAGGCTGAATACATTCAGTCAAAGATCCACTAGAGTTATGGACTACCCTTGAGGGTGTGTATAAACATCAGAAAGATGTTATACTCCCAAGGGCTCGTTATGAGTGGAAGAACCAGAGGCTGCAGGACTTTAAGTACATAGCTGAGTATAACTCAGCACTATTCACCGTCACCTCACGCCTGAAGTGTGGTGAAAAAGCCTCAAAAGAACGCAAGCTAGAAAAGACTTACACGTCTTTTCACGAAAAATATGCGATTCTAATGCAGCAATATCATGAACGAAGTTCACTAAGTATTCTGAGCTACTAGCATGCTTGTTAATGGCTGAACAGAATAGGAAGCTTCTCCTTGCCACTCATAACTTGCGTCCCCCTGGCACGGCCCCCTCCCAGAAGCTCACAATGCATCTTCATCAAAGAAGAAAAATAATAATAATAGAAAAGGAAAATTCCAGAGGGGGGACCAAACAAAAAGGCCAGAGGGCAAGTACACCAGAATAAAATAGAAGGGAGGCAGAAGTTCACATGGCGAAGCAACGCTAAGAACAGAAATCAAGCACCGCCACCACTGAAGGGTTGGGAAGACCAGTGTCATAGTTATGGAATAAAAAGGCACTGGTCCAAAGTGTTCAGAACTCCGTGGCACCTACAAGATTTGTAGACAAAGAGCGTAAAGAATAAAGTCGTGACAAATCTGGTGGCCAACTACTCCCAAACTACAGTGCAGTTCACAGCTGTTGATTTCGAGCAAGACGACTTATTTGATTAGTTGCTTTTTTATCTTAGTCAAACAACATTGTCATTGAGAGCTCTTTATGTTTTTCATAACTATGTAGAGTGCTATTGAATAAAGTAGTTATGTTTTTTGGAATGAAATGTGCTTATATACTTCATCTTTTAATCGATGGAATGCTCTCATGACTGCCTAGTAGACAGTGCCTTGACACATACAATCCTTCAATATAAATGCTATTTGCATAGCATTATACCATATGATAGCCTGGTAAATACAATATCAAGACCATCAAATATAATTGAAGGATCAGAGAATGCAACTTTATTGCTTCCAAGTGGTACACAAATAAAAATAAAGGATGCATTATTCTCTGAACTCACAAAGAAACTTATTAAGTTTCAATGACATCCGTCTAAATGGATTTCACTTAGAAACTTCAAGTATAAATAATAAAAAATATATGTATGTAACTTCTCAAGAAAAAGGAGTTCAATCCATACTTGAGCGTTTTAAGATCATCTCATCAAGCCTCTATCATACAAAGACTTGGACAGAGGAAGCAAATTTGACAGAGCACTTGTAATGCTCGATATCATCCAATTTCTACTTTGTCTTGTTAGACTTGACCACCCTGGATCGGTAATAATGCAACGCATCATATCCCATTCTTATGGGCATGCTTTGAAGAACAGAAGATTCTTCAAACGGTTGAATTCACTTGCATCCATTACTACAAGGGAAAATTGATTACATGCCATCTCCACTAAAAGTGGACATAGAGTCTCAAAGCTTCCTCAAAAGAATACAAGGAGATATATGTGGACCAATCCACCCCTTATTGTGCCTTTAATTGATGCATCCTCGAAATATTTGTATGTGTGTCCACTATCGACATAAAATTTAGCTTTTCCAAAGTTATTGGCACAAATAATAAAATTGCGGGCACATTTTACAAACAATCAAATAAAGAAATTACGTCTGGAAAATACCGGTGAATTTACCTCCTGATCATTCAAAAATATTGCCTAGCAACTGTGATAGAAATTGAACATCATGTACCACATGTTCATATCCAAAATGAGTTGGTGAAGTCACTAATAAAAAGAATCCAATGGATTGCACGTCCATTATTAATAAAATCCTAGTTGATGGTGACTGCACGAGGACATGCAATCTTGCATGCTGCTTTTTAAATAAAAATCAGACTCTCTGGAGGTCAGAGTCTTTCTCCAATGCATCTTGCATATGGAATACCACCGGATATCTCACTTAAGAATTTTCAGTTGTGCAGTTTATATCCCCATAGCACCACTGCAGAGGACAAAAAAATGTCCTTAACGTCATTTAGGGATATATGTAGGGGTTGACTCATCCTCAATTATAAGATACAAAGAACCCCAAATGCGAGACGCATACAAGGCACGTCTTGAAGACTATGAATTTGGTAAGACAACATTCCCCATGCTAGGCCTAGATTTTGAAAAATCTGGAGCTTCACAAATAATATCGTGGGATACAAAATCATTAACCCACTATGTCTGGGAACCAATCAAATGTGAAGATGAGATCCTGAAGATCCTACACATTCAGCACATTGTTCATTAGTTACTGGATTCATTTACTGACAACCAGAAGATTGTCAAATTAAACATCCCTATTGCAAATACTCCAGTTATGATTGACATCCCCGAGAATGGATTTAATCCACAAGCTGCAGAAGTGGATGGTCCTCAACTGAAAAGAGGCAAACCACTAGGATCAAGGACAAAAATCTAAGACAAAGAAAAATCCTGAAGACCATGTGACAATATCACCACAGGAAAAATGAGCTCATGTCCATGCCCTCACACCTACCGGGATCCACTACAGAGGAAAAAACAAGAGAAACTGAAATATCATTAAACTATGTATGCACAGGGGAGGTGTTGACATAAAGAGTACGATCATCGAAGATGCCTTTAGGTTTCATATTGACATTCACGTCGCTGACAGCGACGATGATAATGATCCACATTTCGTTGTTGAATGTAAATGAAGAAATGATTAGCCAATGTTGAATAAGGCAATAGAAGCAGAGCTAAACTCGCTTAAGAAACACAAATTTTTTGGACCAATAGTCCAGACTCCAAATGGTGTCAAACCTGTGGGATATAAATGGATATTTGTTAGAAAAAGAAATGAAAATAATGAGATCGCACACTACAAAGCAAAGTTTGTAACACATGGATTTTTCCAAAGACCGTGTATTGATAATGAAGAGATATACTCATCAGTAATGTATGGATCACTTTTCGATTTTTAATTAGCTTAGCAGCAAAGAAAGGATTAGATATGCAGCTAATGGATGTTGTGATTGCATATTTATTTAAAAATATCGATACAGAGATATATATGGAACTTCCTAATAGCTTTTCACTGCCTACGAATTTAAAGGATAGACATCGGGACGTCTATTCTGTTAAGCTACAAAGTTCATTATATGGTCTTAAACAATCGAGAATGATGTGGTATAACAGCCTCAGTGAATTTATTGTACAATAAGAATTTCACAATAATGAAGTACGGCCTTGAATTTTGTAATAGCCAAGGGAACAAAATTCGTAATAATTGCAGTCTACGTAGACGATTTGAATCTCATAGGATCTCCTGAAGAGATCACTGAGACATCTGTAAGCCTGACAAAATAATTTGAAATGAAAGACATATGTAAAACAAAGTCCTGCATTGGTTTTGTAACGGCCACTTTTCGTGGCACATTGTTCGTGCACGTGCTTTTGGCCGGGCACGTGTTTGTTTTAGACTTTGTTTGTTGGTGAACACTTTCGTGTGATATGCCGTTGTGAACGTCTCTGAGAATGTTAAATAGTGGCACTATTTTGGAACGACGTTTCTCGAGTCGTTTTCCCACAATTTAAACTTATTCGATGAGACGTGGCGATTTTCACTTTTGACGGGAGACGTTTCTATTTTTAGTTTCGTCGTCCGACGTCAAAATTGAGATCCGTCTTCTTAGTTAGCTCACTCTCGTCATCACGATCACTCCGATATTTATTTTATAATTTTTGGAGTTTATTTGACCACTTTTATATTTTTAACAAGTTTTATATTATTTTTAATAATTAATTTTTAAATTATTTTCGGCCAAATAAAATTTATTTGAGTTTTAAACGTATTAAAGAATTTTTGAGCCAATTTCCAGCTCATTTGGACCAAGTCAAATCCTTGGGTGAGTTGGAGAAGTTGAATTTCAAATTTCAAATTATTTTAAACTTCTAATCCTATTAGATTTAGCCCTAGACCAAGTCAACCCATCTACACTAAACAACCCCTAGGAAGACCTATTTTCGTAAGAAATTAACCCTAGCCTCTTCCAAAACCCAAAATTGACGTTGCGACGATTCGTCGCAACGTTGCGACGAACGGCAGCCGCACAACCGAAGAAATCACCCCCGTTCCCCCGCTCCGACCGAAGCCCAACCCCGCACCACAGCCGCTCCGCACCCCACTGCTGTCGCTTACGCCCGTTCCCCCGCTCTGACCGAGAGAGGCCCTCGGTCAGACCGAGGCCTCAACTCCGCACAACGCCCGCACCAACCCCCGCCTTGTCGCCCCGCTCCGCACCGCGCCCGACCGACCCGCATCTCCGCACCGACCGGCGTTGCAAGCGTTGCAACGTCGCAACATCACAGCCCCCCGCATCCAAGCGCCTGACCGAGCCCCTCTTCCGCCTGACCGAGAAAAGGCCCCGCACCAAGCTCCGCACCCCGCTGCTGCACCCCCCAAGCATTGCAACCCCGCATCCTCTGTGCACGACTGAAGGATCTCCCCGCACCGAGGCTGTACGACCGAGAGTCACTCGTCACAACCCCGCACCCGTCGCATCGCTTGCCACCGTGGGCCCCCCAAGTTCTCCAGATTTATTGTGGGTCCCCCAAAGGTCCCTAGGACTACTGTGGGCCCCACCTAGGTGCTTGCTCTTTGAGGATTCGCCGCGTACGATGTTGCACCACGTCATAGCCTGTCGTCGCACGTGCTAGCTTTGGAATCTGGAATCGTCGCCCCGGTTGATTGCTCTGAAACTTCCAGCGAGGAATCTAATTGGAATCTGGACTTGGAGCGCGTTCTTCTATTCCAACCCCCGGCGTCGCTACCCGACGCCGGTGTAGCTTTCGCGTCGTGTAGAGGTAACGCTTTGCACCCTTAGGACCCCCAACACATTGCCTGCTAATCAAGACTAAAATCAGTATTTTTAAAGTATTTTAAATGTTTTAAATTCACTAATCAAGATTAATAATATGGACTTTAGGCCGGTGGACTTGTGCACGTAGGATAATTGTGATTTTTGGACTCAGTGGACGGTGTGCTCAGACGTGATACTTGCAGGCAAGTGAAACTTGCCAACTCTTGTGTAGGGCCATGCTTTTAGGCCACTTCCTTGTTTTCAGCGTAAAAGAGACTAGTCAGTGAAATGATAGCTGGCTAGACGCCTACTTGATCTAGTTTGACAACGAAACTAGATCCGTCACCTAATTGATCTAGCTTGACAACGAAGCTAGATCCGACCCTTTAAACTTGTTGTTCATGCATACTAAACTGTCACGTTTACTTTCCTTATCTGTACGCACTTTTAACTGACATGCATTGCATTCTACATGTCATCCAGTCGATTGTTGCATTCGTAGCACACGCTACAATACTTGTACTCCTTGAATACTACTTCCAGGGAAACGGGCCTCATGTGTTGGTCAAAAGCCAATGCCCGGGTTCCTGGACCGCTCGGTGCACCCCTATGCCATACTTGTTAAAAACACTTCCTGGCTCGTGATCCAGAAGCGAGCATTCCCGTTCGGGGGTAAGGCCCTGGCTCGACACACGTGGAGGGGTAGGGATAAACGGTTACTTGAGCTTAGGAGTGGCCTGATCAGCCCTTTAGCCAAAAGACGGAATCTCTGTGCACGAGGTGCTTACTTTCCTTGTATTGTACTTGTCTTGTGAATGATTCATGTAATACTTGTCATCCATGCCATGTTTAAATGATATGCTCGTATTTACTTTACTTTACCTTACCTGTTGCACTCATACTTTAACTGCCATGTCATCGCATTCATGCTAGAACTGCTAGGTTGCTTTACGTTTGCCTACCTTCCGTTTCCTTACACAAGTCTCTTGTAGACTTGCTGACATGTGCCCCTTGCTCTTTTGGGTGTCACATGTTAGATCCTGAGCCAGAGACCGTTGCTGAGTACGTGATTGTTGCTGACGCTGAGCCTGAGTCCATGTCTTCTCAGGAGGAGTTTTGTGGACATCTGTGACCTTTTTGGTGACGTTGCAGAGCTTTCTTTTGTTTTAGGTTTTGTTGTTAGTTGCCGGTGCGTGGCACCTTTGTTTGTACGTTGTATTCTTGTTGGCCATGTTGGGCCTTTAGCTCTCTTTTATTTCAGCCTGGTGGCTTTTCTGTGATGTTGGAACTTATTTTATGGATATTCTGAGATATCTCTTTTGTCTCATTTCATTATTATTATCTTTGTTTCGTTCGCGTTGCAAGGACCTGCAGTTTAAATCTGATTGACGCTTATCGGACTTGCAGCTTTGTAGCTTCAAGTCTGAGCGGACCTTCTCACGCTTCGCCTCGACGTTTTTGGGAAGCGGGGCGTGACAGGTTTACAGATTGAACATCTAAACGATGGAATCCTACTACACCACACCACATGCACAAAGAAATTACTACAAAGATTTCACATGGAACAATGTCATCCATTAAGTACACATATGGTAGTACGCTTTTTGGATGTACATAAAGACCCCTTCCATCTGCTGTAAGAGGTGGATGATATACTTCGTCCTGAAGTCCCTTATCTGAGTGCTATTGGAGCACTTTTATATATGGTTAAATGCACACGTCCCGCTATAACTTTGCAGTGAATTTACTAGCCCGATATAGTGCAGTGCCCATAAAAGCACCACTGGACCAGGGTTAAGAATCATCTGCGCTACCTCCAAAGGTCAACAAATTTGGGCCTGTTTCATAAAAAAAAGAATCATATTCAACACTTGTTGGCTATGCAGATGCAGGATATAGGTCTGATCCACATAATGAAAAGTCACAAATATGGTACGTGTTTAGCTACTGTGAGACGACAATCTTTTGAAAATCTGTCAAGCAAACGATGACGGCAATCTCATCTAATCACTCAGAAATTCTCGCTATACATGAAGCAAGCAGAGAATGTGTTTGGCTACGCTCAATTGTACATCACATCCTGTTGACGACCGGATTGAAGACTGGGGACCTTGAGCCTACCACTATATTCAAGGACAATGCTGCTTGCATTGCCCAGTTACGAGGAGGCTACATCAAAGTTAATAGAACAAGGCACATCTCTCCTAAATTCTTCTAGACACATGAACTTCAAAGGGATGGTGAGATTGACGTCAAACACGTGCAATCTAGTGAAAAACTGGCTGGACATGTTCACTAAGTCACTTCATATGGCCACTTTAAGGAAGTTTGTACAAAGATTGGAATGAGTCGCCTAATAGATCTGAATAGTCGCCTAAGGCTTGTACAGATTAGTGAGAGCTAAATAGAATTTGTACTCGTTTTCCTTAGCTATGGTTTTTTTTCCCACAGTGTTTTCCATAGACAAAGATTTTAACGAGGCAAATCACATTAACTCAGAATCCTGAAGTATTCACCTCTTGCGATACTCGTTTGATGACCACAATCCCGAAGTATTCATGAGCAGAGTTCATACTTATGACAGGATAAGGGAGATTGTTATAAATAGATTATCTTGTGAGATGATAATATTGTAATCTATTCAAAAGATTGTATCATATCCATGTATAAACTCTCACATCTACTGTAATTACATGCTTGTGGTCTCCTACAAGAAATACGTTCACAACATTTTTCCAAGGGTAATTTTTAGTTTTATGACAAAACTTAAAAATAATTTTAAATTTCGACCAACAAAAAAATAATTACAAAAATCGACCAACTAACGCCACGTCAGCGGCGAGGCGCGTGGCCTCGCCGCTGGCCGGGCTATTATTGACTATGCCGCACTTGGCAAGTGCGTTTTTTGGGCCGCACTTGGCAAGTGCGGCCAATATAGTACGTGGGGTATGCTCCAAAAGGCACGTGACTTAAGTCACGGGCTTCTAAACTGGTCGCACTTGCCAAGTGCAGCCAGTTTGCCTGCTATTTCCAAGCGCGGCCAGTTTGCCTGCTATTTCCAAGCGGCGCCCGCCCAACCCGATCATAATTTACCCAAAAGCGAATAAGAGAAAAAACCCTAGGCTAGCGGTGCAGTGAGGGACGACAGCGGCTTCCCCATTTTCGTTGATCCGATGGCGGTGGCTTCCCCATTTTCGTTGATCCGACGGTGGTGGCTTCCCCGTTTTCGTTGATCCAACGGCAGCGACTTCCCCATTTTCGTTGATCAGATGGCGAAATTCACAAATATGATCAAATTAACAGAAACGAAAACAGGTACACCTCTAATGCTTCAATTAATTTGCTACCCATGTACTTCGAATTGATTGAATCACATGTGTGTTGGTATCGCCATTTGATCTACATCTGTAGCTCTATTTCAGGCAATGTTCCGTTCTATACTCTTTGATGAACTGATCCATGAGTTACTATACTGGTTTCTAGACCCAGATCCTTTTTAAACGCATGAAGAATGAATGAATGTATACTGATGTTATTGCATCATTTAGGGTTTTGTCAAAGCTCGCAACATGTGGAACATGTAGAATACTATATTCTCTTTTGATAGAACATGATGCATTGTTGAAGATGTGTATGTAGCTAACATGGATAGCATCATGCCTTGCGTATTAGGGAAAATGTTGTTGGTAGGTGAAGTGGGCGTATTGGGGACACACATGGAGATGTATCGTATTTTGGTGATGGGCATGGGAGCACATGAGCTTTCATTTTGTTTCATGCATTTCAAATGGTTAATTAATAGGCTATTTTAATTTCAAAGTCCATACACAGATATGCTATTTTAATTTTAATGATTATGTTAAATTCACATGTGTAATATACATTTCCATGATTTCTAATGCATTATAAAACAATGTTTTTACAAATTATAAGATAGAATATCATGGAGGAGGCGGGACCAATAACTGACTAGGTCTTGTATGATCAGGCGCACCATCGGTCTGCGCAGATCCAGTATGGACAGGTATGAATATTTGAGGTGAAAAATTCAGAAAATTTAATTATGATGCCAATGCAGAAAATTAATTAACGTGGTATTGCTTGCAGGAGGCTGTGATAGGAATTGTTGATCACGCACGTAGACATTCAGAATGGCACATAGATGAGCATGTGGAGCTGTGCATCATAATGTCTGGGATACACGTATGTGCAAAGTTGAAGTGGATACGATTGGACCATGCACTATTAATAGCATTGGTTGAGAGATGGCGGCCTCAAGACGAACACATTTCATATGAGACAGGGGGAGATGACGATTACACTGCAAGATGTGGCTGTCATCATAGGCCTACCTATATCCGGGAGCCCCATTTATCAAATAGGCCGACGACATAGTACATGGGCCGATTTGATGGAGCGTCTTCATGGGCCGACGACATATATGGAGTTTCCTGATGAAGCCACGGATGAGGAGATTCAGTAATATGCACGGGCATACTTACTGCATATGATCGGACCCTTATTGGTTCTGGATCCAAGCAAAGGATCGGTCCATCTATGGTGGTTGGAGAAGCTGGAACATTTTGAGGAAATTGGAGGGTATGTGTGGAGAAGTGCAGTGCTGGTACATATGTACTCTGAGCTAAGCAATGTGGCAAGGATGAAAATATCGGCTATATATGTACGTGACACCTTGTTGCAGGTATAACATTATTAATTCTGTAATAGTGAGAAGTGTATAAATATGTTTTATAAATAACTGAAAAATTCATATTTACAGGTATGGTCCTGGGAGAGATTACATATATGCCACCCACATACAGACAAAATGTATTGGACGGCACGGGCCCCTTAGGCTGCAGGTGGAACATGCCTAGTTCATTTCGTGAAAATCCCCAAGGGAACCTCGAATTGTATAGAAATGAGCTTGACTCGTTAGAGAGCACACAGGTTTGAATTTGTAAATTTTGAATTAATGATATATATGTAAATAGTACGTCGTCCAATTATGTATTTCTGTCATTCATGCTTATTATCTGGGAGCCAAATGCTGCGCAGTTGGAGCATCTTCATCCATTATGTTTAGCCTTTTCCGCGATATGGCGTGCACGTGTACCATTATTTTGCTGGGAGGATATTGAAATGCATGTACATGACCGTATTACGCAGCAATTTGGGTTAGCACAGCACATCCCAGTAGCGGTCCCAGTAATGACAGGGAAGTCAGGTATGACCCCTTAACAATGGGCTGCTGCCATCGTGGAGACTCGAGCGACATGGGAACACAGATTTGACCATGTTGTGGTGGAGGAGGATGCCGTGTCGGTAAATTATTATATGCAATAGTATTGGATGATCACAAGATGATAGATATATACTAGGCAGGAGCCCCCATTCTCGTACATGCCACATGGGCCCCTTGAGCGTAAAATGGTAAAATTTGTCATATATACTTCTTAATATTATAAATTTATTTGATTCATATATACTAAGTGTTCAATTTGTTTTACTGGGTGATACGTTGCTTAACATCTACAATCGTTTGATCATTGGTTTACATGAGGACCCATATAATCCTCACTTGATAGCCATCCAGCAAATGTCGATGATGTGATGGGGCAGACACGGCATCGTCCTGAAAGAACAGACACGAGCTATCTTTGACGACTTTATAGGAGGGATGTCACCGAAACTTCGCAGCAGTAGGAGCAGGAGCAGCAGGAGCAGCAGCAAAAGATAATGGATGAAGTTGTGACCTCGTAGCCTCAGTATACACAACCACAAATGGAGGGGGACACTGCTACACAACAAGCATAGTTGTGCACATACAGCCGTACCCGTCGTGTGAAATCTGCAATCCAACGATTATGGCGGTCGTAGTTTTTTATTGTTTTTGACATTTATTTTTGGAACGTAATTTATTTTCCAATAATTTGTAGGATATGACATTGTGTTTGACATTTATTTTTTGGAACGTACTGTTTATCTCATGTAATTTGTGCCATGTGTGCCAGTGGACATGTGTGATATATTATTGAGAAAAGTGTAATATTTGTCATATGTCACCTCTCATCATCTTCTTCATTTTTCAAATACTTCCTGAACCAAGAAGTCATCCAAGATATCAAGAGAAATAAAGCTACCCAACCGGCCCCGAATGCTGTGAGGGAGCACATAGCTGATATCAGCTGGTATCATCCACGCTGCCAATATATAGTGTCGGCTTGGTTGATACATGTTGATATCAGCTACGTGCTTCCTTATAGCATTAGGGGCCGGTTGGGTAGCTTTATTTCTCTTAATAGCCTTGGATGACCGCTTCGTTCAGGAAGCCAATGAAAAATGAAGAAGATGATGAGAGGTGACATATGACACCTATCACACTTATCTCAATCATATATCACACATGTGGAGCGATATGTAATATATAGGAAAACTTGCAAGATTTGAAAATATGTCCTTTGTGTTGAAATTGTTGTGATATATGAGAAATCGGTGTTTTTGTATATGTGTCGGGTATTTTTGTATATGTAGTGTGTGTATCGGGTGTTTTTGTATATGTATCGTGTGTATCGTGCATTTTTTGAATATGTATCGTGCGTGTTGATATATATGGGATGGTCCAAAATATGTATATGTATCGGAGTTTTTTGTATTTGTATCATGCATTTTTTGAATGCTGGCAGCTGAGATGGCCTAAAAATCTGCTCAGTTTTCAGCAGCAACTGAGAACTCAGCAGCAGCTGCTCAGTTCTCAGCTGATGCTGAGAACTCAGCAGAGCTGCTCAGTTCTCAGCTGCTGCTGAGAACTGAGCAGATATTTGGGAACTGTCTCAGTGGTTCACTGATGTGGCTGCTCCTGGCAACTGAGAACTGAGCAGATATTTGGGCACTGTCTCAGTGGTTCACTGATGTGGCCGCACTTGCCAGGTGCGGCCAAAAAAACCGCACTTGGCAAGTGCGGCCATATCAGTGCACCCCTGAGACGGAGCCCACATTAGCCTAATTCGTGCTCTGTCTCAAGGGGGTGCACTGATATGGCCAAAAAAAACCGCACTTGGCAAGTGCGGCCATATCAGTGCTGTTGGATATTGGACTCCCCAGATTTGGTTTTGGATGATGAACAAACATAAATATATTGTGAACTAACAATTTGTGAGTGCAGTTATGGAGATCATTGCCAAATTCATATGAACATCCAAAGCGACGTCTCAAGACTTCTCAAAGCACGTGATCGTATGCCTAAATCTTCGTTGAAGCTTTTGGACCATTTTAGAAGTCATGACGATTCGGATCGAAGCTTTCGAAGACGGTTCGTCAAGTTTTATTTATAGTCTTTTAGCTTCGTTCTGTAGAATGTTAAGCCTTGAGTAGGCTTACGTTTTAATCTTCATATTGCTCCTATCTTAGACATAGGAACTTGTAAGAAGTCCATACAAACTTTCCCGAAGCATCGCGTTTCGATTCGCGACTTCTTGTGCATGTTAGTTGGTTCAAGAAAAAGAACCAACCGACTAGATGGTGATCTAGTCGATCGGCAATCTTTCTTGGACCGACTAGTTTGCCTTCTCAAATCATAGCTCTTTACTGTTTACAATTAGTCGGACTACGTTGACTCACCGACCGACTAGTTTGTGAACTAGTCGGTCAGTGATGCTTCTTTGACCGACTAGTTGAGCTTCTACTGTACATGCCAAGTTACTGTTTATCGTTAGTCGGTCAATGCACATTTGGCGACCGACTAGTTGATGAACTAGTCTGTCAACTTTTGTTCTTGGACCGACTAATTCTATTTGTTCTCAGACTATTAATTTTATCTCTTAGTCGGTCTGAGTTGAGTCGCCGACCGACTAGTTATGAAACTAATCGGTCAGCAACTCTTCTTTGACCGACTAGTTCCCTTCAGTCTGAACTTATTCTTTTGGTTGTTCTACCATTAGTCGGTTCATGCTGTTTGACCGACCGACTAGTTGGTGAACTAGTCAGTCAGTCAACCTTCTTTGACCGACTAGTTTGGTTCAGAATAGAGCCGTTGGAGCTTTAATTGAAACGTTTTTCTCTCTCTCTCTCTCTCCCTCTATCCTATAAATACTTGATGAGCTGCATTCATGGCACTCAAGGGTGATATTATTACAAGTTTAGAGATCAAAGAGAAATCATTCCCTCTCATTCAAAGCTCTTTCATTCCAATCTTGAATCTCTTCTCACTCTTATTTCAAAAGAGAGATTCATTGATTGTGAGCCTTCCAAGCCAAGTGCTTGATCCTAGGTCACCATCAACCTCATAGCTCTCCATCGCTGATCTTCATCTTGGAGCTAGGTTTTGGTGCCTCTTCATCTTCCCCAAAATCATCTTTGCCCTAATTCGTAAGTATACTCAAGGCATAGGTATTTTGTGGTAAGCATTTCATTTCAATTTACTTTGATATTGTAAGTGATTCGCTCTCGGTTGTGAGAGTGTGTTTGTGATCCCGGGTTGTGGGAGTCACAAGTTCATTTGTGTATGATTTGACTTGTGAAGGTTTTTCACAAGTATTTCATAGTGGAAATCTTGAGTTAGGGTTTCTAACTCAAGTATCCGGAAGTGATCCGGGTGGTTGGGACGTAGGATCACCGGGAACAAGTCGGGGAGACTTGGGTGGATCCGAACCCAGTAATATTATTTGTTTACGTTTGTTTATTGTTGTCGATTATTTACTATTCCGCATTTCTGCATTAATTGGTAGAGTTTGCACGGTAATTAGGAATTAGCCTCTTAATTATTTTAAAGTACTATTCACCCCCCCTCTAGTACTTGTGCAGTAGCTTAGCAGGGCATTACATTTGGTATCAGAGCCAAGTCTATAGCTATGTCTGCCAACGACAACAAGACCGTTCGTCCACCTTCCGACTATAGCACCTTCAAGAATCGTGAAGGAGCATCTTTGGTAATGGAAGGACATTCCTCAACGAGGCCTCCATTCTTCAACAATACCAACTACGTGTACTGGAAATGCCGGATGGAAACTTTCCTCCGGAGTGCTTCACTATGGAGGGCCACGATGAAGGAGTATGTCGAGCCCGCCGAAGAAGATTTCGAGAAATGGACTCCCGCGGAGATCGCCGCGGAGGTAAGCAATGCCAAGGCAATGAACGCCTTGCAATGTGCTTTGGAGCCCGAGGATTTCAACAAGATATGCACATGTAAGAGTGCATATCAAATATGGAACTCCCTCCTCATCTTGCATGAAGGAACGAGTAGGGTAAGAGACTCTAAACTCGTTGTAGTTAATAAAGATTTCGAGTTATTTCATATGCTACAGGGTGAGAAGATGAAGGAGTACTATGCTCGCTTCGTCGACATCACAAACAAGTTGGAAGCTCTCGGTAAGACCTACACCCAAAAGGAGAAAGTCTCGAAGATTATCGATGGACTTCCTTCTAGTTGGGAGAAACGTACCTTCGCCATCAAGGAAGGTAATGATATGAAAACCTATACGGTTGTTCAACTAATGGGTACCTTGATGTCTTACGAGGTACGCAAGGATAGCAAGTTGAAGTTGCAGGAAAAGATGAAGTCCTACCTACAACAAGACGAGCCAAAGAAGAAGGCTATTGCTTTCAAGGCCGCTCCATCAACTTCCACATCGACCGATGATGAAAACTCGGAAAACGAGTTGGACTTGGAGTCCATGGCTCTCATGGCCAAGAATTTCAACCGGTTCTTCCGGAAAGGTAACTTCAAAAACAAGTCATAGTTTAATTCTTCTAACGCCTCCTCTCCTTTGTGTTTTCAATGCAACAAGCCCGGACACGTGAAAGCGGAGTGTCCTCAAAACAAGCACAAGGAGAAGTGGAAGGCGCCGAAGTACGACAAGTCCAAGAAGTACAAGAAAGGGAACAAAAGGGGCTTGTCGGAACATTCACCGACTCCGATGATTCCTCTAGCGAAGAGTCGGATGATGAGCAAGTGGAGCAAGCACACATGTGCTTCATGGCTAGAGAGGAAAATGAACAAGGATCTTCCTCCGATGATAGCGACAACGAAGGCGATGAGGTAACAATGGATGACCTTAGGAATGCTAATTCTCAATTGTGGTCTAAGTATACTAAATTAGTAAATAGGTATACTAAAGTAAAAGATGACTTAGCTAGCATCCAAGCCTCGCCTAAAACTATCATCACCAACAACGACACCGTTGTGGAAGGGTTGAAGAATGAGATTGTTAATCTCAAGACTCAACTTGAACATGTTAGCATTGAGGATCCAGAAGAACAAAAGATAGCGGATTTGACTTCTCAAAACTCGCCTTTGAGTATTGAGAATGAAAATCTCAAATCTCGTGTTTATGTGCTCACATCGCAAGTATCCACTTTGGATACTTCTTTGTGTTCTCTCACCGAGAAATATGAGAGCACATTAGGCCGAATTAACAAATTCAATAAGGGTAAGGACCATTTGGATAAAATCCTAAGTGACTTACTTCCGGCCAATCACCATATTGGCTTGGTGTATACGATGGGAAGTTCATCCAAATCGGCCACTACTTTTGTTAGGCCAACTTCCGATGACTCAACGAGTGGTAGCAAACACTCTATTGGTAGTTCATCTACCAATGGTGCTTCCACCTCGTTTACACCCTCTTTCGGAAAGAAACCCACTTTGGGTGGACCTCCAAAGAAGGGCCATGCCTACATGTACACCAATACTATGCCACGTAGGAACACACGTCCTACTCCACCGGCTCACACATATGATGATTTCTATGCTACACGTTCACGGCAACGTGCACACAATGTGAGACACCCTCATGCACGTGTTACCCTCATGCACGTGTTCCTCCACTTGCATATGTACACCCACATCATCGTATGAATAATTATCCACATGCACCATTTCATCATGTTCCTTATGCCTATCCACGTCATGCATCACGTAGAAACCAACAACGCATGCATGCACCCAATAGGATGAGGGCTCACAAAATATTCACAATTTGGAGCCCAAAGGACACAAGCATGAATGAAAAACAAGTTTACATGAATGCTTATTTTTCGGATGTTGTGCATAGTGTTAATTATGTGGGGAAGTCTAAGTCCAATTGGACTTGGCTTCCAAAGGTCTAATCTTTTGGACCCAATGACATTGGGTACCATGATATGAAATTTTCTATCTTTAGGTACTCAAGGAAAAGAAAAAGAAACGGAGCAAAAAATTTAAATTTAGCTCCAAAGGAAATTGGATACTCGATAGCGGGTGTTCAAAACACATGACGGGTGACGCTCAATTGCTCTCCGGAGTGGTTCCCATTGCTAATGGAAACCGCGTTGTCTTTGGAGGCAACGAGAGCGGAACCATCATAGGTGTGGGTAAAGTGGGTAATCCTTCTAAACCCATTATAAATGATGTTTACCTTGTTAAAGGATTAAACCACAATCTCATTTCAATAAGCCAACTTTGTGACAAAGGTTACAAAGTTAGCGTTGTGAAAGGAATGTGCCATATTTTTAGAAAAGATAATAATGAATTATTGTTTTCCGGCACAAGCCATAAGGATATATACATCCTAGATCTTCCTAGATCACATAAACAATGTCTCATTGCCAACACAAGTGAACAACACTTATAGCATCGACGTTTTGGTCATGTGAACTTTGGAACACTATTTAAGCTTTCCAAGTTAAACTCTGTTAGAGGCTTCCATAAGCTTGTCTTTCAAAAGAAAAGCTTTTGTGACTCGTGTCAACGAGGCAAGCTTCCAAAATCGTCTTTTAAACCTAAGAAAAACATTTCTTCTAAGCGGCCACTAGAACTATTACATCTAGATTTATTTGGGCCAACTAGAGTTGCTTCATTAGGAAATGCACGTTATGGACTTGTCATCATTGATGACTTTTCTAGGTTTACTTGGGTATTTTCATTGAGTAATAAAAATGATGCTTTTGAAAACTTCACAATTTTTGTTAAGAAAGTACAAAATCTCTTAGGAACCACCATTGTCACTATTCGTAGTGATCATGGAGGTGAATTTGAGAATGAGTCTTTTGAGACATTTTGTGATGAAGTTGGTATTACACACACCTTTTCATTCCCTCGCGCACCTCCTCAAAATGGTGTTGTTGAGAGAAAGAATAGGACGCTAGTGGAGTGTGCTCGCACTATGCTTGATGATAGCCAACTTGGCCATCAATTTTGGGCGGAAGCGGTACACACCGCTTGCTATGTGTTTAATAGAATACTTTTGAGGCCCGGCACTAAACAAACTTGTTATGAATTGTTGTTTGGTAGGTTGCCTCAAGTTAAACATTTTCGTGTTTTTGGTTCAAAATGTTTTATTAAGAACACGTATGGTAGTTTGGACAAATTCGACCCAAGATCCGCTGAGGGGATTTTTGTTGGGTATTCCTCACGTAGCAAAGCCTACCGGATATACAACAAACGAACCTCAACGATCGAGGAATCGCTTCATGTTTCATTTAATGAAGGATTTGTTCCAACTAGAATTACTAATGATGATGACTCTATGGATGTCTTATGTGATTCAATTGGTAATTCTAACTCTATTGATTCCATTGATTCTACTGATACTAACCCGACTAATGAAGTTGTTGAGAATGTTCCTAATGATCAAGGAATTTCCAAACGGCTTCATACCGTTCGTGACCATCCTCATGAGCAAGTCATTGGCAATATCCATGATAGTGTCAAGACGAGATCTCAAGTCAACCACTTCGCTCATTGTGCCTTTGCCTCCTCGATAGAGCCAAAGAATGTTAATGAAGCATGCGAAGATAACGCTTGGATCCTTGCCATGGAAGAGGAACTCATTCAATTCGAGAGGAATGAGGTTTGGGAGCTTGGTCCATTGCCATCGAAGAACCACACCGTCATAGGGACAAAGTGGATCTTCAAGAACAAGACCGACGAAAACCAAGTCATCGTCCGGAACAAAGCTCGGTTAGTAGCTCAAGGCTATCGACAAGAGGAAGGTATCGATTTCGAAGAATCCTTTGCTCCGGTAGCTAGATTAGAATCAATTAGATTATTGTTATCTTTTGCATGCCATAAGGATTTTAAATTATTTCAAATGGATGTAAAAAGTGCGTTTTTAAACGGAGATGTTGTTGAGGAAGTTTATGTTTCTCAACCTCTGGGTTTTATAAATGAAAAATTTCTAAATCATGTTTTTAAACTCAAGAAAGCTCTTTACGGTTTGAGACAAGCTCCTCGAGCTTGGTATGACCGTCTAAAGAATTTTCTATTGGATTTAGGATTTAAAATGGGAGAAGTTGATTCCACATTATTTGTTAAGTATTCGAATAATGATATAATTTTAGTTCAAATTTATGTTGATGATATCATTTTCGGTGCTACTAACTTTGCTCTTTGCGAAGAGTTTTCTAATGTGATGAAGGATCAATTTGAGATGAGCCACATGGGTGAGCTCAAATATTTCTTAGGTCTCCAAATTCGCCAAATGAACGATGCAATCTTCATCCACCAAACGAAGTACACGGTGGAGTTGCTAAAGCGATTTGGAATGGAGAATGCCTCAGGGAAAAAGACTCCGATGAGCACGACTACACATCTTGATAAAGATGCGGGAGGAAAAGATGTAGACATTCGTCTATATCGAGGTATGATAGGTAGTTTACTTTATCTTACCGCAAGTAGGCCCGATACTATGTTTGCCGTATGTGTATGTGCTCGTTATCAGTCTCAACCTAAGGAGTCACACTTAGTAGCGGTAAAGCGTATTTTCCGTTATTTAAGTTATACACTTGATTTTGGATTACTTTATCCAAAATCTAGCACGTATGAGTTAATCTCATATAGTGACGCAGATTATGCGGGATGCAAATCTGACCGAAAAATTACTAGTGGCACTTGCCATTTTATAGGAAATTCTCTTGTCTCTTGGTTTTCCAAGAAGCAGAATTTCGTATCACTTTCAACCACCGAGGCGGAATACATTGCCGCCGGTGCCGCGTGTGCTCAAGTTCTTTGGATGAGACACACACTTAAAGACTTTGGTATAAACTGTGATACTTGCCCTATCATGGTGGACAACCAAAGTGCAATATGTCTCTCCAAGAACCTGGTACACCATTCCCGTTCGAAACACATAGATGTCTGACACCATTTCGTAGATGATCATGTTGCTAAAAAGGACATCATATTAGTGTACGTTGAAACCCAGAAGCAAATCGCCGATATTTTCACGAAACCTCTAAAGGAAGACTCCTTTGTGCGGTTACGTCGAGAATTGGGGATTATGGGTGAATCCGAGATTTAGGATTCATATGTTTTCAATAATCTTGCATGCTATTCAATTCTTTATATTTGCTCATGCTAGATTAATTGAAATTTTCTGGATTTTTGTTGAATTTTCGGAATTTTCGCTCTATTTGTGCGTAATCGTCAAATTTCAGATTTTCGATGTTTAATGGGGTAGTATAATGATTAATGAGAGTATTTTGATGTTTCGTCGAAGTGCGATTAGGAGAGAAATCAATATTTCAAAAAAAAATTCAATTTTTGGACTCTCTTAGTCGGTCCAAGTTCATTGGCCGACCGACTAGTTTCAGTTCTAATCGGTCAGTGAATGAGCTTAGACCGACTAAATCTTGTCAGGAAATTTGGCTTCAGTTACTGTTTACAACTAGTCGGTTCAAGCTCATTGACCGACCGACTAGATCGTGATCTAGTCGGTCAGTGCTTGAACTGTGACTGACTAGTTGTGATGGGGACTGTCTTGTCTTTTGAGCTTCCAATCGATTTAAATCCTCATCCGACCGACTATTTACATTTCTAGTCGATCGAAAATAACTCTCCAGCTCGAAAACCCCCCTCCCCTTTCGACTTCCTCCGTCGTGTCCGATCAAATTCCGGCCATCTCTCTGACCTACCCCCGGCCGCCGATCAACCCCCTCCTCCCTCTGACCTAGGTACTCCATCTCCTAGCTCTCTAGGGTTAGTTTCCTGTGCTAGGGTTCTAGTTTCAACTTAGGGTTTCGGCTAGGGTTTCTTGTTTAGGGTTTCTAGGGTTTCTAGGGTTTCTCCGATTCGATCTTCATTGCGTCGTGTCTTGCTTCGATTATGGCAAGAACACGAATACTGATCCGTCCTACAAGCCCATCGCCTATGACCGTAGAGCCATCCCCTACGGATCCCATTCAACCCTCGCAACCTAGACACCGATCTAAAACAACCCAACCCTCGTCGTCGTCGCCTCCTCTCAAGCGGAAGAGGACGACGACAGCGAAGCCTAGAGCCCAATCTCAGCCTAAGCCCAAGCCCAAGCAACTTGCGTCTCCCTCCTCTTTCCATACTCCTATGGATTTCGATACGGAGTATAGACCCGAGACTGAGACCCATAGGGAACCCTCACCTCCTCCTAGGCAGCCTGAGTCTAGCTCTCGACCCCATACCCGTCAGCCTAAGGGAATGGCTCCGATGCCGGTTAGCGGTGTCAATATCTCGTTGTGTCGCGATGACCCTATGTGTCTCGCGGCTTACAACCGTATCAAACACTGTCCGCTGCTTCTGGAGCATTTCGTTCAGTTTAGTGACTTCCTTGGCCTCGCAGATCTTCTTTCGTCTTCCGGTCTTCTCGATTACCTTTGATATGACCCGAAGGCGAACCCACACCCTTACCCTCGCCTCGTGAATCTCTTCTATGCCAATAGGGTTCATGGTCAGTACGACGAGACCCACTCGATTGAGACGACTGTCTTGGGGACTCCGATAGTCCTCACGGCAGAAATCTTAGGAGAGGTTTTGGGTATCTCCTCGGCTGGCCTTCTACCGTCTGATATTTCCATCGATGACATATCCTCTCTCGATCAGGTCGTACTTTCTGAGATTTTCCACGAGATTCCTCCCGCCATGATTGGCGTTCCCTCCAAGTCCTTCAAGCCTAATGCCTGGGTCCTAAACCTAATTCTGAAGTCGTGCTTACTTCCTAAGTACAGCTCCTCCTCTTTGCCGTCCCAGCCTTTCTTGAAGTTGATCTATGCCATCTTTATGGGGAGCTCGATTAACTGGGCTCGGATTATACTCGATAAGATGGATTCTTTCGAGTGTATCCGCAAGTCCACGAAGTCGGCTCATATCCCATTCCCGTGCCTCCTGACACTCGTATTCCGTCACTTTCGTGTCACTTTGCCTCGTGACGATGAGCACCCTCTCGGTCCCCCTCTGAATGTGACGGCTGTCAAGAAGTCTCTTGCGGCACTCCGTCACGTTCAGAGGACGACCCCCTCTGCTTCAGTGTCTGCCTCTGCCTCAGCTGCTCCCCCTTCCACTCTTGACGAGCTCTTACGTTCAGTGCGACGTGTGGAGTCTCGTTATGCTCGTACCGAGGAGATTCTTTCTCGTATCGATCGTCACCTTGGTATTGACATTCCCCCGTCAGTCTCTGACGAGGAAGAGATGGATGAGGAGGAGATTGAGGATCTTGTGCGTGTTTCTACTCGTGCCCCCGAGGGCACTTCTGGTGCTGCTGCTGCTTCGTCTGCTGGTGACCCCGAGAGTACTCCTGTTGCCACCGCTCCTGCGGTGGATGCTTCGACTGGTGCTCCCGAGGCCACTACCATTGCTGCTCCTGAGATCTCCACACCTGTCGTGCCAGAGATCACCACTACCGTCGCTCCTGTGGACACTACTGCTGACCCGGTGACCACCACTTCTGCTGCAGAGCCTGCTGCTGCTGCAGATCCTGCCACTGCCTCTTGAGCTTCTTTGAGGCCTCTCCCGATGCACTTTAGATGAGATATCTTGTAGTGAGAGAGTGTGGGTTAGGAAATTTTGGGTGGTTTTGTGGCTTTGCTTTTTGATACTTTTGGATGTATGATGATGTATCCCTGATTATGTTATATGTGTGATACTCTGATGTAGTATCTTTTGTTCTTCGATCATTGGATCGTATTTTGTATGTTGACGGATGTATCTCTTGATGTACTCATGCTTTATATATATATATATATATATATATATATATATATATATATATATATATATATATATATATATATATTGATGGCTCGAGGTCTCCCAGTGCAACTCTGATATCAGCTGCTATCTCTTCAAATATAGTAGTTTTAGACTTACTCACCCCTTCAAAAATTCTCCTATTCCTTTCACGCCATATATGCCAAACAGTAGCAGCTAGAGTCATTTTTGCAAGTAGACTCAAAATATTTTTCCCCCGGAAGTGCATTAGGTAGTAATCCCCAATCCCATGTAAGGAAGTAGAAATCAAGTCTTTGATATTCAGCTTTAGCAATGCGCGCATTAGGATGTATTTGGAATAATTGCACTCAAAAAACAAGTGGCCGCAGGATTCAAGTTTGTTGTCTTCACAAAGAATGCAATTTGTTGATATATTGGTGCTCCATTTACTCATCATCTCCTTGGTTAACAATTTCCCCTTAAATGCTCTTAGAAGAGTAAGAGACATCTTAGGTATATATTTGTTGTACCATATTAATTTGCAGTAAGGAAAGATAATACCTGGCTTCCTTACCCCATCCCAAGCTTGCTTGAACTGGAAACTATCACCCCCCGCCCAGACCCAACTATCTGCGCCTCCCCTTAGAGAATAGTGCCTCAACAAAGGGCAAATGGCACTAGGTATTGCGTCCAGCTTCCAACCTGCCGTATCCCAATAGTCCCTCACACACTTCTTCTCCTCCCCCTCCGGGATATCAAATGAGTCTTTTAGAGGTCCGCAATCAAGCCAGTTATCATGCCAGAATAACGTCGATCTGCCGTCCCTAACTCGTTTTTTGATTAGCTTCTGGGAAATATCTCTGCACTTAATCATGCGCTTCCAAGTACCTGACTGGGACACCCTTCCTTCCGCACCAAAGAATGAATCAGCTGTTGCATATTCCTCCCCCATCTTAGTTGCCCAAATACCTTCTGACTTTAAAAATCTCCAAGTTAGCCTAATCCCTGCTGCCATGTTTAAGTCTTCAAGTTGCCGAATGCCAACCCCCCCTTCCTGTTTAGGTTTGCATATTTCATCCCAGGACCAAGCCCTAGAATTACCCCATATAAATCGCCTACATGCCGAAGTGATAGTCCGCATTACTTTGGAAGGGATATGGAAGGCTTGCATCCAAAAAGCCACCATACCGTAGATAACAGTCCTGACAAGCTCAATGCGGCCTGAGATAGATAGTAAAGATGATGTCCACCCCATCATTCTTTTTTTGCATTTATCAATAAGCCTGTTGTAATTATTGGATTTTGGATACTTCGATGAGAGAGGTAGCCCCAAATAAGTTGTAATAGTAGTAGCAATCTTAATACCCAATAAATCTGCTAACCCACTCCTGTCCACCACCCCCTTACTGAATAATACAGCACTTTTATCCCAATTGACTTGAAGTCCAGTGTAATCAGAGAACTCAAGGAGTAGATTTTTAAGGCCCAGAAATGATTTAGCATTAGCCCGACAAAATATCAGAAGGTCGTCAGCAAAGAGGAGGTGGGAGATAGTACCTGTGCGCCTCATAGGATGAATAGAGCGCATATTAATTGCCTTTGCAATCAAGAGGGAAAAAGCCTCCATGACCATGACAAATAAATAGGGGGATAGAGGATCTCCCTGTCGTAGGCCTCTATTTCCTTCAAAAAAAACCCACTGGAGAGCCATTTATCATTACCGAGAATGTGGGTGTGGAAATACACTCCTTGATCCATCCAATAAATTTTTTGGGGAACCCCATCTGATGCAGAAGATAATAAATAAATTCCCGGTTGACACTGTCAAAGGCCTTCCTGAGGTCCAATTTCAGACAAGCTCTACTGCCCATTGGATTACTGAAGTCTCTGATTTGTTCATGAGCTATTAGTGTACAATCAGATAGTAGTCGCCCTTTTAGAAATGTAGCCTGATTCGGAGAGATGAGATCATGGATAACAACCTTCATTCTATTGCACAGTAATTTGCTGATAATCTTATATACTACATTACAACAGGCAATGGGCCTGTAATCACCAAGAGTAGTAGCATTAGAATTCTTTGGCACAAGAGTGAGGAAAGTGTGATTTACCTGCCGTAGTAATTTGCCAGAATGGAAGAAAGATTTAATTGCAGCAATTACATCCCCACCAACCAGATTCCAGTTATGTTGGAAAAATAATCCGTTATACCCATCAGGTCCCGGTGCTTTATCAGCCCCAATCTGGAAGACAGCAGACTTGATTTCATCATTAGAGAACCCCTTGCACAGCCAAGCAGCGCCCCCATCTGATAATATTTTCTTGGTGATTAAAGTTGGGAAGTTACATCTGTAGTGGGATTGGTTATACAAATTTTCAAAAAATTTAGGAGCCTCCTGTTTGAGTATATCATAAGTTTTGTTCTGCTGACCACAGCTATCCACCAAATGCCGAAGATTATTATGGGTGTCTCTTGATTTCATGGCACCGTAAAAGAATTTGGTGTTTCTGTCCCCCAAGGCCAGCCATTCTTGGCGACTTTTTTGTCGGTACATATCCTCTTCCAACTTCATAGCTTCAGATAATTCCTTTATAATACTCTGGACTTTATTTTGTAGGATAATATCATGATGCAAGTCTGGATTTATGCGAAGTTCAGCCAACCTGCTGCGCAACATTCTAACATTATTTGTAGCATTATAATCTCCCGCCCATTTACGAAGTTGGGGTTTTAACATCCTCAGCTTTTGAGTGAGACAATACATGGGAGTGCCTACTACAGTCCCCTTCCAGCTAGCCTCCACCAATTCATGAAACCCAGTACATTTAATCCAATAATTGAAGAATTTAAAAGGTTTTGCGTCAGTATGTACCTGAGGATGGAAATACACGGCCATAGGCGAATGATCACTAGTAAAAGGATCCATATACTCACAGTAGGAGTCAGAGAGCATATTGATCCACTCAGAATTGCAAAAGACACGGTCCAGTTGTGCTGATATGCGGTCCTTACCCACCCTGTTATTGCACCAACTTAGTTTCCCACCCTTGCTTTTAAGCTCCTGCAACAGACATTTCCTGATACATTCATTGTAATCATAAACCAGTTTCTCCTCCAAAATCCTACCACCCACCTTTTCCTTGGTGAATAGGACACTGTTGAAATCGCCTCCTACAAGCCAGGGCATCATCCCTACCTGAAGAAAATCAGTTTGCAGATTTTCCCACAACTCCTTCCTTCCAGACATAGTGTTCCTGGCATAAATGCCCGTGATAACACATGAGAACCCACCAGTATTAGCAAATATAGCCGAGATGTGTTGACATGAACTGGAGATAATATTTGAATTCCACACTTGGGGATTATACCCAATTAATATACGCCCACCCTTAGCATGCATAAAGTTATCCAGATATACCCAATTTTTGGGAATAGGAGACTTATTTATCCCCCCCACAGACTTTAGCTTAGTTTCCAAAAGTAACATAATAGTAGGATTTATTTTGGTCGCTATATCACGAAGATCCCTCCTCCTAATAGAGTTGTTCAAACCTCTTGTATTCCAGAACAATATAGTCATTTACGGGGTTGAGAATTGCGCACCAGGGAGCTCGCCTGTAATCGGGAACTTTTCCTAGTGCATATCACGGTCGGACTTCCTTGCTTCTTCACCGACAAAGCTGGGTTTAAATTTTTGCTAATTTGGGACTCCACTTCAGCTTCCCAGTCTGGGTTGTCTATAACCAGTTGAGCAGGGATATTATCTGTTTCATCTTCCAGGCAGTCATCGATCAATGAAGGCATCCCTATGATTCTAATGTTGTCAAGATCATGAAGTATTCCGGAAACAGGATCTACCAACCCCCCATAGCTCCATCAGCCTCTCCGGAAATATTAGGTGCAGAAGTAAGAATGGCTGATTTGATTGCGGTAGTTGCAGGGTTGTCTAGGCCGATACCCTCAAGCGTGATTGCCTCCACATTAGGTGTTGATGCCTGCACAATAGGTGTTGATGCGACACCCTTAATGACTGGGTCTGTACCCGGAGATTGTTCACATACAGCAACCGGACCATTAGGTAGGGGCCCCATAGTAGCAGCCAAGTCTTGAGTATCCTCAGACTCTACAGCAGAGACAAGAGTAGCTGTAGATTGTATAGGCTTATTTGGGGGCACGCCAGCAGCTTCACTATGTTGAAAAGTTTCCGTGATATTAGATCCCTCACAATGTTGTGTATTAGAGGGAACCACAGCCTCGACTTCCTGAATTGGACCAAGATTACCAATAATACTAGAGACATGTGCCGCAACAATGTTTTCATTTGTCGCCTCATCTTGGATTGAAGGGAGCTTTCCTAGAGAAGGGCACTGGCTATCAGTATGACCAAAACAGATACATTTGCTACATCGAGGGGGCTCTCCTTCGAATTTGGTATCAATTGATAATGCGACTCCATCATCCAGTTCAACAACCACTGACTTTGGCAATGGTTTCTTTGCATCCACTTCTACCAAACATCTAGCATAGGTGATTCTCTCCATATTAGCAGTTGCCCGGTCCAAGCACAAAGGTGACCCAATTACTGAAGCAATAATATTCAGGGCCTCCAAATTCCACAGATAGAGCGGGACACCATGAAACTGAACCCACATGGGCACAGAAGTGAGGATGTCTCTGTCATGACTAATCTTCAAATTCCATCTTTTGAGTACCACTAGCCGACCATCAAATAGCCAAGGACCCCCTTGCAGTATCCTCTCACACTCCTCCGGTGATTCAAATCTGAAGTAAAAGAAACCATTTTCTTTGCTATATATTTGAACTCTTTTCTTTAGCTTCCATAACCTCTCCACCCATGCAAGAATTTGCCCGTAGAAGGGGACATCCCCCAAAACATATCCCACTAGGGTATTTTTCCATATATCAGCACCCTTCTGTACCAGCACTCCTGGAACCCTCGCACAGGCAGAGCCATCCGGTTTGATCATTGGGGGAATTAGTGTCATCGACATCTTAGCATCATAGGATCGACGCTTTGAACAAACTTCCAACCAAGTCTGTTTGGCCACAGAAGTATCGATTTTAATTTGTGCATTTGGTCTCACAGGAATATTCACAGGCACCTTGTGAGCAACCCTGTCAAATTGGGTTGATGACCTTGCAACCTTCATATTGAAATGATGCCTCCCTGGAGCATGGACACCCATCTTCATCCGTCCGATGGGAGCATTCCTCTTGCTGCGAACAACTTGCCAGCCATCAGATGGAGAATCTCCCTTAATTAGTGAACCATCCAAGCCATCGATCATAGGAACCGCATCCACCCCTGAGTCCCTGCAATGGCCACCATTGACTGAGCCACCGTTGATCGCGCCTGAGCTTCCAACCAAGCTTGTGCCACCATTGACCGTGCCTGAACTTCCAACGAAGCCTGAACTACCATTGATCGAGCCCGAGATTCCAACCAAGCCTCCAGATCCTCCAGATCCCGCATCTCCACGAGAGCCCTCCTTTAGTCCCCTCCAAAAGCTCCGCCCAGTGTTTCCTTTGCCCTCAGGACGACGCCCTAGGAAGTCTTGTCCGCCGCCACCAAATCGCCTTAGGTCGCCGCCGGGAAAGTCGAAGCCGCCTCGCATCTTTTTTTTCTATATATGTACTCATGCTTTATATATATATATATATATATATATATATATATATATATATATATATATATGGGTAAAGTGTTCCTAGAGTGACTCCTTAGATTAAATCTAAGGAGTCGCCCCCATTTTCCCCCATCTCCCACAATTTTTTTTGAAATTTTTTTTCTTGAGATTGTTGTTCATCTCATGGATGATCAACATACCAAAAATCAAGTAATTCCAATACTTTAAAAGCCCCCATCTATCCCTTGCAACTTCAACGGTCTGAAAACGTGCTGAAAAACACATAAAGTTGCAAGGGGTAGATGGGGGCTCTAAAAGTATTGGAATGACTTGATTTTTGGTATGTTGATCATCCATGAGATGAACAACAATCCCAAGAAAAAATTTCAAAAAACAATTGTGGGAGATGTGGGAAAATGGGGGCGACTCCTTAGATTTATTCTAAGGAGTCACCCTAGGAACACTTTACCCTATATATATATATATATATATATATATATATATATATATATATATATATATATACATCGATGTTGACATGTATTCTCTTGTGCACATTATATTCTTTTATATGTCTCTGATGTTTGATTTCGTCGCTCGACGATATTAACTTGGTTAAATAGATTTCACTTTATGAAAACATAGAATTGTTTTCCATGCACTAAATTAACCAAGAATGTTGATATTGGAGAGTATATTCCATAACTCAATTCGTAACATTAATTTGAGTTTTGATGATGTTATTTATCGTTTTTCGACTTTGGTCTCATTGACACGCCTTGATTTCATTCGAATTTTCCTTTGGTGTCATTTGGACCGTGGTCGTATTCTACGACTCCCGTGCTTTTATTTGAAGCCATTGTTGTTGTCGTTGATCTCCTCCCACACTTTTTGCTAATGCCAAAGGTGGAGAGATATAATAATGACATGTGCTAAATGATAATTTAAGCATTTTTCCAAGAATCTAATTTGATATGTTAGATTCAGGGGGAGTTAAGATATATAAATGGGATTTCAATTCCTAAATTTCAATAATCGATTCTCATTTTATACCTCACTCGTCTGCTTGATGCGTATTATTATTATTCATTTTGGAATTAACGTGTCATCAATGCAGGGGGGAGTAAAAAATTACATTTGAATCATTATTTTTTATTATTATTTATGTTGGTTTGTCATCACCAAAAAGGGGGAGAATGTTGGATATTGGACTCCCCGGATTTGGTTTTGGATGATGAACAAACATAAATATATTGTGAACTAAAAATTTGTGAGCGCAGTTATGAAGATCGTCGCCAAATTCATATGAACATCCAAAGCGACGTCTCGAGACTTCTCAAAGCACGTGATCGTATGCCTAAAGCTTCGTTGAAGCTTTTGGACCATTTTAGAAGTCATGAAGATTCGGATCGAAGCTTTCGAAGACGGTTCGTCAAGTTTTATTTATAGTCTTTTAGCTTCGTTCCGTAGAATGTTAAGCCTTGAGTAGGTCTTACGTTTTAATCTTCATATCGCTCCTATCTTAGACATAGGAACTTGTAAAAAGTCCATACAAACTTTCCCGAAGCATCACGCTTCGATTCGCGACTTCTTGTGCATGTTAGTTGGTTCAAGAAGAAGAACCAACCGACTAGATGGTGATCTAGTCGGTCGGCAATCCTTCTTGGACCGACTAGTTTGCCTTCTCAAATCATAGCTCTTTACTGTTTACAGTTAGTCGGTCTACGTTGACTCACTGACCGACTAGTTTGTGAACTAGTCGGTCAGTGATGCTTCTTTGACCGACTAGTTGAGCTTCTACTGTACATGCCAAGTTATTGTTTGTCGTTAGTCGGTCTATGCACATTTGGCGACCGACTAGTTGATGAACTAGTCGTTCAACTTTTCTTCTTGGACCGACTAATTCTATTTGTTCTCAGACTATTAGTTTTATCTCTTAGTCGGTCTGAGTTGAGTCGTCGACCGACTAGCTGTGAAACTAGTTGGTCAGCAACTCTTCTTTGACCGACTAGTTCCCTTCAGTCTGAAGTTATTCTTTTGGTTGTTCTACCATTAGTCGGTTCCTGCTGTTTGACCGACCGACTAGTTGGTGAACTAATCGGTCAGTCAACCTTCTTTGACCGACTAGTTTGGTTCAGATTAGAGCCGTTAGAGCTTTAATTGAAACGTTTTTCTCTCTCTCTCTCTCTCCTCTATCCTATAAATACTTGATGAGCTACATTCATTGCACTCAAGGCTGATATTATTACAAGTTTAGATATCAAAGAGAAATCATTCCCTCTCATTCAAAGCTCTTTCATTCCAATCTTGAATCTCTTCTCACTCTTATTTCAAAAGAGAGATTCATTAATTGTGAGCCTTCCAAGCCAAGTGCTTGATCCTAGGTCACCATTAACCTCATAGCTCTCCATCGCTGATCTTCATCTTGGAGCTAGGGTTTGGTGCCTCTTCATCTTCCCCAAAATCATTTTTGCCCTAATTCGTAAGTATACTCAAGGCATAAGTATTTTGTGGTAAGCATTTCATTTCAATTTACTTTGATATTGTAAGTGATTCGCTCTCGGTTGTGAGAGTGTGTTTGTGATCCCGGGTTGTGGGAGTCACAAGTTCATTTGTGTATGATTTGACTTGTGAAGGTTTTTCACAAGTATTTCATAGTGGAAATCTTGAGTTAGGGTTTCTAACTCAAGTATCCGGAAGTGATCCGGGTGGTTGGGACGTAGGATCACCGGGAACAAGTCGGGGAGACTTGGGTGGATCCGAACCCAGTAATATTGTTTGTTTGCGTTTGTTTATTTGTTGTCGATTATTTACTATTCCGCATTTCCGTATTAATTGGTAGAGTTTGCACGGTAATTAGGAATTAGCCTCTTAATTATTTTAAAGTACTATTCACACCCCCCCCCCCTCTAGTACTTGTGCAGTAGCTTAGCAGGGCATTACAAGTGCACCCCCTTGAGACAGAGCATGAATTAGGCTAATGTGGGCTCTGTCTCAGGGGTGCACAGATATGGCTGCACATGCCAACTGCGGCCATACCAGTGCACCACTGGGACATATCCTAAATATCTACTCAGTTCTCAGCATCAGCTGAGAACTGAGCAGCAGCTGCTGAGAACGGAGCAGATTTTTGGGCCATCTCAGCTGCCAGCATTCAACATCCACTCCAGTGGCATTCAACATCCATTCAGCATTCAACATCCCATATATATCAACACGCATGATACATATACAAAAAACACCTGATACACACACTACATATACAAAAACACCCGATACATATACAAAAACACCGATTTCTCATTATCACAACAATTTCAACAAAAATGACATATATTTCAAATCTTGCAAGATTTTCCATATAATCACAAAATTTAAATTACATCATAATCCCAATAATGATCTTCATTCCAACGTGAGACCTGATATATACATCAGGCACGGGAACCGCCTCTTCCATGTGATGAAGACCTACAATGTTGGAATATCATAAATTAATATCTAATTTTTATGACAAGCTACATGAAATAAACCAATTGTATATTCTACTTACGCTTGAGTGTGGGGAGGATTTTGGCAACCCGATTTGTAATGCCCGAACTAATTACAGTTGCTACATCTATTGTGCCTGCTGCCCTCACGAGGAATATCCATTCCCCCACGAATCCTTGTAGAACGCAGCCTACCTGGCGGTCTTCTTTTCGTGGGGGGATTTATAATTGGACCATCCCAAACCTTCCAATACTGTGCATCATGTATATGGTGAAATTCAAGGGTATATGAAAGGTGATATTTGTTCGCACTACACCATGTATAACAAAACGGCCACCATGATATGTTTGCACCATATTCTTGTCTGGACGTTGCGGCGATGACATGGACACATGGCATGCGCTGAAGCATAGGAATATTACAATTACAGTTGCAACTTTCTCCATGTATATTCACGGCGTACTGATGTGTCCATATTTTACACCTTTTTCATAGCATCATGGCATCGCATTTCATGCCATTTCCACATTCAAATCCCGTATTTTCCTATGTATCACATTTCTAATGTTATATTCGAGTTTCGTAGTGTTTTATGAATTTTCAGGGATTTTGGAGTGATTTGGGACCCGATCTGGGTATGGACACATCTGACATGCCCGTGAGCTCATTGGCGAAGTTCTACAGGGGTTCGCCGAGTTTTGGGAGCCATGAGAGGAGTGGAGGAGAGAATATGAGGAGAAAAGGACCTTCAGAAGCTGCAGGGAGAAGTTTCCCAGGCGACTCGACCGAGCAGAGCAGCTGCTCGGTTGAGCAGATGCAAAATCAAGAAAAGGGATGATATGCTGCCTGCTCAGACCGAGCACTCATGGTGCTGGACCGAGCACTCATGGTGCTCGGTCGAATAGCCTTTAATTCCTATGCCCGACTAATCTCGTGCACGGCCCGAGCAACTTCTTCAGCGACCGAGTCAGCTATCTGCTCGACCGAGCAGAGCTGACTCGGCCCGTGCAGACAGAGTGATGATTTTGGAGGAGCATGATTTACTGTCATGCTCGGTCGAGCAGTACAGCTGCTCGGCCTGAGCAGTACAGCTGCTCGGGCCGACCGAGCAACCTACTACTCGACCGAGTCACCCACTCAGTCGACGATGCTAAAGGCCATTTTTGGAAAGAACTTGGAGCTGATGTTGCACGTTTAGGGGAAGTGAAGGCTGGGATCTGCGACTGCATTCGGGGAGCGATTCATTCTGAGAGTTTTTTGAATAGAATTTTAGAAAGGAGATTAGGAAAAACTTGTGAGATCTAGATTAATTTGTAGAAGATTATTAGATCGAATTATTGGACGTTTATTTTGCTATTCTCGTGTTCTTGGAATCTTGTTTTCCTCTGAGATCTATTTCTCATTGTAAGTTTCTCGATCTTCATTCTATTGAATTGCTATGATGTTTTCTTCCCTAAAATTGTGTTTTTATTCGTTAATATTATCATGAATAAGTAGTCTTTTCTTGGGTTGATGGGTTAGCCCTAAGACCCTAGGGGAGAGATGTAGATCCAGATCCCTAGGTTGAATTGGGGATAAAATTGGAGTATTTCGGTAGATCCTACCGAATCCCTAGGACAACCCGTACCGAGATCATGCCCACGGTCTGTGGAATTGATTTGCTTAAGGGGTATCCTTAGGATTCGAATATGGAAACCGGTGAATCCAACCAAGGCTCGTGACCATGCCTGGCTCATGCCTTGAGGGGATTCATCGACGAACTATATCGCTACGTTGACGGCTACCGCTATTGCGTCAACGAGATTCACCGAAATACCTCGCAATTCTAACCCACGAGAGTGGTACGAATTGGGAGATTAATCCCCTAACGCTAATGCAATGTAAGAATTCTATTCCAACATCGATTCCCGATGATCTTAGCAGTGATCCCTAACACCCTAGTCCTTTTTATTATTAAATCAACAACGATACCAAAACCAATTCTCTCAACCTGATAGCTATCTCACTTCGAGATATAAAAGTAAGCTGAGAACTCAATTACACTGTCACCGTCCCTGTGGGATTCGATATCTTTTATACTATAATTTGACACCGTCCGCTTGCGGATAGAGCCCGGAATTGACACCTAGGGACCATACCACGCCTGGCGATCGTGATACCGCCGGGTGGAATCTAGGTGTAGGTTTCGGGTGCGTCAAGTTTTTGGCACCATTGCAGGGGACGTCAACAGTGTTTATCTCAGTTTATTTTTAATTTGAGAAGTTTGCTAGAAACTCTAATCATTCCTTATCTCTCCACCATTTTTATTCTTTTATTTATTACCGTGCTACTAATGGTATTTGTCTGAGTTGTTGTGGTGCATGAACATTCGCTTCGGGGCATTTAATCGAGAGTTATTGTTCGATCTCGAGATCGAGAAAACGGCAAGGGCTTTAAGGGCCTCAAGCAGGAATCCATCTCCCTCTGCCCAGATAGCAGACAACAATACTCCTCCTCCTCGCACCGGGTCCATCAGGGACCATATAAAGCCGACATTTGGAAACAACTCATCTATCCTTATACTGCAACTGGTGGTGGCGAGCTTCAAGCTGAAAATGGGGCTAATAAATTTGATGCAGCAGGATCCCTTTCATGGGCATCCTCACGAGAACCCCAACCACCACATCGATACTTTCCTTGCAAAGTGTGACACTTTCAAGGCGAAGGATGTGGGTGATGATGATGTCAAGCTGCGGCTTTTCCCGTTCACTCTGAGGGATAAAGCCTCGTACTGGCTTCGGACCCATCCTCCTAATCATTTCACCACATTGGAGAAGCTAGCACTCGCCTTCATGGATAAATTCTATCCACCTTCGAAGACAGTACGGATCCGGGGAGCAATCTCAAACTTAAAATAGCTCCCGCAAGAGTCGCTTTAAGAGGCATTGAAGAGGTTCAAGGACCTCCAACATCATTGCCCTCATCACGGGATCCAGCCTTGGGATTTGGTGCAGAGTTTTTACAACAGGCTGCAATCCAGCACCAAGATGATAATAGATGCTGCGGCGTAAGGCGTCCTACTTGACAAGTCTCCCGAAGAAGCTATAGACTTGCTGGAGCATATGGTAGCCAATAATCAGCAATGGAGTGAAGAACGAACCATTGTGACCCGGACTCCCGAGGTCAAAGCTGCCAGCCATCTGGACTCTCACATCAAGACCTTGTGCAAACAGGTGGCCAGAATTGAACAGCGCCTGGATTCCATCCATGCATCCACCAGCACATCAGCTTATCATCCTGCAGAGGATTATGCAAAGCAGGGTTATATTCATAGTGATGCACAATATGATGGTGCCGAGTTATCGGAGTCTGTGCAGTACGTCCAAGGAGAGGGACGAAATCAATGGCAACATCTGACTGCTCAGAATCATCCGGGATTCTCTTATGGGAATCCAAGTGGAGGACTGCAACCTCCACAATTTCAGACACCGCCACCCCCTCCTCAGCAATAACATGGGTAGCCACAAAGCCAGTAACATGGCGGATTTAGGCCAGCTTGGCCTTATTGACCACCAGGTTATCAATTCAACCGACCGCCTCAGCAGGGCTACGCACCAAACCAGCCTCGGTCCAATCTGGAGGCCATATTGGAGACGTTTATGAGTGGTCAAGCCCGGTTCAACCAGGACACTTCCATCCAGTTCAAGAACATAAATACTTCACCAGATGAACTGATGGGCCAGATGTCCCAGCTTTTGAAGAACCAAGGGAGGTTGCCCTCGTAACCAAAGACCAATCCAAGGGCCCAAGCGAATGTTGTGGTTTCTGTCACTACACGTGGAGGACGGGCGACTGACCCCGTTATGATCCCGATTTTGAACAAGGAGAGAGTCATTGTTGAAGAAGCCGTTGATGACGATGATAAAGAAGAGGCTACTGAAGAGCCTACACGGAATGAGAAGAAGGTAGATCCACCATCTATCACACCTACTGCAACGCCACCTCCTGTTGATGCTGCAAAGAACAAAGCTAGCCGACCTCCCCCGCCATATCCACAGAGGTTGGCCTTGGCCAAGATGGAGAAGAAATACTCCAAATTCACGGAGTTGCTGAAGGGAATCCAGTTAAATATCACGTTCATAGATGCCATCATGGAGATCCCCATCTATGCCAAGTTTTTAAAGGATCTGATCACGGGGAAGAGGAAGCCTGAAGAGATAAAGCTCATGGAGGACTCCACCTCCATTATAAAGAATCATCTCCCCCGGAAGCTACCGGATCCGGGGAGCTTCATCGTTCCGTGCTCCATCAGAGGGATGCCCATTAGCCGAGCTTTGATTGATCTAGGGGCTAGCATCAGTTTGATGCTCCTTTCTATATTTGAGAGATTGCAGACCGGAAGCGAACTAGAGCCGATGAATATGTCCATCCAGCTTACGGACCATTCAATCAATTACCCGGTGGGCATAGCCAGGGATATCATTCTCCAGATACCCCCGGGGTTATGTGTTCCAGTTGACTTCGTCATTATGAACATGTCCGAGGGAGGGAGCTCCCAGCTTATACTTGGCCGCCCCTGTATGGCGACGGCCGGTGTTTTGATTGATGTCCCAGAAGGGACTCTTTCATTAAACGTGGGGAACATCGAAGCTGAATTCAGGATGCAGAAGCCAATGAGAGAGCGTGCTCATGAGGAAGGATCTAGCTATTTGGAGCTCCTGGAAGATGAAGCTGTAGAAGATTTCACTTTTGAGGGGGTCATGAAGGACCCAGTGAAAACAGGAATTAATGATGACGGCGACCCAACCTACCACAAAGCAGTCGCCGCTTACATCTGTGTATTGGATGAAGAGCTTTTGAATCGTTCTCAGCATCATGAAGAACCAGAGGCCATAGGCTACTCAGAGAGAAGATTGAAGTAGGTGGATACTAAATACCGCCAGATTGCATCATCGGAAAGAAGGACGCATGAATTCCACGTGCACCAAACGACAATTGATAAATCAAAGGGAGTCGAGCTCATGACTAAAACGAGGGGTTATTGGGAGGCAACCCAATTTCTTGTATCTCAGACTATCTTTTTAATTTCTTGTTTTTAGCCTATCTATTTGAGAATACCAAACAAAAACGTTGTTTATTTCCTGTAAAACTACAAAACCATAAAAATTTGATGAGTTCTTCCTCCTTATAGGTTGAACATTAGGGGGCATGTAGATCGACATCTTAAATGAAAGGAAGCTAAAGAGTAGCAACATATTTGAAGAGAAAACGAAAGAAAAAGGAGCAAAAAGGAGACACGGGCGACTCGATCGAGCAGCTACACTGCTCGGTTGAGCAACACAGGAACGAGGAGAAAGAGCAAAATCATCACTCTGTCCACACGAACCGAGCAGCATTGGCTCGATCTGAGCAGACGGCAACTCGACTGAGCAGCCTACTGCTCGGTCGAGTATGACAGGCTCTTAAAAATGTGGAGAAAACGACGTTCTGTCTGCGTGGCCCGAGCAGCCCCTGCTCGGCCCGAGTAAACATCCGATCAACCGAGTAGACCGTGCTCGGTCGACCATGTGAGGGAGTACTCTCAAGCTATTAATTTTTTTCCATGTCCGACTCAACGCTGCTCGATCGAGTCATTCTACCCTATTTACATGGGTCCCACTTCCAAACGAGTTGGGTTTTTAAACCCAACTCGTTTTAATTTTTACCCTAATACGCTCAAACTAGCCTAATTCACTACCTGAGCACTCTCCTCGCCCTCTACTCGAGCTCACTCGTCGTTGTTGTCCTACGACCGCGCCACCGCCTACGCCGCCCTTTCGACGCTCCACCTCCAGTCAGTCGCCCTCCCTCTCTCTTTCTCTCTATCTCTCCGCCTCTCTCCCCCCTCCCCTATTTTCTATTCGACAACGGCCACCGACGGCACCGCCGCCACCGCCGCCGCCGCCCACCTCAAACCCCCCCGGTCAATCCCCCCTCCTCCTCCGCCACCCCCCTCTCTCTCTCATCACGCCACCCAAAACCCCCCCATTCCCGATCGCCACGCAACACCGGTGCCCTAGGCCCAATCCCACTGCTCGATCGAGCACCCACGGTGCTCGATTGAGCAGCCATCCCTTACTCAGCCAAAAAGAAGCAGACCGAGCACTCTAGTGCTCGGTCAATAATTTCCCACCGAGCAGCATTGCTCGGACCGAGCAGTACCTCTGCTCGTCGAGAAACTAGAATTCACCACTGCTGCACATACCCCCTATTTTTAATTGCAAATTCTGACGTTCTTCTTGTTACTATTTCAAGTACGACTTGCCTACGTCAGAGGCCACTACCGGGACTAGCTTGGGGGAGATCTTTGAATTTGCAACGCTCGTTGAGTCAGTACACTCTTTTCTTTTTTTTATTTCTATACCGAAGCATCATATTGCCATCACCACGATGGTCCGCACGCGAGTAGCCACCACCCCTCCCATTCGTGGGAAGAGGCCGACTCCTGGCGCCTCCTCTTCCCGCCCCATACCTCACCCATATATCTCCCGTCCAGCTGAGCTGGATGATCGACAGGGTCGACCCACTCCCTGTGCTCCACGTACTCGAGCCCCTGGTGCTCCCGTCGACACTGACGCCAATGACCGGGTGCCCCGTTCCCCCGAGTACGAGTTGCATGACATAGCAGCCCTCGTCGCTGGCCTTCCAGCACCACCCGTACACCCACTACCCTCGGGATCTGTTTCTTCTACCACCTCTGTATCCACCACTTCCACCACCGTCGAGTCTTCGGGGACTGTTTCCACTTCTTGCCCCGCGACTCAGACCTCTGTCCCCACTGTACCCATGTCGGAGGTCCAGTCTGCTCCCGATCTTACAGATCTTGACTTTCCTGAGCACAACCCAGCCCCTACTCTTCTACCACTTCGGGACCTGATAGCTTCACTACCTATTTCTTTAAGATCCCACATTCCACTCACCGACACATCTTTGTCGCCTGCTTCAGCTGTCCTTACCAAGAGCGTCTCGACGTCTGTCTGTACTTCTGTGTCGATGACTGTTCCCTTCTTCGCTGAGATCCCGTCGAGCTTACCCTCTCCCACTTTCCATCCCAGGCAACATGCATCCTCTGCACGGGACCGCTTTACGAGAGTGGTGTCTCCCGGCCACATTCCTCACCCTCCACTCGACTCCCGTTCCACCGACGGTCGTCTGGCAACGTTGGAGGAGTCGACTTCTCACCTTCGACGAAATTTCGACCTCTTCATACACTCGACGACGACACATCATGTGAAAGTCGAGGCGGACCTGGCCTCCATTATAGACCTTCTTCGGACACGTGGACCACCTCCAGTGATCCTAGTGCACGCCCCCCCACCCCGGCCAGCCACTGTGACTACCCTCGCACCACTCAGTGCTCCACATTCCCTGGCTTCTGCAGAGCCTACTTCGTCCACACCTGAGTCGGTTGTCACAGTAGATACCACTTCTGCCATAGTGATATATTCAGCTGCACCTTACACCACCGCCACTGATCTCCCCACCGACCCACCAGTTGAGCCCCAGCCAGATCCTCCCACATCTCCTGGTCCACAGCAAAGGGACCCATCACCGGCCCCAGAGGGTGGTGCATTTGCTTGATGTTTTCCCTACCCGTTTTTGCCTCCCTAATATTTTATTGTGCCCATCTGTCTGTTCGGGGCCTTGATATTAGATAGCTTGGGGGAGGACAAACGCATGCATCATTCTTCTTCATCATTGCATCCTGTCATAATTTTACTTTTTGCACAGTTTTTATCCTTTTTATATTGCCCCACCCACCCCACCCTATTTAGTATCATCTCCCGCCTACCAACGTTTTCTCAGCAGTGAGGACACTGCTGGGTTTAGCTTGGGGGATGAGTGCTACCGCTTTATTTTTCATTTTTCTTTTACATTTTCCTCCTTTTTTCCAGCTTTTTAGTTTAGTTTTTCCTCATTTTGCATCATGTTTTCTGTTTCTTGTCATGCATGCATCCATCTTTTCATTTTGCTATTTTCTCCGCCCTTTTTCTTTTTATGCTAAGGATGTTCTGCATGATGATACTTCTCGTAGCCCTAGTAGTTACTCACGATCCTTACTATCTGATGACATGCTATTCGGGTAGTTTCAGTTTTACTTTCTATATGCGTGCATATTCTTTTGTCGATCTGTCTGATTTAATGCCTGAAATGAATTGAAAATCAAATGCATGAATTAGTATATAGTATGCTCTATGTTGGGTAATACACCTAGGTTCACACATCACCAGAACACTTAGAGCATCTGCTTTATATCTTATTCACTTCTGTCTGCATGCTTGACATCATTGTGCCTATTACTGCATGCTTTTTCAGTGTTCATCTAGATGAATGAAAATATACATGCTAGTAATGATTTTAGTTAGAGTATTATCTTTTTAAACCGTTGTGCACCTCTTATGAGTGAACCGAGAAATCCATTATTTTCCTTCTCCACATATCTCCTATAGTTCTCAAATGGAAAAAGTATAGCTTCTAAATGAAATGAAAAAAAAGAAGAAAATGTGTTTATATATATGAAAAAGAAAGAAAGAACGAAAATAAAGGAATAAAATCGTTTTTATACTTTCATTAGAAGCTATCACTTATACTAGGAAAAAGATGAAAATTTCCATATCCTATTTCTAGTTGTGATGCCTCAAGCTAAGCTTGGGGGTGAACCAACTAATCACATGAGTGAGTATGACATTAGAGTGGAGACGGTGCATAACATGGAGATTTGATAATACTTAAACTTTACGAAACACTTTAGTTTTTGGAGATTTTTCATGACTCAAAATGAATAATTGAATAGCATGACTCTTTCTATTCTCTATTGCATGTTATGTGATTTCTATATGCTCCATGTGTATCTATGATTGAAAAGTGCATTGCCAACTCCTTTTATACCAGACTCTATGTACTGCATGAGATTGATATGAGTTGATAGCATTATTTCAGTAGATCCCTATCTTTTGTCTGTATTGCATGCTAGACATATGATCTGTAAAGCTTGAAAGTACCATTGTATGTATTTTTATTATTCAGAGCATCGTGATATACTGCTTAGGCCTGAGATCTGACCGAACATGCTTAGCACCCTCCATCCATTTCCATTCTCCTCTATTCTTATTTTTATTTTTTATTTCTTTTTGTTTTCCTCCCGGCGTACCTAGTATTCGTCTTCGTCGAGGACGAGTAAGAGGTAAGCTTGGGGGATTTTGATATGTCCATATTTTACACCTTTTTCATAGCATCAAGACATCGCATTCCATGCCATTTTCGCATTCAAATCCCGTATTTTCCTATGATATCACATTTCTAACGTTATATTTGAGTTTCGTAGTGTTTTATGAATTTTCAAGGATTTTGGAGTGATTTGGGGCCTGATCTGGGTATGGACACATCTGACACACCCGTGAGCTCGTTGGCGAAGCTCTACAAGAGTTTGCCAAGTTTTGGTAGCCATGGGAGGAGTGGAGGAGAGAACAGGAGGAGAAGAGGAGCTTCAGAAGCTGCAGGGAGAAGTTTCTCAGGTGACTCGACTGAGCAGAGCAGCTGCTCGGTCGAGCAGATGCAAAATCAAGAAAAGGGCTAATACGCAGCCTGCTCGGACCGAGCACTCATAGTGCTCAGTCGAGTAGCCTTTAATTCCTACGCCCGACTAATCTCGTGCACGGCCCGAGCAACTTCTTCAGCGACCGAGTCAGCTATCTGCTCGACCGAGCAGAGCTGACTCGGCCCATGCAGACAGCGTGATGATTTTCGAGGAGCGTGATTTACTGTCGTGCTCGATTGAGCAGTACAGATGCTCGGCCCGAGCAACCGACCGAGTAGCATACTGCTCGACTGAGTCACCCACTCGGTCGACGATGCTGAAGGCCATTTTTGGAAATAATTTGGAGCGGCTATTGCGCGTTTTGGGGAAGTGAAAGTTGGGATCTGTGACTGCGTTCGGGGAGCGATTCATTCTGAGAGTTTTTGAATAGAATTTTAGAGAGGAGATTAGGAAAAACTTATGAGATCTAGATTAATTTGTAGAAGATTATTGGATCGAATTATTGGAAGTTTATTTTGCTATTCTCGCGTTCTTGGAATCGTGTTTTCCTCTGAGATCTATTTCTCGCTATAAGTTTTTCGATCTTCATTCTATTGAATTGCTATGATGTTTTCTTCCCTAAAAATTGTGTTTTTATTCATTAATATTGTCATGAGTGATTAGTCTTTTCTAGGTTGATGGGTTATATCCCTAAGACCCTGGGGGAGATGTAGATCCGGATCCCTAGGTTGTATTGGGGGTAAAATGAGAGTATTTCTGTAGATCCTACCGAATCCCTAGGATAACCCATACTGAGATCATGCCCACGGTCTGTGGAATTGATGTGCTTAAGGGATATCCTTAGGATTCAAATATGGAAACCGGTGGATCCCACCAAGGCTCGTGACCATGCCCTGCTCGTGCCTTGAGGGGATCCATCGACGAACTATATCGCTACGTTGACGGCTACCATTATTGCGTCAACGAGAGCCCTCGAAATACTTCGCAATTCTAACCCACGAGAGTGGTACGAATTGGGAGATTAATCCCCTAACCCTAATGCAACGTAAGGATTCTATTCCAATGACGATTCCCAACGATCTTAGCAGTGATCCCTAACGCCATAGTCCTTTTTATTATTAAATCAACAACTATACCAAAACCAATTCTCTCAACCCGATAGCTATCTTACTTCGAGATATAAAAGTAAGCTGAGAACTCAATTACACTGTCACCGTCCCTGTGGGATTCGATATCTTTTACACTATAATTTGACACCGTACGCTTGCGAATAGAGCCCAAAATTGACACCTAGGGACCATACCACGCCTGGCGATCGTGACACAGCCGGGTGGAATCTAGGTGTAGGTTTCGGGTGTGTCACGTATGCTTGTCCCATATTATCCAAAACCTCCCACTTATAATCACCAAATCGTGTGATGTCACGTTTCCCCAAAAGCTCATCTGTGTTAGGAGTGAAATTTGTAGTCCACCAATGTCCATCAATCCGACGATGGTAGAAATATTTAATTAACCTGTAAAAAGTTTTTGCAATTAATGCTTATATCGGTAGCATTCTTACTCCTTTGAGAACACCATTGAAGCTCTCCGAACAATTGGTTATCATGACATAATAACGTTTTCCACCATCTTCATGCATAGCCCACCTTCTGGTCTCCCCATCCAAGTCTGCAGAAATCCAATCATCTGCTGCAACAGACTCTGCTCTAATACTTGCATGGTGTTCATTATATGTAAGCAAGTCCGATGTAGTACCCGCCCCCGAAGTTCCTTTCCAATGTTACTATTCGGTACCCACTCTTTTTGAAGTTTGCGATGATATGTCGTAGGCAATACATGTGATGCCTCTTGCCGACCATCCCTCCCTCAATGCTCTAGGAATTCATTTGAATCTATCAGAAATGAATGTAATTGTTCGATGTCGATGAGCACTGGGTATATAGTGAAATATACAGCTGAAAAACCACCTCCAATTATCTTGGGTCTCAGCTGCCACAACAGCAAAAGCTAAAGGAAACACCCCACCATTTGCATCCATTCCAGTGGCTACAAGTAAACAACATGCATATTTCCCATAAAGATGTGTTCCATCAATGCTTAATATCGGCCTACAATGCTTGAAACCTTCAATTGAAGGTCCAAATGCCTAGAACACACCGATAAACTCTGCAACTCCTGGACTGAGAGTGTCGTATGTGATCTTGTAAACTGTTCCAGGGTTGCTTTCTGAAATTGCTTCTAAATACTATGGCTGCCTCTTATAGGACCCCTCCCAATCACCAAATATCCTTGATAATGCATTACATCTAGCCCTCCATGCTTTTTGATATGAAATTCTAATTCATAACATGGTGTGAACAACATCCTGGATGTCTGCCGGTGTCATGTCAAGCGTTGTCTTCACCATTGGCATAATCAAGTTACTAATGAAACGTGCTGTGGATTTATTGTGATCTGTATTCAAAGTGGGATTATTGCTTGTATGATCTGAACCAACTTTTGATATCTTGAACCTCCCATTGGTTCTTTTTCCCACTGCTGCATGAATGCGCCATGGTCAATTCTGGCTCGCCTCATCTTGGCTATGCGGATTCACCTCAGAATTAAGGCCATATATCACAGAATATCATGTCTTGTTTGTCTTGATTGGTTTGAATGTTTCATTGTGCTTGATGATCCACTCCGTTATTGTCTTAATTAAGTCCACCTTTGTTTCAAACAGATCACCGACTTTAAACACTCCGGTATCGCTATAAATTCTTTCCTCTTCCATACACCCTTCTAGAGTACTTCTCATAGCTGATGCTGTTACCCGTTGATCCTCTGCCACTTCATCTGGCAATGGCTCTTCAAAAGCCACATTTGTGTTCGCAGCAACGGATTGTTGTATCCATGTGTTATCATCCTCGTTTAAATATGCAACATAATGCATGATATCATCTCCTGGACCATCATGGTCGTCATTATTAGTGCATTCACTATCTACTTCCACATTTCCCGCCATTTCTTCATGCATTGCATTCGACTGAGTTGGCATCGATTCCGGTACACATGGACCTTGCATGTAGGTGGAGTACGTTCCTTGCACTCCATATTCAGGAATTTGATTATCCTGCCCCGCAACATTCCACCTGTTACAAACATAGTACCACATGCAATTTTTAGAAAATCACATTTATATTGTGAAAATATTATATATAAGTTCACATTACTTAACCGATACCGATACTTACGCATCCATATTCACCTCCTTTTGTGGGTAGTACAAACAACCTTCTCACGTCTGTCTCTCATGCTGCTGATACTCTTGGGTTGGAGAAGTAGACATAAATCCCGCGGAGTTGTTCTCCAAATCAAGCATTTGTGTGAATGTTCATGTTCTTGAGTCAATTGTGTGTTGCTAATTGCATCAATCTCGAGGTAAATTTCAAATGACCGCTGAGTTGACCCCAAGCTAAATAGCCCCTCCATATCACCGTCATTAGAGATCATCACAGCTGTAGTCCTGCCATCCATTACCGGCCAATTGCGCACCAATTTCAAATCATACTCATGGCGTCTGATCTTTGTGGCCTTGTATATCCGATCTACTAGATCGACATACGTTGACGGTCTCCTCAGTATAATAGATTTAACTTTTCCCCCGACATATGTAGGTTCGTGATTGTCACCAATACTCAAATTTTCTTCATAATAGCATAAGATGAAAATATGCCCACTTGCCATTGTTATCACCCGGCAAAAATCAGTTGATACCATGAAATCTCAAACTTTATGTTACAATCAAATCATTCCTAGCCCTAACCCAAAATATATTCTGCTGGATTAAGGAAGTACGCACGAGATTAATCACGAGGGACTGATGGGCTTACCTATTGCAACTTCGTCTTACAAATGGGAGGCCAAGATGTGGATATCTTTCTCCGGATCGTCATATTTATCGGATAGCAAGCTGAAGTAGGGGAGAAATGAGAATACATTCTAGGTGACAGGTGACAAGTGAGATAATAAGTACCAAACTGGCCGCACTTGGAAAGTGTGACCAGTAACTAGTCACGTGAAAGTTTGGGTGTTCTGAAGTGGCCGCACTTGCCAAGTACGGCCATTTCAGAACACCCAACTGTCCCCTTCCCATTTGTATCTTCCTGTATCATATATATCAACACAATTCCACTCCATAAATGTAACGGCCGCCTCCGCCGCTCCGGCCCCAAAACCTGTCACGCCCCGCTTCCCAAAACTACGGAGGCAAAGCGTGACTAAGGTCCGCTTGGGCCGGAGCTATGAGGCTCGAACCCAATAAGCGTCTGTAAGGTGCTCCAAAACAATAAAATAGGTCCCTGCATAAAAGTACGGAACAACAAAAGTACTAAAAGCATTCATTTTATTCCAACAGATATCTAGAAAGTACGGAGAGTCTAAACAAAATCCCAACACGGCTACAAACAGCTGAAAGTAAACTAATGGTGCAAGCACCCAACCTAGGCAGAAAAGTAAACGGTGCTACGCACCCAACTAGAAAGCAGTAAATCTCTGAAACATCAACGTGAAGAACCTCTAGCTCTGGTCCTCCTCAGGCACGTACTCCGGGCCGACGTCCTCTGGCTCTACGTACTCTGGTAAGTCCGGCTCGTCCTTGTACTCTGGCTTAACACCTGACGTACAGCACCCAAGATAAAAGGAACTGTACGTCAGGTGAAGTCTACAACGAAGGGTTAGACTCTACTGCAAGTGTAATGTAATGAAGAGCAACAGTTTACTGGTTGATTAACATGATGGGGTTATGACATGTCAGTTATACTAAGTAGAAAATAAAACGGTGTAGGAAAAGTAAACTCGACAGACAGTAACCGTAGCGTGTGCTACCGGCTACGTGACTAACCTAGACGGGACAAGACAAGACGAGAAGAGAAATACAGTGTGTGTCACGAAGGGTTCACGCCTTACGGTTCGAGGGGGATCAGACCCTCTCCTCGTGTGACCGCTCAACCCTACCCCAAACCCCAGGTGCTCAAGATAGGACCACTTGCTCTAGCTTGATAAGTGCCTCTATCCCCACGGTCGGTAGCGTATCCCCACTCCCTTGGTGGGCAATGAACGTTCCGTAGGTGAAACTGTAACATAGGTCCACTCGCTCTAGCTTGACGAGTGCCTCTATCCCCACGGTCCGTAGCGTATCGCTCACTCCCTTGGTGGGTGATAAACGTTCCATAGGTGTAACCGTAATAGAGATCACTCCCTCTAGCTTGGGGAGCATCTGAAACGCCCGGAGGCTTTTGTAACAGGACACGACATGACAAGTATAAGGAACGGTTCTTTCTAGGGGGTCCACACGCACGCACACACAGGAAAACCCTAAGATGTCAGTTGTTGTTGTTGTTGTGCTTAGACTTCGTCGTCAAGTCTAAGCTGTCAAAGGGGGTCCCAGACGCTATCATTTCACATCCGGTTCTCTTTAAATGTACTCTAACATTCTAAGAAGAAGATGGCCTAAACGTGGCCATAAGAGCACAAGTGTAAACACTTGCTTGCAGAGGCGAGTGTGTCGTCGATCTGGAGCGTCTCGTTGAAGCGGCGCGTCGACGAGGGTTTCGTCGGGAGCGTCTTGTCACGGTTCGCGTGTTGGGTAGGGTTCGATGAAATGAATTAAGGGGACGGTATCAAATCACATTTTAGCAATCCTATTAGGTGCATCCCTAGGTTAAGCGTGACTACCCTATCGGTTCCAAAATGCGGTGTTCAATTGTCAGATTCTACTCTACAATTCCCTACGTCGACATCTACCCTATATGCACGGTCAAAAGTCCGGTCGACGATCTAGATTAGCACAACATTTTAAAGGAGCACAAAAGTAAATTTGGTGATATTAAGTTGCTGATTTTTTAAGGGTTCAGATGGAGTATTGTTTTGGGTTGCTACGAGTATAGGGCACCATCCTGTATGACGGTCGTGCGAGGAACGACGACGGATCTGACACGATAACGGAAGCGCTGCGGCCGTCAGCAATCCGTGAAGTGAACGCTGCACGGGGGGTGCAGTAGCAGCGTTGGAAGGGCGTGCTTGCCATGAGGGGCTGGACAGCGAGCGGGGAGCATCACGGTGTTGGGAAGTGACACGTAGACTGCCAGTGACAGCTACGGGCTGCGGTAGCGAGCAGGAAATGTGTGGGACTGCCAACTAGTGGTCGGAGGGTGCTGCTGCGTGGACTGTCGGAGAGGAAGGAGGGCAGGGCTTGGGGTTCGTCGGGGGTGGCCCTCGCGACGGACGGAAGTTGCAGCGGAAGCTTCGGTGGCTGGAAGGGGAGTAACACCGGCGGTCTGCTGTGCGAGAGGGGATGCAGCAGCCTGTGAATGGCAAGGGGGTCTGCCGATTGCCTGGAGGTGGCCGTGGCATGGCGCTGTTGTCGCGTGGGGAGATCGACGTGAGGGGAGGCGATGTCAAGCTACGGACGCTGCTGCGTGCGTGGAATGGCCAGACAGCAGTGCTGCCAAGGGGGTCCGGCACTGCGCCTGCTGGCTCGGGGTACGGCGGTCTGGGTTGTCGCGCGAGCGGGGGGCGCCTCTGTTGGTTGCGGGGAGAGAGAGATGAGGGATAGAGCAAAGTTTGGACTGGGGGTTTTAAAAAAATAGGATGTTGTGCTCTTCGTTTAGCCATAGGTATTAGGTTAGATATTAATAAATAGGAGAAAGAATGTGAGAGAGGAAAATGTGAGGGAGGGAGAGGTTGCGGATATTATGGGATAGGACATGGGTTGTTGCACGAGATGGGGAAGAAAAGATCCTCACGTTCAGATCGAATTCAAACAAATCGAATATTAAAATAGTAATACTAGGGGTTAGTTAAGGTTTAATAGGGATTAGTAAGTTATGGGGTTTGAAATTTAATATTAATTAACAGTTGATTTATAGGAGTAAGACGCACAGACCCATTAACATTAAATTTAGGTAAAAAGATATTTATAATTTGTAATGAGATAAGCAAATAAGTCCGGTGATGTCCAAAAATTAAAGAAAAATACCGGGGCGCCCACGCCTCTGAGAGGATCGTGAAAACGGGGTTCGGTCGTGGGTCAGGTTTACGGAAAACGAGCGGAAAATAAAAAGGTCCAATCATCGACGCCTGAAGTCACGACGTCGCTCCAAACAAAGCTGATTTGTGGGAGAACGACCCTGAAATGACGTTCACTAAAAATGCCATAATTAACTACTTTTCCTTACGGTCACAACGACATATCACATCGCATAGTCCGGATCCAAGAAGAAGTCAAATAAAATACGCGTACGAAAAGAGCGTATAAGGTCGGAATACGACCGTTACATTCTACCCCACTAAAAGAATGATTCTGTCCTCGGAATCAACAACATCACTAATCAGAAAACAAATATGGGAAATGCTCTCTCATCTCCTCCTCGCGCTCCCAAGTGGAATCTCCAGGTGATCTGTGACGTCACATCACTCTCACCAGGTCGATTACCTTGTTCCTCAAATGTTTCTGTCGACGGTCCAAAATCTGCACAGGCTGCTGGTCATATGTCAGGTCCGGACGGATTGTGATCTCTGAGAAATCAACCGTGTGCGATGGATCACTGACATATCGACGTAGCTGAGATACGTGAAATACATCGTGAACTCCCTCCAAGGATGGTGGCAGCGCAAGGCCGTAGGCCACTGCTCCCACATGCTCCAGCACATCAAACGGTCCAATATACCTCAGACTCAGCTTTCCCTTCTTCCCGAAACAAATGACTCCGCGGTTCGGAGAAATCTTCAGGAAGACATGATCTCCAGGCTGAAACTCCAAAGGTCTCCTCTTGGCATCTGCCCAATGCTTGAAGCGATCCTGCGCAATCCTGAGCTTCTCCCTGATGTCTCTCATGACATCCACAGCTTCCACTATCATCTCTGGACCCAACAGCTCCCGATCTCCGATGTCATCCCAGCTCAGTGGTAATCGACATTTCTCCCATATAAGGCAGCAAACGGTGCTATGCCAATGCTAGCCTGGTAGCTGTTGTTATATGAAAACTCCACCAAGTAAAGATGGTCCTCCAGATCGAGCATACAAGCTCGCAGCATATCCTCCAGGATCTGAATAGTCCTCTCGGACTGGTCGTCGATCTGCGGGTGGTACGCCGTGCTGAAACTCAGACTCGTACCCAAATTCTCCTGCAGACTTCTCCTGAACTGAGATGTGAACCTCGAGTCTCTGCCAGACACGATGCTCACGAGGACTCCATGTAAGCGTACAATCTCCTGCACGTACACGGTCTACATCACACCTAACTCAAGAGGAACTATAAAGAGAAGTAAAATAAAATTTACCTCTATATATTTCCTCGCCAAGACTTCCGTAGACTGTCCCACTTGGAATGGGATGAAGTGCACAGACTTGGTCAATCGATCAACGATCACCCAGATAGCGTCGTTCTGTTTCGGGCTCCGAGGTAAACCAGTCACGAAATCCATCGTGATATGTTGCCACTTCCACTCTGGGAGAGGAAGCGGTTGTAGCAAACCAGTTGTACGATGGTGCTCAGCCTTCACATGTTGGCATACCAAACACTTGGCAATGCTCCGTGCCATACTCCTCTTCATGCCAATCCACCAATAATTCAGACAGAGGTCCTTATAAATCTTGGTGCCTCAAGGATGTATAGAATATGGCGAGCTATGAGCCTCGCTCAATATCTCCTCTCGAATATCACCTGCAGGTACGCAGAGCCTACTGCCGTACCTTAGCGAACCATCCTCATGAATCACAAACTCCGTCCGAAGTCCATCCTCAACCTGCCTCCTGATCCTCTGTAGCTTCGGATCTCCCGCCTGTATGGCCTTGATACGATCCATGATCGTTGACTGAATCTGCATATTCATGAACGAAAGGACCACACCAGGTAGGACGACCTCAATATCCATCTCCTTCAGCTCTTGTTGTATGCTCCAGTCGACAGTATGCATCATCACTGTAGGAAGTCTACTCAAAGCATCTGGCACTACATTCACCTTCCCCGGGTGATACTGCAGATCTATCTCATGGTCTGCTATAAGCTCCAACCATCGTCTCTAACGCATGTTGAGTTCCTTCTGTGTAAAGATGTACTTCAAGCTTTTGTGATCAGTTAAGATCTTCACGCTCTCAATCAGCAGGAAGTGTCTCCAGATCTTCAGTGCAAATATCACCGTTGCCAACTCCAGATCATGCGTCGGGTAATTCTTCTCATAAGTCCTTAACTGACGAGAAGCGTACGCGACCACATGACCATGCTGATGCAAAACGCATCCTAGTCCCTTCCCTGATGCATCACAATATACTTCAAAGCCTCTGCTCTGATCCGGTACTGCCAAAACTGGAGCTGTGGTCAACCTCGCCTTCAAGATACTGAAGGCCTCATCACAAGCTTCTGACCAATGGAACTCCACGTCCTTCCTCGTCAGCTTCGTCATCGGCTCCACAATCCTCGAGAAATCCTTGATGAACCGCCGATAATAGTCGGCTAAACTAAGGAAGCTCCTGATATCCGATGCTGACTGCGGAGTCGGCCAATCTCTGACTGCCCTGACCTTCTCCGGATCAATAGATATGCCATCTCCAGACACCACATGTCCCAGGAATGCGACTCAGTCCAACCAAAACTCGCACTTACTTTATTTGGCATATAGATTATGACGTCTCAGCGTCTCCAACACTATCCTCAGATGACAGCTGTGCTCCTCCTCAGACTTCGAGTAAATAAGGATGTCGTCAATAAAGATGACGACAAACTTTTCCAGGAAGTCATAGAAAATTAAGTTCATCAAATTCATGAACACCGCTGGAGCGTTGGTCACACCGAAAGGCATGACCACGAACTCATAATGTCCGCACTTAGTCCAGAAAGTTGTCTTCTTGTAACGGCCTGTTTTCATCAAGACAAACTATTTACGAATTTGACCAAAATTTTCAATTTTTAAACTATTTTATAAAGGTTTGTCAGAAGTTTTACCGATTTCAAAATTTTCTTATAAAACTATTTTGAAGTACCAGACTAGTTATGGAGTATTTTAGTAAGATCGGATTTCATCAAATACTCAAAATATTTCTGATAAAATTCATTTTCAGTTTTTACCGTTTTGACTTAATGAATTTATTTTCTATACAAACGACATCAAAACATTTCCAAACTTCTGCAGTAGCATCCTATAATCATTTAGGGCCTCCCACATTAATTTCATAATTTTCTAAAGTCAAATCAGTAGAGAACCCACAGACCCGCTTCCTAAACGTTTTGGCCTAAAACTTGTATTCTCGTAGCCCAAACCCTGAAACGGTCTTCGTATTCTCGATCCTCGCGACGATACGATCCCGTGGGTATGTTTTCGTAATTTTTCGGACACATTTACTGGTAGGGGCAAAAATCGTAATTTCGTTTTTGGTATTTTACTAATTACCTTCGCTAATGGGTTTTACTAATCAACTTTACCCGAATTAGCACTAAACGTGTCATCCCAACGGATAAACGTGAATACACGTTTATCTTCTTTTCGGTTAGATGCATTCCCCTAACCCAATTGTCAAAATACACACCAACCCCATTAATTACCTCATTAATACCCTTGACTAACTAGTTCAATTATTTATTAATTTCTGTTAACTATAAATTAACCCCCTCCTTCTCTCGTTCTCACCTCTAACCATCGGCCCTGGAGCTAAACTCAAACCCAGACTATCTCCCTCTTGAACCATGCATGAACACATCCCCTAACCCAAAGCACTAACCCAACTCTCTCTCTAACTCTTCTCTTCTTCATGCAGAGGCCCAAATCCCTTCCCCTCTCAAAAATATTAACCCAGTTAACCTATCAGCAAAAACCCAACTCATCTTCCATGGCCAACGACTCTCTCTCTCTCTCTCTCTGTTTTCCAAATAACCCAAGACACACACATAATCTCTCTCTGTCTCTCGTTCTCTCCCCCCTCAAGACACTCGCCCAGGCAAAAGGCCCGACCCACGCTCGACCCACCTTTCGCCTGAGCTCTGCCATGCCTCCTCCGTCTGCGAGAACCCATCGGAGCACCGCCGCCTTCTCCCCGAAGCTCCTCCTCCTCCGAACGGCCACCCGCACCGAAGCCCCTCGCAGCACCGCCTCATCGGACCCAACGGCGTCGCCTCCACGACTCGACGTCGCCCGACCCATGCTAAGGCAACCGCCGCACGCCACCGAGATCGCCACCCGCTCCGACAGCAACGAATGAACGCCGTCGCCATCGCAGATAGACCCCCAACGAGCCCAGCAGCACCTCACCCCGCCTCGTGGCCTCGCCAACCCGCGACGACGCTGCTCCGACCTTCCTCCTCCCCCGCTCCGCCGTGGTAGCCTCATCGCCGTCACCACCGTAAAGCACCTGCCCCTCGACCTCCCTCGCTTCCGCCGTGCTCCAACGAAGTCGCCGCCCGCTGCTGCTGCCTCCCACCGTCGCCGTGTGCCTCGCCGCCGTCGACGCTGCCGCTCCGCTGCCGCCTCCGATGCCCCGGTCGACGTCGACAACGACGCGACACGCAAACCCCCCCCCCCCCATGCAACGAATGCGTGCGTAAGTCTCGAGTGTCAAACTTGTAAATACGAGTTATTTTCGTATTTTCGTATTTTTAAATAATTAATAATCGGTTTTATTGGTTTTTAATCCATAACTTGAAATACAGGGGCCAGAAAAATGTGTGGATAGCCCCAGAAAATCAGAAACATTATTTCGGACCCAATGGCGCTGGTCTCATCTCGACCGGACGCCTACTTTTTCCAGAATTATTTTTCGAACCTATAAATTAAATACGTATAATTCGTTCTAAAAATCGTATCTCTATGTTTTCACGTATACTAAATTGTGATAAAAATATATGTTAGAATACTCTTCGAGACGGTCATTTTGACAGCATATTTGCAACTTTCCGATACAGATTGCATCAAGGAGAAATTATTGAAATTACGTACTTAATGAAAAATTAGTTTTTAAATCTATTTTGGCCTTTTAAAAATTATAAAAATTAATATAAGCTTCTAAAAAAATATTTTCTTCTACAGTAAAATTATTTTCATCATAGTTAGACTATAGAAAAATTTAAAACACTTTTCGACAACGTTTCAATCGATTATAAAAATCAAAAAGACTAATTTAATTAGATGGAAAATAGGGTAGCATGTGACTAATGGTTTCTGGTGTTTGCAGGTACCAATACTCGTGCACCAGCATCTTTAAAAGCTCCAGCTCCAATCTCGTCTTACCACGACGATCTCAAAAAGTGTAAGTCACTCTAATTCTATCATTAGAAATCTGGATAGTGTACTTGTACGAACTTAGGACATGACATGTAGTCTCAGAAAAGATTTTGACTTGAACCAATGATTAGAGACCTAATTAACTAGAGAACTAATCAATAGTGGAATGACCAAAGGACTAAATTGAGATAGTGCACTATTATAGAATTAGATATCATAGTTGTTGGACTTCAAAGCATTGCTCAGGACTAAATTGAGATAGTGCACTATTATGGAATTTGATATCATAGTTGTTGGACTTCAAAGCATTGCTCAGGACTGATATTCTCTGTTGAGGCTTCTGCCTTGACTTTTCAGCAAGTAACTACCATATAAATGTAATTGATGTACTCATTGATGGATGTATTGTTGTACACATTGTTGGATGTACGAAATGATGGGCCTATGAGGCCATACGGATACGGATATGGATACGGACACGGATACTTATACAGTTATAAATGTAAAATGTGATACAACATGGGCTATGGGGTAGTCTTGAGCTACGTAGTGTGCGGGAGTGACTGGGTCCACCCTTATTAGTTAAGCTGTACCATCACCCTGTAGGGGATGGTAGGTAGATATTCCACGAGTTGCTACGTTGGATGGGTGCACTTCTGGTTGCATATCGTACACTCGAGCTAAGACTGTTGCACTAGCTGATTGATACAGGGCCCATGAGGCCATATTGATACAAATACTGATATGGACATTGGACTATGATAATACACGGGATACGGGGTAGTCTTGAGCTACGAAGTGTGCGGGAGTGACCGGGTCCACCCTTATTAGTTAAGATGTACCATCACCCTGCAGGAATGGTAGGTAGATATTCCACGAGTTGCTCCGTGGGATGGGTGCACCTCTGGTTGCATATCGTACACTCGAGCCAAGGCTGATGCACTAGTTTGATTGCTGTATTGTACTCATGGTGGTTTGTATTGTCAGAAAACACTATTGGGCCCTCGGGCATTTACGGGGCACACTATTGGGCCCTTGCGGCATTTAAGACTGATGCACTAGTTTGATTAATGCTGCACTAATTGATAATTGATTAAGACCATTGCTTCAGTCACGACTACTACTATTCTACAGACTAAGTCGAGACTACGCGAACGTGATAGAACGGTTTAATAATGAGCGGTCTTGAATTACGACTGAATCAGTGTCTAGGAAGGAATGGGAAGGGGATTGGTCAACCAATGGACTTGTTCCTGCGGTCTTTGAAGTGACCTGTGCCTTCAAGCCCTGACTGACTGGCTGATTTGGAAGTTAAGTTAGACTTCTTATTATTAGACCATCCTACACTATTAGATAGTCAAACGACTCTCATCTTTTCTTAAGTATTACTAGGTCTATCTATTGTCATCTCATTACAGATTGGTCAAAACATTGTTAACCTGGTTGTCTTACTATTGCCAGTAGTCAAAATATTGTTACTACCACATGCCACGCCACAGTCGTTACTTTTGCACTTGTACAGTCATCTTTACTTTATGCATTACATACCATACCTAAGCAGTTACCAGTACTTTACTTATTCTCTTACATACATGTCAGCTCATACTTTACTTTTGTACCTATCTGATCATCTTTTGTTTACTATAATCTGTTCCATACTTTTGCACTACTTTATTTCTATTGCTAGAATTGTTGTGACTTACCTACGGTTCCATCTCTGTGGCACCACAGAACGACGTACATATGGAGGCAGATGCTCTAGAGTTAATAGCGCCTGAATTTAACTATGAGACCGCAGCTTTCAGAGTTGTTTTCAGTTGTATTTTCTTTTCTTCATGTACGTCTGTTGGAACATTTCTATACAGTACGGATGTAATTATTGCACACTATTTGGGTATTTCTGTACATCTCTGCATCGTGGCTATTTTGTTTTCACTGGTTAACTGCAGGACCTGCGCAAATACCAAAAAGTAACGGGCCCGGGAATCGGGTCGTTACAGCTTTGGTGGCCCATGCAGGTCCGCGCTACCTACCTCGTGAACGATATAGCAAGATCAGGGTGTACGGTATAAAATACTCAAATAGAACTCTCGAGTACAGGATGTCTCGAGTGTTCACCTGTATTGGATATACGGGTGAAACGTCCATATTACCATCTTCATTAGGTCTTCCTTGATTCCCATCATCCTCTTTGAACTCTTAACCCATACTCTAGTTACGTCTATTTTAAGGAGGGTAGCTCGACAACGGAAGTGAATTGAAGGACACTCAGAAGTATTGGAGGTTGATGCTAAAGGATTTGAGACGAGCCAAACCCGACGTACAAATGTAGGCTGTTACGTCTTCTTGAGATCGTATTTCTATTCTAACCTCTCCCATGAGACGTATTTTTCCCGCCGACCATCTCTCCTCCTCTTTATTGCCTTTTGTCCTTTTCCTCACCTCGAGCCCCGGCCCCGCCTAACATAGCCCACCTACCGATGACTTTCGGTGCCCCTCTTTTTCTTTAAAAGACCCCCCCTCTTCTTCCTCACCAAGCCACGCCGTATCGACTTCCACTCCTTCTCCCGGCCTCTTCCCAAAGCGAACTCGACCCATCTCACCTCAAACTCCTCCGACCTCACCCGAAGCTCCACCACCCCACCCTACTCCAGTGACACCCGCCGCGTCAAGCAGTCACATCCACCATAAAACGACAACCACCGATGGCCCTCCGACGATATGTTTTGGGATTTTTGGCCTTGGCGACGACCCTCGCCACCACCTTCGCTACCGCCGTGTGGCTGAGATCTTGGGAAGCCATGATCCTTGGGCTTCTCTTGAGCTCTCTGCCCTGGGTCTCACCCAGATTGATGTCCCGTTTAGGCTTCCTCTTGCGACTACTCCTTTTGGTTTGCGGAAAAGTGTGTTTTTGGTTAGTTATTTGTTGGGTAATGTTGGGTGTTGCGAATGTCAAGTATTGGTCTACGGAAGGAGTGATGGCGATGCTTATTGGTATGATATTGGCCTTGGGAGTTGAAGTTGGATGTAGGCCTTGTGCTTGGCTCTGGATGAGAGCTTGGATCTTGCCTTATTGTGGGATATTATGGAGATTGATGGCAGGAATACTGGAAGTGAGTACTGATTTTGGGTGTTGGCCCTGTACTTACCTTTGGGCGTTGATCTGGACGTTAGCACGTGGTTGGGCATTATGGAGATTGATGTTATTGGTACCTGTGGATTAATCATTACATGAACGACATCTGTGACTAAAACCAGTTAGTCACCAGTAGCCCGAATAAACTTTATGGTCTTCCGGTTTATGTGGTTTAAATAGCTTGCTACTGGCTTATCACCTCAGGTTCCAAGTTTGAACAGATGTTGTCATCATAATAGCCCTCATTTTCATGTGATGTTATTATCTCAAGTTAATTTTGGAAAGCCAAAGTAACTGTTACGATGATACTGGTCTCAGGAATAGTTACGGAAGCTATGGTGATGTCAATAGTATGTATTCATATGTAACATCTCTTGCTTTCTTGATGCTGTGATATCACATTATATTTCATGTTATTTACAACCTGATTTACTAGATTACTATCTTTTCTATCATTTATTTGCTTGAGCTTCTTCATAACATCAATTATTTATTTCTCAAAGATTTTTAAATTCCGAGGACGGAATTATTTTAAGGAGTGTAGGATGTAACGGCATGTTTTCATCAAGACAAACTATTTACGAATTTGACCAAAATTTTCAATTTTTAAACTATTTTATAAAGGTTTGTCAGAAGTTTTACCGATTTCAAAAATTTCTTATAAAACTATTTTGAAGTACCAGACTAGTTATGGAGTATTTTAGTAAGATCGGATTTCATCAAATACTCAAAACATTTCTGATAAAATTCATTTTCAGTTTTTACCGTTTTGACTTAATGAATTTATTTTCTATACAAACGACTTCAAAACATTTCCAAACTTCTGCAGTAGAATCCTATAATCATTTAGGGCCTCCCACATTAATTTCGTAATTTTCTAAAGTCAAATCAGTAGAGAACCCACAGACCCGCTTCCTAAACGTTTTGGCCTAAAACTTGTATTCTCGTAGCCCAAACCCTGAAACGGTCTTCGTATTCGTGATCCTCGCGACGATACGACCCCGTGGGTATGTTTTCGTAATTTTTCGGACACATTTACTGGTAGGGGCAAAAATCGTAATTTCGTTTTTGGTATTTTACTAATTACCTTCGCTAATGGGTTTTACTAATCAACTTTACCCGAATTAGCACTAAACGTGTCATCCCAACGGATAAACGTGAATACACGTTTATCTTCTTTCCGGTTAGATGCATTCCCCTAACCCAATTGTCAAAATACACACCAACCCCATTAATTACCTCATTAATACCCTTGACTAACCAGTTCAATTATTTATTAATTTCTGTTAACTATAAATTAACCCCCTCCTTCTCTCGTTCTCACCTCTAACCATCGGCCCTGGGGCTAAACTCAAACCCAGACTATCTCCCTCTTGAACCATGCATGAACACATCCCCTAACCCAAAGCACTAACCCAACTCTCTCTCTAACTCTTCTCTTCTTCATGCAGAGGCCCAAATCCCTTCCCCTCTCAAAAATATTAACCCAGTTAACCTATCAGCAAAAACCCAACTCATCTTCCATGGCCAACGACTCTCTCTCTCTCTCTCTCTCTCTCTCTCTCTCTCTCTCTCTCTCTCTCTCTCTCTCTCTCTCTTGTTTTCCAAATAACCCAAGACACACACATAATCTCTCGCTGTCTCTCGTTCTCTCCCCCTCAAGACACTCGCCCAGGCAAAAGGCCCGACCCACGCTCGACCCGCCTTTCGCCTGAGCTCCGCCATGCCTCCTTCGTCTGCGAGAACTCATCGGAGCGCCGCCGCCTTCTCCCCGAAGCTCCTCCTCCTCCGAACGGCCACCCACACCGAAGCCCCTCGCAGCACCGCCTCATCGGACCCAACGGCGTCGCCTCCACGACTCGACGTCGCCCGACCCATACTGAGGCAACCGCCGCACGCCACCGAGATCGCCACCCGCTCCGACAGCAACGAACGAATGCCGTCGCCATCGCAGACAGACCCCCGACGAGCCCAGCAGCACCTCACCCCGCCTCGTGGCCTCGCCAACCCGCGACGACGCTGCTCCGACCTTCCTCCTCCCCCGCTCCGCCGCGGTAGCCTCATCGCCGTCACCGCCGTAAAGCAGCTGCCCCTCGACCTCCCTCGCTTCCGTCGTGCTCCGACGAAGTCGCCGCCCGCTGATGCTGCCTCCCACCGCCGCTGTGTGCCTCGCCGCCGTCGACGCTGCCGCCTCCGATGCCACGGTCGACGTCGACAACGACGCGACACGCAAACCCCCCATGCAACGAATGCGTGCGTAAGTCTCGAGTGGCAAACTTGTAAATACGAGTTATTTTCGTATTTTCGTATTTTTAAATAATTAATAATAGGGTTTATTGGTTTTTAATCCATAACTTGAAATACAGGGGCCAGAAAAATGTGTGGATAGCCCCAGAAAATCAGAAACATTATTTCGGACCCAATGGCGCTGGTCTCATCTCGACCGGACGCCTACTTTTTCCAGAATTATTTTTCGAACCTATAAATTAAATACGTATAATTCGTTCTAAAAATCGTATCTCTATGTTTTCACGTATACTAAATTGTGATAAAAATATATGTTAGAATACTCTTCGAGACGGTCATTTTGACAGCATATTTGCAACTTTCCGATACAGATTGCATCAAGGAGAAATTATTGAAATTACGTACTTAATGAAAAATTAGTTTTTAAATCTATTTTGGCCTTTTAAAAATTATAAAAATTAATATAAGCTTCTAAAAAAATATTTTCTCCTACAGTAAAATTATTTTCATCATAGTTAAACTATAGAAAAATTTAAAACACTTTTCGACAACGTTTCAATCGATTATAAAAATCAAAAAGACTAATTTAATTAGATGGAAAATAGGGTAGCATGTGACTAATGGTTTCTGGTGTTTGCAGGTACCAATACTCGTGCACCAGCATCTTTAAAAGCTCCAGCTCCAATCTCGTCTTACCACGACGATCTCAAAAAGTGTAAGTCACTCTAATTCTATCATTAGAAATCTGGATAGTGTACTTGTACGAACTTAGGACATGACATGTAGTCTCAGAAAAGATTTTGACTTGAACCAATGATTAGAGACCTAATTAACTAGAGAACTAATCAATAGTGGAATGACCAAAGGACTAAATTGAGATAGTGCACTATTATAGAATTAGATATCATAGTTGTTGGACTTCAAAGCATTGCTCAGGACTAAATTGAGATAGTGCACTATTATGGAATTTGATATCATAGTTGTTGGACTTCAAAGCATTGCTCAGGACTGATATTCTCTGTTGAGGCTTCTGCCTTGACTTTTCAGCAAGTAACTACCATATAAATGTAATTGATGTACTCATTGATGGATGTATTGTTGTACACATTGTTGGATGTACGAAATGATGGGCCTATGAGGCCATACGGATACGGATATGGATACGGACACGGATACTTATACAGTTATAAATGTAAAATGTGATACAACATGGGCTATGGGGTAGTCTTGAGCTACGTAGTGTGCGGGAGTGACTGGGTCCACCCTTATTAGTTAAGCTGTACCATCACCCTGTAGGGGATGTCGGTAGATATTCCACGAGTTGCTACATTGGATGGGTGCACTTCTGGTTGCATATCGTACACTCGAGCTAAGACTGTTGCACTAGCTGATTGATACAGGGCCCATGAGGCCATATTGATACAAATACTGATATGGACATTGGACTATGATAATACACGGGATACGGGGTAGTCTTGAGCTACGAAGTGTGCGGGAGTGACCGGGTCCACCCTTATTAGTTAAGCTGTACCATCACCCTGCAGGAATGGTAGGTAGATATTCCACGAGTTGCTCCGTGGGATGGGTGCACCTCTGGTTGCATATCGTACACTCGAGCCAAGGCTGATGCACTAGTTTGATTGCTGTATTGTACTCATGGTGGTTTGTATTGTCAGAAAACACTATTGGGCCCTCGGGCATTTACGAGGCACACTATTGGGCCCTTGCGGCATTTAAGACTGATGCACTAGTTTGATTAATGCTGCACTAATTGATAATTGATTGAGACCATTGCTTCAGTCACGACTACTACTATTCTACAGACTAAGTCGAGACTACGCGAACGTGATAGAACGGTTTAATAATGAGCGGTCTTGAATTACGACTGAATCAGTGTCTAGGAAGGAATGGGAAGGGGATTGGTCAACCAATGGACTTGTTCCTGCGGTCTTTGAAGTGACCTGTGCCTTCAAGCCCTGACTGACTGGCTGATTTGGAAGTTAAGTTAGACTTCTTATTATTAGACCATCCTACACTATTAGATAGTCAAACGACTCTCATCTTTTCTTAAGTATTACTAGGTCTATCTATTGTCATCTCATTACAGATTGGTCAAAACATTGTTAACCTGGTTGTCTTACTATTGCCAGTAGTCAAAATATTGTTACTACCACATGCCACGCCACAGTCGTTACTTTTGCACTTGTACAGTCATCTTTACTTTATGCATTACATACCATACCTGAGCAGTTACCAGTACTTTACTTATTCTCTTACATACATGTCAGCTCATACTTTACTTTTGTACCTATCTGATCATCTTTTGTTTACTATAATCTGTTCCATACTTTTGCACTACTTTGTTTCTATTGCTAGAATTGTTGTGACTTACCTACGGTTCCATCTCTGTGGCACCACAGAACGACGTACATATGGAGGCAGATGCTCTAGAGTTAATAGCGCCTGAATTTGACCATGAGACCGCAGCTTTCAGAGTTGTTTTCAGTTGTATTTTCTTTTCTTCATGTACGTCTGTTGGAACATTTCTATACAGTACGGATGTAATTATTGCACACTATTTGGGTATTTGTGTACATCTCTGCATCGTGGCTATTTTGTTTTCACTGGTTAACTGCAGGACCTGCGCAAATACCAAAAAGTAACGGGCCCGGGAATCGGGTCGTTACACTTCTGAATATCCTCCTCCTTCACCTTCAGCTGATGGTATCCGCTCCTCAAATCCAATTTCGAGAAGACTCTCGAACCTCCAAGCTGGTCAAAAATATCGTCGATACGCGACAGCTGATACTTATTCTTCACAGTCACAGCATTCAGCCATCGATAGTCCATGCACATCCGGCGGGACCCATCCTTCTTCTTCACGAGCAGAACCGGTGCACCCCACGGTGACACACTAGGGTGGATGAAACCCTTCTACAACAACTCATCCAATTGCTTCCGCAGCTCTTCAAGCTCGACGGGAGCCATCCGATACGGCCCCTTCGATATAGGTTGCGCTCCCGGCATAAGGTCTATACCGAAATCTATAGCTCTGTCGGGTGGCAAACCTGAGATATCCTCTGGGAAGACGTCGTCGAAATCACTGATGACTGCTGGTCGGCTGATCTCCATCTGCATAGCTGCAATAATTGGCACCTTCGGCTTGGCCCGAAATCTGATGGGCCCAAGCGACCCATCTCTGCTGTGAAATTCGAACTCCGTGTGGCTTGGAATTCTGAACACCACCTTCTTACCGTGACATTCGATCGAAGCGTGGAAGTCTCCCAGCCAATCGATGCCAAGGACGACATCAAAATGCGGCAGATCATGGACAATGAAATCTGCAAATAGTTCGTGTCCACTGACCACCAATGGGATCGATCGACAACCTAGATTCATTGTCACCACTCTGTTCCCTGTGGTGATGTCCCAACACTTAGGAAGTGTATGGGTGGGAATGGAGTGCCTTGTTACAAATCTCCGGGATATGATGCACATAGATGCACCGGAGTCGAACAAGGCCAAGGCCGGGTGAGATGACACTAGAATGGTGCCTAAGATATAAAGGAACTAAGGTCAAACAAAACTACTCTAACTAACAAGGCAACAGACAATGCTAAACAATAAGATCTAAACTATGAAATAAAAAACTAGATCTGAAGAAATACCTACAATAACTCCATCTAAGTCCTCAGCCTCAACGGCTGTCATTGTGGAAGCCGGCCTCTGGGGTTGTGCTGCCCGTTGAAACATCTGCTTCTGTGGTGCCAAGGGTGGTCCACGGGCATCAGCTCCTCTCTGAACTAGGGCTGGTGCTCTAATCTGCAACGGGACTGGCGCTCCGACTACAGCATGGCGTGCTCTCAGATAATATTTAACAATGTGCGAGACATCGCCACACACCAAGCACAATCACATCTTCCTCCTGCAATTGGCCTGAACATGTCCTGGCTTGCCGCAGAAGTGGCACGGGCCTTTGTTCAGACAGTGGCTTGTCGCTGCCTCCCCGGCCACCCCCTCCGACGATCTCCACCACCATCGGACTCCCATCGAACCCCCTATCAACTGCAACTCCCCTTCCTCACTTCTCTCATCTCTATCTCCCTCAAAACACTCCCAAACACAACACTAACGGCAGTTTGGACAGATCTGTCCATCGCCAGAAAAACACCGCGCCCGGCCACCTCCGGCCACTGTCGTCGACCATCCTACCACCGTTGTACTCCACTCGAACCCCTCTATCATATGCAATCCTCCTCTCTCTCTTTCCTCATTTCTATCTCCTCGAAATCCCCTTGAAACCGAGCCCTAACGGCAGTTTTTGACAGATCTGTGCTATGCCGTTCAACGTCGTTGCTCGGCCATCTCCGACCACTTCCGGCGACCACTCCACCACCATTAGATCCCCCTTGAACCACTTTATCTACTGCAAGTCCCCTTTGACTCCTCTGATCGCTGTTTTTCCGCTGCGACGCGCGACAACTACCGTTGCGCGAATCTGTCCTCTTCGTCTTCTCATGACCACCCATCGTTGTGCGCTAATGCCGTCGGCAGCCACCCGGCCAAGCAACCCACACTGACCTCCTTCAATCCTCAACAGCCCCCGTTGATCCTAAGAGTTTACGCGTGTCACCGAACTCGCGTGTTTTCCCCGACATTGCCGCCGTCGTGTAGATCCGTTGCGCTACCCACAACGGGAGAGAGATCGTCGCTTGCTCGCTGTTCGTGCCTCCACCTCGTTGTCCGGAAGTTTCTTACTGCACTATCCGTGGTTTAGGCGTTACTGACGACACAGATCCATCGTCGTTCAGACCTGACATCCGCTCTTCGGTCAAACGTCAAAAAGGTTAGCCCTCTAACGCATAGTAAGAACCAACACCGTAGCGAATCGGAAACTTAATCTAAAAATCGTCAACAATAATTAAATTTCATTTCTGCTCCTTTAAAACATTGCTAAATCTTAGACATCGACGAAGTATTTGAATATCTGTGCACATAGGATAGATCGTCGATTAGGATGAAATAAAACAAAAACGTGACTTTGACTACTAGGATGGCCCCGTTGAACCTAGAAATGAAATCTAATAGGAATGATGAAAAATGAGATCTAACATCACTGTTGACCCGTTTAAGACGAACCTTCGCTGACGCACTGCTTCGACGAGACGCTCCAGACAAACGACGCACTCGACACCGCAGGCAAGTGTTTACACTTGTGTTCTTACGGCCATGTTTAGGCCTTCCCTTCTTATGAAGTTAAAGAACAGTTAAAGAGAACGGGACGTGAAATGATAGAGTCTGGGACCCCCCTGACAGCTTAGACTTGACGACGAAGTCTAAGCACAAACAACAACAACTGACACCATAGATTTCCTCTGTGGGTGCGTGCGTGTGGACCCCCTAGAAACAAAAACAACAACTGCTACCATAGGTTTCCTCTGTGTGTGCATGTGTGTGGACCCCTAGAATGAACAACTCTCATCCATTCTCGTCATGCCATGTAACTCTTATTCATTCTCGTCTTGCCATGTCAAGTCATGTATTGCATAAGCCGGCGACGAATAGGGCATTCTCCAAGCTAGAGAGAGTGATCCCTTGTCACGATTGGAAATGGATACGCCTGCAGGCGAATAGGGCACTCTCCAAGCTAGAGAGAGTGAAACTTTGTCACGATTGGTAATGGATAAGCCTACGGGCGAATAGGGCACTCACCGAGTGAGTGGGTGATCCCTTGTCATGTCTTGTCTTGAGCACTTGGGTTGGGGTAGGGTTGAGCGGTCGCACTGGGAGCGGGTCTGGCCGCCCTCAAACCATTAGGCATGAACCCTTTGAGTCACACATGTCTTGTCTTGACTTGTCCTATCCAGTCTAGCTTAGTCCCGTAGCCGGTAGCACACGCTACAGCTACTGCCTGTTACGTTTTACTTTCTTGCACTGTTTTACTTTCTGTATAGTACAACTGCTATGTCATAACCCCAGCATGTTAATCAACCAGTAAAATGTTGCTCTAAATTACATTACACTTGCAGTAGATTCTAACCCTTTCTTGTAGACTTTATCTGACGTATAGTTCCTTTTCTCTTGGGTGCTGTACGTCAGGTGTTGAGTCGGAGTACGTGGACGAGCCGGACATACCTGAGTACTTGGAGCCAGAGGACGTCGACCCGGAGTACGTACCTGATGAGGACCAGTCCTAAAGGTCCCCCGCCGTTGCCGTTTCAGAGGTTACTACTTTTTAGTTGGGTGCGTAGCACCACTTAATCTTTTTGCCTAGGTTGGGTGCTTCGCACCACTAGTTTTCTTTCTGTAGTCATCGCCATGCTTAGACTTCTTTTATTAGACCTGTCATATGCTGAATATTATCCCTTTTATAAAATGAATCCATCCTTTCTTTATGTACTTTCGTTGTTCTGAATTTTATAAATGCAAGAACATGTAATATTAAATGGTGACCCTACAGACACTTATTGGGTCCGAGCCTCACGGCTCCGGCCCAAGCGGACCTTAGTCACGTTTCGCTTCCGTCGTTTTGGGAAGAGGGCCGTGACAGGTTTTGGTGGTGGCTCATGCAGGTCATGCAAAAAGTTCGGAACAATAAGAGTACCGCATTCATTTAATATCCATGTACAAGTCTAAATTAGGTTTTCCTTGTCTTAGATGGTAGGAAGGCTTAGATAGACATCCAGGGTTGATAGTCAAGCGCCTTGGTTAAGATTTAGTCATACTCGTCTTAGGATACATTAGTAGCCCCTCACCTGACTCTGACCATGTTAGATTTCTAGAGTCTTTCTGTTAGTCATTCGCTCGGGTCCATCAACTTCGGGCCCAGCAGAACGAAATCTTGTTTCTCTTAGGACCCTTACCTGAGATCTCGATTATAGTCTAGTTCACTAGGAAGTCTTAGTGCTGAGTTCTCCTGATCTTTAGACGGCCGATAATTAGAACCCCTGATTTCTAGCATCTTCTCAATCATTACACTTCTGTGTTATCGATCATATGTTTCCATCATAGCTTTTCATGAATTATATCTTAGGCGTATCCATCAGGCGATCATATTCTTTGCCCTCTATTCACGTGATCACTTCATGATGATTATCGTTAATTCTTCGAATCTCTCCCCATTGCAAATCCTGTTTCCTCTAGCAGTATTTTCGAAATTCCTTATAAAATTATTCGCTCAGTTTAAACTTCTTTGAAAACTCCTCATTATATATTTAAATTTCTCGCTTCCGGTTGAGTTAAAATTCTTTCACGGATTCTGAAACCTTCTTGGTCGAAATTTTTAGTTAATATCTCGTAACCATTTTCTAGTCGGTATCTTTCGTATATCAGTTTTAAAACCTTGTTACCATTTTGATATTTCAATATATCATCCTTTTTCTAAACTACGGAATTCATTTTAACCACTACCGTACGTACTTTTAGAATATTTTCTAAGCTAAATAAGAACTTCAATTTTTTTATTTATAATAGTCCTATGTTTATCGTGCTCATACTACAAGAATCTTTGTATAAACTTATTTTCATTGCAAAACAATCGCTACCTCACCCTCCCCTTTTTCCTTCGTCTAACTCTTTTTCAGAGTTGTAATTTTCTACCATCTGCTCACTTTTTCTATATATTTTTATAAGTATAAAAGTATATGATACCATATTTTACACGTAATTCTTCTTTCATCTATTTAATTATTTTGAGCAATATTTTTGCCCCACCCAACCAGCTATCTCTTTATCTCGCCTTATTTGAACTCGTTCCTTCCGCTCTTATTTTGGTACACTTTTGGTTTCGGCTTCTTTTCTGTTGTGTAGACATTAGTGTTTGTAGTTGCCTGTGTCAACTCTAGTTTAGTAGTGGGCCCTTTGGTTTTTGTGATGTTGTCGTGGTGCATGTATATAGGTAGAGTGTGTGGACCTGTATGAGTGTGTTACCTTTAGGATCTTAATGATTGTCTCTTGTGTCATGTGGTATACTCAGTGTTATTCGTAATATATGTATGAAGTTGTCTGACTGATGGTATTCATATTTGTGTGGATAGCGTCATAGTAGGCAATTCCTTAGACTTAGTTTTTTATTATAGTTTGGCTTATTTTTGGCTGCATGTGTATGTTTCAAAACTTTTTGCTTTCTTTTAAAGAAAATCTTTAATGTTTTGAGACTAGCTCACAATGATCATAACCCACCTATCTCCCCGCATCCTATACCACAACTCCACACGTTTTTCCAAATGTTTTAAAATTTGTCATTGGCCTAAACTTTTTTTTCTCTTCTTTCCCTCTTCGAAGTGTTATTTTTATTGTTGTTATATTATTAGTACTGGTTATTATTGCAATAGGATTATGTGTGCGGGTAGGCATGGTATGGGATGAGATATGTTGTAGCGGTGATTGGTTGATCTTGAACACAAAGATATTAGATTAGAATTCTTTTGGATGAAAAGAATGAGGTGTCCAAGACTTATCTATTTACTTTTTATAATACCAATGTGTAACGGACTCAATGGGGATTCTGGATGAATGAAATTATGCACATGGAGATGAATACTTAATCGATCTGAAACTTGGACGAGTGATAGATAGGAGTAGCTAGGACGGGATAGTATGAGTTAGGTGATCATGAGAATGTGTAGAGCACTTAAAGCATCAAGATTTGACTATAGGTTGGGGTGAGAAGACATTGGAAGTAACACGACATGTTGGGATGAATAGATAGTTATGATTACAGACTTAAAATGATTAGGAGATTAGATAATAGAGGTAAGGTTAGAGGTGGCTTGATGGTTCATTGATTATGGAGGAAATTTATGAGTCGATATGATGGAAAATATATTGGGGACGAGATGATTGTTAATTTGCAAACGATAATGTGGATTCATAGTTAAGTGATATGATGGGATCCTAGTTGTAGCATTAGCCAGTGGAGAGATGGGTTATGATGGATTATTTAAGGAACAATGTTTGAAGTTATATAATTAGAGATCATTATGTGGAATATGGAAGATGTAGGCATAAGTGTATATAGATATTATTATTATCAGTATAAGTGATTCCGAGGGCGGAATCAGTATAAGTGATTCCGAGGGCGGAATCATTTCTACGGTGGGTAGAATGTAACGGCCGTTGCCGCCGCTCCGGCCACCCCCTCCGACGATCTCCACCACCATCGGACTCCAATCGAACCCCCTATCTGTAATGCCCTACGAGCTACTGCACAAGTACTAGAGGGGGGTGAATAGTACTTTAAAAATAACAAGGAGTATAATTCCTAATCATCGTGCAAACAACTACCAAATCAATTTGCGGAAGCTTAAATTGATGACAACAAAATTAACAATGCTAACAATAGATATTACTGGGTTCGGATCCACCCAAGTCTCCCCGACTTGTTCCCGGTGATCCTACGTCCCAACTACCCGGATCCCCTCCGGATACTTAGGTTAGAAACCCTAACCCAAGATTTCCACTATGATATCTTGTGAAAAACCTTCACAAGATCAAATCATACATGCAATGGCAATAGTGAATCTCACAACCTGGGATCACAACCTTCTCTCATAACCGAGAGAATCAATAAGCAATAAATGAGTTTATATGAAATAAACAATCTTACCACAAAATCCTATACCTTGAGTTTTCTTACCAAATAGGTGCAAGGAGGGATTTGAGGAAGAGGAAGTCACCAAGACCTAGCACCACTGAAATGAGCAGCAATGGGTGCCTAGGAGTGATTAGGAGACTTGAATCAAGCTAGAGCTTGAATGGCTCACCAAGAACAAACTTCTCTCAAGATGGATTCTAGATCTAGAAAGTGAGAGAATGGATTTCTTGTGAGGGAGAGAGCTTTGGAAATGAGTGATAATCTCTAACTCTTTCAATCTCAATGAATCTCTTAATGGCAGCTCTAACCTGGAGAGAAATGACCAAGCTTCGTATTTATAGGGTCCCATAAAAACGAGCTAGGTCAAATCCCAACGGATAGAAATCTGAAGCAGTTAGTCGGTCAAAGAACAATCACTGACCGACTAGTTCATCAACTAGTCGGTCGGTCAAACAACATGGACCGACTAAGTGATGAACAGTGAAGAGATTGAATTTCAGACCTAGAAATCTAGTCGGTCCAAGAAGACTATCTGACCGACTAGTTTCACAACTAGTCGGTCGGTCAGTGAACTTAGACCGACTAAGAGTCAAAAACAAATAGTCTGAATACAAATTGAGTTAGTCGGTCCAAGAACAAATGTTGACCGACTAGATCATCAACTAGTCGGTCGCCAAATGTTCTTAGACCGACTAACGATAAACAGCAGCTTAGGAGAAAATTGGCATGTACAGTAAAGCTCAACTAGTCGGTCAAAGAAGCATCACTGACCGACTAGTTCACAAACTAGTCGGTCGGTGAGTCAACGTAGACCGACTAACTGTAAACAGTACTGAGCAAGAAAAGACTAACTGAAACTAGTCGGTCCAAGAAGCTTTGCTGACCGACTAGATCACCATCTAGTCGGTCAGTTCTTCTTCTTGAACCAACTAACATGCACAAAAAGTCCGAATCGAAGCGCGATGCTTTGAGGAAGTTAGCATGGACTTCTACTAAGATCCTAGAGCTAAGATATGAGCGTTATGAAGATAGAAATGTAAGATATACTCAAGGCTTAACATTTTATAGATCGAAACTAAAAGACTATAAATAAAACCTTAAGGAACGGTCTTCGAGAGCTTCGATCAAATCTTCATGACTTCCAAAATGGTCCAAAAGCTTCAACGAAGCTTTAGGCATTGAATACGAGCTTTGAGTGTTCTCGTGAATTTGGCGACGATCTACATAACTGCGCTCACAAATTGTTAGTTCATGAATTATTTATGTTTGCTCATCATCCAAAACCAAATCCGGGGAGTCCAATACTCAACATTCTCCCCCTTTTTGGTGATGACAAACCAACATAAATAATAATCAAAAATAATGATTCAAATGTAAAATACTTACTCCCCCTGCATTGATGACACGTTAATTCCAAATTGAATAAATAAAGATTGCATCAAGCAGACGAGTGAGATATATAATGAGAATCGATTATTGAAATATCGGATTTGAAAATCCTTATATATATCTTAACTCCCCCTGAATCTAACATATCAAATTAGATTCATGGAAATTGAGGTAAATTTTCATTTGCCCTAATCATTATCATTATCTCTCCCCCTTTGGCATTATCCCAAAAATGGGGGGCATACAACGACAACAACAAGGATAAAGAAAATCCAACATCGGGAGTCGTAGAATATGACGATGGACCAAAGTGACACCAATGAAAATAGTCGAAAACGAATCAAAGTGTGCCAAATTGTCCATTTTCGAAAAACGAAAAATAAAATCATCGAAATACCAAATATAAATTCACTTATTGAATAAAGAAACGTTCTCTTCAATACTCAATATTCTTGGTTAAATTTGTGCATGGAAAACAATTCTATGCAATCATAGAAATAAAATCTATTTAACCAAGTTTATAATCGTCGAGCGAAGAAATCACATATCATAGACATTGAATGAATATTAAATGTGCACAACGAAGTAAAAGAGAACATCGATGTATATATATATAAGTACCATGAGTACAAGCAAAAATACATCGACTACAACAAACAGAGTGCAACATCTATATCACCAACCAAAAGATACAACAACATCATCGACATATCATCATCAACATCCAACAAAATGAAGAAACATCAAGTACACCGACATCCAAAACATCAATATACATCAAAACACCACCAAAACTCCATCCTAACCCAAAACACACTCAAAAAAAATGTATCATCCAATGATCACCGGAGAGTCCTCCAAACTGACGCTCAGGAGGAAGTGGCAGGATCAGCAGTCTCCGTGGGTCCAGTCGAGGGAGTGGACTCAGGCTCTGCTGCAAGGAGTGGTGTGTGAACAGAAGGGATCGTCGGGGCTGGAGTGGAGACATCGACGACTGGCTGAACGGTAGGAGTATCAGCAGGAACATCAGAAGGCACGACAGGAGCAGAGACGTCAGCAGGAGCAGCAGCAGCATCAGAAGTCTGATCCACTGGTGCAGAAGTCTCTGGAGCACCGGAAGAGGTGGCAGCTCCAGGAGCAGATCTGGTAGCAGCAGCAGGAGTGGCCTCAGCGCCACGAGCAGGAGAACCAAGGAGCTCATCGATATCCTCATCATCCATCTCCTCATCCTCAGAAACAGGAGGAGGGACCTCAACACCAATAACACGAGCAATACGACACAGAATCTCCTCGGAACAAGCATACCGAGACTCGAGACGACGAACGTCACGAGCGAGACTCTCAAGAGTGGTGGGAGGTCTGGAAGCAGCAGCTGCAGAAGAAGTGCCCTGAGAAGCTGAAGGAGTCGTCCGCTGCACGTGACGGAGTGCCGCAAGAGATTTCTTTACGGCCGTCGCGTTCAGTGGATGACCAAGAGGACGCTCATCATCAGGAGGCAAAGGCACGTGAAAATGACGAAACACCAAAGTCAAAAGACAAGGATAAGGGATATGTGCAGATTTAGTGGTCTTGCGAATACACTCGAAAGAGTCCATCTTATCGAGTATAACGCGAGCCCAATTAATCTCGCAACCCAAGAATAGAGCGTAAATCAATTTTAGGAAGGGCTGGGATGGCAGAGAAGATGAGCCGTACTTGGGAAGCAATCACGACTTCAGAATGAGATTGAGGACCCATGCATTTGGCTTAAATGACTTAGATGGAACACCAATGAAAGCTGGAGGGATCACATGGAAGATATCAGCGAGAACAGACTGATCCAAAGAGGAGATATCATCAACTGAAATGTCTGACGGGAGGAGACCAGACGATGAATAACCAAGCAACTCCCCCAAGATTTCTGCCGTGAGGACTATAGGAGTCCACAAGACAGTAGTCTCGATGGAGTGGCTCTCATCGTAGTGGCCCCAGACACGATTTGCATAGAAAAGTTTGACCAGGCGAGGATAGGGTCGAGGGTTCGCCTTAGGGTCGACACGAAGGTAGTCTAGGAGCCCACTATAGGATAGGAGATCTGCTAAGCCAAGGAAGTCGAAAAACTGAACAAAGTGCTCCAATAGCAGCGGGCAGTGCTCAATACGGTTGTAGGCCGCTAGACACATAGGGTCGTCGCGACACAACGATATGTCAACACCACCTGCTGGCATTGGTGCCTTTCCCTTAGGCTGTCGAGTCCTAGAACGAGGTGGATGAGTGGGTTCCCTATGGCCAGACTCATCCTCGGGTCTAAACTCAGTATCGAAATCAGGAGGTGTAGAGGGGGTATGGAGTATCGGCTTTCTAGACTTAGAATGTTTACCGGGTTTGACGGTCGCCGTCCTCTGCTTCTTCAGAGGAGGCGAAGACGGAGAAGCTTGGGTTGATTTAGCTCGGCGTTTGGGTTTGGAAGGATTCCTAGGGTTAGATGGCCATACGGTCATGGGGGATGCCCCAGAGGAAGTGATATGAATCCTCGTCTTTGCCATGAGTCGTGACAAAACGAGATCAAGCAATCGAAGTTTGAAAAAGATCAAACAAACCTAAGCTTACAAACCCTAAAGAGTGAAATCGAAACTGGCCTAAGGCAAGATCAAACCCTACATGAAATTCGAAACCCTAAGAGATGAAAGCAAGCCCTAGAACTGGAAAATAGACCTAGGATCAAACCCTAGATGAGAGGGAGTATACCTAGGAGGAGGAAGACGACGAATCGGCGGCGGAGTTGATCGGAAAAGAGGCCGGAGATCGACGAAATACGAAGAGACTCGAGCGGGGGAAAGGGGATTTTCGAGTTGGAGGAAAGCTGGAGATCGACTAAAAGAGAAATTAGTCGGATAGATTGGGATTAAGTCGGTCGAAACACGAAAAGACGTGACTGCCCCTGATCACTCAGTCGGTCTAAGTTCAAACGTTGACCGACTAGATGATGATCTAGTCGGTCGGTTAACGAGCTTGAACCGACTAAAAGTGAAACAGCGACCAGTCGAAGATTTCTGAATGAGAATTAGTCGGTCTACGTTCAAATACTGACCGACTAGAACTAAATCTAGTCGGTCGATAAGTGAACTTGAACCGACTAATAGAGCTAAGCTGGAGAGGAAATCCTAATAGCTTGAGTTAGTCGGTCTGAGTTCTTTTACTAACCGACTAGATACGAATCTAGTCGGTTGGTAATTGAACTAATACCGACTAAATGAGTCCAAAAGTTTAGAGATAGAGCTAGTCGGTCTGAGTTCATTAGCTGACCGACTAGATGCAAATCTAGTCGGTTGGTTGATGAACTGAGACCGACTAGATGAGTCCAAAAATTGACAAATAAGTTCTCTCCTAAATACACTTGGACGAAACATCGCAATCCTCTCAAAAATCATCTAAACTACCCCATTAAACATCGAAATCTCAAATACGACATTCAAATATGAATTCGAGCAAAAATTCAAAATAACACATAAAATCCCGAAAAATCCAATAAGTCTAGCATGAACGAAATATTTCGAAATATAATAGCATGCAAGATTATTGAATGAAACATGAATCCTATATCTCGGATTCACCCATAATCCCCAATTCTCGACGCAACCGCACAAAGGAGTCCTCCTTTAGGGGTTTCGTGAAAATATCGGCGATTTGCTTTTGGGTTTCAACGTACACTAAAATGATGTCCTTTTTAGCAACATGATCATCTAAAAAGTGGTGTCGGACATCTATGTGTTTAGATCGGGAATGGTGCACCGGATTCTTTGAAAGACAAATAGCACTTTGGTTGTCAACCATGATAGGGCAAGTATCACAGTTTATACCAAAGTCTTTAAGTGTGTGTGTCATCCAAAGAACTTGAGCACACGCGGCACCGACGGTAATATATTCCGCCTCGGCGGTTGAAAGTGATACCGAATTTTGCTTCTTGGAAAACCAAGAGACAAGGGAATTTCCTATAAAATGGCAAGTGCCACTAGTACTCTTCCTGTCGGATTTGCATCCCGCATAATCAGCGTCACTATATGAGACTAACTCATATGTGCTAGATTTCGGAAAAAGTAATCCAAAATCTAAAGTGTAACTTAGATAGCGAAAAATACGTTTTACCGCTACTAAGTGAGAATCCTTAGGTTGAGACTGATAACGGCACAAATACAAACGGCAAACATGATATCGGGCCTACTAGCGGTAAGATAAAGTAAACTAACTATCATACCTCGATATAGACGAATGTCTACATCTTTTCCGCCCGTATCTTTATCAAGATCCGTAGTCGTGCTCATTGGAGTCTTTTTCCCTGAGGCACTCTCCATTCCAAATCTCTTTAGCAACTCCACCGTATACTTCGTTTGGTGGATGAAGATTGCATCATCCATTTGGCGAATTTGGAGACCTAAAAAATACTTGAGCTCACCCATATGGCTCATCTCAAATTGTTCCTTCATAACATTAGAAAACTCTTCGCAAAGAGCAAAGTTAGTAGCACCGAAAATGATATCATCAACATAAATTTGAACTAATAAAATATCATTATTCGCATGCTTGACAAAAAGTGTTGAATCGGCTTCGCCCATTTTAAAATTCAAATCCAAAAGAAAATTCTTTAGGCGATCATACCAAGCTCGAGGAGCTTGTCTCAAACCGTAAGGAGCTTTCTTTAGTTTAAAAACATGATTTGGAAATTTTTCATTTATGAAGCCCGGAGGTTGAGAAACATAAACTTCCTCAATGACATCTCTGTTTAAAAATGCACTTTTTACATCCATTTGAAATAGTTTGAAATTTTTATGGCATGCAAAAGACAATAATAATCTAATTGATTCTAATCTAGCTATCGGAGCGAAGGATTCTTCGAAATCGATACCTTCCTCTTGTCGATAGCCTTGAGCTACAAACCGAGCTTTGTTCCGGACGACGACTTGGTTTTCGTCGGTTTTGTTCTTGAAGATACACTTTGTCCCTATGACGGTGTGGTTCTTCGATGGCAATGGAACAAGCTCCCAAACTTCATTCCTCTCGAATTGAATGAGTTTCTCCTCCATGGCTAAGATCCCAGCGCTATCTTCGCATGCTTCATTAACATTCTTTGGCTCTATCGAGGAGGCAAAGGCACAATGAGCGAAGTAGTTCACTTGCGATCTCGTCTTGACACTATCATGGATATTGCCAATGACTTGCTCATGAGGATGGTCACGAACGGTATGAAGCCGCTTGGGAATACCTTGATCACTAGGAACATTCTCAACAACTTCATTAGACGGGTTAGTCTCAATAGAATCAATAGAATCATTAGAGTTAGAATTACCAATTGAATCACATAAGACATCCATAGAGTCATCATCATTAGTAATTCTAGTTGTAACAAATCCTTCATTAAATGACACATGAAGCGACTCCTCGATCGTTGAGGTTCGTTTGTTGAATATCCAGTAGGCTTTGCTACGCGAAGAATATCCAACAAAAATCCCATCATCGGATCTTGGATCGAATTTGTCCAAACTACCATACGTGTTCTTAATAAAACATTTCGAACCAAAAACACGAAAATGTTTAACTTGAGGCAACCTACCAAACAACAATTCATAACAAGTTTGTTTAGTGCCGGGCCTCAAAAGTATTCTATTAAACACATAGCAAGCGGTATGTACCGCTTCCGCCCAAAATTGATGGCCAAGTTGGCTATCATCAAGCATAGTGCGAGCACACTCCACTAGTGTCCTATTCTTTCTCTCAACTACACCATTTTGAGGAGGTGCACGAGGGAAAGAGAAGGTGTGTGTAATACCAACTTCATCACAAAATGTCTCAAAAGACTCATTCTCAAATTCCCCTCCATGATCACTACGAATAGTGACAATGGTGGTTACAATGAGATTTTGTACTTTCTTAACAAAAATTGTGAAGTTTTCAAAAGCTTCATTTTTATTACACAATGAAAATACCCAAGTAAACCTAGAAAAGTCATCAACGATGACAAGTCCATATCTAGCATTACCTAATGAAGCAACTCTAGTTGGCCCAAATAAATCTAGATGTAATAGCTCTAGAGGCCGCTTAGAAGAAATGCTTTTCTTAGGTTTAAATGAAGATTTTGGAAGCTTGCCTCGTTGACACGAGTCACAAAAGCTTTTCTTTTGAAAGACAAGCTTAGGGAAGCCTCTAATAGAATTTAACTTGGAAAGCTTAAAAAGTGTTCCAAAGTTCACATGACCAAAACGTCGATGCCATAAGTGTTGTTCACTTGTGTTGGCAATAAGACATTGTTCATGTGATCTTGGAAGATCTAGGATATATATATCCTTATGACGTGTGCCGGAAAACAATAATTCATTATTATCTTTTCTTAAAATATGGCACATTCCTTTCGCAAAGTTAACTTTGTAACCTTTGTCACAAAGTTGACTTATTGAAATAAGATTGTGGTTTAATCCTTTAACAAGGTAAACATCACATATAATGGGTTTAGAAGGATTACCCACTTTACCAACACCTATGATGGTTCCGCTCTCGTTGCCTCCAAATACGACGCGGTTCCCATTTGCAATGGGCACCACTCCGGAGAGCAATTGAGCGTCACCCGTCATGTGTTTTGAACACCCGCTATCGAGTATCCAATTTCTCTTGGAGCTAAATTTAAATTTGTTGCTCCGTTCCTTTTTCTTGAGTACCTATAGATATGAAATGTCGTATCATGGTTCCCAAGGTCATTGGGTCCAAAAGATTAGACCTTTGGAAGCCAAGTCCAATTGGACTTAGACTTCCCCACATAATTACTACTATGCACAACATTCGAAAAATAAGCATTCATATAAACTTGTTTTTCATCCATGCTTGTGTCCTTTGGGCTCCAAATAGTGAAAATCTTGGGAGCCCTCATCCTATTGGGAGCATGCATGCGTTGTTGATTTCTACGTGATGCATGTCGTGGATAGGCATAAGGAACATGATGAAATGGTGCATATGGATAATTATTCATATGATGTTGTGGGTGAACATATGCATGTGAGGGAACACGTGCGTGAGGGTGTCTCACATGGTGTGCACGTGCCCGTGAATGTGTTGCATAAAAATCATCATATGTGTGAGCCGGTGGAGTAGGACATGTGTTCCTACGTGGCATAGTATTGGTGTACATATAAGCATGCCCCTTCTTTGGAGGTCCACCCAAAGTGGGTTTCTTTCCGAAAGAGGGTGTGGACGAGGTGGAAGCACCATTGGTAGAAGAACTACCAATAGAGTGTTTGCTTCCACTCGGTGAGGCATCGGAAGTAGGCCTAATAAAAGTAGTGGCCGATTTGGATGAACTCCCTATCTTATACCCCAAGCCAATGTGGTTAGTGCTCGGAAGTAAATCATTTAGGATGTTATCCAAATGGTCTTTACCCTTATTGAATTTATTAATTCGGCCTATCGTGCACTCATATTTCTCGGTGAGAGAATGCATCGAAGCACCCAAAGTGGATATTTGCGATGTGAACACATAAACACGAGACTTGAGATTTTCATTCTCAATACTCAAAGTCGAGTTTTGAGAAGTCAAATCCGCTATCCTATGTTCTTCCGAATCCTCAACACTAACATGTTCAAGTTTAGATTTGAGATTAACAATCTCATTTCTTAACTCTTCAACAACGGTGTCGGTGTTGATGATGATAGTCTTAGGCGAGGTTTGAATGCTAGCTAGGTCATCTTTTACCTTAGTATATCTATTTACTAATTTGGTATACTTAGACCATAATTGAGAATTAGCATTTCTAAGGTCATCCATAGTTACCTCATCGCCTTCGTTGTCACTATCATCGGAAGAGGAGGATCCTTGATCATGCTCCTCTCTCGCCATGAAGCACATGTGCGCTTGCTCCACTTTCTCATCGTCCGACTCTCCGCTTGAGGAATCCTCGGGGTCGGTGAATGTTGCTCCGACAAGTCTCTTTTTGTACCCCTTTTTGTACTTCTTGGACTTGTCGAACTTCGGCGCCTTCCACTTCTCCTTTTGCTTGTTTAGAGGACACTCCGCTTTCATGTGTCCTGGCTTATTGCACTTGAAACACAAAGGAGAGGAGGAGGCTGTTGAATATTGGACTCCCCGGATTTGGTTTTGATGATGAGCAAACATAAATAATCCATGAACTAACAATTTGTGAGCGCAGTTTTGGAGATCGTCGCCAATTTCACGAGAACATTCAAAGCGACATCTCAACACTTTCCAAAGCTCATATTCATGCCTAAAGCTTCGTTGAAGCTCTTGCGATGCTTTGGAAGATATGAAGATTCAATCGAAGCTCTAGAAGACCGTTCATTAAGGTTTTATTTATAGTCTTTTAGCTTCGATATATAGAATGTTAAGCCTTGAGTATATCTTACGTTTCTATCTTCATTACGCTCATTTCGTAGCTCTAGGATCCTTGCACAAGTTCATTCTAACTTCCTCGAAGCGTCGCGCTTCGATTCGGACTTGTTTGTGCATGTTAGTTGGTACAAGAACAAGTACTGACCGACTAGATGGTGATCTAGTCGGTCGGCAACTGTTCTTGGACCGACTAGTTTGATTCCTTAATTTCTTGGACTTTACTGTTTACAGTTAGTCGGTCTACGTTGACTCACCGACCGACTAGTTTGTGAACTAGTCGGTCAGTGATGCTTCTTTGACCGACTAGTTGTGACTTACTGTTCACTCTAAATTTCTCCTAAGCTACTGTTTACCGTTAGTCGGTCTAAGAACGTTTGGTGACCGACTAGTTGACAATTTAGTCGGTCAACGTTTGTTCTTGGACCGACTAAGTCACTTTGTCTTCAGACTAATTCTTTTTGCTCTTAGTCGGTCTACGTTCATTGACTGACCGACTAGTTGTGAAACTAGTCGGTCAGACAGTCTTCTTGGACCGACTAGATTTCTAGGTCTGAAATTCTATCTCTTCTCAGATCTACTCTTAGTCGGTCCACGTTGTTTGACTGACCGACTAGTTGATGAACTAGTCGGTCAGTGATTGTTCTTTGACCGACTAATTCTCACAGATTTCTATCCGTTGGTGAATGACCTAACTTGTTTTTATGGGACCCTATAAATACGAACCTAGGTCATTTCTATCTAGGTAAGAGCTGCCATTAAGAGATTCATTGAGTTCTAAAGAGATAGCTATTCTCCCTCAAATCTAAAGCTCTCTTCCTCACAAGAAACCCATTCTCTCTCATTTCTAGATCTAGAGAGAAGCTTGTTCTTGGTGAGCTCTTCAAGCTATTGCTTGATCCAAGTCTCCAACTCTTTCCTAGGCACCGATTGCTGGTCATTTCCTTGGTGCTAGGTCTTGGTGACTTCATCTTCCTCAAATCCTTCATTTCACCATTTGGGTAAGAAAAACTCAAGGTATAGGATTTTGTGGTAAGATTGTTTATTTCATATTAAACTCTTTAATATTGCTTTGTGATTCTCTCGGTTGTGTGAGAAGGTTGTGATCCCGGGTTGTGGGATTCACGTTTGATATTGCATGTATGATTTGATCTTGTGAAGGTTTTTCACAAGATATTCATAGTGGAAATCTTGAGTTAGGGTTTCTAACTCAAGTATCCGGAAGGGATCCGGGTGGTTGGGACGTAGGATCACCGGGAACAAGGCGGGGAGACTTGGGTGGATCCGAACCCATTAACTTCGTTTGTTAGCATTGTTAATTTTGTGTTGTCATTCAATTTAAGCTTCCGCAAATTGATTTGGTAGTTGTTTGCAATTTAATTTGGAATTATACTCCTTATTATTTTAAAGTACTATTCACACCCCCCCCCCTCTAGTACTTGTGCAGTAGCTGGTAGGGCATTACAGAGGCGTTAGAAGAACCAAATTTAGCTTTGTTCTTATAGTTACCTTTTCGGAAGAAACGGTTGAACTTCTTGGCCATGAGTGCCATGGACTCCAAGTCCAACTCGTTTTCCGAGTCTTCATCATCGGTTGATGTGGATGTGGATGGAGCGGCCTTGAAAGCAATAGCCTTCTTCTTTGGCTCGTCTTGCTTTAGGTAGGACTTCATCTTTTCCTGCAACTTAACCTTGCTATCCTTGCGTACCTCGTATGACATTAAAGTACCCATTAGTTGAACTACGGTGTACTTATTCATATCATTACCTTCCTCGATGGCGAAGGTACGCTTTTCCTAACTAGAAGGAAGTCCTTCGATAAGTTTCGAACACTTCTCCTTTTGGGTGTTGGTTTTGCCGAGAGCTTCCAACTCGTTTATGATGTCGACGAAGCGAGCATAATACTCCTTCATCTTCTCACCCTATTGCATATGAAACATCTCGTAATCTTTGTTAACAACAACGAGTTTAGAGTCTCTTACCCTACTCGTCCCTTCATGTAGTATGAGGAGGGAGTTCCAAATTTAATATGCACTCTTACATGTGCATATCTTATTGAAGTCCTCGGGCTCCAATGCGCATTGCAAGGCGTTCATTGCCTTGGCATTGCTTACCTCCGCGACGACCTCCGCGGGAGTCCACTTCTCAAAGTCTTCTTCGGCGGGCTCGACGTATTCCTTCATCGTGGTCCTCCATAGAGATGCACTCCAGAGGAAAGTTTCCATCCGGCATTTCCAGTACCCGTAGTTGGTACCGTTGAAGAATGGAGGCCTCGTTGAGGAATGTCCTTCCATCACCGAAGATGCTCCTTCACGGTTCCTGAAGGTGCCATAGTCGGAAGGTGTACGCACGGTCTTATTGTCGTTGGCAGACATAGCTAAGTATCTGGCTCTGATACCAAATGTAATGCCCTACAAGCTACTGCACAAGTACTAGAGGGAGGTGAATAGTACTTTAAAAATAATAAGGAGTATAATTCCTAATACGAGCTCTGAGAAGTCTTGAGATGTCGCTTTGAGTGTTCTCGTGAATTTGGCGACGATCTCCATAACTGCGCTCACAAATTGTTAGTTCATGAATTATTTATGTTTGCTTATCATCCAAAACCAAATCCGGGGAGTCCAATACTCAACACTATCAACTGCAACTCCCCTTCCTCACTTCTCTCATCTCTATCTCCCTCAAAACACTCTCAAACACAACATTAACTGCAGTTTGGACAGAGATGTCCATCGCCGAAAAAATGCCGCGCCTGGCCACCTCTGGCCACCGCCGTCGACCATCCTACCACCGTTGTACTCCCCTCGAATCCCTCTATCATATGCAATCCTCCTCCTCTCTCTTCCCTCATCTCTATCTCCTCGAAATCCCCTTGAAACCGAGCCCTAGCGGCAGTTTTTGACAGATCTGTGCTCTGCCGTTCAACACCATTGCCTGGCCATCTCCGACCACTTTCGGATACCACCCCACCACCATTAGACCCTCTTGAACCCCTTTAACTACTGCAAGTCCCCTTTGACTCCTCTGATCGCTGCTTTTCCACTGCGACGCGCGACAACGACCGTTGCACGAATTTGTCCTCTTCGTCTTCTCACGGCCACCCACCACCGTGCGCTGACGCCGTCGGCCACTGACGTGCGTTTATATTTCATATATTCACGCGCGTTTTCTTTTGTGTTTCTCCATGTTTTTCCGCCGTCTCTTATTCGTTTTCGTATATTTTCCCGTTTTCTTTCACTTTTCTTTGTTTGTCCATGATTGCAGGAGATTGACCACGTAGGGGACGTTTAACGATGATATCCCAAGTCCCCGGAGCAACGGGAGAAGTCACGCGTGATCCAGGGGGTCAAACGGCGAAGTATTCATCTTTCAGCCCCTCACCCGATCGGTTGGTCATCTCCAACCGATCGGGTGATGCACGCGTGCACCAACCGGTCTCTACTGCAGCTCACAAAGAAGTCACCCGACCGGTTCACAGACCGGTTCAGCGAGGGCTATTCTCTGTTTTCTCGAAGCAAAGCGCCAACCGATCGGGTGACTCTCACCCGATCGGTTAATCTGTAGCTGAAGAAGATGAGCTGAAGACACGGACGTTCAACCGATCGATTCACCCGACTGCTTCAAGATCCAACTGGTCACTCAAGAACTCACCCGACCGGTTCATGTGATCGGGTGAAAACTCGCCGTTTTCTGATATTTATTTGTAACGGATCAACCGATCGGTTGACTTGTCAACCGATCGGTTGATGCGACGGCCTATATATAGAACCCCTAGGGTTCCAGAAACGGGAGTTGCTGTTTTTCTACTGTTTTATTTCCTTGTGACGGCTGTAATTGTTACTCTTTTGTAAGTTTTCAGATCTTTCTCAAATTTTAGTATTATCTTTATGACTCTATTACTTCCGCATTGCAATTGTCCGATTACGATTCTAACGGTTAAATTTCATTTAGATTGCTTTTTCATGAATTTTTGTGAGTAGTTCTCAAACCTGGGATTTTGGTGGAAACCCCTTCGGGGGCTCTTCCCGATGCGTCCGTAGGGTTAGGAAATCGATAGGGAGTAGGAATCTAACGGTTACGCGGGGTGTTTCATTGTCATCGGTGGGAAAAAGACCGCCTTTGACCATCGGGCCAAGGGGGAATAAACTTGGCGGTTGACTCCCTAGCCATAGCTCACACCCTTAGCGTAGACGTCGAATCCTAGCATGCGGGAGCGGCAAGATGAGATGTTGGGAGTTATCGTTGCGGGCTTAGTGCTCCCGGGATCGATCAGTGTTTATGGACACGGGAGTTCCCACTGATCGAATCCGGGAAGTCCGGTGTATCATCCTGGGCACCGACCGGAATATCGGGCCCATGGGACGCCGGTACCACTTTCAGAGGCAACGTCCCACCATTAGACCCTAATCCCGATCGCTATCCATACCCGTAGGCCGCGTCGGCGAGAGTCTCTCATCGGGTTGGAAACCAAAGTCCCGGGTTTACTTTCTTTTCGTTCTTACGCTTTTATTTCCTTTCGTGACAACCATCCACCGATTCGGGCTAGCTCGCCCCTCGGGGTGATTTAGGTCCTACCTGACCCAAGCACAACCTCGCCTCCCTGAGTTCGATATTCCCGCACCCTACACTAACCGTGAAACTTGCGGTAAACGACACCGCGCCGCCGCATATCTCGCAGGCGCCCGGTCAAGTTTATGGCGCCGTTGCCGGGGAAGCAACGTGCTTGATATTTTAGGATCTCTTGAACCCTCGTGTCTAGCTCACATCCCTACCTCGCGATAATTTTCGCATTCTCATTTTTCTTTTTTCTTTTTGTTTTTCTTATTTTTATTTCTTATTTTATCTGTTTCTTTCCCACTTGTCGCTTCACGGGTGTTTGTTGTTTTTCATGCGCAGGAGTTCAAGGAGTCTTGACGACTTGATTCCCCTCGATCCAGAGATTAACGCCACCCTTAGGCGTTTGGCCGCCGAGAAGCGAAGAAGAGAAGATCCCGAATCCATGGAGGAGAACACCCCACCTCACAAGTCTCTGCTGGAGTACTCGATGCCCTCCATCGAGTCAACTTCCGCCATCCGATCTCCAGCTATTGCGGCCCAAAGCTTTGAGCTGAAGCCGTCTCTAGTGACATGGATCCAGCAGGACCAGTTTGCGGGTGCGCCCATGGAGAGCCCGATAGAGCACCTGGACTCCTTCTTGGAGAAGTGTGACACCTTCCGGATTAATGGTGTCACTACAGAGGCTATCCGTCTGAAGCTGTTCCCTTTCTCTTTGCGGGACAAAGCCAAGCAATGGTTAAGGGGGAAGGACCCCAACACTTTCAACACCTGGGAGAAGCTCTCCAATGCTTTTCTGACGAAGTTCTTTCCTCCGGGGAAGACCATGAAGTTGAGGAGTGAGATCTCCTCCTTCTCCCAGGCCAGCCACGAGTCCTTGCATAAGGCTTGGACGAGATATAAAGAGATGCAAAGAAGATGCCCTCACCATGAGCTTCCGAAGTGGCAGATTATCAATCTGTTCTACAATGGGTTGAGGGATGACCTTAAATCTTCTATGGACGCCGCGGCTGGGGGTTCCTTCATGTCTAGAAGCGAGGAAGATGCCGGGAATATTCTGGAAAACATGGCATCCAACAATGAGCGGTGGTGTGACGAGAGAGCCACACCAAGAACTGGGGGTATACACAGAGTCGAGGACGTCGACAAACTTTCAAGCAAGTTCGACTTGCTTTCGACCCAGATCTCCGCACTGATGGTAGGAGCCGGTGGGGCCGGTACACAGCAAGTTTCTGCGGTAGAGTCCGAATTCCTTGGGGAATTCGACGGTGGTGACATCTCACCACCGTTGGATCAGGCGAGCGCACTATTTTACAACCCCACGGGGAATGCGCCATATCCGCCAAGGACAAATTCCAACCCGGCCTACTCTCCCAACAACCGGAACCACCCGAATTTCAGTTACCGGCCACCATTTCAGCCCTCACCGCCTTAGCAGCCGCAGCAACAAATTTATCAGCCGGCTAGACCACCGCAGAATCAGGGTCAGCTGCAACCGTTTCAGCAGTAACCTCAGCAACAAACTTACGCCCCCAGGAATCAGCAGCCGTTCCAGCAGCAGCAGTATGGCCAACAGAGGGCCGTCTCTCCGGTTGAGTCTCTCTTGACTCAATATATTACCAACCAGGAGAGGATCAACCAAAAGCTGGAAATGGGCCAGCGAACCCTCACGGACCAAGTAACCCAGCTGGGGTTACAGGTGGCGAACCTTGCAAGGTCACAAAACCAATTGTCGCCACAACCGGAGGTGAACCCGAGGGGAGCAACACAAACATCGGCACTCGTGCACGAGCACGCGAATGTGTCCGCTATCGTTCTGAGAAGCGGGACACAAATTCCTACTAGAGTGCCCCCTAGCAACCCGGAAGCACCATTGGTCGTTGAGAGACCGACTGAAAAATTAAATGACACCTGTGCTTCGTCATCAAATCCCATGACTCCGGAGGGAGTGTCTGAAGAAGAGAAGAAGAAGGAGGAAGAGAGCCCAAGAGTGTATAAACCCGTTGTGCTATTTCCACAACGGTTGGCTCAGGCGAAAATTGATGAGAAATATGGGAAGTTCTTCGCCATGGTCAAGGACCTAAGCCTGCAAATCCCCTTCTTGGAGGCAATCGAAACAATCCCCTCCTATGCAAAATTCTTAAAAGATTTGGTGACCAAAGGGTCAAGAAAAGAGAAAGTGGTGTTGACGGCGGAATGTAGCGCTCTTATTCAGAGGGATAACCCGCCGAAGCTCAAGGACCCAGGGAGCTTCTCTATTCCTTGCACGATCGGGGCTGTGAAGATTCATCGTGCACTCGTCGATCTAGGAGCGAGTGTTAGCTTGATGCCCTTGTCGATGTACAGAAGGATAGGAATGGGTGATTTGGAGCCCACCGGGATGACCCTACAACTAGCTGACCGGTCGGTCAAATATCCGGTGGGAATTGTTGATGATCTCCCCGTGAATGTGAGAGGGGTGCATGTGCCTGTGGACTTTGTAGTCATGGACATGCCCGAAGACGCACACACCCCCATTATCCTGGGACGGCCTTTCATGGCCACTGCTGGCGTTCTTATAGATGTGAAGAACGGAAAACTCTCCTTGAACGTCAGCGGAGAGAAAGTTGAGTTTGACCTGGGACTATCCATGAAGCACCCCGATCCTCCTGATGACCTCCGGTGCAATTTGCTTGAGATAGAAGAAGAAAAAGCTGTAGAGGAGAGCTCCTGGGAGATTCTCCTGAGAAACCCCCCCCCCCGATGACTTGGGGAATTTTGAAGATGGAGACGGCCCCGAGAACAAAGAAGCTGCTGGAATACCGAGTGCAGCGAGAACGACCCCTCCCGGGTTCCCCAAGACTCCTCCTGCGAGGAGAACCGGGAAAGAGCACACGGACCTCACTAAGGACGAGGTCCGGATCTTGAAGAAGATGGCGGGAAGCGCCAACACCAAGGAAGAGCCCCCGGATCTCAAGAACAAAGGGAGGGTAGTCGAACAAGTATTTTTCCAGCCGCTGACTAATCCAAGTGCCTCCAGCTCCAACGAGAAAGAGATGCCGAAATTTGGGCATCACCCGTATCAGCCACCATGAGCATCTCTTGCGGGCGTCGAGCCAACGACGTTAAACAAGTGCGCTTCATGGGAGGCAACCCATGTTCTAAACTTTTTCCCACTTTTTAGCGTTATTTTTCACTTTATTTTATCTATTTTTATAAATAAAATCAGCCGCAAGAACATCCGTTCGGGGACTTAAGCAAATTTCTTGGTTTTTGCAGGAAACAAGCCCCAACCGATCGGGTGACAACTCACCCGATCGGTTGGGATGTATCAGATACATGCCGAGATCTGTCCCCGAATGAACCGATCGGTTTATGTAATGAAGAGACCGGGTGGAAGACCGGGTGAGCTGGGGAGAACTTTCGGAAATTTTTGGGGAATATCAACCGATCGGTTGAGTTCATGCACGATCGGTTGACACGACCGGGTGAGCAGCCCTAAGTTCTTGGGAAAATTGTGTGGAGTGGCCAACCGGTCGGTTGAAAAGTCAACCGATCGGTTCGCCTGTAGCATTTCTTCGGCAAAATTTTCGACCTAACCGTCAACCGATCGGGTGACAAGTCACCCGATCGGTTCGACTTAAAACCCTATATAAACCCCCCCCCGACACCCGCTCGTTTCCATCTCGCCCGATCGCAAAAACCCCCAAAATCCGCCGTCGTTTCGCCTTCCCCTCTTCGCCAACAACCGATCTTCACTCCCCCACGCCCTCTACTCCTCCATTACTCCCACTCTCCACCTCCTTCATCAACCCCTCCATCATCTACACCCTCTCTCTCCTCCCATTCCGAGATTTTGACCTAATTTTCCCCCAAACCACCCCCATTTCGAAAATTATTGCCGAAGGAGTTCGCCGCGGCTCCACGCCACTCTCGTTGAACAGTGTGGGGTATCTACGAGCAAGCTCTGCCATTCCGTTTGGGTACACTCATTCTGAAACTCGAATTTATATATTTGCCCTATTGATTGTGCTTGCTCGTTTGCTTGTGTTAGTGTGCATCCACGATTTTTGCACTAATTCTTGCTCACGCACACACACATGGCTAAAGATAAGGAAAAGGGGAAGGGTATCATGCGGGAAGAGGAGCCGTCCCGAAAGAGACGAAAACAAACACGCCCCCCTTCCCGTACACGAGCACTTACACTTGGCCCTACTCCGCCTGTTGTTCCCCCTGTGGACCCAATGTTGGGCCCGCACGGGTATATTTTTCGGAACCAGGAGCACAAAGATTTTTACCGTAGGCTTGATGCTCGAGGGCATCTATCCACTAAGTTCCCGCACGCACGTACACTTGTCGATCTCGGTGTCTTCACCGAGGTCGAATCTCTTTTCGCTAACTTAGGATGGTTGGCCTTTCTTAATGCTCATGCAGTATCCTACCCGGCACTCACACTCGAATTCCTCTCCACACTTACTTGGGAGTCCGGGTCGATCATTAAATTCAGGGTGCGTAACCGTAGTGTCACCACGAATCTGAGCACGATTAACGTTATATTTGGTTTCCCCAATCTCGGGGATGATTCCATTCGACACTACGGGTACACGCCCGAGTTTGATGTCGATCAATTCTGGTTCCGCCTCACTTTGATCCGTGATTACCCCCGAGGAAGGGCCAAGGCCTCCTCCATCATTCATCCCGTGTTTCGTTTAGCCCACAGGATCATTTCATCTGCATTCTTTCCTAGGGACGAGTCTGGTACTGTGACTATCCCTGACCTTTTTATCCTTTGGGCCATGACTTTTCCTTATGTTCGGGATGATGATGGAGTCAGCTTCAGGGCCCCTACCGTCCCCATTCATAGCAGCGATTGGCTTGTTTACAAGCTACTCGAGATCAGCCGGGCCGGTAAGGGGAAGTTTTATTGTGGGGGCATCATCACGATCATCTGCTCTTACGCCCAATTCAATATCACCATCCCCAATAATCTTCCAGCTGCCGCAGGACCCTCACATCTCGATATTGATGTCCTGCGGCACATCCACATGATCAAGCCCCGCTCGGATGGCTGCTTCATATTTCATTATGGCCACCCCCCAGCCCCTTACACCATTCTACCCAACCCCGCTCGCATGACCATTGCTCTCGTGGGAGATTGGACTCTGATCCCGACTTCTTAGCGGGGTTGAATCTTCCTTTCCTTCCCGCAGGCGCCCGTAGATCACCGTCCCCTGCCGCCCACTTAGGCGAGCAGGATATCCCTGCGTCTGGAGGAGACTTAGGGGCTGGCCCGAGTCGTCCTGTTTCTGCTCCGGGACCGATCACGTCTGAGCACCTCTTTACGGCCATTTCTAGCCTCGTCTCCTGTGCCGGCATGACCACTGCCGCCGGCACCTCTTCGACCTTACCTGGCGGCACCACCTCTGCCTCGCGTCAGTCCACATCTTTTGGTCGCCGTCAGGTATCTGCCCGTCTGGGGCTTGAGAGGGAGGTCGCTACCCTTCGTGAGCTCGCCATGTCCTCTGTTTCCTCGGACCCATCGCCATCCTCCTTTCTTACTCACCCATGTTTCCTCGCACTTGAGAGGAACGTGGCCGCCTTTCTTCGCCTTCTTACTCATATCCACGGACCACCTCCACCTTCACCACCCCGGCGATCTTCACCTCCACCCACCCACACTTCCCCACATCCATCACCACCCTCACCACATTCTTCTCCTCCATCTTCACATCCCATCCCGACATCCACTTCACCCCTCCCGACCACTTCCACCGCACTCACGCTACCTCCATCCTCCTACGTCACTCCATACGTGCGCCGGAGGAAATTGCCGGTACGCTCCAGATCCCTCCCACCACCTCCCACTACCGTCACCACCACATCTACTTCCTCCATTTCTATTCCTCTCACCACAGCCTTGATCGCCTTCCTACCACCACCACCCACCACCACCGACACTCCTCCCATTGTTCACACCACCACTGCCCCTATACCTTCACCTCATTCCCCACTTCTCAGCACACCCCCTGCCTGCCCCGACCACCCATCCACACCCTCTTCCGAGGAGGACGAGGACTCACCTTCTGCTGCTTTCTGATTTCCCCTCTTTTGTTTTTGACTCCCCCTTGCATATATCTGGATTTTATTGATCATATCATTTCGCTAGCACTTTCTGATCTAGCTTGGGGGACGTCTGTTTTGGTGTGCTGTCGTGTTTTGTCTGTTTTTCTCATTTTTGAGTGTGTGCTTACTTTTCACTTTTTGAGTGTCGTGTCGTGTGATTTTATTCTATTTTTATTTTCGTATTGTTTGATTTTGATTTTCATCTTTCTTTCTTTTTTTCAGTTTCATCTATGTGTTTTCCTCGTTTTCATTTCTTTTCGTGTCTGTGCGTATTTCCCACCCCCCCCCCATTTTCATTGCCCTCCCGTACTCACTCATATTGCATTGAGGGCAATGCAAACTTCAGCTTGGGGGAGTCGCACTGTGTGCATCATTTGAGTCTTTCTTTTCGTTTATTTGAGTCGTTTTCCATCGTGTTTTTCTTTTTTTTCTTTTTCCTTCTTTTCTAGCTCTTTCTCCTAGAGATGAATCCTTTGATGAATCGTCACAAAGTCACACACACACCTAGCACTGCACCGACAATCGCACTCACTAACCCTAGGATTTCGAGTCCTCTTGCATTTCACGCATCGTGGGTCCACTTAGCTTTTTGTGAGTCGTGTGTCGTGACTAGCATTTGGTGTGCTTCTGCTTTGTGATTTTACTTTATATACCTGTCCAGGAATGACCCCTAGATTATCATGCTTCGATATCGAATATGCGGTATTTGCTTCTAATGTCTGCTTCTATATGCATGCTATATATATATCGTATACTTCATTTCGCATGCGTCGGGATTCCACAACTAAGGACTAGGATAACCCATTTAGCCTGAGCTCTATTTAGCAAGAATAGTCGCCTTTGCCCGAGTGTTTAGATTTCGACTTCTTTTTTGTTTTACTTGGTGCAAATCCCCTCGTCGTGTACCGTTCTCCCACTTGGGAGAGTACACAAGTGTATAGCCAAAAACCCAAAAATCCAAAAAAATGGGAGAAAAGAAATGAAAACCCCAAAAAAAAGAAAAGAAAAGAAAAAGATTGTGTAGCCAAAAAGCCAAAAAAATATGCAAATACCCAAAACCCAAAAAAATTCCCGTGTAAATATTTTCCTACTTGCCGAGAATAAAGGGAAGGCGAGAATTTGCACCGAGTGTTCTTCTCCACATCATCTCAACCCCCGTCGTTATCGAAAACGCTTGGCTTAGGAGCTATTTAGCTAGTATCTAAGCTTTAGTGGCGTGATTTCCTTAACCCTAGTTGTGGAGTCCCCGATGCATGATACGCTTCTATTCCCACTCTTCTCATGCATGCTTGAGCTTATATCCGCAGCTTAATTCAATTCGGATCAATATTTTGGGTCATTTCTTGGATTTGTGTATATCGAGCCTCATTGCACATCGTAGAAAGCTTCACCATTTGCTAGCACACGACCACGCTCACTCGCGCTTCACTGCGTGGACCCACGACACTTATTTGGACTCGCTTTCCTAGGTTTAGTGGTGTGATTTGGCGTTTGCTTGCTTGGTGTGTCGTTTTTGATTTTGATGGCTCTGATGGACGATCTAGGGCTTAGAGTTTTCTTTTTCTTTCTTCCTCTCTATTTTTCCCTTCCGAGCTCCTACTCTAACTCGTCTTCCTCGAGGACGAGGAAGAGTTCAGCTTAGGGGATTCTGACGTGCGTTTATATTTCATATATTCACGCAAGTTTTCTTTTGTGTTTCTCCATGTTTTTCCGCCGTCTCTTATTCGTTTTCGTATATTTTCCCGTTTTCTTTCACTTTTCTTTGTTTGTCCATGATTGCAGGAGATTGACCACGTAGGGGACGTTTAACGATGATATCCCAAGTCCCCGGAGCAACGGGAGAAGTCACGCGTGATCCAGGGGGTCAAACGGCGAAGTATTCATCTTTCAGCCCCTCACCCGATCGATTGGTCATCTCCAACCGATCGGGTGATACACGCGTGCACCAACCGGTCTCTACCGCAGCTCACAAAGAAGTCACCCGACCTGTTCACAGACCGGTTCAGCAGGGGCTATTCTCTGTTTTCTCGAAGCAAAGCGCCAACCGATCGGGTGACTCTCACCCGATCGGTTCATCTGTAGCTGAAGAAGATGAGCTGAAGACACGGACGTTCAACCGATCGATTCACCCGACTGCTTCAAGATCCAACCGGTCACTCAAGAACTCACCCGACCGGTTCATGTGATCGGGTGAAAACTCGCCGTTTTCTGATATTTATTTGTAACGGATCAACCGATCGGTTGACTTGTCAACCGATCGGTTGATGCGACGGCCTATATATAGAACCCCTAGGGTTCCAGAAACGGGAGTTGCTGTTTTTCTACTGTTTTATTTCCTTGTGACGGCTGTAATTGTTACTCTTTTGTAAGTTTTCAGATCTTTCTCAAATTTTAGTATTATCTTTATGACTCTATTACTTCCGCATTGCAATTGTCCGATTACGATTCTAACGGTTAAATTTCATTTAGATTGCTTTTTCATGAATTTTTGTGAGTAGTTCCCAAACCTGGGATTTTGGTGGAAACCCCTTCAGGGGCTCTTCCCGATGCGTTCGTAGGGTTAGGAAATCGATAGGGAGTAGGAATCTAACGGTTACGCGGGGTGTTTCATTGTCATCGGCGGGAAAAAGACCGCCTTTGACCGTCGGGCCAAGGGGGAATAAACTTGGCGGTTGACTCCCTAGCCATAGCTCACACCCTTAGCGTAGACGTCGAATCCTAGCACGCGGGAGCGGCAGGATGAGATGTTGGGAGTTATCGTTGCGGGCTTAGTGCTCCCGGGATCGATCAGTGTTTATGGACACGGGAGTTCCCACTGATCGAATCCGGGAAGTCCGGTGTATCATCCTGGGCACCGACCGGAATATCGGGCCCATGGGACGCCAGTACCACTTTCAGAGGCAACGTCCCACCATTAGACCCTAATCCCGATCGCTATCCATACCCGTAGGCCGCGTCGGCGAGAGTCTCTCGTCGGGTTGGAAACCAAAGTCCCGGGTTTACTTTCTTTTCGTTCTTACGCTTTTATTTCCTTTCGTGACAACCATCCACCGATTCGGGCTAGCTCGCCCCTCGGGGTGATTTAGGTCCTACCTGACCCAAGCACAACCTCGCCTCACTGAGTTCGATATTCCCGCACCCTACACTAACCGTGAAACTTGCGGTAAACGACACCGCGCCGCCGCATATCTCGCAGGCGCCCGGTCAGCCACCCACCCGACCAAGCAACCCCCACTGACCTTCTTCAATCCTCAGCATCCCCGTTGATCCTAAGAGTTCACGCGCGTCGCCGAACTCGCGTGTTTTTCCCCGACGTTGCCGCCGTCGTGTAGATCCGTTGCGCTACCCGCAACGGGAGAGAGATCGTCGCTTGCTCGTTGTTCGTGCCTCCACCTCACTTTCCGGAAGTGTCTCACTGCACTACCTGCGGCCGAGACGTTGCTGAGATGCAGATCCATCACCGTTCAGACCCGACATCCGCTCTTCGGTCAAACGTCAAAAAGGTTCGCCCTCTAACGCGTAGTAAGAACCCACACCGTAGCGAATCGAAAACTTAATCTAAAAATCGTCAACAATAATTAAATTTCATTTTTGCTCCTTTAAAACGTTGCTAAATCTTAGACATCGACGAAGGACTTGAATATCTGTGCACATATGATAGATCGTCGATTAGGATGAAACAAAACAAAAACGTGACTTTGACTGCTAGGATAGCCCAGTTCAACCTAGAAATGAACTCTAATATGAATGATGAAAAACACGATCTGACATCACCGTTGACCCGTTTCAGACGAACCCTCGCTGACGCACTGCTTCGACGAGACGCTCCAGACAGACGACACACTCGCCACCGCAGGCAGGTGTTTACACTTGTGTTCTTACGGCCATGTTTAGGCCTTCCCTTCTTAGGAAGTTAAAGAACAGTTACAGAGAACCGGACGTGAAATGATAGCGTCCGGGGCCCCCCGACAGCTTAGACTTGACAACGAAGTCTAAGCACAAACAACAACAACTGACACCATAGGTTTTCCTCTGTGGGTGCGTGCGTGTGGACCCCCTAGAAACAACAACAACAACTGCTACCATAGGTTTCCTCTGTGTGTGCGTGCGTGTGGACCCCCTAGAATGAACAACTCTTATCCATTCTCGTCATGCCATGTAACTTTCATTCATTCTCGTCTTGCTATGTCGTGTCATGTATTGCATAAGCCTGCGGGCGAATAGGGCACTCTCCAAGCTAGAGAGAGTGATCCCTTGTCACGATTAGAAATGGATAAGCCTACAGGCGAATAGGGCACTCTCCAAGCTAGAGAGAGTGAACACTTGTCACGATTGGTAATGGATAAGCCTGCGGGCGAATAGGGCACTCACCAAGTGAGTGGGTGATCCCTTGTCATGTCTAATCTTGAGCACTTGAGTTGGGGTAGGGTTGAGCGGTCGCACGGGGAGAGGGTCTGGCCGCCCTCAAACCGTAATGTGTGAACCCTTCGAGTCACACATGTCTTGTCTTGTCTTGTCCTGTCCCGTCTAGCTTAGTCCCGTAGCCGGTAGCACACGCTACGGTTACTGACTGTTACGTTTTACTTTCTTGCACTGTTTTACTTTCTTTATAGTACAACTGCCATATCATAACGCCAGCATGCTAATCAACCAGTAAAATGTTGCTCTAAATTACATTACACTTGCAGTAGAGTCTAACCTTTTCTTGTAGACTTTACCTGACGTACAGTTCATTTTCTCTTGGATGCTGTACGTCAGGTGTTGAGCCGGAGTACGTGGACGAGCTGGAGATACTTGACTACTTGGAGCCAGAGGACGTCGACCAGGAGTACGTACCTGACGAGGAACAGTCCTAGAGGTCCCCCGCCGTTGCCGTTTCAGAGGTTACTACTTTTTAGTTGGGTGCGTAGCATCACTTTACCTTTTTGCCTAGGTTGGGTGCTTCGCACCACTAGTTTTCTTTCTGTAATTGTTGTCATGCTTAGACTTCTCTTATTAGACTTGTCACATGCTGGATATTATCCCTTTTATAAAATGAATGCATCCTTTCTTTGTGTACTTTCGTTGTTACGAATTTTATAAATGCAAGAACCTGTAATATTAAATGGTAACCCTATATACGCTTATGGGTCCGAGCCTCACGGCTCCGGCCCAAGCGGACCTTAGTCATGTTTCGCTTCCGTCGTTTTGGGAAGCGGGGCGTGACAATAACACAATTCCACTACACAACAAAATTCAAATGATAATAAAGTTCGATATATATATATTTCAGCGATGATACAAACGGGAACCCAGACAGATCGCTCATACATATTTCCAAACATACATCCAACCTCACACTAAACTCTCGAACAAAACACAAAAATACTTTTACTATTGTGAGAGTCTCAAGAGATCCACTCCTACACATCATCAACATATATCGGTGGAGGCGACGGTGATCGTGACCCACTTGGTCCTGCAACATCACGAGGGCCAATGTCTCGAGACCCCGATACAACTGAATCTAATTTCTCCTCGACACGTTGAATAGCCTCACTCATTCGAGCTTGTTCGACTCCCATATCTAAAACGAGAAAATCGGTTCTCAATCGCCCGCCCTTCAATGCGAGTAATAGCTGAAGTCGATGTTCGACAGAGCTATATTATCACCTTCCGGGTTCGCCGTACGTTGCGACGATAAGGGTTGACGAGTTGATGCTTCGGGGTCCTCTTCACGTGAAGCATGCATAGCATTTGCTTCTGCAAGGGTAAGCATCATTGGCCTAGCACGTTTGCGTCCATCTCCTTGCTCCATCTAGATTTCGCAAAACCCTACATATTTCCCGTTTTTCTAATTTTCTTGTTAGAATGGCCAGTTCTCAGTTGAGAGCTAGGAGTTATAGCACTCAGACAGGCCGCACTTGGCAAGTGCGGCCCGTATACTGTTACTTGAATCGGACCCACATACTGGCCGCTCTTGCCAAGTGCGGCCAAAAAAAACGCACTTACCAAGTGCGGCAGAGTCAAAAATAGCCCATTCAGCGGCGAGGCGACTGACGTGACGATAATTGGTCGATTTTTGTAATTATCTTTTTTGTTGGTCGAAATTTAAAATTATTTTTAAGTTTTATCCTAAAAACTAAAAATTCCATTGTTGTAAGCCATGGTGAACGCTTCAGGGTTCATGAAGCTTATTTGATCATGGGGTTGGAGATACTTCTGGATCTCTAAGTTTAAGAGTGCTTGCCTCATTAAAACCTTTGCCAAGGAAAACCCAGTGGGAAAAACCAGTGGCTAAGGGAAAAGAGTACAAGTCTCTGTAACTTCCCCTGATCGATGGATAACATCAGTGGTGGATACTTCTGGATCCTGAGTTAATGTGGTTGCCTCGTTAAAACCTTTGACTGTGGAAAACCCAGTGGGAAAAACCAACAGTCAAGGAAAAAGAGTACAACACTACGTTAACTCCCCCTGATAAGTACAAGCTTCAGGCTTGTACATCTCTCAGCTGTCTCATCCCAATTCCTAGTACAAGTTTTCTAAAGGTACTGCGAGGCAAAGCTTTAGTGAATAGGTCAGCCAGGTTGTCGCAGGACTGGATCTGCTGGATGTCGATCTGGTTATCCACTTGTTGTTCATGCGTCCAGAAGAGCTTGGGGGAAATGTGCTTCGTCCTGTCACCTTTGATGTAGCCACCTCGTAGTTGAGCGATGCAGGCAGCATTGTCTTCGTACATGGTGGTAGGTCCAAGATCTCCCGTCTTCAGGCCGGTGGTCTTGAGGATGTGGTTGATGACTGATCGAAGCCAGAAGCATTCTCTGCTAGCTTCGTGGATCGCGATGAGCTCGGAGTGGTTGGATGAGGTCGCTGTGGATGTCTGCTTCACGGATCTCCATGAGATGGCCGTCCCACCGTATGTGAATACGAAACCGGTCTGGGACTTTGCGGTATGTGGGTCGGACCTGTATCCCGCATCTGCGTAACCGACCAGGTCGGTGGATACACCTTTCTTGAAGTATAGTCCCATATCTACAGACCCTTGGAGGTAGCGCAGAAGTTGTTTCACTCCGTTCCAGTGGCGCTTTGAGGGCGCTGAACTGTATCTGGCTAGTAGATTTACTGCGAACGCTATATCGGGACGCGTGCAGTTTGCCAGGTATAGGAGTGCTCCAATTGCACTTAGGTAGGGTACTTCAGGGCCCAGTGTTTCCTCCCCCTCTTCCAGCGGTCGGAAGGGGTCTGTTTCAACATCCAATGATCTGACGACCATTGGTGTGCTAAGCGGATGACATTTGTCCATAAGAAAGTTCTTCAGCACTTTCTTTGTATATGTCGATTGGTGCAACAGGATTCCTCCGCTTAAATGTTCAATTTGTAGTCCTAGGCAAAACTTCGTTTTGCCGAGGTCTTTCATCTCAAAAGTCTGTGTGAGGCTTTTGGATATCTCATCTATCTCTGCGGGAGATCCGATGATGTTCAAGTCGTCTACGTAGACGGCTATAATTACGAATCCTGTTCCCTTTGCTCGTATGAAGATGCAAGGGCAGACTTCATTTGTTGTGAATCCTTGTTGCACTAGGAATTCACTCAGTCTGTTGTACCACATTCTACCTGACTGTTTGAGACCATACAGTGATCTTTGGAGTTTGACGGAATAGACGTCCCGAGGTCTTTCTGTCATTTTTGTCGGTAGTTTGTATCCGTCTGGGATTTTCATATAGATGTCCTTATCTATATTTCCGTATAGGTATGCAGTCACAACGTCCATGAGCTGCATATCCAGACCTTCCTTCGTGGATAGGCCGATAATGAAACGGAAAGTGATCGCGTCCATGACCGGGGAATAGGTATCGTCATAGTCTATTCCTGGTCGTTGGGAAAAACCTTGTGCAACAAGGCGCGCTTTATAGCGCACGATCTCATTATTCTCGTTTCTTTTTCTCACGAATACCCATTTATATCCCACAGGTTTAACACCTTTTGGTGTTAGGACTACAGGTCCAAAAACTTTGCGCTTCGAGAGTGAGTCCAGCTCTACTCCTATTGCCTCGTTCCACTTTGGCCAATCCTCTCTGCGTTTACATTCTGCTAGAGAGCGTGGATCGGTCTCATCGTCGTATTCAGTGACGTGAGTGGCAATAATGAGCGCGAAGTTATCATCGATGATTGTGCTTTTTCTGTCCAGTACCTCCCCGGTACGTACATAGTTTAATGAGATTTCTCCTATATTTTCCTCTTCAGGGGTTGGTAGGAGTGGAGAGGTAGCTGGGCTGAGCTCAGCATCCTGTGGTGGTATCGTTATTGTTGCTCCAGGATTTTTCCTCTTTCGAGGATTCTTATCTTTGGAGCCTGGGGGTCGTCCTCTTTTTTGTTGAGGTACGGCCGCTTCTGCTGCAGGTGGATTGCATCCCTCTTTGGGTATGTCAATCCTAGCTGGCGTATTTGCAGCAGGGACGTGTGATCTGACAATCTTCTGGTTGTCAGTGAATTTATCCGGTAAAATGTGAACTGTGTTCTGAATTTGAAGGATCTTCAGGATCTCTTCTTCACATTGATTTGTGCGCGGATCAAAATGGGATAAGGTCTTTGTGTCCCATGTAATGGTCTTTGAAGCTTCTGGCTTCTGTGTGTTAATGCCTAGTTTTGGAAAAATGCTTTCATCAAACTCACAATCTGCTAGACGTGCTTTAAAGGCATCCCCTGTAAGGGGTTCGAGGTATCTAATGATCGATGGTGAGTCGAAGCCAATATAGATACCAAGACGCCGTTGAGGACCCATCTTGGTTCTCTGCGGTGGTGCTATGGGGACATAGACAGCACATCCGAATATCCTCAAGTGAGAGATATCGGGCGGGTTCCCATATGCAAGTTGCATCGGAGAATAAGATTGACTACCTGACGGTCGTAATCTTATCAGCGATGCAGCGTGCAGTATGGCATGTCCCCATGCACAAACCGGCAACTGGCATTGCATTAACAATGGTCTAGCGATCCATTGTAGTCTCTTTATGAGAGATTCGGCTAACCCGTTCTGGGTGTGAACATGAGCTACAGGATGTTCAACTTCTATGCCGGTTGCTTGGCAGTAGTCTAGGAAGACTTGTGAGGTGAATTCCCCAGCATTGTCCAGACGCAATTTCTTGATCTGGTTGTCTGGGAAATGTGCCCGCAATTTTATAATTTGTGCAAGTAGCTTTGCAAAGGCTACGTTGCGGGTGGACAAGAGGCACACATATGACCATTTTGAAGATGCGTCAATTAGTACCATGTAGTACCGAAATGGTCCACTTGCGGGGTGAATAGGCCCGCAAATGTCGCCATGTATTCTCTCTAGGAAGCTCGGAGACTCAGAGTCTACCTTCAGGGTGGATGGTCTCGTAATCAATTTCCCTTTGTAACAAGGGGGACAAGGATTTGCACCCTTCCGAAGTAGCGTCAGGCTTTTCGGATTAATTCCACGTGATTAGGATATGATGCGACGCATCATATTCCTTCCGGGGTGTCCAAGTCTATCGTGCCAGAGTTTGAATTCTGGTTGATTTTGGCACTTCTGGTGCTCCAATGTGTTTGCTTCCATTGCTCTGATCCTTGTGTGGTAGAGACCCGACGGGAGTCCCTCGAAACGTTCGACGGTGTTTTTAGCACCGTTTTTATGGAACGTTACATCAAGGTATTCACTGTTTCCTTTGCTCACCGTTTCTAGGTGGTATCCGTTTAAGCGGATATCTTTAAAGCTCAACAGGTTCCTATGCGAGCTAAGGGAGAGAAGGGCATCTTTTATGAGTAGTTTTGTACTATTGGGGAGCATAAAATGTGCTTCCCCTGATCCTTCAATGATACTTGATGGACCGGAAATCGTATTTACGGTACCATCGTATTTATTAATGCTTTGAAAAAAGCAGATGTCTTGGAGGATCGTGTGCGTAGAGGCACTGTCCACTAGGCATTTAAAATCCATCTATTTTAAAGAAAAGTCGCAGTATAAGGTAAAAACACAAAGGTATATACTACGAAAATTAAATTGATGTCTGAAAAAGTACTTAAAACATGCCAGAGATAAGCTGATAAATTGTTTCTCAAAAGGAAAAAACTACAATGCATATAAAGTAGATAAATGTCCTCAGTCGAGCAGGTCATCGTTGGAGAAGTCCTCGGCGATGAACCTGATTGGTGCCAGGTTTTCTTGAACCGCCAGGTTTGTCTCAGCTTGCTTCTGGCTTGCTTTGTACAACTCCTGAAGGTGGCGTGGAGTACGACAATTTCTGGACCAGTGTCCAGTCATGCCACACCTGTGGCATTTATCTTCCCAGTCCTTTCTGGGGGCAGAAGTCTGGCCGTCGTCTTTTCTCTTCCACACATTTTTCTTCTTCCCCTCTTGGTTGTTTCTTGGAGGGGGTCCTCGAGCCTGCTTCTTCATGGTTTTGCCCTTCTGGGGTTTGCCTTTGAAGTTGCCCCTTTTCTTCTGGAAGGAGCTGTGGTGCGCTTCAGGCGCAGGAGCAGTGCCGGTAGGGCGTGAGTTGTGGGTGGCCAGAAGGAGGTCACGATTCTGCTCTGCCATCAGAAGGCATGAGAGAAGCTCAGAGTATTTTGTGAACTTTCGTTCACGATACTGTTGTATCAGTATGACATCCTTCTCATGGAATGATGTATACGTCTTCTCTAACATGCGTTCCTCCGTCACCTTTTCACCACACAACTTCAGGCGTGAGGTGATGCTGAAAAGTGCCGAGTTGTACTCGGCAATAGACTTGAAGTCTTGGAGACTGAGGTTCTCCCATTCATATCGCGCTCGAGGTAGGATAACATCCCTTTGATGTTTATACCTGTCCTCGAGGGCGGTCCACAACTCATACGAGTCTTCCACCGTTAGGTACTCGGCCTTCAGGGTCCGATCGATATGGCGTCTGATATAGATAATTGCTTTCGCTTTATCTATATCAGAAACCTTATCGCCTAAGGCGATGGCGTGACTCAATCCCTGTGCTCGCAGATGGAATTTTATATCCAGCTGCCAGCTTAAGTAATTCTTTCCTGAAGCATCCAAAATGTCGAAATCGACGCTCGCAATTTTGGCCATTTATCACTCTAGCATGTAAAAAGATAGCATTAATTAGATATTTTGCGGAAAAATAAATAATCAAGCACATCAGACATAAATATTTGCTGCGTGGATCGGCTAATCACCATAAATAATTACAGTCTTTTACAGTCCCAAAAAGAAAGAAAGTACAACTCGGGAACCGCCGTGGGGCCCCTATTCTTCTGGAATAGTCCTTCATCTTCTTGAGGCGTCCGCCGGGCTTGTAATTTTACAAAATTATCCTCACTACATTTTTCTCTCAAAAAGAAAATAATGCATGAAAAATAAAAATGGTGATAAACTAGCCGATCCAAAACCACAGCAAATATTAACCATTCGTCGCAGGCAGTTATAATGCAGCAGGCATCATCACAGGCAATTTATACATCGCAGGCAATTTATTTATTCATCACAGGCAGTTTATAATGGAAAATGAAATCTACCGTTTAAAAATTATTGGACCACTAGGCAACGTCATGCACCGTTAGGTTAGTTGACTAACGGCAGAGCGGTCGCAGGATCTTCTTAATTTTTAAACGTTTTTTTTAAAGAAAATCATAAATCCAAATATAATTTGCGATGACAAAAAATCACATGCATTTTTGGTCCAGATTATAACGAAAAAGAATCGCAATAAATCTGAAAAATAAAATTTTTGAAAATTCGAAAAAATTTTCTGGGTCAGAAACCCTAGTTAGGGTTTTGGGGTACGCACGCCGGGCCCGTACCCGCTACTGGCGGGCGGGTCCGTTTGTCGCAGCAGGCGACGGGGAGGCGGTTGCCCCCGCCGCAGGCGGCGGGGGTGCCCCGCCTGCAGGGGGGGTTGCCCCCGCCGCAGGCGGCGGGGGTTGCCCCCGCCGTTGGCGTCGGGGGTTGCCCGCCGCTGCAGGCGGCGGGGAGCCCCCGCCTGCAGTGGCGGGGGGGGGGGGGGGGGGGGGGGGGGGGGGGTTCCCGCCGCCGCAGCGACGGCGGGAAGGCCCCCGCCGCTGCCGGCGACGGGGGGGGGGGGGGGGGGGGGGGGGCGTGGGTGAACCCTATTTCGGGTTTGGGTGATTTTTGGGGAAAAATAACGGGTAAAAATCCGATTTTTAGTGGGAAAACCCCAATTTTTTCTTCCAAAAATACGTTTTTTAATTGATAAAGGGTGATTTTTAGCGATAAAAACGGTGTTTTTAATCGATTGAGCCAAAAAGAATTAAATCACCACATATGCGCATATACAAAATTTAGATCTAGGGAGAAAGTTACCTCTAGATCCTACCCGCCGGATCTAACGACGTTCGGTGAAGGAAGCCCGTTCGCGTCGCGTCCGTCCGTCGGCAGGGGTTCGGCTTAGCTTTGAGCGTGCTGATAACGTGTTGTTAACCTTGGCGGCTATGGAGACCATAGCCCTATATTTATAGTGGTAGGGTTACATAATGGGTGGATACCCACTAACAGGTAGGCCCACCAAGAAGCCCGTTTATAACAAAAATTACCTTTTTCCATTTGTATAGGTGCGCACGGGGTATTTTTTAAGAGGGCATGTTAACCGAGCATAAAAGGTCAGTTCGCATAACAATTCCCTCTTCGGAAAGGACAACAAAACCGAACGCGGTTCGGTGAAATTCCGTTGTTTGGTACATTAATAAAGCCATCCAGCAAACACGCCTTCTTCCGTCTCCGCCGCCGTCGTCTTCCTCCTCTCAACTCCATCTAGAGAAATATCCATCAAGCCCTAGCCCTAGCCCTAATTTATCACAGAATTCGGGGTGCGTAGTCATGCAGCAGGGAGGCGATTACAGCTCCCAGTACTATCCTCATCATTACCCGACCACCCTCCCAAATCCGATGCCCAATCCTCCCCCAAATCCCATCGAGTTCCCGCCATCGAATCCAGTCCAGACTCCGTTCGCCTCTGCCCCTCCTTATTCCCACTACCCGCCGTCGGAATTCCCCAATTTCTCCTCTCCCTACCCTCCTTATTCCCAAAATCCCGATCCTGTCCCCAGTTTACCCCCATCAGCCCCCTCGTATGCTCAGCCACAATCCCAGCCTTTTCCCCACTCGCAGCCCTTCAATCCTCCGCCTTACAATCAGGATCCGTCGCCGGCGGGAGCGGGGGCGGCTCCGGCTCCTTATCCTCATCTCCAGCAGCCCTACTACCCGTACGATTCACGCCACCCTGCTGTGAATTTTGGCCAATCTTCAAACCCTAACCCTAACCCTTCGTCGTATCCTTCGTATGAGAACTCTTACGAGAATCCTTCTAGGTTTGATCATGGGAGTGGGGGTTATTTTAATGATAATTCTGTAGGTGGTTATGGATTTGGACCTGAGACTGGAGGCGATGGGCTTGGGGACGGGGTTTATGCGTATGATGGGGGGAAGGTGGAGCCTTATGGGGCTATGGGAACTGGGGGTTTTGGTAGGCCTTCTTCTCATACCAATTCGAGTTCTGGGTTGAAGTTTGATGATTATGGGAGGTCTCTGGGGTCGGGGCCGGCCTTGGGTGTGAAGGAGCAGCCCAAGATTGTGAGGGCGGTGCCAAAGACGGAGAGTCAGCAGGATGTTAAGAATGGGATGCAGAAGTTCCGGGTCAAGCTCCTGCCGGAGGGAGCAAGCGTGAACACCACTGATGTCCTTTGCCAGGTTTGAATTCAGAAGAAAGGACACAGATTTTATTTTGCAAGTTACATTTGATTAACATTGGGCTCTAAATATGTAGTTTTATTTTTCTATTGATTAGGGTGGGTTAATTTATTTGCTGAATATCTGTTTTTACACTCTTCAGAGCGAAGTTTTAATCTTGTAAATTTATGTGAGGACTGCTAAATCCATGCTAATAATGTCTATATTCTGGTTCTCTTCTAATTTTATGGGAAATATTTCACAAGATGGTGTCATGCATGTCTTGTAATATGGGCAATGCAGATGTTCCAATCAACTAATAATGAGATGAATATAGCTCAAGGGAAAGGGAGAAGATGAAGATGCAAAAGAATTATAGGAGGGCTGACAGGAAATTATGACAGTTGCATAATTGAAGGCAAGATGAAGGAAAGTTAATTTAGATGTTAAGGGTCATGTTCTATGATTTAAGAGGGATATTGGTCATGTTCCTGGAATTATTTTAGAAGGTTAGTAAAGACTATAAAGTGTCAGGATAGACCTATGGCAATACAGATGAAGGTTATGAGAATGAGCTTTGTAAATCTAGCCTTGCTGGCTGTCGTTGCTTTGAATAAATTTTTTTAATAGATAATAATTTTGTAGGCCAACCGAAATAGTTTGCCAGGGAGATGGTTATGCATATATTAGGTACTTTTGATGTCGACATGGCATCATTCTCATCCATATATTGTAGTTTTGTTAGGATTGAATACGGTATGTTTAGTTTACTAGTCATATTTGAAAAATTTAGGATTTTGGCTATTAAACTCCTAGTTGTCACAAGAAAAGCAGCTATATATTTCAGATGTACTGCTAAGATTTTAATTATATATTTACTATTTTTAAAATTTAAGCCAACTTGAGTGAGGAAGTCCTCTTTTTGTGGAGTGGGTGTCGCTGCACGGGGTGTATAGTTCTAGGTGTAGTGCCAAGCTTTTGTTACTTTTTTTAAAATTTCACTCATGGAATTTTCATTTATTCTGTCTTTAATTACAAGTTTGATTTCTTTTTGGATTCTATTTTGGGTAAATTGAAGAAAACCCTATGTGATATGCAGCCATCTTAAGCCATTGGGCTATTGAAATTAGCAAAAAAAAACCTCATGTATTGCAGAGTTAAGTTTGTTAACTTCAAGGGGTCACGTGATGTGCACGTGACCATGATGCATCCGGCAAACCAATTTTACCCCCATTTACCTACCCAACAACCTCTTGTATTTCCCATCAAATTCCTTTCTCATTTACAAAACTAAATATAGTTTTATTAATAGACTTAAATCCCGATTGAATATATCATTTTCTTCCTAAAAAAATCATGTGGACTCCATACCATCATTATCTTTCTAGCCAGGTTTTATTTTATTTTATCTTTTTGCTTTTCCACTCAACTTGATGCTGTGAACCGAATTGCCACAATCTCAACCTCAATCATCATCAACTTAATGTTTTGTCACCCCCAATTTCATTCTCAACTATTACAATAATCAACAACAAGACAACGTCCCCATCCTAAAGGGTTTAATTTAATCAAAAAAAACAATTAATTCTAACAAAACAGAGACAATCTGCCGACAAAAAAATCAACTTAATTTTCCAAATGAGATTAAAAAAATTCAAGTTTTGCAAGAGACGAAAATGATTTCACCTATGAAGGTCTTCAGTGGTGGCAAACATGAACATGGCAAGTTGAGTGTCCCCAAATCGGCCTGTTTGGATTTGGTTGAGGGAAATCACAGGGACAATTCTTCACTCATTGAGAACATCTTCTGGCTAGAAGCACTTCACAGTTGTTGATCCTCTTTATTTCTCACGATCTCTCTGCAATGCAAATTGGAAAGAGATTGGTTTGCCAGTACTTGCACTCTTCGCTTATTGTTGCTGCGTCAATCCACCCACTCTCTTGATCGAAGAATGAGGGGGAGGGAGGGAAGGAGAGGGATAAAAAGAGAGATTTTGAGAGTGTAGGGCTGAATTTAGACTTGGGTTGACTGTAGACTTGGGTTATTGGGATGTGAAGAGAAAGATGAAGAAGAGAGCTGCTGGTTGAATAAGCGCAAAAGAGGTATTTTAGGTTCCCTTGGGTCATGTGCAACCCATGTGAACCGAAGAATTAGAGTTTACTTTGCAATGGCTAAGGTGCAATAAGGAGTTTTTCGCTAATTTTGATAGTCTTGAAGGGGGTTTAAGACGGATGCATAACATAAGAGGGTTTTCTGCAATTTACTCTTTTGTTTTCAACCTGAATCAGATAAAATATTCTTTATTTTTAGAAAATTTTACAACACTAATAAGAGGTAGACATATGATACATGATAAGTTTTATAGTAAAAGAGTAATTGATTCATGTCGTTGAGAGGAAGACTCCAAGATTTTTAATGAGCATGAACACTTAATTCATACAGCGTTAAGCCATGTATACAGTAAAACAGATATCGGCGTCAAGTGCAATGAAGACTGATTCACCATCCTGTTGATGTGCTGGATGACTATGTTGATGCTAATTACTGTACATCGGCTGTACAATAGTTAAGCATGAACACGGTTTTTGTCCAATATCAAAAATGTCCACTAGCCATGAAATAAAAATGATTTCATGCTGTTGTTTTGGTGACTGCACACTGTTTTCTGTAAAGAGGATTATGAAGTTATCCCTATGATGAATATAGGCGTAGGGTCCTTGAAATAATAAAAGCGTATGCATGCTGCGAGATGAATATAATTCAATCAGTGACTGTTAGGGCAATAGGTTGCTGAGCGTCTCAAGATAGCTTGCAAAAATTCAGTGAAGCAGGTAGTAAACCTACAGTGCGTGCAGTTAGTCCAACCAGGTTTCATTTAGCATTTTGTCGAATGTTGTATATGCTTAAAGTAGAAAATACCATGTACCTTCATGCGACTATAATCAATTCTTCTGTTGTCTCCTCGAGAATGGTTCTAGCACCATACTGTCTTTCCAGCAGCCAGTCTTACATGTTTCCTTACGAAGGTATACACCTTCTCAGTGAGCCATAACCTTATTTCAAACATGTGAACTATATGTTGATCTCTTATGATGAAAGGGGAAAGAACGATTATTCAGACCATGATAGGGTTGAATAGGGCGGGGTTTCTTTTCCAGTGCTGTTTCTGTAGATTGGTGCAGACCTGGTCATCATTATTCTGATATAGAATTTGGAGGCTGGACTTAAAGATGATGTAGATAAGGAAGTTTGTGATAATGGAGGAGGAGGATGGGATATCATTGCATTTGGGAAATTGGATTTTTAAGGTTGGCTTATTAATGCAGGAAAACTCAAATTTCTTTCCATTTTCTCCTTGGCTGAATTTTTTTCTTGATAATGGTATAGCATTGAGAAATTCGGCCATGATATTGTTATCTTGATATTTACATCATTCTGCTCATTCTATTGTAGTTGGACTTGAAGATTCCATAAATGCTTATACAACATGGTTCCATATTTTTTGCAACAGAAGGGTTCAGACAAGTACATACGAAATCAATGTCATTGGAGAGATTGATAAGAAGCATGGTTTTAGGTATCGACGGAAAGGGTTTCGGCCGTTTCGTCTCGGTTTCAGAGGTAACCGAGACGAAACTTGCCTATTAGTTTCGGCTTCGGCCGGAACATAAACTAAAAAAGAAATAAGAAAGAGAGAGAGAGTAAGAGGAAGGAGATCGAAGAAAAAAATGAAAAAAAACCCCATCAACTTCTACATCACAAAAAAAAAGAACAAACAAAGAAGAGGAGGAAGAAGAAGAATACAAAGATGGAGAAAACTTACCTCGCTCTCCAGCCACCTTGCGCCATGCGCGCCTCCAGCATCACGCCTCCAACAACAAGAGGAAGAAGCTCGTAGCCCTAATAATGTGCGCTGATAGTCACATAAACATTTTTGCTAAACATTTAGCATTTATTTACAAGTTTGTAAACATATTACATGTTTGCCATTGTCTTTACTGGTATGGTGGGCCCAATAGTGTTGCTACTCACATTAAACATTTTCCTAAACATACTTCACTTATTTACAAGTTCACCATTGAAATGGCAAACATGTAAATAAATGGAGTATGTTTAGCAAAATGTGTAATGTGAATAGCAGTACCAAGATATTTTAGGGGGATTGCTATGCATACAGACCATTTTGCTCAGTTTACAGACTGATTTATTTACAAGTTTGCCATTCGTTCTTTACATGTAATTTATTTAGCAAAATATATTTAGCAAAAAATTGTAATATAATTTTATATATTTCGCAAAATGCGTAACTAGTAAAAAAATAGTATTTGGTAGTTTTTGATAGGTCTTTAAGTATATGAAACTACCGATACGGACGAAACGAAACTTACTTCCGATACGACAGGTACGACCGAAACGAATGATACCGATACATAAACCCAAATTTTCAGAAGACCGATACCAAGACCAATACCGAGACCTAAAACCTTGATAAGAAGTATATGTTACAAAATCAAGAAGAGATGAAAAATGGGTATAAGATGGGATTTAGTCACATTAACTTCTAAGTTCTAACAAGAAGATAAAATTGCTAGACATTCTCTACATTCTCTACAGATCATAGTGATTGACTTCCATTTTAGGGGAATGGAAAATCATACGCTTGCAGAGAAATGAGTCACCCATGATGATGCTGATGTTTGCATTATCAAGAATGACTACCTAAGAGGTTTATTAAGCTGGATGACGGAGTTCTTGGCATAAAGTTCAAGAAAAATGTATTGTTTTTGGCGATTTTCAATTTGCATTCCAAAAACTAACCAAACATGCTTGTTTTTACACTTAAAACCGAGTTAACTTTTCTTTTATGCTTTTATTTTTGTTGAGAGGAGTCGTACTTTTTGGCAGTGGAGCAGATCTCTGTTAGTCTATGAAAACAATCTTGGATTTTATTTTCATCATTGTTCTAAGCATTCATAGCTATCTAATCGATTGTGATACTAAATTATTTCATCCACTCAAATGGAACATGATTGGGTGGATGCTACACCTAGATGAAACCACAACATATTTACTGATGACCTACACATCTATCTCCAAACAAATAAATCGTACGGCTTTTTATTCATGTTAAATATTCATGTACTTTGTGCATGTCATCATAGAGTCTTAATGTTCACAAAACAAAATTTATATTCTCTCATGGGCAGTGTCCTAAATGTCTGTCGGATATCGGTTTCTTGTCAGTAGTAAAATTCAATGTCGGATGTTGGCAAAATGATGTCAATATTTGTCAAATATCAGTGTCATGTTGGATGCTAAAGACACATGCTCTATAGATATCATATACATATCTAATATATTATATATGAACAATATAATCTCATATAAAGATTGTTTAGAATATACTTACCTGGAATAAGTTGCAGTAAACTAAAAATGAAGTCAAGATACCTGGGATAAGTTGGGATAAGTTGCAGTAAACTAAAAATGACTCACTAACCGATAACCGATTGCAAATCCTTTTTAATTTTTTCAAAAACTAAAGCCCGAACCCACCAAGTGTCGTACCTTTAAAATATGATTATTGAGTGAAGTCAAGATACATGTTTCTAAGTGTAAAATAATTACAAAAAATAGGGGTTTTAGCATATTTGTCCCTTAAATCTTGCGTATTTTGATATCTGTCCCTCAAATCTTTATATTTGCTCATAAGTCCCTTAAAATTTGAACGTTAACCTTAATAGTCATTCAATCCGGTTTTCTGTTAAAACGTTATATTAGTTAACGATTAATTACGTTTAATTAATCATTAAACCCATAATTAAATCTTAATTAACCCCACCCAGTAAACAGTGCAAGGGGGCGGCGCCCCCTCGCCCTCCGCCTCGTCTGAGGAGGGGGAGGGGGCGCCGCCCCCCGAGAGCAGCAGGGGAGAGGGGGCCCGCCCCCCTCCTCCCGCCCCCTCCTCCTTGTCCGGCGGCGGCGCCGCCACCCGCCTCCACCCTAGCGCGGCGCCCAGAACGTCCCTCACGTCGTTAAGCCCTAAGCTAACGGAATATTCCCATTTCCGTTAAGATTTTAACAGATAGTTAGTGAGAAGGACTATTAAGGTTAAATATTAACTTTTGAGGGACTTGAGGGCAAATATGAAGATTTGAGGGACAAATATCAAAATACGCAAGATTTAAGGGACACATATGCTAAAAACCCTTAAAAATAATACAAATATAGGCACATACAACATATGTGATAAAATTTTTATCAAGTAACAGTTAAACAAGCTTATAAAACCATTTACCATTAAGCAAGAACATTAAGTAAACATTAAAAACTATGTGAGTACAAGCCAAGCCAACAATTGTTCTCATCCATAACCATTAACCAACATATGAATAAAAGCTATATATAAAGTCTAAAAAGTAAGTAGCAAAACATTAAAATGAATCAAACATCTTGTTTCCTTAAGTCTCTCATCTCTATTTCAAAGGCAAATTAGTCATCATTTTCACAAGCAGACTCAAAAGCATCATCCATTAGCATGTCTAACTCTTCATCCTCCTATGAATCCTATGAATCCAATGATGATAAATCGAAATCTTCATCTTCTATTGTGGCTTCTTTCCTCTTTGATGATGATGTTGATGCCCATTCCTTGTCCTCTTATATGTCTTCGTTCTTCTAGTTTTCATTCTCTTTGGATTAATCCCCATCGCTTTGCCTACTTACTTCTAAGTTAGATGCTCATTTGGAAAAACCTCATCGTTTCTATGCGAAAGCAGTTTACCGTTTTGTTTTTGGCAGCATCAACCACTTTGTGACCTTTTCTTCGTCATCATTGTGGCCAACAGATCCTTTTCTTTGTTGAAAGCTTATCCTTAGCCTAGCATTGAACTTGGCAAGACCAAGACATCCTTAGACTAGCATTGAACTTGGCAAGACCAAGACCAAGTATCGAAACTTATTATGACTTAGCATATTTTGCTTCTTTATATACATCTACTAAGGAAATTATTCAACATCAAAACTTTAAACATTAAATTATTTGAAATTGAAAATTTGAAAGTTACAATATAAAAATTATACCACCATCTTAAAGTTGCTTTAATTTCTTTTGCATTCGAAAGAGCTAATCATCAAGTTCAAAATCAAGTTCAAAATCTGTATTGCCATTTCCTTCAATTCATGGCATCGTCCCATAAAACCTCCACCACATGGCTTGCAAATTATTAAATTGAAAATTGAAATAGTTTAATACAAAATATCGAAAATTAACAATTTTATACAAGTTTTTAAAATAATTTTTTTACCCAAGTTAATATTGGACATTTTTGCTCTATTCTTTGAATATTCTCACCTAAAAGAACTACAGTGGCTTTTGGTGTATAGACAATTTCTCCCTAATCTTATTGATGAACTCATGATCATTCCTATACATATTGTGCGCAGGCAATCTACAATGCCATTAAAGATGTGTTCACTTGACTTTTCAATGGTTTCCTTGTTGAGGTTATAAAAGTACATGTTTTAAACTTTTAAATAATATCCAGCCTTATGCAAAGATGTCTTCAACTTCTCATCCGATCTTTTGTCTATTATTTTCCACATTGGAAAATACTTCTCTTCATGGTTGACGGCCGATTCAGCCTCTTTTTTTTACCTTCTTCTAGGTCACTGTAAATGAAGCTCATTGATGGAAGTTTATCGCCATCCATTGTCTTTAAAACTTTAACTAAAGGATTAAAGACATTGATAGCCAGATCCACATTGTCTTAAAGCACATACGACATACAATTTGGACTAGTTCTAAATATGACTGAAAACATACAATAGAACTTATTTGCAACTTATTAGAGTTTACATTTCCCCATTCTTTAGTAGAGAAGGTGCAATCCTCCCAGTCTCTTGAGGTGAAAATTTCCTTAATGCTTTCTTCTTACGGTGTAGTGAGCTCAACGATAGGAAGGCCGTAGCAATGCTTTCTTCTTACTGTGTAATGAGCTCAACGATAGGAAGGCTGTAGCAAATCTGGTAGCCCCAAGTCTTACGACCTCTAATCCTTCAGTAGATTTTCTCATCAAACTAAGTATGATTGTATGATTATAGATAAAAACACTCACAATCATGCTATGACAAGTTGCACTCTGGAGAAGTTGGACCTTATCGATGTTGGCTAGCATTGGTATTATGGTGTGGGCTGCACATGTTTAAAAAATTTCTGACCTCTTCAAAGTTAACATATTCACTGTTGTTATATTGTTGGACGCATTATCGGTAATGATTTGCATCATATTCTTCTCTCACATGCTCTCTATTACCTTATCCATGAAATATAGATATGTGTCCCGCTATGTTGTTGTCCTGAGATATCATCAGAACATATGAATAATGCACGAACAGTGTATGTGCCATGATATTCCTGATGCTTTGTTGCTTTCGATCCGATCATGCATATGTCATGATGGAACATGCATATATATGCAACTTTCTTTGAATTTATTGGGATTTTCCTTTCATCTCGTCTACCTTTTTTTGCAAAAATATCTCACAACTCGTAAGGGGACAAAGACATCAAGTATGGATAATACCTTCCCATTGCCTGAATCATTCTCTGAAAAGATGGGGTTTTATGTTATTGAATGGAATTCCCTCTTCATAAAAGTACTTCGTGATAAATTTGACAACTTCATCCCTTCCTTCTTGTAAGGCGAGTCAATTCTTATTTGTTTATTTTTTACCATACCCACAACCATCTCTTCTGGAGTTCAGGTGGCGAACTCATACATTGACCCTTTTTAAATAAAGAAGACATGGTCCCTTTTAGACGAGGATCCAATTCCAGTTCCGGCTTGGGACTCCTTTTCCTCGCAGCCCTTTTCATCTCGGCAAACCGTAGCTCATCCATTACAACTCGAACACCGGTCTCTTTATCCTCCTTAGCCTTGGTCTTTTCATACAAATCTTTCGTCACCTTCTTAACATCATCAGGGACTTTGGTACATGGCTGAGCATATCCTTTTATGCCATCTAAATGCTTCTTCAAATAGCTAACTCCTCCATTATACTCTCGTTTGCAAAAAATTACAATGTAATCGTTGTTCACCCATCCACTTCCTCTATATACCTAACACGAGTCCTTTTCTCTTTTTCCTTGAGCCTTTGGATGATGTTTCCTTGAATTCAAAATAATAAAATTCTATTGGTTTCACTCAGTTTCAGTCAAAATTAATTCATTCTACAAAATCATGTCAACAAAAAAAATTCAAAACTGAAATTTACAACAAAAAGTTGAATTTTAGCCACTGAAAATCCTAATTATATTTGTCATATGTGAACTATAATCCTAGCTAAAATTGTAATCGTAACTGAAATTTATAATCCTAAAAAATTTCATCAAAATTTTTATTATTCAGTCTAAAAAATCAAATTATAATCATAACTGAAATTCAGTCATATATGAATTATAAATTTATAATCATAACTGATACTATACATTTATAATCCTAACTGAAATAAATTGTCCTTAGCAAAAATTCAGCCAATTTTTTTATAATTCAGTCTAAAAATTCAAATTACAACAGTTAAAGCTGGATGCAATCTAGTGAAATTTACAAAACAAATTCAAGTTGAAATTCACAAAACAAAACAATTATAAACACATTAATGTGAAATTTACAAAATATTCAGTCTAAAAAACTCACATGCTATTACTGTTGCCATCACCTGAGTGGGAGAGAGAAAGATAGACGGAGAGAAAGAGCGACGAGAGAAAGAGAGATGGTAAGATGATGTTGTTTTAAAAAAAATCAAAAACATATTAAAAAACTCATCTTTCAACTCACCTTTGCCTGAGAGTGAGATGGAAGAGAGATATCAAGAGAAAGAGACGGTAAGAACTAATAAGAACTAATAAGCAGGCAAAAACTGAAACTGAAAAAACTAATAAGCACTAATAAGCACTAATAAGCAGGCAAAGGTGTAAGAACTAATAAGCAGGCAAAAACTGAAAAAACTTATCTTGCCCTTCCTTGAGAAGGAGACTTATTGATAGACTAAGAGAGAGATCGAGATGGAAATTACCAATGCCTGAGACGAGCGCCGATGTCGTTGATGTGACAACTTGAATGAGGGCAAGAGCGAGCTATGCAGTTGAGTCGCTAGCGAGTCGGCCAAGTACCGACTCATGACTAGTCGAACGAGTCGGCGACTAGTCGACGACTAGTCGCACCCAGATGTTAACATATTTTATTTCCTGTATCAGATGTTGCTTCTTTTTTAGGTTTGTACTTGGCATATAATTTTCTAGCTTTTATCTGTGAAAATTCACTATTTTTTAATCTTTTGCCTGTATATTACTGCAGATACTGTCATGTTAGAGTTCAATCAGTATACACTTAGTTCGCTATGGAGGTGAACAACCATCAGTCGGAAGGATCATAGGAAAGCAGGCAATGATATAGTTGGATTCTATGGCGGAATCAAGAAACTATACGTCATAGATGAGATCTCTACATGGAAACGTATGTAGCCAGTCACAGTTTTAGAGTGAACATTTTCTAGAGTTCATTACTGATGGTCATCTGCTGAAAATCTCTTGGTGGGGGAGAGTTCAAGGCCTTCTTGGCTTCCTCTTGGAATTCAATTCGATCCACTGTGAATGTTTTGATTATCACGAAGTTAGAACGTGAGACAAACAATTTTTCCTCTTGTATTTTGATTGTAGAAGTATGCTGACAAAGTCGGACCAAGTCGGTCAAAAAGTCGGACCAAGTTGACGATTAGGTGGTGTCCGACTCACCTCACGACTTTTGAAAAATCTAGCAAAGATGGGCCACCTGGTTTAATGGATGAAAACACCCCGTCTAGGAAGATGGTTTGCAGCAGGCCAACATCTCTTAATATCACTGCTGTCAATTGATTATTACAACCTTAACATCATTTTATTAATAAGAATGATTGACGATGTTTGAGAGAACTGAGGCCTGTGGGTCGATAGGGAAGTCCTTTGAACATTCTCTGCTCATAAGTTCAAAATAAATGAAACTAAGGGCATGGAGGCTATTGTGAAAGCTTAAAAATAAAACATAAGAAGGTATTGATGAGCAGTTTTGCAAAAGGGGAGTATACTAGCCAAAAAAGGGGACAGTGGTTGTACCTAGTTAGATGACCTTAGGTTGCACCCGATCTCCCTATTGGCAAACCACATTGCATCTGTAAAATGACTGTATCTGGGAGCCTTAACTGGTTGCTTAATGAATGAGGTTTCTGTCATGTAATAGAATATTGTAACATGAAGTTTCATTTCTTGTTGAGCATTGTATTCAATGATACATGGATGTACTTGAGTTGCAGTGCTCACTAGTCACCAGATCAGCATCAGGCTATTGTACGCTGCTGATTGACCTCAATTTTGTTACACTAGACATAGTGATATGAGGATGGTGGCGTTACTATTCTCGGTAATGAAAACTATTAGATGCCTATTTTTATATACGGACATACATCGTCGTTTTCTGAGGCCGGCTCAATCATATTCACGAAGGCATGGTTTAATAGCCAACTAAGATGGTACCTATATTCTAAGATCAATCCGATGCTATGCTTTTGTTAAATGAAGCATTCTTTAGAGTGTAATAATCATCCAGCAGAATATCTGTTGGTTTTATGAGCTCATCATACAAGAATAACTCGGCGAATTAGGCATGTCACTTGCATGAGATGCATGGGACATCAAAGTTCATTACGTGGCCAAGATATTGTTTATTGTAGATGTTAATAGTAAAATGGATTTCAGGATATTGCTTGGTGCCTTTCCTTGTACATTAGATAAGACAAATCAGCACAATCTCTAACAGAACCTAGTACTTGCAGTCACATATATCGGATACTGATTAGTTTAGAAAATTAGAACTACTATCTATTCTCAGGTCATTCTTATTGCCGTAATCTTAACCAAGTTAGCATATGCTTGAAGTAGCAGATATTAACAATTTTTCTTATTGTTTGTTGGTGTTATCTAAGCCTTCTTCTCAACTTTATGTTTTAGTTTACGGTTAGATATGATCTTTTATCATGATCTGGCTCTGTTAACTATCATCATCAAGTGGTTCGGAAGTTTCCATATGATTTCTGCTGATGTGGTATTTACTTCCACCGACTCACTTAATTTGATTTCTGTCTTTTTGTGTGTGCATAATTACATGACCAATAAACAGCAGGCTTAAATCTTAACTTTATTCAGCAAATACTCTTGTTATAATTATTTCATATTTTTCTGAAACAGATTGGTTTAGATGGGATTCGCATGCTTGAACCCAGCACTAACAGAACACTGAGAATCTACCCCCTTGAGAATGTGACAAGATGGGATGTAAGTGTACTGACTTTTGCATGAGTAGTTCACCATTATTATGACTTTTGACATGTGTTTTTCTAGCTCTAGCCGTCATAATGATATGTGAGGATTTGTATTTTTTTGATTTTCCTATTCTAGGTACTAGATTCAAATATTTTTGCCTTTTGGTCCAAGAGTCCTGTTGACATTGAACCAAGACGCATAAGACTTCAATCAAACAGCTATACAACCAGTACACTACTCGATACAGTGACTGCTGCAACTGTGCAGGTAATGCCCGTGATTATGTTTCTTTTCCTTTTTGAGTTTTTTTGGTGATTTCCATATACATATCTAGTTATCTGCATATTTGTATCATGTTTGTAAAAATCGCCCGTGGGACGTACCTCTTATGTCATGTCAGATTTGAAGCATGGCGATATGATTCATCTGAATCAAGTGTATACCACATGTTATCAAATAACACTAAAACAAGAAAAGACCGGGGGTTTGGAGTACAAAGAAAATGAAATTCTAATGTATTATTTACCCATTTGATAGCGAGGGGTTTAATAGGGCTGAATTTGAAACACTGATTTATGCCATAAAACTATCATTATGACATGTTTGATCCATCTGATAATGTGTTGAGCTCTTGACTCATGCTTTCGCCCATTCTGGCCATCACGACGAATCAATACTCGATCTCACAAATCCGATGAAGAATTTGAGAGAATTTGGGATCAAATTCAAGTAAAAGTGAAAATAAAACAAAAGAAAATTAAAAGAGAGATTCTCAAAAAAACTGGGAGATTTTATTCAATTTTTTCGAGTGAATTTTCTCTTACACTTTCTATCCTTTTATACAAGGTTGCCCAACAAATTCGGTTTCATCCAAAAATTTGACGACCTATCTTCCTTCCAGCTCATTCATCATCGGTTCGGCGATTTGCAACATTCGACATTTGATCGGTTGGGTAGTTGGTCGCAATCGACGGTCACAATCAAGTTGATGGACCGCTCATATTCAAAACGCCAGATCCGACTGTTCACACCCCTTCACGGTTGATACTCTGATATGCTGGCGACAAACCATTCAGCTTAACTTCGTGTGATGTTGGATGGCTCCCCCCTCTCTCGAGCAACGATCGTCAGCTCCGGGGTCTCCAACAGTTTCCTCCCCTAATTTGGACATTGTCCCTTGGTCAAATGCTGGAAATTGCTTCACCAAGCTCCAATAGTTCTCCCAAGTGGGTTCCTACACTCCTCTTTGTTTCCATTTGATTTACACCTGAGAGATTATAGAGTTTCTTTCCCGGATGCATCTCTTGTCTAACATTGCGTCTGGTTCATCAATTAATTCTTCCATGTAGCAATGCTGAGACTCCTGTACTATTTCTCGAGTACCCAATTTCTTCTTTAGTTACGATACATGGAATACATGGTGGATTTTTGCTGTAGGAGGCATAATTAAGCAACTGTTCCTATCTTTTCGACAACCTGATAGTGTCCATAATAACTTGGTGAAAGCTTACGTGGTTTCTTTATTGAGACACTCAACTGTCTACATGGTTGGCTGTCTATAGGGATGGATGTGCAGATAGACCCAATCCCCTATCTCAAAAGTCCTCAGTTTGGTGAGTTTGGTGAGTACCTGAATATTTTTTCATTCGTTCCCTTGCCTTCGTGAGATTGTCTTCGAGGAACTGCAATACCATCTCTCGTGAAAATAGAGCCTTGTCCACTTCCTGTAGCTTGGAAGTTCTGGGAACATAAGCAATCAAAGCCGGAGGCTTCCTTCCGTAAACAACTTCGTAAGGAGTCGTCTTCATATGACTTCGCTATGTAGTATTGTACCAAAACTCAGCTAAGAAGACCTATTTTGGCCACTAGTTAGGCTTGTGTTTCAAAAGCATCACATATAACACTCTAGGTTCTTGTTTGTAATCTCGGTCTTCCAGGACCAATTGCGGATGGTAGGTGGAACTCTGGGCTAGTGTGGATCCTTGCAGTCGGAACAATTCCATGCAGAATGCATTGGTGAAGACAGTGTCCCTGTCGCTAACTATGGACTTACGTAGTCTATGTAGCTTATATACTCCGTCAAAAAAATTTGAGCTATGAGCTTGGCGGTACAAGGATGCTTCATAAGGGAAACATAAGCGTATTTAGAGAGCCGATCCGCGACCACTAAAATAACACCGCAAGACCAGTGATGAAGTCCATGGAGATGTCTTCCCAAATTTGCTCCGAAATCAGAAGTGGCTGCAGCAACCCTGGAGATGTGACATTCTCAGACTTGTTTCGCTGACAAATGTCGCATTCACTCATAAATTATGCACCCTAGACTTCTTTCCTTATAAAAAGAGCGTTTTTATCTGTGTAAGGTTCAGACTGCATCTGAATGTCTTCCAAGAGGCGAACTATGGTGCTCTTCATTGTTTGGACTGACCAAAATCCTTTTCTTGTAGAAGTACAAACCATCCATCTTTTGATATTTGCACGTTTCCTCGTCTTGGTTTTTTTGTTGATGTCCAGATTGTATGGACCCCAAGCCACCATATTCTTGATTCCAGTCAACTAGTCAGCTAATCACACTGTATAGTTGATATATGACTTAAGGAGAAATAACCTTTCTCCATTAAAACACTTCTTTTAACCTTACAGGACAACCCATCCGCTACTTTGTTTATTTTGCTAGGCTTATACTCAACCTTATAATCAAACTGTTGGAGCTTTATCAACCATTTGCTTTGAATCCCATTCTGCAACCTTTGTCCAAGTAGGTACCTCAAGCTGTGGTGGTCTATACAGATAACGAACTTTCTTCCCATAAGATACTACTACCCCCACTTGGTAGTTTCCATGATTATTGTTAATAACTTCTCCTCATATGTAGAGAGGAGTATGGTTTTACGCATCAACTTGGAGCTCAAATAGGCGATGGGCCTACAATATTGCTTCAAAATTGCTCCTATACCCTTCCCAGAAGCATCCAATTCTAGTACTCCTATACCCTTCCTAGAAGCATCCCATTCTTGTATGAATTCATTGTTGACGTCATGTAGTGCCAGAACTAGGGTTGTAGTCAATGCTATCTTCAATTACTCGAATGCCAGTCCAGCTTTCTTATTCCCACTTGTTCCACTGAACTCCTCTTTCCTTAATAGGTCAGTCAAAGGTGTCATTATACCTCCGAAACCCTTTATAAACTTTTTGTATTACCCAGCGAGGCCTAGGAACCCTCGCAATGTCTTGCATTTGTTGGAATACTCCAATTCGCTATAGCTTCTATCTTTTTCAGATCCACTGCAACTCCATGGCCCGATATAATATGGCCAAGGTACTCCTCCACCTTTGTTGAATTGGCACTTGGTGATCTTGACGAACAACTGATGTTCCTTCTAAAGTTGGAACACAACCTTGATATGTTCACTGTTGGCTAGGTGATCGGGGCTGTATACCAAGATGTCGTCATAACACACAAGTATAAACTTACGGAGATGAAGCTTGAAGATGTTCATTAGAGATTGGAAGGTGGAAGGCGCATTTGTCAAGCCAAATGGCATGACAACAAACTCAAAGTGACCGTCGTGGGTCCTAAAAATAGTCTAAGCAGTCTTATGTATGTCTGACAGGTGCACTCTTATTTGATGGTATCCCAATCTCAAGTCAAGCTTGGAAAAAACTGTAGAGTTATGTAGTTCATCCAACAACTTGTTGAGTGGTTTAAGGAATTTGTTCTATATGGTTTGCTAATTTAGTGAAGCGGTAATCTACTCACATCCTCCAGCTGTTGTCAAATTTCTTTGCCATGATGACTGGAGAGCCATATGGGCTCATGCTAGGCCCTAGGGTTGATAACCCCTGATTTAAACTTGTCGTTAATTTGTTTCTCAATCTCTCCTTTTAGTAAATGGGAGTGCCGATACGACCTTATACAGATAGTCTTTGATCCATGTTCCAAAGGAATTTAGTGGTCACAGTTCCTTTGTGGTGGCAATTCCTGTGGCTCTTTAAAAATTGCTGCATAATGCTCTAACAAATCTTGGATATCAGAATGTGAATCTTGAGTCTTAGCAGCAAAACTTTGTATTTTACTTTCAGTTAGAACCAAGGATTTTAACTAAATAAAAAACTCCTCCCTTTGCTGCCTTAGTGCCTTGCAAATCTGCTCTCATCTGTTAGGCACGCCATGCTCCTCGTTCCCTACCAGATGTATTCCATGTCTTGATACGAGAACTTCATTTGCAAATTTTTAAAGTTCAGTATGATATCGTTAAGCTGCTCTAGCCATTGTGCATCTAAGGCTATTTGGTTCCCTCCCATCTAAAGGACGAGCAGGTCCAAGGGAATGGTAACCCCTTGTCAATGAAGTGCATATTTCGGAACCCATTAGCTTCTCCATTAGACAGCCACACGTCAAATGTTCGGGACTCTTCTACGGCTAAGTGCATGGACCTAGCTAATTTTTTGTTGATGAAACTATGTGTCGACCCCGAATCAACTAAGATGCTGACATTTTGGCCTTTGGTGCAACCTTCCAGCCTTAATGTATGCGTTGTTGGAATCCGACACATAGCTTGTAAAGAAATAAAAGTTGGTTCTGTTAGAGCTTCTAAGGATTTGGTGGAAGTGTTTTTGTGGTCAAACCTTTATCAAACCCTTCTCTAGGATTGCAGTTCTTCCACATTCCAAATTCCTTCATGGATAAATATATGCTTCTCCTTACGTGCTCTTTGCTCCATTTATCATTGCACCAAAAACGCAAGCTGTTCTGCCTCATATGTTGGATTTCTTCATGCATGAGTCTTCTCGTCTGCTGCGGATTATGTGAAGAAGATCGCCGTGAAGATGTTGAAAGACCGTCGGTCGACGGAACACTTGCACCCCTTCCTTGCGTTCTTGCTGATATAGGATTCTTATTACCATTCCTCATTTGCATCAACTTCTACTCAAAATTTCTGGCCAAGAACACATCTTTGAAAGATTTGGGTCTTGCGGCAAGACCCTCAAATTTGATATCATCTCGAAGGCCTCTCGCAAATTTGTAAAGCATGTATTCTTAGGGTAACCTCTCCAGAAGACCCATGAGCTCCTCAAATTTTTTGAGATAGTCCATCATGGTGCCAATTTGCTTGAGGTGGGAAAATGAAGTGAAATGTCTCTCTAATTCAGTAGGGCCAAAACTAGCCATTATCTCCTTCTTGAAAACATTCCAATCCAAAAATCCCTCTAGATTTATCTGTTAGTGGTTATGTCCTAGACCAAATATTTGTATCTTTATGTTATGTCATTTTTCATTTATAAAATGGTTCTCTTAATGCTAATATTATGTTTGAATAGCTATTTAATGTTATTCTAAATATTTCTAGTCTTTCATCACTAAAGGTATAATGATAAATTAAGACTAGTATGCGTTTGATTGATAATTATGAGATAATTATATGTATGGCGATACAAGTCAAACTTGTAGATACTTGTTGGAGAACAATGTACTTGATAGACTCACTATGAGATCATTGCTTGAATCAGTATCATAAATGATATCATAATATTTATGTTCTAGAATCCTTAGACTTGAGATCATCACAGTTTCCTCTATGAGGAATGCCATGTTGTGACATAGCCAAATGTTATTTTTAATCAAATAATCATAAAGGTTGTGATTAAACATGATGAGAATTATGCAGAGGAAATTGAATGAACAAGATGGAATTTGTTCCTCTCTTATGAGAGAGATATCTAATGAGCCCCTCGATAAGTAGGACTGAAAAATTTAAGGCCGTGCTCAGATGAATTGATACATGATCAATGTCATTTGATTTTATCAGTCTACTTAGTAATTGAGAAATTAAATGTTTGAACAATATAAGTATGACACTGTCTATGACTTGTGTTCAAATCAAATATCGTGTGACAAAATGATTATGACATGTTCTATTGGTTAGGTTAATATCGGACTAACGATATTTATATTAATTGGGTAGTCATAATGTCTTGCTAGAGACCACTTATGACTTGTGGGCTTATAGTGGGATTAGGCTCACTGCCAATTAGATATGAGCCTATTGGGTCGCACGTAAAGCACGTAATGGATGTGATAGGGTTTTAAATGAGATTTCGAATTTAAAATCTAAATTTGAAATTCGAAATTCAAAATAAGGCGATATATCTTAACTATTAGATGTTATATCTTGTTAAGATATTATCTCCAAGATATCTCTGCGCAACTGAAACGCGTTAAAGGGTTAACATGAGCCTCTATATATAATATAGAGAGGTTTTTCAGAATGATATAAGATCTCTGCCGTTTTGAGAAAATACAAAGTGAGAGAAAAACTCTAGTTGCTGATAAAGAGCTAGCATCCTTGCAATTTCCGTTCGTGACGTTCATGTGGATACCGGTAGAGGGTGGTCGTTCATTGAGCATCACCTACAGTTTGATTCTTTGAACAATCAACAAAAGTTAGTAATCACGATCTAATCAATTGAAATGCATTGATCTTTGGTAGATTTCTATTTTTCTGATACGTATAAATTTTGTTATGCATGATAGAAAACCTATCATAACCTTACCCCATTCATACCACTGGAGTTCTTCCTTAAGATAAAATCCATCGTTTTTGACCCAATTGTCCTAATTTGTGTTGTAATACTCAAATACTTTGAGTAATTGGTTAATCCACGGTATTAATTTCTTCGATCCCTTGAACACAAGAAAATCAGGTTTCAGGCTCTGAAAACTGTTGAGACCTGATAACTCCTCCCTTCCCAATCTTTTGCTATAGTTATTATTAATCTCAAGCTCATAAGAGGAAGTTTGAGCAGAATTACCTTAGCCACGCATTCCCCAGAGTTCATCTATAAGCATTCCTGAGTTCGGTTGGTCTTTGGACGAGTTATTACAATAAGCTTTACCTGGCCAATGCTAAAAATGAGCAGTGAAGAGAAGAGAGTTAACTGAGCCTTGAACTTTGTGTGATATGTTTCCATTCTGTTGCTGGTGGCTGCTTGAGATTCCAAAGCAGCTTCGATGTGCCACAATCTTTCTTCCCAACGATCTCAGTAATTTTAATGCATCACAACCTCTCTTTCTGACGATCCTGAGCACTTGTGGCTCCATCAGTAAGAATCCCTTCCCATGGTTCCAACTGTGTTCTAATGCTAAATGTTAAGCTCTTGACTCATGCTTTTGCACATTTTTGGGCATCACGATGAATCAAGACTCGATCCTGATGAAGAATTTGAGAGAATTTGGGATCAAATAAAAATAAAAGTAAAAGCAAAACAGATTTTATTTAACTTTTTTGAATGAATTTTCTCTTACATCTTCTGTCCTTTTTTTCAAGGTTCCTTAACAAATTTGGTTACATCCAACAACTTGCCAACCTGTCTTCCTTCCAACTCCTTCATTGGCGGTTGGGCTATTGAGAACAGTCGACGTTTGATCGGTTGGGTAGTTGGTCGCTGGAGGAAAATTTTTTGTCGGAAGTCTGCCTTCTTCAACAATTACGAGTTCATTCATTTATGACTCTAGACTGTGGCCCAAACATCCGCTACCGTGGATAGTGGATCCAACATGATTTATCGGAATCAATGAGCACGACTTAATCAAGTTGATGGAGCGCTTACATTCAAAACGTTAGATCCGACGGGTCACACCCCTTCGAGACTGATACCCTAATACGCTGGCGGCAAACCCTTCATCTTAACCTCAGGTGATGTTGGGTGGCTCCTCCCCTTCGCTCAAGAGGCGATCGTTAGCTCCGGGGTCTCCAACATATTGTAGTGCTTAATAGGACACATGACTTTTGATCGAGAAGGATCTTTGGAGTAATTTTATTCCTACTAGAAGTTGAATTGTAGACTCTAGCTGTCATTATACAACCTTTTGTCGAGTCCTATCATGACTAATGTCCTTAAAGAGGGAACTCTTGGTAGAGTCCTATTCCATTTGGGATTCCCTTGTAAATAGAAGCTCTAGGTTGAGTTCCATCCGGGTTAGAAGTTCTATTTTATTTGAAGAGTTCTCTCTATATAAAGAACACATTGTAAAACTTGATTTAACTTGTGTTGGATGATGAAATTCTATTGAGAATACTATGCAAGAATTTAATTGTGGCAAAAGTTTGGTGGAGAGAGCGATGCTTTTCTCTTTAGGTTACTTGTATTGCTTCTCAACTATCTTGATTACAATTATAATTTGCTCTCTTTATATAGAGAGAAATCCCCACACAAATAGGCCCCTAATACTAATAGAACTCCACTTGAAGTTTCTATTTAGGAGTGCCAATGAGAATAGGACTCTACCTAAAGTATCTTTTAAGGGATCAAATTGATATTAGAGCCAAATTGATCTCGCATTTTTAGTGGACAACATTACAAGCGAAGCACATGGTGAATGCTAGTGGACAATTTGTGCTGCTTTTTATGTGCCAAATAGGAGCTGAAAGCTGTACTTCTACAACTTTGACTTGTTCATGGATGAGCTCCAAAAGGATGATTTTGGTCTAGAGCTAAAAGGTCTGTAGATGCAGTGTTGGAAAATTGTGACTTCTTGGATTATACTGGTGTACAATTGTCAAGTCAAACAAAGCTGTACAACATGGTTTGCAGGGAGCAAGTTGAAAGTTCTGCGCTTCTTGTGCTTCACTTTCCCAAATGGCGTAATATTGATCTACGAGGATCTTTAAAGTGATTCAGTCCTACTGGGAGTTAAATTGTAAACTCTGGTAAAGTCATATTTGGATTAGGAGCCTGCCATTTACTGCAAGAGTTGGCAGATATATAGCATGAGTAGGAATCCTTAAAGAGAAAATTCTAGGTACAGTCCAATTTTGATTAGAAGTCTTTGTAAATAAAAACTCTAGTATTATTTTATTTCAAAGTTATCTTTATATAAAAAGAGCAGATTGTAATTATAATCAAGTTGAGAAGCAGTGTAAGAAACTCAAGGAGAAGGGCCTTGCTTTTGACATTATTAAAATTCTGTCCGCATTAATCGTTGACATTATATTCTTTGTAAAACTTCCATCATCAAACATAAGTTGGGTCATATTGGTACAAGAGCATCAAGATCCTCCTGTGGTGGAAACACGACATTCGGCATCACAAATCAGCATCAATGGAATCTCTGCATCACGTCAAGACATCAGAGCAATTCGAGTACATAGACCATGAAGTAGGATCAGCAAAAAAAGATGAAGATGAGATGGCAATGAAGATTGAAGAGAATGCAACCAAGAGGAAAGTAGCACTGTAGATTAAAGCGACAATATACTTCAAAGAATGGAGATTACCACTTTCGATGTAGGTCAGAAAAGTAGCAGCCAATACTTTAGGAAGCATTTGGACGTCTTCACTTGAATAACCAAACACCGTATGGAAACACTACCAAGCAGATCAGGAGATGCTGGATTTCATTGCAAGTGTAAGGAGGAAACTGCTATCGAGGCGACGATGTGCATGAACAACATACACATGTTCTTTTGAAGGATAAGAGGATGAGAGTCTGCTAGTAATGAGTCTTAGGATCACGGTTGAAAAAAAATCAAGTTATTCTTAATTCGTGCAATTTCTAACAGCAAAAGACCGGTTTCATGGAGTTCCTGTGAGCTGCACATACAAAAATTTGGAGATGAGACCAGTGGCATTGGAAAATTTAGTTTGTTAGCTTCACAACAAGTCAAAGATTGCATGGATCAGACATATAGGTCGAAGAAGTTGAAGGTGTGAGGCTGCTAGATACAGCTCGAATTTGAACAGAATTCTATTTCTAGTAGGATTTTGTGTCTGAATTCAATGGGGATTTGTTAATAAACTTTGTAATATATTTTTGAATTTTTAATGCAATCCCACTGGATCTAGGAGTCTTACTTTAGCAGGGAAATAAGACACGATTTTATATAAAGAGAGATCTTCATTATGGACGAAAAATCAAGCCGGTAAATAATATTATCCCTCAAGAACCAAGCCTTAGAGTAAGGAAAATCTCCCACCCTAGGGAAAATCTAGGCACCTAGGAAAAGCCCAAAAGCCTAGAGTAAGGGAGACCTCCCATCTTAGGCAAGAATCCTAGGAAACAAGGAAAGCCCAAGCCCTTGGAAGTTTAGAGTCACTCTTGTATTCTAGAGTTCAAGTCAGCAGGTAGAAGAATGCATCTATCACTCGTTGCAATAATGTCATAAAATAAAACCTAGAGCATGAATTTTCCCGCTCCAAAAAAGCGCACATTTTTTCATTCTTTTTTTGCATTATGGACAATATCATTGTTGTGAGCACAATCTCACATGTTTATCTTTTCCAATTTTTCATAGATTGACTTCTATGATCAGTTACAGCTCTTTTGTTGATGATGCATAAGTACCATAATCCAATAGCAGATTAGTTCTATGAATTTTTTGTTCATTTAGATCCTCATCATCCAGGCAGTATATACGAAACTGCATAATGAAGGGTTAATTATATATCAAGCATTGAATTGCAGTAATGTGTATCTAACATACATGATTATGTGCTGCTGAAGATCAAGAAACTTCCTAATAACAACCGGTGATCTACATATTCATGTAAATTGGATTATTGTTTTCCAACCACCTTCTCTAGGTTCAACCAATAGGCCAGTATTGTGTTTTACAATGTTTGATTCAACTTTGATTAAAACAACATTAATTAGTCTAAAATACTTATGAAAATGATTCTAACTAATATACTTTTCATCAATTTTTTAATTTTAAAGATATTGAAAGCATGGTTGGAGGTTTCGGCTAAAATTATAAGTTTAGCAGTTTCAGATCGGATTCTGAGAGAACAAATCGAGAGAACCAATCCGAAGCAATAAGTAAATCTTGATTTTGGCATAAAACAGCAAATAATATCAAAAAAAATGCAAAATCAAGGGTTCATGGTGAAAAATCAAAGAATTCCGAATGAAAAAAATAGTGAAACTAAATTGAAACAGGGAAAAAGCAAAACAAAAACGGAAAAGGAAAATCAAAGAAGAGCGTACATGATCTGGTCTGCATCCTCCTGCTTCGGATGGTTTGCTGGAAGGCTGCCGTCTTGGATCGAGTTGCAGACTTGCTGCTGCTTTGGAGTTGACCGTCACCAAAGGGAGCTGAGGCTAGAAGAAGGCAGCTAGGTTAGAAGGGGTGAAAGATATGATTTGGTTTATTAGGTATTTATAAAATGTGTTGTAGTTTGAGTTTGAATTTTATCTTTAAACCCGATAAGAGGACTTTTCACGATTGGGTTTCTGGTTAAAACATGTTATGACCTCATCCAATAACCTATTTTGTTTACATTTTACACTTAAACACATACTTTTATAATCTTTTACGCATATATTCACAATCGTTGAGTGTATTCTCGTAAAATTTAGTTGTTGATATATAAATATAAATATGCACATAAAAAATATATACATATAAATATCTGGGAACTTAACTCGAAACTAACGAAACTAATGAAACCTTTACAATCAAATTTTTTAAAGGGCTGATACCAAAATTGAGTTCTTACATGTTGATTGAAAGTTGGATGCTTCCGATATATTGCCTGATATTTCCAATAGGACCGATACCAATACTACGACCTACTGGTTAATACCAAGAACAAAGCTAAGCTTTCAGACTTTGGTTTGCATTATGTGCCCATATATAGAAAATATGCAGCTACATAAAACACAATATATTAGTGAAGTATTTTGAGGACATGTATGTGGCGGCCTGTGCAGCTAATGTAGCTTGTGAGCCAGTAAACCATTTAGTTTTCACACTGGAGACGGAAGCTAACAAAAATCCGACTCCCTTGCTTAGTGATGTTACCGAGCAGAACTTATAGTTTATTAAATGATGCCATACATGTAATTAAGTTTTCAAATGTTAATATTGTTCTTTTCTTTTTTCTATGTATTGTTGGTTATCATAAGTTGTCATATCTACGCATTATGTTGACATTTTAGAAATTATAGATATATCATGTGGTTTTTGTGTTTTCCACATATTCTTCTATCCTTTTTGTGCTGAATTGCCCTCTTGGAAGGGCGATAATGCATATAGTTCATAAACCATACACGTAGATGTTGAGCACATGTTGTTCATATTTCACATAATGTTGTGTGCTATTCTGTAAGGATTACTGTTTAGTACCTTGAAGTATTGGTTGCACCATCAGCTTTTAGTGTATTGCTTTTTATGTGGTTTGTATGTAGGCTTTACCATGAGGTTATCTAGTTCCTTTTCCATGAAAATGGAAACGACTTCAAGTCATATTATGATCCACTCCATAGGATCAACGGTGCCATCTGATCAACCCATTTAAAGGAAAATTGGCACTCATTAAAAGTTCATTCCATTGGATGTGATTTGCCACATTTACCACTTATAAACAAAAATTTAAATGATTTAATATGTTTTACCCATGCATCAAATGGTAACATATTGATAAATTTTATGACACTTTTGAAGCATTGATTTTGTGTTTTTTTCATTAGTAAAGCATATTGAAATTATTTTACTTTTTATTTAGTTTAAATATGTCAAACGAAATGGATTTTCGATTTGAGTTGCAAAGTTTTAAACATGGGATGATATGATCCACCTCTTAATCTTTTTTATTAGTGTTCCAAATATCGGTTCGAAATCTATAATATAGGAAAAATAGGAGCCATCATGATATCTGTGTTTCTATTTAGGTTTTTGATTTTTGACTGGTATCATCCATAATTTCAGAATTAGGCCGTTATTTCGGTTGATACTTCCTGTTGTTGAAATATCGGCATATTTTAGCATTTTTGATTTTTGGTTTTTTAGTTAGATCCAATTAAAGATTGGATCTGACGTGACCTGATAGCTAATAACCTTTATAAATAAGAGAGATAAGGATCGACCCGATAGGCCACCCTAAATAATCAATTTTTTGACTTCGCCGTTGGTTGATCTTTCTTCATTCTCTTTTATTGTGTTCTATGATTTTAGCCGCAATTGGTAGTAGCAGTTCGATCTTCCTCCTTTCATCATCTCGATCTCAGAGCACCGTACTCGTGGCGTCTTCTTTTTCCTCTCGATCTCGGATCAGGTAAAGGTGGCGATGGTAATAAAAACGAAACCGGTCTCCCTCATCCATCCGGTTTACGATACTGACATCGAGTTCTCGATGAGAACTATATCCAATAACTCCTTGAAAAGGTATCATGTTTTCAAAATTTGAATCTAATTTGATATACTTTTTATTTGATTTTACTTGTTTTTAATTTTAGTTGGCGTAAAAATGTTTCATTTTTTTTCCAAAAATTGATCTTCAATTTTCATCTAGATTTTCTCCTAATTTAGTTTAATCTAACAATAATAACAGTAACATTACTACTAATAATAGTAATTTAGGTTTAATGATTCGTTTTAAATAGAAAATGGAATGCAAAAAATTAAGAACAATATACCATTTTGGGCATCAATTGCTACGCTCTTATTTAGAAATTCTACAAGATTTATTTATAAAAACGGAGAATGTGGACTAGATATAAAGAAAAATAAAAAATCAAATATGTTTTCTATTATTTTTTGTGTTTTAATTTTGGAATTTTTTTCTATTGATGGGAAAGACTAATGATTTAAGAATGTACTAGAAATAACCCGTGCACATAGTGCATGACGTCAAAAACCCCATGAATATGATGCGGTTCACGCCCAAACAGAGAAGCGAGAAGTGTGGATGTGTGTAGGCATCGTGGGGGGTGTTAAAAGGGGGGAAATCAGGGGCTAAATTGCAAAAAATCTTGGGAGGCAAAGTGCAACTATACCAATGGCAAGCTTGCAAATAGGGAGAATTGGCGGGCATGGAACCCAATTCTCCAATGCAACACCCCAAAGCAAGCCCACTCTTCCACCCACCCCCAAGGGGCCCCACCATGTCAAGGTGGCACAAACTAGGTCAATTGTTTGTGTCCTAATGGGTTTGTCCTACTAGGACAAACATCCTTTTTTCTTTATAGCATACGATTTTATTTATTTATTATTTGTGTTTATTCAATACTCATTATACCCACAGGTTTGATATCTTTTGGTATCAGGACTTTGTTAGGAACCAACCAAAGATCCGATTTTTATAGCAAAATAATAAAGAAGAACAAGATAGAAGAGCACAAAAGAGGTGTGCTCTCCTCCCAAGACGCCGAAGAGGACGTCCGCACTCGTTTAATCTAAGAACTACTCCTAGGACGCTCAATAGAATAATTTCCAATATCAAGCATGCATACAAATGATGACGGCTAGCCCTAGTTTAAATAGAAAAACCCTCCTTGTGGTGCACAAAGTAATTTCTCCATGACTTGTTGTACGCAAAGTAATTTCTCCATGACTTATTGTGCGCAAAGTAATTTCCTCCTCTCTTTAGCCGCGCACAGATCCAACATTACTCCGTCCCTGAAAATCCACCTTGTCCTCAAGGTGGTGCATGGAGTGTGTGTGCCATCCATTCCACGTACTGCAAGTCTCCTCCCGGATCGAAAGGATGAGATAGGTATCCACCACCTTCATCAACGTCCAGACGAAAGCCACGATCACCACCAGTCAGATCTGAAGGCCCTCTATACCCAAAACTGAGATGTTGGCGCTCTAAAGGATTTTGAACTGAAAACCAATGGCCTTGGGGCCCATGTCGCCCTTCCGGAAGCTCGAATGTTCGCTGTATTGGGCCCATGTAGTTGAAACCTCGTTGTCCACTGCATCGGAGGGCCCGTCGTCGGTGCTGAAGGGACTGCCGGGCCTTGCAGGACCCCTGCCGGGGCCTGCAGGGGCTTGCCGGGCCCAACAGAGGCCCTGTAGGAGCTCCTGGGCTCCTGCCGGGGCCTGCAGGGTTGCTGCAGAAAATCTGCAGGCCTGCAGGGCTGCTGCATAAATTCTGCAGGGCCTCTGCAGAAATTCTGCAGGCCTGCCAGAAATTTCTGCAGGCCCCTGCAGAATTTCTGCATGCCTGCTGCGGCCTCTGCAGAATTTCTGCAGGGCTGGCCACCCCTGCAGAATTTCTGTAGCGGGCGTGGCCATCTTCTTGAGACGACGGCTAGGGTTTGCTCGCCTTGGGGACTCGTCCTCGTCTTCCGCCGCCGCCTTTAAATCTGGATTTTCACCGCCATCAGATTCAAATCTGAAATTTTCAGATCTAAAAATTTTCTCGTCTTCTTCCGTCGTCTTCAGATCTGGATCTGAAAATTTCAGATCTGAAATTTCTAGATCTGGGCTTTTCTCCTCCAAAGGTGACGTCTTTTGCCCAAAATTAGGGTTTTTGCCGTCGTGGATGCGCGCCGTCAATAGCTTCATGATTTTTGCAAATTGCTCGTCGTTCTTTGCTTGTCTTGTCTTCATGTGCTCGATGTATTCCACCAAATCGTCAACCGATTTCTTTACCCCTTCAATTCCCGCCATGGATCGTCACGCGCTCTGATACCAAAATGTTAGGAACCAACCAAAGATCCGATTTTTATAGCAAAATAATAAAGAAGAACAAGATAGATGGGCACAAAAGATGTGTGCTCTCCTCCCAAGACGCCGAAGAGGACGTCCGCACTCGTTTAATGTAAGAACTACTCCTAGGACGCTCAATAGAATAATTTCCAATATCAAGCATGCATACAAATGATGACGGCTAGCCCTAGTTTAAATAGAAAAACCATCCTTGTGGTGCACAAAGTAATTTCTCCATGACTTGTTGTACGCAAAGTAATTTCTCCATGACTTATTGTGCGCAAATTAATTTCCTCCTCTCTTTAGCCGCGCACAGATCTAACAGACTTCAGGTCCAAACACTTCACATTTCATAAGCGAGTCCAGCTCAACTTATTATTGCCTTGTTCTATATTTTTGCCTATCTCTATGTTTGCTTCAGGAAACGGAGTGTGGAACGATATTTATAATTATCGTTTAAACGGATGTGAGTAATTGTCGACAGGCGTGTTTTTATCCAAACAGCTTCCCATGTACGTACATTATTTATTCCATATTCATCTCTTCTAGATGTTCTGGAAAGGGAGATGATATGGAGATGAGCTCATTTTTCCGTGGTGGTATTGTTTAAAGGTCTCCAGGAGTTTCTCTCTTTGGAGCCTCGTGGTATGTCTTATCATTCATTGATGATATTCACTTCTGCTACTGGTGGATTGCATCCATTATTTTTAGTATGTCAATACTAGCTGGATTTTTAGCAGCCGGGATGCGTGATTTTGACAATATTCGGATTGTCAGCAAATATGTCCGAAAACTGTTTAACAGTTTCAGAAGTGGATCTTTAGGATCTCATCACGGTTCATGATATTTGAAATGGTCAAGACCTAATACTGGGAATTTAAAGAGTTCTGAATGTGAAGGATCTTCAGGATCTTATCTTCACTATCGATTCTTTATATGATGACCCCATAAAAGGCACAATCTATGAGATGTGCTCTAAATGCTTCCCCCGTTTGGAGTGCTCGGAATCTATTTATCTCAGTTAATTACACCCGATAAATAGTTCTAAGACGGCATATTCATGGTTTATAGTGGTGCTATGGGGATGTGGACACATGACACAATATATAAAATGTGCTCTAAACGCTCCCCCGTTAGGGATTCTTGGAGACTGTTTATATGAGGCGATCAGGTTCATATAAATAGGTTCTAAGGAGGCGTTTTGATGGTATGCAGTGTAATTGCATGTCCCCATGCAGTCACCAATCAACTGGATTTTTAACGGATGAGTAATCCGTTGAAATCATTTTTAATGATTTATACATATAACCCATTTTGGGTGTAAATACAAACTTCAGGGTGTTCGACTTTATTCCAGTTGTAAATTGTGGTTGATGTCCCAGTGTTATCCAATGTTCCCGTCATTTAGTAATGTGAAAATGCTGGACTGTGGTTGGATAATAGGTTTGATAATGACCTTTTAGAGGATATATGGATGAGTACACTAAAGGTACATCATCAGCCATATGTAGGTAGTGGATAAGTCCACTTTTAACCCTCAAATACCCTCAAGAGACCCAGAGGTCTTATTATTTTAATGATGATAGTAAATATATCTTAAATTTTTTAAAGGAAGTCATGAGAGTCATTGTCCACGTGAATGGAGATGATCTCGTAATCATTTTTCCCTTTTGAATGGGACATGAAAGCTTCACCCTTTTGAAGAATCTTTGGGTTCTTCAGATTTATATGATTGGTTAATGATGTCTTGCATCATCAATCGAGGGTGTCATATTATATCGTTCCAAAGTTAATAGTTGGACGATTCTGGACACTTCTAGTGTTCCAAATTAATTCATCTTTTTGAATTTATGTGGGATTTTTGAAAGTCCATTAAAATGCTCAAGTTAGTTTTGTCCGGTAATAGGTGAATTGTGTTCTAAATGTGAAGGATCTCATCTTCACATTGACTATTACGCGGATTATAGTGGGGCAAAGCTTCACGCTTCATTGATTTCTTGAGTCATTAGGGATTTCGTTTTGACGAATATCCATCGAAACTTGGTAAGTTTCTTTTATTGATTTTTGAGAGTACTGGGCATCCTCATAGAGTATTCAGGTTTGCAAAGCATGAATTTCAAGTCAGACATCCCAAATATTTTTCTATTGGACTATTACTAGGGTTAAATGCTGTTGAAAGCATACGTCTACAACTATGTTGGAAAAATACTCACTAAAATTATGTTATGACAACAGATTAACTTTGTTTTCAAAAGTTTATGTTTTCTGCGATAACAGATAAGTATACAATAGCTAGATCGACTTTCGTCTTTAGACTAGCTTTGTATATATTATCTATGTCATAAATTAATGACATTTCATATTGCAATAGCATTATGGATCTTTTCCAGAACTTTTGAGTCTGGACTAGGTTTGCTATTGCTTATTCCATGTCGAGGTATATCATATCTTCCCTTTCTCTTTTTATATCAGGACGTCGTTGGTCCTGGACTTGCCCAGTTTTTAGTATTCCATATTGTTATTTATAAGGAAGAATGAAAATTAGTCTATCTAAGGAGACATATTCAAGGGAAAGAGCTTGTTTCTATACTTCCACTTGTCATATTTATGTGGATAAAGAAACATGCTTACGGGGGAATAAATACGTGGGTGCGAATTTCATAATGTATTTCTTATATGCAAGGCTAGATTTAAGAATCTTTTCTTGTAAAGTGAGATTACTCTAAAAAGTCTTATCGGTGTTATGTCATACTTCTGGTGTCCATATCGGTCTATATAGACCATAGATCTGTGAGATCTATATACCGTGAAGTGTGCATCTTTAATAAGATGGCATAAAAAGTTTTCGCATAAAACCTCGTATTTGATTATTAAGATTTTATTTGAGCAAAATGGTGTTGACATTTAAATTTGAACTTGAGGTTCAATTGTCAGATATAGATATGAGTTTTAAACGTTTGAAGAATTATTTATTTGTGTGCCATAATACATAATTATAGTTATATGACATTTGCATGAAGTGTATAACATGTAATAAATATATCATGCCTATAATATTAGAGAATAATGGCTATCATACGCCATATGGGAGCCTCTCTCATACGCCCTCTCACATAAAGCACACAAGTACAACCAAGTACAAGCCCATGTGGGCTTGTACTTGGGTGCTTTATGTGAGAGGGCGTATGAGAGAGGCTCCCATATGGCGTATGATAGCCATTATTCTCATAATATAAAGCATTTAAGCAAAATATTATGCTTAGAAAATGTCATCACAGGAAGTTCATATGAAGCATGAAAAAAATCCTAAGTGAGGCAAAAAATAATTATTATGATCAATTGTGCAATTAATATTTTGTTATTAAGATGCCTTGAATTTATATGACCCGCCCCTAAAATTTCATCTGACTTTAACCCAAAATAGAAATTTTCTTGGGGTTTTAGGTGGAAACGGAGGCTTTGGGCTTGCCCGCTGTATGCACCGGGTTAATCGAGTCATGTTTAGAAAAATTTAAAAACTGACTGTGCCCGAAAACGTATTTTCTCAATATCCCAAAAATAGTTATTTACACCCCCTGATTTTTCCTGAATTTTTTTAATTTTTTTAGATTTTCCCCTAATTTTTGGGAATTTTCTAAATTTTTAGCATTATATATATATTAAATTAATTAATATAATTTGTTTAATTTTGGGCATGAGTCCTAGGTTTGGGCCTCTGGCCCAACTGAATAATTTTTTTTAAAAATAATAGGCTGAAGCCCATTGGGGGGTGAAGCCCGGCGGCTCCACTGCAGGCGATGATGCGCCAGTTGGATGCCGCTTCAGGTGGCGTCGCTTCGATTGATCTGATCGATTTTGCGCCAATAGACGACATTGACCGATGCAGGCGGTCGTCAAGACATCGTCAACATCGACCGTTGCATGAAAAGGCCGACGGTGTACATGAGGGATTCATGTGTCTGTCGCGGTCGGCAATGGTCGCTTCGGGCGGCCGGTAGCGTCGGCTACATGGCGCATGGAAAATAATCGGGTCGATTTAGTAGCTGGCGGCCCCGACCCAGTCGGATGTCAACGATTCTGTGGAAGGTCAATCCATTCAATAAAATATGATTTTTAGATCAATATGAGTTTGTTTGGATCATATTTGAAACTCATCCAATATGATCTATGCTCATATGATCTCTAGGCATTACTTTCTTGTGGGCCTTATTAAATAATGGCAAAATATGTCTATGCACAAGGTGTATCGGATTCACGTAAGAAACAAATCAAACCCAATAAGAAATTAGGACTCGAGGTTGGATTGTTGTCTCTTCGTTCTCGGTTTGGGTTGGGCTCGGATTTGCACTAAACATGTGCATGTACTGATTGATTTTTTCTCTCTTGAAAGTGATATTTCAATTTCATTGTGCGAAAATTGACAACGTTTGCAGCTAATCTTTTCAACAATATACATTGCTTTATTATTATTTTATCAACTAGATGGTGAAATTCAGCATATTAAACATCATTTTCGTAAGCGCCATTCAGCATAACTGTGAATGTGAATGACAATGTTGATTTTGATAGCTAGTAGGATGTAGAGAAGTAATTTCTTTATCGTTAATACATCTACACATGCTTTTTAATTGGCCCAAAAACAAAATGAAACGACTTTCATCATACTCGGTACAGAAACCATTTTGAAACTCCAAACTGAAAGTCTGATAGATGCATAAAAATTGAGTAATGTACCTCTAGATCCGTTAGATCTAGGGAAGATCCGAAGCAAAAGTTCCGAAGCAAATAAACTGATCCCGCTCCTTACGAAGTTCACAAAAGCACGACAGGAAAAAATTCGATCTTGCTTAGATTTTTGGTAGAAACTATCGTGATGATAACGTGTTGAGAATCCAATCTCTATGGTGGAAACCATGTCATATATATATATATTAGAATTAGCCATTAGAAAAGGGATGAATACCAAGGGTCTCTACAATGATGGTGGATACCAAGGGTCTTTAGTGCCTATTCATAACACTAAAAGGATATTTCAGCAAGTTTAATTCAACATATTGAGCTAAGTATATCCTAAACATATTTTATGCGAGTTTATATAGTTAATAGTTTATACCTATTTACATACATGTATGTTATGCATATGACTTATATTGTTAGCATACTTCGATATTTAGTTAATATCCCCGATATATCCCCGATATTCGATATTTGACATTATATTTTCCAAGCTAATACGAGACCGAAATCTGATCTTTAGAACACTGCTTTTGATAGGATTCTAGTCGAACTCTGTGTATATATAGATATATGCATGCACACATGCATATAATTAGATATAATAATAGGTGTCATATGTGTATATATAGGTATATGTGTGTATATACATATGTATACACACATGGGGATGTGCTGCTTGCAGTGCTATTGTAGGCCCCTACCTATGGTGAAGGGCATACTAGCACTTCACATGCCCTTCTCTATGCTATGGGATTCGTGCTGCAAAAAAGGGGCATGCATTCACACTGCAAGTAGAGGAAGTGCATCTCTTTGATACGCTTTGAGATTCTTGCGGTCCCTCCATTTCACAAATCTCAGTGTGCATTGTAATGGTTGGGAGGCCCTTTACTCTAGGTAGGGCTTGCGGCGTTGCTATATATATATGGTGGTCGAAAAGGTCACTCATTTTCAAATGATTGGTGCCATTTTTTGATTGACATGTCCTAAACCATAGATACATAAAAAACTTGTGGCATAAATATTATTTGTCCCTGCATTGAGTCATTAGATTTAATGGATTTGCAACAAAAGAATTTTTTTTCACCTGAGATCAACATGCAAAAAACTTGGATTCACTAGATATTTTTTGGTGATTTGGGTTTTAGAATATGAAAATCAACATGAATGGTATGAATCAGCTGAAAAGGGTGCGAAGAGTGGACTTTTCCATATCAATATGGAAGTTTTCTCTAATGACATGATACCCATTATTCTGGTTTGTGTATTTTAGAGAGCGATGAGAATTAAATGCCATATGAGGAAACTTCTTCTATGCTGTGTAAAAAAGTTCACCCTCCATGTATTTCTTTGGACAATGGGCACCGTTTATGTTGATCTATACATGGATACATGAAAAAATCTTGTGATTTCCATGTTTACCCATGCAGCTGGTCATTGGAAATTTAATTGAACTATTTCCACATCTAGATCATTGAAAAAAGCATGGGGTTCACTAGATCTTTGGTGTGTGTATGAAGATAACGATGCCGACTGTCCAAAAAAGGAGCAAATACTGGATGTTCCGAGTGCCATACATGAAAATTCCCGCCAATGTCAAATGATACCAAGCATTTTCATAGGTGCTAGGACTGGTGCTCCTTTTTTGTTTTTCATTCTTTCTTAAATGTTTCCTTTTGTTTTAGTCTTATTACATATTAATTTAAAAGCAAACTGGTTTAGACGTATCATGTAAACCTATATATTGAGCCGTACCAAATTTTAATATGTTAAGGAGCCTTTATAATTTATATAATGTACCTATTGATATAGGATTTTGGATTGGGGGTGAGTTAGGGATGGGCAAAATTTTGGGTAGACAGGTTCAAGCTGGCCCAATGCGAGAGAAGTAATCTTAGGTTATATATGTCTTCGAAAATTTTTAATCTATCAATTCACATTTCACATTCCAGAGCACATATGCCACAAGATCTTCTTATCCGCAGTGTTCTTACTTTTGTGCATCTCTTGATTGATTCTTTCATTTCTTGTATTATAAAATCATTTTTTGCATCAAAAACATTTTTTTTATTATAAAACTGTAATTAGTATTATGATGTCAACATGCTTGTCATGCTCATTTGTGTAACCGTGGTCACAACAGCTTAAGGAGATGGGTGGAAAAGATAGCCTTGTGAGAAGCAAAGGACCTGCCGATGCTAGCAAGCCACCTGAGCAGGCAGCTGATAAGAAGAAAGGTTTGGTTGATTGGATGAATTTGATAAAACCTGCCAACGAAGAAAAAGATCATTGGGTAAGCTTAAAAACTTTGACTTTTAATCCTGAACCTGTTTTCCTCATGATATATGCTGGAACTATTTGATGAAAATAATATGTTGAGCATGAATTTGTTTTTTGTTCTGGTATACTTTCATCATGATTGCTCATCAACCTGTCTATGTAAAAGGTATATTTCTGTATAGTTTCTTAGCTTATTGATGCTGAATTATAATTTCTTGGCTTGTCAAAAGTCCAATTAACAGTGTAGTATGTACATATACCCGACAGCTACCACGGTGTTGGTTCATATGTTGGTAATAGGATATGTATTGTGGGCTGATGTTTATTGACTGTTGGTTTTCTAATATCAGAACAGAACTTCCTGGATATGACATCTCTCCAATAACTTCTTAAAATAAAGTATAAACAGAAAGAGTTTGCTACCGAGGTAACATGCTTCCTAATTCACATTGTATGTCAGGGTGCCCACTCAAGTAAATTATATGCAAAGAAATTTCATTAGAAACTACGGGTTCTCTCGAAAAATTTGCTAATGATTCATTGTATCCTAAAAGTCTCATACAACAAATATTTTTAACCAAAAACTTTGCATGGGTGTGCCACGAAAAAATGTAAATAAAACAGTAAAATTCCAATAAAATTGCTAAGACTAGTCTTTCCTGTTACAAAAATAAGTTTTCCATGCTGGATCGGCATTGAAAGTTGAAACATTTGCCTTTGATGAATGGCAATGATAAGCGTCACACATGTCTGGGTTGAGCTGCTTGATCTTCTTGGCTCACAACCACGTGCAATCTAAATTGGGCTGGGCTGTTCTTTTTAGAGGATCAAGTAGCTCTCTTATCCTCCATTAACAGTCAAAATAATCCCATCTTGTAGAATGTCATCTATCTCTTCACTCTAGCATCTCCCTGCTGGAACATGTGGTGGTGATGGTGAGTACAATGAAATTGCCAAAGTGGATGAGAGATCTAGAACAATGGCTTGATAATTCAAAGGTTGACGATACGGAGTTAAATCATCAACGATGAAAACTGCACAAATGCCAAACTGGCGTGTGATGATAACTCATGGACATTATGATCTATCCCCAAAATTTGATATTGAACTGTACGTCGAGAATGAAACTTCATAATTTTAGAAGGGACCTCCTTAGACGAACCTTAAGTATAATCTTATTCCTAACTACAAACTCTTGCAATCTTTATTGTGAATCTGCAATGTACTGTTATTATCATAGCTAATTTTAATTTTCAATGTATCTCATGATGCAGTTCACGCAAATGATGTGCATAAGACTCGACAGATGCAAATGATTTGCATCGGACTCGACATATGCACTAGATCTATCTCCTATATGTAAGGGAAGTATATCTATGAGCACCTTGCGCATACATCCAATAATTACATCAAAAGGATTCAAATATGTGAACACATTAACTGAACTATTATATGCAAACTTAGCTATATGTGAAACGAAATACCAACTAATCAGATGATCGCCAACGAGACATGGCAACAAATATCATCAACTTCAATTTACCAACTGAGTCTTACAATCAAGATGTGAATGGTAATCTGTGAAAAACTGAAGTGATATTACTATTGTTTTTTGAAGCGTCCTTTAACAATGACTCTCGAACCTAAATTTATGTTAAAATAGTCTTAGAAAGATCATGTAATCAGACTGTCTCTTTGAGAAAGAGGTTTGCAACATGTGAAGCATAGCGGTCTTTGTGTATGTAACAAAATGTGCATTATTGAAAAACCTACCATTACGACCAAACTCAAATCGTGCTTTCTAAATGTGCGAGGAAGACCTAAAATGAAGTTCATGCTAAGATACTTCCAAATAGTGGAAGGTACTAGTAAAGGTGTGTAAATTGATGTTCTGTCTCATAACCATTTACCATTTTAGAGATTCAACCGTGTGAAATAGTCATAGGAACATCTCACTTGACTTGGTAGTAAAACATATCCACCACCAAGATAATGATTATATTCATACAACGTGTCGTGGAACTCTTGCATGCATCTATCAAATCACATGATCTTGTAGTGAAGTATTGGGAATGTATAAGCCGATGCCCCTAAACAAGAAACCATCTATGGTGGTGAAATTCTTAAAATGAATGGCGGATTTTGAGTCAAAAATGTAAATCTCATCAAAACCTTAACATATGAGATAGTCTTGAATGAGTCTATCAACTCCTACCACTTTTACCTTCATGTTTTGTGAAGTGACAGCTTTTCTACTCAAGGTATCAATGAATGTATCTTTACACCGATAATATTTTAAGAATGAAAGTGTACTCTTGGTGAAACCCCAACCACTTGATGTGGCGGTGCTCTTCTTTTGTGAGTTGTTTATTGATTGATTAGATGGTCAAGGACCATGATGAACTTGTTTGGTGACATATAGTGACACAATTACTGCAGACTTTGCACAATAATGTAAATATCTTGATCATAGTTTTCATTGCATTGTTTAGCCTCATTGAACTTTTTTGCTAAAGATAGCGACAAGGTGTCCCTCTTGGCTTAACACGATACTTAGCCGATTGTTGATGCATCACAAGTTATCTAAAAAGTCTTCAAGAAATCAATAAGTTGAATGAAAAAACAGTAGTTAGCTTCTCTTTGATATACTTGAATGCCTTTTTAGTAGATTTAGTCCACTTGAATGTCCTTTTCTTAAGATATTTAGTAATCATAGCCATTATATTACTAACCTAACTTACAAATGTTTACAAATCTCGTATAAAGTTGACCAACCCATGGACACTGTCGGCCTTGTGAACCTTATTATGAGTAGACCAATCTCTAGTGGACTTCTCTTTGTGAGGATATGGTGATACCAATTTACTGGAAACTATAAGCCTTAATTCTATGGACAAGGTCATGACTTCACACTTCGAGTTGATAATTTCAACTTATAAAGAGTCTAAAACCCGAGGCAAATAAGAACACGGTTTTGGTTTGATTGAATAATAGGATATTGTCGAAGTAAACGATCATAGACTTGCCTAGGAAATGATGTAAGATCTGAGTCATAATCCTTGTGAAGGTATTGAGGGTATTTGATAATCTACGGACATGACTAACCACTCATGCAATTTGTCCTTAATCTTAAGGATAGTCTTCGAATTGTTTTTACGGATACAGATCTGGTGATACCTACTTTGAAGATTAATCGCGGAGAAGATTAGTCCTAACGATCGTGTTTAACATGTCATTGAATATGAAACATGTATGTGGTTGTGATCTTATTGATGGTTTTACTATATATATATTACAATTGAGGGAAGATTTTGAACTTATCCATGTGGCAGTGTCATGTCAAGTTTTGGGAGGAAATGTCTTGGATCGAAGGGAAATTTGTTGGGAATACACAAAAGCATTGAAACTAGGAATATGCTTTTAATATTAGTTATGAAAAAAAATGTTTTGCACACACACACAATCTCATCTTGGGAATGAACGCGAGCTGTGTGAGAATGAACGCGGGAGATGCTGCCAACTCATTGATCCGCGTTGCAAAACCCTGTAAAATTTCGATCCCATCTGCTGATATTTCAGCGGAAACTAAAATTTTGGGAAATAAGATTTTGAGGGGACCTAATAATTATTGAACTTTAAATGAACAGTGCCCCAAGGGCACGTGTTATATGTATATGAACCCCGCGCCGTGGGTGCCCGCTAAATTTTTTAACGCAAATTTGTTGTTCCGCGCTTAAGGCGTCCGTGCCGAAATTGTTGTTTTACGACGAATTTGTTGTTCTGCGTCGAAGGCACCCACGTCGAATTTGTTGTTCTGTGTCAAAGGCGCATGCGCTGAATTTGTTGTTCCGCATCGGCGCCTACGCCGAAGGCGTCCGTGCAGCTAAATATTTTAAGCTAATTTGTTCTTTTAAATTTTGGAAGTGAAAATAATTTTTTCGGGGAACAAAGATTTCGCGAGAAAAAATCTTAAATGAACCGTGCCTACCAGCACTGGTTATGACTATATATATATATATATTCTAGATACCATAATTCTTAGGCGTAACTAGTGCGAAAAAGACACGTGCTAAATTTTTCAATGAAACATTTTTCTAACAACTCATCTACCTATCGCATAAGCTATACATCATTTGTAAGGTCTTATCCTGTAATGAGGTAGATTGGATAAAGTGGATCTTGTCACAAGATATATGACATGCTAGATGTCTTTAAGGGTAGGACTTTGAGGTAAGTTCATCTGGCATGATGCCACAAAAGTTTGCGAGAATACGACCAACATCAGGAGGTAATTCTACATATCAATTTGGAGACTTAATAGTGGCAAATGTCAATCAACATATACCATCACTTTTCAGGTTTTGTAATGGGTTAAGAGCTGACCTTCAATGTGAGATACTTCAATATATTATGAATTCTCTTGAAAATATATACTGGTTGTAGATCTTAAGTTTCACATAAAACACCATAACATGAAAAAGTTTACTTCTAAAGCAGGGGAGCAATCATCTTTAGTAATAGTTTAAGAACAATCTAAACCTAATACTATTTTTGCTAAAGATGCATATGGTACAACTGTGATTAGTGAGTCATCATAGTGAGTTGCGAAGTAAGCCCAATGTTTTAAGTATCATGGTTATGGTCATAGCTTACCAATGTTTCACAAGAGTCTATTTACTGATAAGGATCGCTTTAATTGATCTAGATGATTGTGAGATTGACGAAGCGATCTACATTCATGCAAGGCACTTATGATATTGATGAGATCTTAAATAGAGTGTATCACACACTTGCACTTCATTAGGTGTTTACTTGTCACACTTAGAGGTAAGGAAGATAACATACGACCAGTATATTTATATCTTCATCAAGATTAATGATAAATCTTATGGAATGTGATTGATAGAGGTAGTTGTATAAATATTGTTGTCAAAACAGCTTTAGGAGAAGGGTCTAAAAATTCAAACCTAGTCATCATTCAGTAGTACACATGTTGATAAAATTGTTCATTTATTATTCAGTGTTTATGCAGTGTTGTTTAGTACCTATTGTGCTACCATGTTTGCATTTAATGTGACAACTTATCCATGGATGTGGCACATATTTTGTGCTATCATGTTTGCATTAGCGTGACAACTTATCTATGGATGTAACACACATTTTGTTAGGTAGGCTATTTTTGTATGACCTAGATGTGAGGAGTTTTAGAAGATTAAACATTCATGTGTTTATGTTTAATAGAAAGAAAATTATTTTCGAATGAGTTGATCTAAAAGTCACAAGAAAGGGGGTTGTTTCGATAAGACGTCGAATACAAGTAAGAAGCCACTTCTCCTCGGGGTATGTCAGTTTCTAAAGGAGATTCAGCAAGAAGGGAATTTGTGCATAGTTATCACTAGTGAGCATACTATTAAGCATGCATATTTCCTTCTATGGTTCATTAGATGCCGATCGTGCCATCATGCAGAACAAGTTACCTCACAAACTTTCACCCCTTAGAGACATTCAACATGCCACATGTATCATGTCAGGGTCTATTTTGTCTAATTTAGCTCATTATAAGATGAACCATGCAGAGCTAGGCAACAAATAGATGAGTTTCTATGGAAAGACTTCATTAGAAAGTTTGAGCCCATTCATCGTTCATGTGTTATGCTTAAGAAAGATGGTAGTTGAAAGACATACGTGGATAATAAAGCCATCAATAAGATCCCCACTGAGTATATGTTTCTCACTTCTAGAATTGATGATATGTTAGACACACTATTGGGTTTAATATCTTCTCCAAGACTAATATTGGGTATCAGTTGATCAGCTTTTGCAAAGTTGACGTGTGAAGTGATACCTTTAAGATTAATGCTGGATTTTTATGATTGGTTGGTCATGCCATTTCGCTTTTTCAATGCTCCTAATATCTTCACGAGGGTTAAGAGTTCTGCATCTGTTCCTAGGAAGTTTCGTGGTCATCGACTTTGACATTACCTTGGTATTCAGTTGAACCCAAGTATATCAGCTTCATTTGACTCATGTTCTAAACTCTTTATAAGGAGAAATTATGTCAACTTGAAGAAGCGTGGATTCATGACCTTTATCATTATACTTTTAGGTTCATTGTTTTCCAACAAGGGGATAAGGGAGTATTAGCAGATCCAGACAAAGCGAAGGACATTAGAGTTTGGTCTACACGGTTATGATTTGCAAGGTTAAGAGTTTTTATGGATTGACCACTTTTTGTTGGGTTTGTTTAATGAGTTTTAGATTGATCACTAATTATCTTAATTACGGGGAGGCTAATGGACTAAATTTCTTGGTAATGCATTTGAAGAATTTAAGGATAAGTTGACTATTGGCATGTCCTTCGCTTTCTAATTTTTTGAATATTTTTATGGTAGCTTGTGATACATCGGTTGTAGGCTTTGGTGGCGGGTTGAGTGAAGAGGGATACCATGTTACTATCTTCAGTGGAAAGTTGAGTAAGGTACAATCGGGGTTTTATTCTATTGTGCAAAGTTTAAGGTATTGGTGTCATTATCAGTTACATTTGGTGTCCATCTTGTGTTTTTTGACCATCATGCCTTTGTAATATTAGCTCATAGAAGAAGGTAGGGGGTACTGACATAACAAGTGGATGTAGTTTTATCTGGAGTCTATTCTTTCATTCTTAAACACTGTGATGGTGTTGAGAATACATCTGTTGTGCCCTGAATAGGAAATAAAAACATCACCACTTTCAAGAACACGAAGGTCAACGTGGTACATTTGAGACCCATTCAGGACTATCTTCATGGCATTGAGATTTACATTTTGACTCAAGATTCACCCACCTTGAGGATTTCATCATTGTTGATGGTTTTTATTTAGGATATCCGCTTATGCATTCTCAATACTTTATTTTGTGATCATTAGATTTGGGAGATGCACGTGTAAGAAGTCGTTGGATGTGTTGGTCAAGATAATACCATTACGTTAGTATAGGATATGTTTTAGCGGGTAAGTGCCAAGCGGGATATTATAAGGGTTGTCCACATGGTTGAGTATTCTAGATTACTAAGGGTAAGAGGCAACATGTCAGTTTATAGGCACCTTTAATGATACACTTCGCTCTTGGGAGCATCTTAGCTTAGACTTCGTTCTAGGTCATGCCTTTCACATTTGGTCATTGTGGATTGCATTTTCAAAAGAGCACATTTTATTCCATGCACCAACAATGATGCTTCACATCTTGTAGACATCTTTTTCAAAGAGGTGGTCCGATTACATTTTGATCAAGACAATACCATCATGTTGGTGGATGATAAGTTTTACTGGCTAAGTGTCAAGCATGATATTGCTAGATTTCAGATAGCCGGTGTTTTAAAATGTATTTTTGTATTGTGCGGTCTAAGAGCGCTAGCTAATTATGCGGACTATGCGGGAATAAGTGAAAATAAATATAATTTTTTATACAAATAAAGTACAAATCTATTATACAATTAAGGGATGTTTTTGAATGGGGTTGCTGATTAGGACAAAAGGATGGGTAGGACAGGACGTATGTGATTTTGATATGCTCGGGGTGCGGCGACAAATCTACGGCGGAAGCAAGGGAAGCTGAACCAGTGACAGTTCTATAATTATGAGAACCAGTGGATATGATTGTAATTTAAAATGTATTTTTGTATTGTGCGGTCCAAGAGCGCTAGCTAATTATGCGGACTATGCGGGAATAAGTGAAAATAAATATAATTTTTTATACAAATAAAGTACAAATCTATTATACAATTAAGGGATGTTTTTGAATGGGGTTGCTGATTAGGACAAAAGGATGGGTAGGACGTATGTGATTTTGATATGCTCGGGGTGCGGCGACAAATCTACGGCGGAAGCAAGGGAAGCTGAACCAGTGACAGTTCTATAATTATGGAAACCAGTGGATATGATTGTAATTTTGGGGTCCATAGGGGTAGATATGTAATTTTAAGGAAATCGGTCTTATATATGTATGGGGCTGGGATAATTAGGGTTTATGCTGAATTTGAGAGGAATTGAGAAGAGATTATGAGTATGTACCCTAGTTTGGTGGGAGAGTTGAGCCTTCCTCTCGAATTAAAGGCTAGGAGAGCGGTCCTCCCGAAGACTTGGCTATTTGAGTATTTCATTGGATTTTTTGTGTTCTATTTTATTTTGTTTTGTGGTGTGTGCAGTGCATAGTCTTTAGATATAAATATTTGCTGTATAAGACATTTGGAGATGAATTATTTTCCAAATTTAAGAAATCTTAATCTCTAGTGAAATCATTTTGCAATTGACTTCCTTGAATTGGTGAGTACTTCACCAAGGTGTGAGCACCGAATCATGTATATCAAACCCTAATCTCTAGTGAAATCGTTTTGCAATTGACTTCCTTGAATTGGTGAGTACTTCACCAAGGTGTGAGCCCCGAATCATTTTTATCAAACCCTAAGTCCTTCCTAAATCCACCACCACAAACCTTAAATTGCGTCCCTTCTGCATCAATGGGCTTATATACTTTTTGAGATTTAGTATTCTAAATCCAATGATTTAAGGGTTTCAAATGCTAGAGCGACTGACACCTAATTTTTAAATCAGGTCTAGAATTGGCATCCGACGAACACAATATCATTAATTCTCCCAAATTTTGATTTTAGAATTTAAAAAATAATCCATGACTAGCACCCCTTCAGTATTTCATGGAGTTAATTGATCATAATGTGGAGTTGTAAGAATTATATGTAAGAGCTTGTCATTCCGGAGAATATATGTTAAGCTTGAGCTCAAGGTTGCCTTTGGCGTCCATTAAGTATCTATTAAGTTGAAATTTTTATTATTTCCTATATTTAATTAACAGAGTTTTTGTGTAACATTTAATTACTAGATTACAGAAATGAGGATTAGGGACTTCTTAGTGAAGGAACTTCGGGTTTAAGGAAGAACACAAGCAACTATTGAGATCTCCATCTATAGAAGAAATCTAATTACAAGATTACAGAAATAAGGATTAGGGACTTCTTAGTGAAGGAACTTCGGGTTTAAGGAAGAATGCAAGCAACTATTGAGATCTCCATCTATAGAAGAAATCTATAGTAAAGATGAGAACAAAAGGATCTCCATATTCAATTGAAACACACTTCATCCATCATTATTCACCACCTTTTCAATCCCACGCAGTAGTTATATATAGGCTATTAGAAACATGACCACACCTTGCACTTGACTCATAATTAAAAACATTATTTAATAAATTTATCTCAACTACTATCTCATAAAGACGAAGATCAAAGATAGAAATTTCCATTTAACTTGTGCTTGCGTCAATTTGGCTGTTGGGTTCTTTTGAATTTGCAGTTTGAATTTAAATGTGGATGCCTTCTGTGGGTATCCGGTTGAAGGGCCTGTGTTATTGAGAGTTGTATTATTCATTTCATTGTCCTAGTGAATGTAGAAAATTGTTTTCTAATTTATGCTTTCTATATTTATTTAGTTTGATTATGATATTATGTATTCAGGTTCCAGATGAGGCAGTCTCGAAATGCACATGGTGTGCAACAGATTTTGGAGCGTTTATACGCAAGGTAATGGGATTCTGGATCTAATATCGATTGGGACTTACTTTTAGAGTTACTCTTGTTTTGTGTGCTGACAAGGTGTTAATTTCTCAGCATCATTGCAGGAATTGTGGTGATATATTCTGTGATAAGTGCACCCAAGGTAGAATTGCTCTTACTTCAGATGAGCAGGCTCAACCTGTTCGTGTCTGTGACAGATGCCTGGTATGCATTGTGCTGTGTAGATATCTGGTCTTTGCAAATTTGTTAATGCTCTAGTAGGTGCTCATCGAAAGTAATTTTTTTCTCATCTCACATCAATTTGAGCACCCTTTGGTTGGTAATTTTGGGGAACAATGTTGCACACCTAGATTTTAAGTATTTGATATCATCTCTTAGAAATCCAAAAGGAACTCAAATTTTTGGCACCATTGCTCGGGAATTGAGACTGTCAAATTTTACTAAAATAGTTTCATTAGCGCTTAACCATTCTTCATGGCTTGCTCCTCTATATTTCACGTGCCTTGTACCACTGTTACGTGTGGATCTCTGCATTATCTTATTTCGGTTGATGTATTCTTGTAATACTCTATTAGGTGCTCATCAAAAGTAATATTTTTCTCTTCTCACATCAATTTGAGCACCCTTTGGTTGGTAGTTTTGGGGAACAATGTTGTTGCTTATCTATATTTTTAAAAAATTATTTGATATAATCTCTTAACCATTCTTCATGGCTTGCTCCTCTATGTTTTACGTGCCTTAAACCCTTTTTACGTGTGGATCTGCATTATCTTCCATTTTTCAATTGACATATTCCAGTAATGCTTGTGCACACCGCTTCCAATTTAGAAGGTAATTCCCCTTCAAAAAAAAAAAGAAAAATAGAAAATAAAAAAATGAAAAAGAAAAAGAAAACAGCCCCACCACACGACGACTCACGCACATTTACAAAACAAAATATAAAAAAGACAGAAAAGGAAATGCTGGATTGAAGCTGCATCATTGGCAGCTAATTTGATGGGAGTCTGTTCTTTAATCAAGCTAAAATAAAGGAATCTAATGTGGTGATACATACACCGAACATTTTGAGAGCGTCAATATCAAAGGAATCTTTCATGTTTGGTTTAAACTAGACATGGCTCTGGTGTATCCCAGACACAATCTATAAGGGCATGTTCTTTTGAGTGTAAACGAGGGGAATCCCATTTTTTTTACTGTTGTGAACTGTGTTTTGGGAGAAAACCGATTGGGATTCCCCAAACCCGTTCTTTTGCTTTTCCAGCGTAAAGGGATTCCCAAAACCTCTTTCCCTCTCTATTCCCCACTAAAAAGAAACTAAAATGAGGGATTTCATGAGGAATTCATTTCTCCTCCACTTTCTCCTTCCACTTTTTCATCCAAAAGAACACAAAACAAAAATTTTCTCTCTCTTGATTCCTTTATTCCCCCCACTTTCCCCAACCCCATTACACTCAAAAGAACAGGCCCTAAATGTTTATGTTTGTTTAAGCTTGACAAGGTTCTGACATATCCCACAGTCTTTAGATATATATATATATATATATATATATATATATTATTTACTGCCAACATGGATTCAATAAGCATCTTTTTGAATGCTTATATGGCTCTATTTTAATCAACGCATGTTATGCGACTGCTGGTGCCGAACATGTGTCAGACACGAACACATGGTTTGTTGTGACTTGCATGTGATTAACTTAAACCATTTCCCTAGTTTATGAAGTTGGGTTCTTATGACATCTATAGGATGATTCTGTAGCTTTGACAATGATGGTTCCTTTCATAAACATGTCGGAATCATAGAAGATTCTTTCACAATAGACTTTGATAAGTGAGATTTCGAGTAAGTGTTTACAGAATCTTCTAAAAAGAGAGTATTTAGTGATAGTAGATTAAACAAAAAACTTTTTCCTTTTCATTTCATTTAAATTTTTAAACAATTTTTGTTTAATTCTAAGTATTTATTATCGACGAGCAATAGTACACCTATCAAAGAAACTAAAATAATTATAGAAATGAGTTTAAATGGAAGGTAAAAATAGGTTGATAAATAAATTCTAATTTTTCGAACAAGACTTATAAGGTTATGTTCTATAAACTGGTTTGATTTTGTAGTCCAAATAATTCTGTGCCATGAACTGGCTATTGACGATCTGATATACTTCTGCGTTGCTTGTGTGCATTGATTACAATTTAGAAGGTAATTACCCTTCAAAAAAAGGAAAAAAGGAAAAAAGAAAAAGAAAACAGCTCCACCGGACCGCACGCACACTGACAAAAATATATATATATATAAGAAAGAAAAAGAAATGCTGGATTGAAGCTGCATCATTGGCAACTAATTTGATGGGAGTCCTTTCTTTAATCAAGCTAAAAGAAAGGACTCTAATGTGGGGATACTTACACCAATTTCAGAGCATCAATATCAAAGGAATCTTTCATGTTTTCTTTGATATTGAGAGCCTCAATATCAAAGGAATCTTTAAAGGAATAATTCCTGTGCTACCATATAATAATCATCTCTATTTGGTGATAAATAAATCATCTGCATATTTCATAAAATGGACTCTTTATAGATCCAAAATGAACAATCCATATTTGAATAGCTAAAGATCTAATAAGTTCAACATTGATTCCTTCATACATACATTATGTATTATATGGATAGATACTAATCTACCGTGATCATTCAATATGATAGTATAGTATGAACACGATACCAAGGCAAACACATGGAAATACACCTTTATCAAGGAAAAATATATACCCTGTAACTTTATCAAATTGGAATACGATATTACTTTTCAGCAAATGCTATATGAGAAAAGGTTACTATTTCTTCTATTTCGTTAAAAATAACGGTTCATAAGAACAAAGAAAAGCAAATCTATTCTATACCTGATAATTACCGATATGCAATGGGAGCATTTGTTCCATTTTATGAGGGTCCAATTTGTCAGCCTTGGCTTGCGGGGAAGTCTTTGACGGTTCAATATTGAACTTAAGTTTTGCACATTAAATTTATTCTGAATGGCCTAATGACTTTGGCTTCTAGCCGTCAATTTATATACATGGTTCCAATAAGTGTCTATAATTTTGTAGTTAATATGTGTGGCATTTAACCTAATATGTCTAACCAATGTTCCTCAAAGGTAAGCGCATAACCTTGTGGCTGTGTTGGAAGTAGTTAAATGAATTTGGACTAGGTGGAAGGTTGCACTTCTTTGAAACTTCCTGCTTATCCCGAAACTATTGTGAGTCTCACGACCTTGGATTTTGCCTAACTTGTGTGTTAATATGTTGTTGATGTTCAATTTGATATCAGTCTTCATTTCTTCTTTGTGGATCTGTGTGTACCATTAACAATTCAAAATTATCTGCTCGTGTAATTTTCTTTAGATAATGAATAATTCAGCAGGAAATAGTGAGTTACTCTGATTTTAGAATTTGTATCTTTGACTGGAGCTGCTTGGGTATGTTGTATTGCATTGTTGTTAAAAGTCCAAAAAAGCCATGCACCTTGCTTAAGCACGCGCTTACACTTTTTGCTGTTCGAATGTCTTTAGCCCCGCTTCAAGATTTTGAATATGTTATATTTTAATATCAATTTTGTGTCAGTAGTATTAATAATCAAAAATATATTTACATAATCTGTCTTCATATTTTCATATCTTACTATTGTTGTGATTTTTTGTCCTTATTTTTTATCCGATGTTTTGTTGGAATTTTTTCTGCTTTTTGCTGAGTAAGCCCTGCTTAATCGTTGTGGCAAGCTGCTGTTTTTTCTACCGTCGCTTTCTACAACCTTGGGCGTATAGTCTGATGAGATGATCAACATCTACCTCTTCCTCACATTTGAATGCAACAGATTCGGACTTATAGCTCTTTGAATCATAAAAGCTTCTTATTTTCTAATCTTGCGCCTAATATGGGCCAATTTGCAGTTTTTTTTTCAAATCTGTCACGTGTACTCCACATTCCTCCATTTGCGGCAAACTGTTAGAATATGTGCAACTTCCAAGTTCCAAGTAAACATAAGTTCCAAACTCAAAAGTTGATGCGGGTTGCATGGCACTGTCATGGGGGATGTGACCTTCCTGCTCTACCCTTTCTTCTGCCCACTTCATCTTGACAGCTCACCCTCTTAGACAAGTGGTATAACTGGATTTAAGAAAGGTTCATGTTGTGAAACTGGCTTGTGGCATACATTGTTTATTAATCATCAGTATAATTAATCAAAGAAGGGTTATCATTGTACTAATTTCTTCTTTTTTCTTTTCAATTAGTGAAATGTTTTCACATGCTTACTCTTTAACTCTCCGGGTTCCTGTTTTACTTTTGTCAGTCCAAAAGTCAAATAGAAAGTTGTTCACTTGGTGGGCAAGTGTACCATGTAAGATATTTAGAGGTACCTCGGAATACTAGGGAGGCTAATCTAATCCCCCAAAATCATAGAAAATCTGAAGGATGGAGAAGCATCTAAAAACTTCATTTTATAAGTTTGGACTATGCAGTTGTTTCAGCATTAACCCTTAGCCAATGTTTTCTATGTTCTTGTTCATTAATGATTGTGTAATTGCACTGATAGGAAACTCTAGGGTTTGGAGTGGTAAAAATATGATTTTTATAGAAGAAGATGAGAAATAAAAAGTGATCTCGATTCAAGAGGAGACTGCGATCCTAACTTTTGATTCGAGATAAAGGCGTAAATCTTTTAAGATCAAAACTAATCTACTCCTACACTCTTCTATCTCTCGATATCCTTCTCAAGTTCAACATTCTTCCAAAACCATAACCCCTCATATTTATAATGGACTGATTTGTCTATAATTACAAAATACCCATCATGACCAAAATTACAAGTTAGCCACTACCATCCCCAAATCTAACATTACTAAACTCGAAATGCCTCCACTGCCATCATTGTTGCCTCGAAAGGGCCGTCGCCTTCATGTGGGTCTTGTCCATGCTGAGGCCTTGAGTTTTGCCTGCTATTAAAGGGCCACCCAATGTCTCCATCATCTTTTGCAAAATCTGGATGGAAGCCAAGGTGGTCGTCAAGCTCATCTGAAGATTATATGCATCCAAAATACGGATGCTGAAGCTTGGGAGGCATTCCATTTGAAAGCCACGGGCCACGAGGTCCCTTAAAATTGTTGCCGGGTTACGGGGCGCCCGCCCAGGGCTCGCAGGTCCCAATGCAGCCTACTCGGGGATCGACAGAGCATGTGCGGCCTGCCTAGGGCTCCTGGGCCCCAGGACGGCCCTGGTCGGCCTGCCCTAGGCCTGCCAGGCTTAGGGCGGCCAGCCGCAAGGCCGAAGGCCTCTGGACGATCTGCCCAGGTGCATTTGGCACCCCGACGGCCTGTCCAAGGGCATTCGGCCCCTCGACAGGCCGCCAAGTGGTTGTTGTGCCCTTGCCAATAAGGAAGGGGGCCTCCGTCCCGTGCCACTCCTCCCATGCATAGATCCTCGCCGTCTGGATGCTGATCTACTTCATAGTTGACGTCTTTTCCTCCTTTCCGATTCAATGGTGGCGTCTTTTGCGCCAAATCTGCGTTGGAATTGTTGTTGGTGCCCAAATCCGAAGCAGGATCTCCCCCTATAGATGGATCTCCACAAAAGAGATGATTTTTTTCTTTTTCTTGTCCAAAGGCACCACCTTTGGTCCCGAATATGTACCGCTGACTTCATCTTTCTTCAGATCTGGCTTCATAGCCTCCCTCTCATCTCAGGCAGAGAGCACATCCCCTCATCCATTATTTGCTTCAACATTGTCCTCTCTTAGGCGGAGTGCGGCTCCATACCTCCAACATTTGCTTCACAATGGATTCCAACTCATTCTAAGCATCTAGCTTTTTCGCTGACATTGATTCCAAGATTGGTGCTCTGATACCAATTTGATAGGATATGCTAGGATTTTGTGAAAGAAATTTGGGGATTTGGGAGAAAGATATGATTTTTATAGATGAAAACGGAAATTACTAGATAAGTTGGACTCAATTCGAGAGGAGGACCGCTCTCATAGCTTTAATTCAAGATAAATCTTAACTCTCCCAAGATCTACACTAGTTTACTCCTAATCTTTCTTTTCTTCTCTCAATTTCAACATGTCCCTAGCCCTAACCCCTCCTCCGCTATATAAAGGACTGATTTGTCCCATACTTACAAAAACACTCTTAAGGCCCAAAATTACAAGTTTGTCACTCCCATCCCCAACCCTAACATGCACCAAAAGGAAACTTTGGTTTTCCTTGCTTGTGAGTTCAAGCTCAATGTAAAGGGCATCCTTTTTGGGTGTAAGGGTCTACCAATCCTAGTATGCTCATTCTAATCGAAAATATGCACATAAATTTCCCATGTCTTATAATTGATAGATTTGTGAATCTCAAATCAACAATGAGTTCAGCATTATTGTTAACGTGTTTTGATGTGAAACTTACTTCATAAACGCCAGAAAATTGTAACTGTTGGTAGAATGTTGTCACTACTCCGTTGCTAAATTGATTCATATTTCCATCTCTTTCTTGTTATCTTTTCTTTAATATGTTGTATTGTTATGATTCTCGCATACACTGGACCAAATTGACTGTTAAGCCTGACAGCTTGATTGGACGATGATCATACTTTTTTATTTTTTGTAATATTTGAATTGAACTTATGTGTATGGTTTTTACATGAAATTTTGATGAGATATGGATTTCATTGCTGCCTTCTTAATTTGACCTTTAGGTTAAGTTCTCTATTGTAACCATAATCGATATTATATTTCGATATGTGATACGTATGGTACAATGTGACACAATTTGAAGAGATTTTGATACATATTAGGCGACCACTTGTACAATGTAAAATATCTTACCACATGGTTGTCATATTTGACAGATACAACATATATTGTATATTGATCAATATATATCATCAGTCAGAAGTAGATTATGGCCAGTTTTGTTAGGTCATATCTTGTTTTAAGTTTGAGCCTCTTTATCTTTACAGTTATAATTGGTTAATTACTCTTCACAAAAAACACCATAACTTTTCTCTTAGCATCCTGAAGCGCACCAACTTTTGCTACCCTTATCAACGCTCACCAACTGTGTCAACCATCTCTGTAGCTTATAAAACCTTACCTATTGAGCTTCATTGACCTTCAGGGAAGACCTGCCGACAGTCACTGATCCTTGAGGAGGCTTCCTTGACTCTCATTGGCTCTTACGGAGGTCATGCCAACTCTCTTTGACCTTCATCAACTCTTACTTATCTTCTATCTATTAATAGTGATTTTTCAAACTGCTATCATATATCCTTATTCATTATTTGTTTTAAGATAAATATCTCTATATTTTCATGATGCATTTAGTTATATTCGTAATTTTATTTAAATATTGCATAAGATAAAGTTATCTTACAATATGTGATTTGATGCGATAATTATAGAGAACAATACATGATATATATCACCATTTGCATGGTTGTCTGAAGGAAGTACAATTCGTTAATATCGTGGAGGAAATGAGTATTTGGACATGATAATAATTTGTTTGCTCACTTTGTACAATCTGTTAATACTAATTAAGAAGTGAATATTTGGACATGATAGTAATTTGTTTGCTCACTTTGTGCAATCTGGTAGTATCATTTAGGATATGCAAATTAATCATTTCTTGAAACCAAACAAGCGGGGTACTAGATTTTGCTGATTTAGATGAGGATATTTATGACTTTTTAATTCTATTTTAATTTCCACAGGCTGAAGTGTCTCAAAGGTTGACGAACGCAAAGGAGAGCACGAATAAGTCTACTGCAATTCTTAGCCATGAGGATCTTGCTAGGAAGCTTCAGGTGAATATTTAGAAATTTTCCAGCTTCATAAAATTCCTTCTACAGCATGGCTAGCGAATAACAGATTTATAATGTTTAAAAATAATTTTTAGTTTTTTTAGTTTTTTATTTTTTTCTTAGGAGAAAGAAAACTTGTCAAATTAGATTCCAGTTATACTTTAACTATTTCTTGTTTTGGATTGTTAAAATTTTATGTTTGATTATACTAAATTAATGATTTCAAAACATGATCAAATGGAAATCTAATTGTAGCCAAAAGTCTCTCATTCTAATAAAGTTAAAAAAGAATTCTAACTTGATAATAAAATCTATAGCTTAGAGTTAAGTAAAAATAAGAATTCTGTTGAAGTATTTTTTAAATAAATAAATAATTTTTTTAATTAACTATGGAGTCACTCTCTAATTAATTTTTTAAATTAATTTTATCAATGAAATCTATATTAAATTAGGATTTTGTATTTTTTTTCGAATTTTTCGAATTTGTTTTGGATTGGTTAATTAAATTTGAGTATTTTGCTAAAATTAATTTATCATCATTGTTATCACAAGGGATAGATGATGTGGTGAGTAATCCATGCCTTATGCTTGTGAAAAAATATATAATATGTCCAAAATATATTATTACTAGAAATAACCTGTGCACCTATAAATAGGGGAGGTCAGGGGGGAGCCTCAATGGCAAAACTGCAATTAAGTGAGCTGGGAGGGTTTTTTTTTTGGCTGAGGGGAGATGTGGCTTATTATTGTTGCTAAGTTTATTTTATGACGATGATAGTAAGTATTGTTGTATTGTTGTATGTTAAAATTTCACCAGATGCATCGCACGTGCCTAAAGGCTAGTATTTTAAAACATGTTAGCTCATGATATGACTCGTTACCATTTCATATTGGTTGTTTCATATTGGTTGCCCCATAACTTGGGATACATTCATTTATTGTTTCTGCTTGATCGAGTAAAAAGAACCGTCAGCAGTGTATTTTGCTGGCCACTAAACTTTGTTTTTGTTCTTACAAATGTACCTTGAACTGATCAAGTTTTTTTCCATGTACTTATCCGACCAGTGATGGTGTGGGCTTACATGGTAACTATCCTCTTAGCAACTCCACTGATGTTTCTACCTTGATAAAATGTTGCTAATATGCATTCACAACAGCTTTATGAAAGTTTCTGAAAATATTGTTTCATTTTATTTGGAAGAATTATAATATATGATGTGTTCTTGAGATTTTTCAAAATAAGGGTTGCATAGTAATCATTAGTTATGCTTCTTGTGATCGTCATTAGCTTGTTGAATTGGATAGGTGAGGCATGTTATCGACTATGGAAGTAGGACTTTTGGATAAATCTATCTTGCCACATTCTTAACGTGCTTTTTGTGAAACCAATGAAAATTTGCTTTTTGGCTAAAGTAATTTCACCTTTGAGTCCGGATTCATTTTCTTGGTTTTAACAGGAGGAAATGGAACGAAACCGCAAGTCATCATCAGGTAAAATTTTGCAATATCCACGGCATCGTTTGATTGAGTTTGTTGACCGTGACTGTATCTCTGGATCTTGTATACCATATGTTGGTTATTTATGTATAGGTTCAAAGTCCTCAGATGGATCTGGGAGACGAATGAGAGAAGTTGCATGCCCCATCTGTACCGTCCATCTTCAGGTCGAACTCCAAGATATAGCTTATCTGAATATTAATATATCGTTCATGTTGTACCTTTTTTCCCAGCACAGATCAATTTGTAATCGATACGTTGATATTTGCAATCCGTTTGTTGGTTCACAGGTGCAAGTTCCCACCTCAGGTTCTGAAACAATAGAATGCGGTGTTTGCCAGCATCCCTTCCTTGTCAGTGCCCACTAATTTGCGCATGGCCGCATACTGAGGTTCTCATGTGCATCATCACCCAACATGTCTAATTATATCAGATAAAGGGTCAGCTCCTCCTCGGATGTCTGAATTGTATAAAGGGTACTTGTGATGGGACCATATCGTCTGTACATGAATTCTTTGTATAAATCTTTAGGCTGGTTTTGCATCTGGAGTCTCCTGTTAGGATATGCATTATGTGGCTTGTATCTTTGCATTAAAAGTTATATGAGAGGGGGAGAGCTATTTTTTTTAATTGATGGTTGTGTTAATTTCTTCATTGTGAGAGTTGCATGATAATTAATATATTGAGTGTTTTGCTCGGGAATAATCTTTTATGCAAAAGCGTGATGGTTTTGAATTTGAATGCAGATTGGGGCAAACATATAGGAGAAGGAATGCTATGATGTAATTTGGAGGAATCATTTGAATTTTTTTTTTTGAAGAGAACATAATAGGGGTTTGAAGTAAAAAAGACGGAAAGAGACCGGTGTGAGAAGGATGGTGTGTATTTGATTTTATGACGATGTTAGAGGTAATTACTATATGCATAATGATATATGATAAAATTAAATAATGATGAATTTAAGTTTGTGTATGTATGAATATATCATGTAGCCATACGAATATATGATAAGTTGAATTTATGATAATGATGAATTTGTGTGTGTGTATTAATATATCATATAAGAGGTGAATGGCGTGACCCGTGCCTTACGGTATTTTACATATATATGAAAAATGGTCGTGTGGACATATTATAGCTAGATGTGGAAATTTATCGGTTTCAAAACAATAGTGTTTTTTGCAATGGATAGATCAAGAGTTAACCTTAGGGTTCATCTATATTTGGGGTTTTGGTGAATGGTGTGATCCGTGCTTTTCGTTATTTTATATATATGGGAAAAATGGCTTGTGGACATATTATAGTTAGACGTGCAAATTTAACGGTTTCAGAACAATAGGGCTTTTTGCAACGGGTTGATCGAGGGGCAACCCTCAGGGTGCATTCATATTTGAGGTAGGGTTAGAATGTGTACAGTAATCCTACAAATTTTTTTTCAAAAATCAATAAGGGAAAATCGGTTTTTAGTGACGCGCACTTGTAACTTATCGCTTGTGTAAAGTCATCCATCACAAATAACGGACTTGCATTTGCAAGTGCCCAAGCTTTTGCTGGAAGAGTGTTTGCAGCATCTCTTTGTAGATGGGCATATTTGTGTGCACTGAGGAAGTTGTCAAGTTTTTTTTTTAAAGTTGTCAAAGTTTTCAAGGTGGTTCATGTTTGAAATTTTCGAGAGTTTGTTTTGCTTGGAGCTGGGTTTGGAAGAGTTTCATGTGACTTCGATTATCTCTTGTAGGTATGGGTGGTCAAATGAGCCCGACCCGATCCGAACCCGGCATCCTTAACCGGGTATAGGTAGGGGCCAATTCGGGTCAAGTAGGATCCGGGTTGACCCGATCCGACCCGGATAAAATCGGGGTCGGGTATGGGTTTGGCATGTCAACCTGAATGACCCGAATTCGATCCGGTTTACTATATATATATATACTAGTCATAACCCGCGCCCGCAAGCACGGTTCATTTAAGAGTTTCCCCTGGGAAATCTTTGTTCCCCAAGAAAATATTTCCATAGCCAAATTTAAAAGAACAACAAATTAACGCAAAAATATTTAGCGACACGGGCGCCCTCAGCGTGGAACAACAAATTCGGCGCAGGTGCATTCGATGCGGAACAACAAATTTGACACGGAACAACAAATTCGGCGCGGAACAACAAATTCGCCCGCCAGGACAACAAATCCGGTGCGGGCGCCTTCGGCGCGGAACAACAAATTTGCCCGCCAGGACAACAAATCCGGTGCGGGCACCTTCGGTGCGGAACAACAAATTCGCCCGCATGGACAACAAATCAGGCGCGGGCGCCTTCGGCGCGGAACAACAAATTAGCGTAAAAAATTTAGCGGGCGCCGAACATTTTCTCAAAACCTCATACCAACCATTGATTCATCAAGATCAAATCTAAGCCACTCTTTATTCCAATCTACTTGTCCTAGCCGGTCCAAAAATTCAAAAGGTGTTTTATATAATAGATGTTGCTAACAATTATAATTTGAGAATTTGCGACACGCAAAGAAAAGGATACGATGACTAAATTAAATCAAATTAATTTAAGCATGCCAGAGCTAGTTCACGGACTGTCAAAACTTTAGTCAAAACGTTTAGCTTCATATTTTTTAAAGACTTCACTTCTTACAAAAAAAAGTAACAAAAAATGAGGTCTGAGCCTAATGCTCACATCCCCAGAACAATTGCCCTGCAATCCTATCCTATGGTCGTTAAGAGTACACGCTCTCCTCGCCCAATGACTTTTTTTTTGGAAACTTTCCACTTTTTTTTCGAAAGTAAATTTGCCTGGGTCTTGCCGCCCTTTCCCGCAAATGCCCCCTCATTACTCGAGTCAGATATTTAATTTCCACCTAGAATTTTAATTACCCAACAATCATCTGATCAATGCGCACAATCTCCTACCTCTTGCTGCTGTATGCTGCTTCGGATATTTTACAGATTGACCCCACGATTTTTGTTTTAGATAATAATTAATATTTAAATGGACTCCATATTTCCAACACTTTCTCAAAACACATCTTAATCTTCCATTCTTCAAGATCAAATCCCAGCCACTCTTTATCTTGTCCTAGTCAGCCCTAGGATTCAAAAACAGCTGTGTTTTAATATATATATATATATATATATATATATATATATATATATATATATATATATAGAGGGTAAAGGGATCCTAGGGTGCCTCCTTAGATTCAATCTAAGGAGGCGCCCCTATTTCCCCCCATCTCACACATTTTTTTTGAAATTTTTTTTCATGGGTTTGTTGTTCACCTTATGGATGATCAACATACCAAATTTCAAGGGATTCCAATACTTTTTGAGCCCCCATCTACCCCTCGCAACTTCGTGGGTTTTTCAGCACGTTTTTAGACCGTTGAAATTGTAAGGGGTAGATGGTGGCTCAAAAAGTATTGGAATCCTTTGAAATTTGGTATGTTGATCATCCATGATGTGAACAACAACCTCATGGAAAAAAATTTCCAAAAAAATTGTAGGAGGTGGGAGGAAATGGGGGCGCCTCCTTAGATTTTCATCTAAGGAGGCACCTTAGATCCCCTTTTTCCATATATATATATATATATATATATATATATATATATATAGGTTGACTAGGATCCATTCGGATGGATCAAACATGCGGATCCATCCAAGTGGAATTTAAAGCTAGACAATGTAAATAGAAAATCCGACCGTTGGATGTCATCTAACATGTCTAAACTAGCTCCAAACAAAATTTCAACTAATTTGGACATGTTTTGCACATGCATCAAGTGGTTACAAAATTAGCCGATTTTATAACTATTCAAAAACATCGATTTTGCAACCATTTGATGCATGGGCAAAACATGTCTAAATGAGTTGAAATTTTGTTTGGAGCTAGTTTAGACATGTTAGATGACATCCAACGGTCGGATTTTCTATTTACATTGTCTAGCTTTAAATTCCACTTGGATGGATCCGCATGTTTGATCCATCCGAATGGATCCTAGTCAACCTATATATATATATATATATATATATATATATATATATATATATATATATATATATATATATATATATATATATATATATATATATATATATGAGAAAAAGGGATATGAGCATTCCGTGTAGGAAATTTCCTACACCGTCCTCATAAAACTTCAATTTCCAATCTTGTTTCCAATAATCACCACCGTTCATTTTGATGTACTTATCATGGATGATGAACATACCAAAAATCAAGTGAATCCAACGCTATTTTACCCTCGATCCGATTGTTACAAATTCAACGTTTTTAGAACAATAAAACTTTTTGTCACGAGCCGATCGAGGGTCAAATCCCCCTAGGGTTCACCCATATTTGGGGTTTTGGGGTTTTAGAATGTGTACAATAATCCTAAGCAAAAAAAAAAATTCAAAATCATAAGTGGAATGTGGTGTTTTTGAAGGACGGTGTAGGAAATTCCCTACACCGAATGCTCACCTCCCTCAAGCCCTACACACACACACACACACACACATATGTATATATATATACACATATGTATATAGGAAAATTTTCAAATGAGAACATTTCGCACCGTGCGAAAATGTTTTTAGTTTTTTTTTGAATTTTTTTTTTCAAAAATTCTTTTTTCCACCCTCATTATATGTTGTTATACCCCCCTCAAAAATAATCATTGAGAAATAATGTCATTTGGCCTTCGATCAAGGCATTTCATCAAATTCGCACGTTTTGAGACCGTTAAATTTGTAACGGGTGGATGGGTGCTCTAATGCCCAACGGGTTCACCCATTATTTTCCCTGGGGTATATATTTGTATGGATTAAACATCAAAAAAAGAATTTTTGAAAAAAAAAATTTCAAAAAAATAAAAAAAATGTTTTCGCACCGTGCGAAAACCCCTTTTTTCGCAACCGAAGATCACTCTATGTATATATGTATATATATACACATATGTATATATATACACATATGTATATATATACACACACACACACATATATATGAAAAGTAAGTGTGTATGTATATATATGAACATGGACTACATCAGGGCGATGCCAACAAGCAGGGCAGACGAGAGAGAGACTGGGAAGCAGTCACCCAATACAACCCCTACCAGGCGAAGCCAAGAGGAAAATAAAGGAAGGAAAACCTATGCTGGGGAGGGGCGCACAAAAGACGGCCCACAAACCCCCCAGCTCTCAAAAAGGATGACATCAACAGGGTCTAAGTCATCCGGGATGGAACCAGCCAAGGCGTCCGAGATGTCCAACGAGATCCTTTCCAGAATGGTAGTCGCCGGCGATCTGAGGGAACTGAAAACGCGGAAGTTCCGCTCTCTCCAAATATGCCAAACCGTCGCAGAGAAGACCAACAAGGAGAGCTTGCCCCTGGGAGTGGATTTCCCCTGATTCCAAATCGCCGCCTTAGCGAATGGGCTTCAACGGTGATGGATTTGGAACCGGGAGGGAGACCCTGCCGAAGCCTGCAAGCCCCCCAAACCAAAGCACTGAACTCACATCGGAAGAAGATGTGACGAGCCGACTCAGGGAACAAACCACACAGAGCGCAAATAGACTGATCCCGAATACCACGCCTGGCCATCTGATGGGTGGTGGGCAGGCGATCAGAGAGAGCACGCAGAAGGGTGAGTGAAAACTTGGGCGTGTGCCCAGGGAACCAGACCACAGAGGCAAGCCGGGCAGGGGGAGAGCAGCGGCGAGTAGAAGACCAGGCAGAGCGGAGGGAGCAGCCCCCAGTAGCTGTCCAATCCCAGGCATCAGGGCCATCCGACAAGGCAACCGTGCCTAGTAGGGGGGTAATATGAGCGAGCTCAATAGGGAGGGACCAGGCACGTCCATCCCAAAATTCAGTAACTCGGCGGTACCGTAAGGACCGGGGAGGAGGGTGCAAGTCAGCCAACGGGCCACAGGGAAGCCACGGATCATACCAAAAAGAAGTGGTGCGGCCATCACCCATCACCCGACGAAAGCAAGTACCTGCTAAGTCCCTACATCGAAGCATGTGCTTCCAAGTCCCCGAGTCCAAGACCGAGGGCACACACTGGAACATGGGTGTACTCTTCAGATAGGCGCTGCACATGTAAGAAGCCCAAGGGGAGGAAGAGTGCATGAGTCTCCAGAGGAGCTTCGCCCCGGCGACAACACCCACCTCACGAAGGCAACGAAGGCCAATCCCCCCTTCCGACCTCGGGAGACACATGTCCTCCCACCGCCAAAGATGGAGTTTCGACCCCCAAATAAAGTCACGACACAGGCGGTCAATCCCGGCAAGGACAGAGATAGGAATGTAGTAAGATTGTATCCAATAAGAGACGAATCCATGAATGACAGTGCGCACCAGCTCAATACGCCCCGCTGTGGACAGAAGCCTGGAAGACCAGCAAGAGACCTTGGCCCTACATTTATCAACGAGGCCAGATAAAAGCTTGGAAGCAGGATAAGTGGAAGAGAGGGGGAGCCCCAAATACATGACGGGAGGGTCCTCAATGGGGATGCCAAGGAGGAGGGAAAGCTCGCTGCCAATGTTACACCCCTTGCCGAGCATCAGCTTGCTCTTTCCTTTATTTACCTCCAGGCCCGTCATAAGGTGGAACGAAGCCAGAAGATGGCCAAGGCCCGCAAAGGAGGACTCATCAGCCCGGCAAAAGACAAGCATGTCATCGGTAAAGAGCAGGTGAGACGGAACCCCCTGCACCCCTCTCTTGGGGGGGGGGGGGGAATGCCACCAGAGGTAGAAGCAGTGTCCATCAAGAGAGTAAAGGCCTCCATAACCATCACAAAAAGGAAGGGGGACATGGGGTCGCCCTGACGGACCCCTCTGTTGCTCATGAAGAAGCCTGCATGCGACCCATTAATGAGGACAGAAAACGAAGGAGAGTCCACGCACGTCTTGACCCAGTGAATGAAGGTGGGAGGGAACCCAAGGCGTCCCATGAAGTAGTAGAGAAACTCACGATTGACACTATCAAAAGCCTTGCGAAGGTCCAGCTGAATACAGGCCCTGGCCCCCAAAGAAGCTGAGTAGTCCCTGATGAGCTCATGTGCAAGAAGAGAGGAATCAGAGATCAGGCGCCCCTTGATGAAAGCTGACTGGTTCCAGGAGATGAGGCCAGGAATGACCGCGGCCATCCTCCTACTAAGAACATTGGAGATGATCTTGTAGATGACATTGCAACAAGAAATAGGCCGGTAGTCACCCAAGGAGGATGCCGAAGAAGTCTTAGTGATCAGAGTAAGGAAAGTATGGTTGATCTGCTTGAGAATACATCCAGACGAAAAGAAGGAACGCACCGCACGAAGGACATCACTACAAACAATTCCCCACATCTCCTGGAAGAAGAGAGGAGGAAAACCATCCGGTCCGGGGGATTTGTCCTTATCCAAAGAGAAGAGAGCCTCCTTAATTTCCTGGTCCACAACAGGGCCATCAATCCAATCATAAGAGCCCGGGGATAGAATATGCTTGTGGGTGATATCAGGGAAGGAAGTGGGGTACGAGTCCGGGTGGAAGAGAGAGGTGTAGTAGTCTACCGCTTCGGCCCGAAGAGAGTCTATCTAGGCGGCAGGGTCCCCACCCAGCCCAATCAAGTGCTGGAGACTGTTACCAGCTGCCCGGTCCTTTGTCGCAGCATAGAAAAACCTGGTGTTTCGGTCCCCCTGGGAGAGCCAAGACTGGCGGCTCTTCTGTCTAGCCTGGCTCTCCTCACACGCCAGGCTAGAAGCAAGTAGGTGGCGGAGGGAACGCTCCTGGCACATGAGATCCAGGCATAAGTGGAAGTCGGTGTCATCACGGATAGCAGAGATCTCACTCCTGATGGACACAGAAGGAGGGAAGGGCCACCGGGCGAGGGGCCATGCACGGATAGCCGCCTTGAGGGCCATGAGCTTGGTGACGAGTCTGAGCATAGGAGAGCCAGAGTAATGACCTCTCCAGACGGATAGAAGAAGGGCGTAGAATCCAGGTACATGGAGATAGTGACCAAAGAATCTGAAGGGCTTGCGTCCCGAGTGGGGGGAGGGATTACCTGAATAAGAAGTGGAGAATGGTCACTGGTAGCAGGAGGAAGATAGGCGGCATAATCATCAGGAAGGGCCTCTAGCCACTCGGGACTAACAAGAGCCCGATCAATCCTACAAGAGATTCGAGCATCCCCCATAGCGCAATTGCTCCAGCTAAGCTTATCACCGATGTAGCGAATGTCATCCAACCCGCAGTCAGTAATGCAGAGGTTGAAATCCGCCAACAAGTCCGGGGTGAGGCTCCTCCCCACACCTTATCCTCAATAAACCTAGTGACATTGAAGTCACCCAGCACCGCCCAAGCCTTACCAGCCACCAGAGTGCAGTCGGCGCGAATAGAATCCCATAGACGAAGCCTAGCGGACGCCAAATTTGATGCGTAAACAAAGGAAATGTAGATCGGAAACCCACCACTGTTAACACAACCAAGGGTGACATGTTGCGCAGAGGAAGAGATGACCGTACAGTCTCACACCCGCGGGTCAGCCACCACCCAAATACTCCCTTTAGGGGCATGCACATAGTTGTGAAACGAGACCCACCCCTTGGGACAACACGAGGGGACTATATCACTCAGCGGATCTCGGATCTTCGTCTCCAACAAGCCCACCAATGAGGCATTAAATTTGCCGATGTGGTGCCGGACATCCCTACGGCGAGAATAAGCATTTAGGCCTCGCACATTCCAGGCAAGAATAGACATAGTCAGGGGATGGGGTGTTGGCTCCTTGTTTGCACATGAGGAGGAGCCGGCCCGCTTTTAGCTGGCTTAGTGGAATGGGACAAGGGTTTCTTAGGTGGTTGGACATAGGCGGGGTTAGGGATAGTGGCGGGATGCGGACACGGTTTTGGTGGTAGGGAGGTTGGACTGGGGCGAGAAGCACGGGGCGGGCTTGTAGGATCCTGTCCAAAACAGAGTTAGGATCGATAATATGAAGTTTAGACTTACGCTTGCGTATGCGGCACGGTAGTCTACGAACTTCGCCTTCGGATTCGCCACGACGGATCGAGTCTTCTCACGAACGGAGTAAGGCTACTAATCCACAATCTAAATCTCTACTTTAGATTAAGAACTTGGATAAGAGGGAGAGAAAGGATTTCTGCAGAGCTTCGCTAGGATGAAGATGCATGCATGAATTTCATGCAAAAGGTGTAAGGAAAATGGCTACCCTTGGGTCTTATTTATAGCCCCCAAGGTAGTTATTTTAGGGTAAGTTGTTCCTTTGGAACAACTTAATTAAGGTGTACCATGATACATGGCACATTATGAGCTTAAGTTGTACCATATGCATGGTACAACATAAGCTTAAGATATTCCCCCTTTATTAGCCATATGTCGCATGCACTTATGCATATATAATGCGACTTTTCCACTCATCCAGAGATCCTCTCCGCAAGGGAACATATTCCCTTTGCACACGACTTCGTGTACGCGACGTTCGAGGTCCGTATTCCCTCGTACATCCCCCACAAGGGTGTATAAACGTCTTCCATATCCAACATCTCCCACTCACACTTGAGGGGATTGTAAGAGAACGTCTTTCTCTTAGTTCTTTCATCTATCATACCGAGAAATAGACCGTGCGACCGTCATGCGCGTAGAGTCTGTTGTTGTGCACTTGTTAGAGATACACAACGAACTCGAAGGTGCAAAGTTGAGTAGTTCAACGCATGCTTTACCCTAGATTATTTCTTCACATTTCTTATACTTTATATTCAACAATTGAATCCCATCTGGATCACAATTGGCTGGCCAGCTTTGAATCATTAAAGTCCAAATGTGAATATGAAATCAATCTTCCTCTTCTTGCGAACCTTCTGATCTTGACTTGATTCGCTTTTCTAACGTGCCCCGCCGAGCCGAATTATCATAGCCCATAAGTAACACGCTAAGATAGCGATCATCTCGTCAAATCTAAAGGAACCAATTGGAGTCCTTGAGGGTAAGAGTTAAGACTCGTATGGCCTTTGAGTCTCACATAATAGCAAACACTATTGCTACTAACTCAGTGGTCGAAATGCATACGTGGTATGAACACGTATTACAACATCACTCCTTTCCCAGGGAGAGTATGTCTTAATGATGTTGTACGGATGAAAAAGATCAGACACCACAGTGCCTATCTTTTTGAGTCCCTTTACTACTCGTGAAATATTCATGGACTCTCATCCTGCATAAGACAGATAGGATTTAAAAAATCCTACGAGATCTCTTTAAAATATCCTTGTGATACAGATCTCAGATCTTTTGTAAGTATCCATATGATGCAGATCTTTCATTCGACTATCTTGTTTAAGTCATGACTCTAAATCATTCGTCTAATGATTTTGACTTTAAACTAGTCTCATCTCTATCTTATCCATCTGATAAGATAAGGCGGTTGCTCATGTGAGAGAGCCAACCTTTATCTGTCCGACATACACACAATTCAACTGAGATTTCAAAAATGTACACAAACATTTCTTAAGAAATTCATATGCAATGTTTGAAAAAGAACTTATTCTTTTATTAAATTTGATCTTTCTTAGACATGGGAATATGTATTGGTACAACTCAGCTCATACGCAATCCTTGGGATGATAAGTGTTTATAAAACACATTTCTGGGGATCGCTTTCGTAAGCTGATCCTCTATCATCTCATGCGTAGATATGTACCTTATGTCTACCTTCTTGGTTTTATCATAGTCTTTTGCAAATCTGCAGTTCCTTTAAGATACTGCATTATCCTCTTAACCGCTTTCCAGTGTTCTTGCCCTGGGTTGGATTGGTAACAGCTTACCATTTCCAACGGCAAAACAGATGTCCGGTCTCGTACACACCATAGCGTACATAAGACTATCAACTGCACTGGAATATGGAACTTTTTCCATGATTTCCTTTTCCTTTTGGTTCTTTGGACACGATTCCAGATATAAATTATCGCATATGCTTATATGAATATCAATGGACTTGCAGTCCTGTATATTAAATCGTTCTAGAACCTTCTTTATATAAGTCTCCTGTGAAAGAGAAAGAAGTTTCTTCGAACGATTCCTTGAAATCTTAACTCCAAGGATATGTGCGGCTTTTCCTATGCCTTTCATCTCAAATACTGATGAAGGCCAAGCCTTGATACTCATCACAAAGCCCTTGTCATTTCTGGCTATTAAAATGTCATCTACATATAGAGACATGATAATATACTTGCTTTTAATCCTCTTGATATATACTCAGTTATCTTCATCAAGCATGGAAAAAACCATTTGATAAGACAACTTCTTGAAATCGTATATACCATTGCCTCGAGGATTATTTAAGACCATATATGGACTTACAAAGTTTACAAATCTTATGTTTGTTTTCTTCTTTTACAAACCCTGTTGGTTGTTCCATATAGATCTCCTCGTCCAATTCTCCATTGAGAAAGGCAGTCTTTACATCCATCTGATGTAATTCGAGGTATAAGCAAGCTACCATTGCCAGAATCATGCGAATCAAGGTAAAATGTACAACAGGTGAGAAGGTCTCTTCGTAGTCTATCCCTTCATGTTGCGTAAAACCTTTCGCGACAAGGCGAGCTTTATATCTGTCAATAGAGCCATCAGCCTTATGCTTGATCTTGAGAACCCATTTGTTCCCAATTGCTCTATGTCCTCTGGGTTTAACCAAGTCCCAGACTTGGTTAACTTTCATGGATTTCAATTCCTCCTTCATCGCTTCCATCCATTTGTCTTTCGCAAGGCATGATGCGGCCTGTTTGAAAGTGGCAGGCTTGTCATCATCTTGTAGTAAAGTCATAAAGGTTTACGGAAATTCATCCTCAAATCTTAGAGGAGCCAACCTTGTACGACTACTACGTTGTATTTGAGATTTCTTCAAGTCCTTGTTGACTCGAATTTAGATCAATTCTAATATCACTCCCACTTGGAATGTCGTTAGAATTGCTCCCACTTGGATCATTATTCCCGTACGGAATAGGATAATCGTCATTCGTATAATCCATTGGTGAAGGTTGAAACGTATTTTTGTTTTCACCAAGAATTCTCCCACTCGAATGAGGTAATCCTTCTTGATCATAAATCTCAAATAAAGATAAGTCCTGACTTATCTCGCCCTGTCTTGGAAACTCGATTTTCCAAGAAAGTGACATCCCTCGACTCAAACTCAATTAGCCCACCATTGTCTTCCTGACTAACATAAAACATAACCTTTGGAGTTTTCTGCGTATCGTATAAAGATACGTTTCCTTCCCCTTGGCCCAAGTTTGCCATACTTATAGGAGGAAATATGTGCGTAGAATGCACAACCCCAAGGTTTCAAAAATGTTTAAGTCAGGAGACTTTTGGTTCCACAACTCATAAGGAGTGGAGCTAACTGATTTCGAGGGTACGCGTTTTCAAAATGAAAGCGGCCGTCAATAATGCATCACCCCAAAAGGTGATTGGCAAGTTAGCTTGCTCCATCATTGAACGGACCATTTTTCATTAAAGTCCTACACCTCCTTTCTGCAACACCAATTTGTTGAGGAGTATAAGGCATAGTTACCTGATGAACTATGCCTTTTTCATCACAAAGTTCATTTAAACTTGTTGATTGATATTCACCGCCCCTATCGGTTCGCATGACCTTAATCTTGCGATCTAATTGATTCTCCACTAAACTCATATAGTTTTTAAAGCAGGTTTAGTGCTTTCACTTTTGTGGGATATCAAATAGATATGACCGAATCGGGTGAAATCATCAATAAAAGTGATGAAATAGGACTTCCCGCGTCTTGTCTTGACATTCATCGGACCACATATGTCTGAATGGATAAGCTGTATTGGAACCTCGGCCCTTGTGCCGGTTCCTAATGGCTTGCGACAAGATTTCCTTACAAGGCAATGTTCGCAGGTCGACATTTCAACCTTTGAAACATTGGATAGAAAGCCACGTTTGGCAAGTCTATCTATACGCATTGGTCCAATATGACCAAGCCTTGCGTGCCAACAAATTATATTAGACTCATTAGTCAAAGAATTTGTCACAAGGAAATTTTCATTACATGAGGAAATACATTGTACTTATTACAATAAATCCTTTGAAATACAAACCCAGTTCCAATAAAGGAATTATTACAAAATAGGTCCATATTACAATCATGAAGGAACCAACTATAACCAAGACCCATTAAATTTACCACAGTATTAATATTCCTTTGAATATTTGGAATGAAGAGAACATCATAAAGTAGGAGAGTGTGGCCGTTGTCCAAGTCTAGCTTGCAATTCCCAACGCCTTTCTCTACAACACTTGTGTTGTTTTCTACATTGATCTACTTCATTCCATGGTGTATCCGGTGATACTCCATGAAGGACCGTCTGTCCTTTGCTATGTGGTCGGTGGTACCTCGTCACTTCCACTCGTACACGAACGAGCATAGTGACCGAGTTTGTTGCACTTGAAGCACTTGATCCTTTTCAAGTCTTTCTTCTTGTGCCATTTCTTGTGCCCACCCTTATGTTTGGGTTCCTTGGTAGACTCAGTTTGCTTATTACGTTCATTAGAAGACTTCGAACGATCTTTACGTTTCTTTCCCCCGTGTGAGGAACTAGCAACCATGTGCACTTCTGCACTTGGCTTGGCAGCCGCAAGCCGCTCTTCCTCTAATTCAAGGTGCTTGGAAACGTCGTTGAAGGTCTTGATGCTCTCATTGTGAGTGAGATGCATCTTCATTTGATCCCACCCATTTGGTAGGGAACGTATGACTGCTTGGATTTGTTGCTCATCCGTGAGCACAAGACTTGCGTCCTTTAACTCTGAGATAAGGTTCGCCATATGTCGCAGATGTTTCCCCATGGAATGATCTGGACGTTTCTTATATGTATCGAACTTTATAGTTAAGGCGCGAAGTTTGGACACCGATGTGCCACCGAACTTCTCCTCTAGCTTGGACCATATGTCCATGGCTAGGTCATGTTCTCGGAAGATGCGCATTATGTCATCAGCCATACTGCTTAATAACGTAATGCGCGCTATCTTATTCTTCCGAGACCAAGCATCAAAAGCTTCCTTGTCTCTTCGGTGTTGGGCCGTAGTGCCCAACTCCGGTTCAATCATAACGTTCTTTAGAGTTTCGAGCACTTCTTGCTCCTCTAGAACGTATTGTATCTTAATGGACCAAAGTTTGTAATTATCGCCGTTGAGTTTTTCACCTTTGTTTAACTCAGCGACGATATTCTTTGAAGCGGAAGACATTTTACTTTTAAAATGCTGCAAAAGACATAAAAAAACAAAGGTTCGATCAAAAATCATTGCAAAAATTTCTTATACACATAGTCATCATACATTTTCAAGACTCATTATTCTCGGCCAGCGGACCGACCAGGGAAATGGCTAAGTCATGGTTCACTACCCCCAGACTAACTGAGGTGTCCCACAAACTAGTCCAAAAGACCACTGGTAGAATCATGATCCATTGAGATACTGAATCAATCAAATGTGAAATTTCAGACTAGTTTAATATCACTCCCACTTGAAAAAAATTCCCACTTGGAATGATATTAATATATTTGATAAGTTACTTTCGAAAAATATTGAAGATGTTGGTCTAGAATCGAAAAGGTCTCTACGATTCCAATCACCATCTAGAACAACCTTCAATATTCCCCCATCACTTATCAAACAATAGTACTCTTATAGTACTAGCAGCGGAAAACGAGTTTGAAAACGTATTTTTCAGATATAATTCCCATTTGAAATGATAATAGAATATCCCATATGGATAGTTCTAAAATCAACTCCCACTTGGAATGATATTTATAATTTGATAAGTTACTTTCGAAAAATATTGAAGATGTTACTCTAGAATCGAAAAGGTCACTATGTTTCCAATTACCTGTTGAATATTGGACTCCCCGGATTTGGTTTTGGATGATGAGCAAACATAAATAATCCATAAACTAACAATTTGTGAGCGCAGTATTGGAGATCGTCGCCAATTTCACGTGAACATTCAAAGAGACATCTCAACACTTTCCAAAGCTCATATTCATGCCTAAAGCTTCGTTGAAGCTCTTGCGACGCTTTGGAAAATATGAAGATTCAATCGAAGCTATTGAAGACCGTTTATTAAGGTTTTATTTATAGTCTTTTAGTTTCGATTGATAGAATGTTGAGCCTTGAGTATATCTTACGTTTCTATCTTCATTACGCTCATTTCATAGCTCTAGGATTCTTGCACAAGTTCACTCTAACTTCCTCGAAGCGTCGCGCTTCGATTCGGACTTTGTTGTGCATGTTAGTTGGTACAAGAACAAGTACTGACCGACTAGATGGTGATCTAGTCGGTCGGCCACTGTTCTTGGACCGACTAGTTTCTGTCAGTTAATTTCTTGGACTTTACTGTTTACAGTTAGTCGGTCTACGTTGACTCACCGACCGACTAGTTTGTGAATTAGTCGGTCAGTGATGCTTCTTTGACCGACTAGTTGTGACTTACTGTTCACTCTAAAATTCTCCTAAGCTACTGTTTTCCGTTAGTCGGTCTAAGAACGTTTGATGACCGACTAGTTGACAATCTAGTCGGTCAACTTTTGTTCTTGGACCGACTAAGTCAACTTGCCTTCAGACTATGTTGTTTTGCCTCTTAGTCGGTCTACGTTCATTGGATGACCGACTAGTTGTGAAACTAGTCGGTCAGACAGTGTTCTTGGACCGACTAGTTTTCTAGGTCTGAAATTCTATTTCTTCTCAGATCTACTCTTAGTCGGTCCACGTTGTTTGGCTGACCGACTAGTTGAAGAACTAGTCGGTCAGTAAGTGTTCTTTGACCGACTAAGTCTCTCAGTTTTCTATCCGTTGGTGAATGACCTAACTTGTTTTTATGGGACCCTATAAATACGAACCTAGGTCATTTCTATCTAAGATAGAGCTGCCATTAAGAGATTCATTGAGTTCTAAAGAGATAGCCATTCTCCCTCAAATCTAAAGCTCTCTTCCTCACAAGAAACCCATTCTCTCTCATTTCTAGATCTAGAGAGAAGCTTGTTCTTGGTGAGCTCTTCAAGCTATTGCTTGATTCAGTTTCCAAATCTTCCCTAGGCACCCATTGCTGCTCATTTCCTTGGTGCTAGGGTTTGGTAACTTCATCTTCCTCAAATCCTTCATTCCACCTATTGGGTAAGAAAAACTCAAGGTATAGGATTTTGTGGTAAGCTTGTTTATTTCATATTAAACTCTTTAATATTGCTTTGTGATTCTCTCGGTTGTGAGAGAAGGTTGTGATCCCGGGTTGTGGGATTCACGTTTGCTATTGCATGTATGATTTGATCTTGTGAAGGTTTTTCACAAGATATTCATAGTGGAAATCTTGAGTTAGGGTTTCTAACTCAAGTATCCGGAGGGGATCCGGGTGGTTGGGACGTAGGATCACCGGGAACAAGTCGGGGAGACTTGGGTGGATCCGAACCCATTAACATCGTTTGTTAGCATTGTTAATTTCGTTGTCGTCACTCAATTTAAGCTTCCGCAAATTGATTTGGTAGTTGATTGCAATTTAATTTGGAATTATACTCCTTATTATTTTAAAGTACTATTCACCCCCCCTCTAGTACTTGTGCAGTAGCTGGTAGGGCATTACATTTGGTATCAGAGCCAGATACTCAGCTATGTCTGCCAACGACAACAAGACCGTGCCTCCACCTTCCAACTATGACACCTTCAGGAACCGTGAAGGAGCGTCATCGGTAATGGAAGGACATTCCTCTACAAGGCCTCCATTCTTCAACGGTACCAACTATGGGTACTGGAAATGTCGGATGGAAACCTTCCTCTGAAGTGCATCTTTATGGAGGACTACAATGAAGGAGTACACCGAGCCCGAAGAAGAAGATTTTGAGAAATGGACTACCGCGGAGGTCGCCGCGGAGGTAAGCAATGCCAAGGCAATGAACGCCTTGCAATGCGCATTGGAGCCCGAGGACTTCAATAAGATATGCACATGTAAGAGTGCATATCAAATTTGGAACTCTCTCCTCATACTACATGAAGGGACGAGTCGGGTAAGAGACTCTAAACTCGTAGTCGTAACAAAAGATTACGAAATGTTTCATATGCAACAGGGCGAGAAGATGAAAGAATATTACGCTCGCTTCGTTGACATAATAAACGAGTTAGAGGCCCTCGGCAAGATCTACACTCAAAAGGAGAAGTGCCTAAAGCTTATTGAAGGACTTCCATCTTCTTGGGAAAAACGTACCTTCGCCATCGAGGAAGGTAATGACATGAACAAATATACCGTAGTTCAACTAATGGGTACTTTGATGTCATACGAGGTACGCAAAGATAGCAAGGTAAAGCTACAAGAAAAGATGAAGTCATATTTGAACCTAGATGCGCCTAAGAAAAAGGCGATTGCATTCAAGGCGGCTTCATCCACATCTTCCGATGATGAAGACTCGGAAAACGAGTTGGACTTGGAGTCCATGGCACTCATGGCCAAGAAGTTCAACCGTTTCTTCCGGAAAGGTAACTTCAAGACCAAAGGTAAATTTGGTTCTTCTAACGCCTCTTCCTCTCCTTTGTGTTTCAAGTGCAATAAGCCAGGACACATGAAAGCGGAGTGTCCTCTCAACAAACAAAAGGAGAAGTGGAAGGCGCCAAAATTCGATAAGTCCAAGAAATACAAAAAGGGGTACAAGAAAGGACTTGTCGGAGCAACATTCACCGACTCCGAGGATTCCTCAAGCGGAGAGTCGGATGATGAGAAAGTGGAGCAAGCACATATGTGCTTCATGGCAAGAGAGGAGAACGATCAAGGATCCTCCTCTTCCGATGATAGTAATGACGAAAGCGATGAGGTAACAATGGATGATCTTAGAAATGCTAACTCTCAACTTTGGTCAAAATACACTAAGTTAGTAAATAGATATACTAAGGTAAAAGATGACCTAGCTAGCATTCAAACATCGCCTAAGACTATCATCACCAACAACGACACCGTTGTTGAAGAGTTAAGAAATGAGATTGTTAATCTCAAATCTAAACTTGAACATGTTAGCATCGAGGATCCGGAAGAACATAGGATAGCGGATTTAACTTCTCAAAACTCGACTTTGAGTATTGAGAACGAGAATCTTAAATCTCGTGTTTTTGTGCTCACATCGCAAGTATCCAATTTGGATACTTCTATGCGTTCTCTCAAAGAGAAATATGAGAACACATTGGGCCGAATTAACAAATTCAACAAAGGTAAGGACCATTTGGATAAAATCCTAAGTGACTTACTTCCGGCCAATCACCACATTGGTTTGGGGTATACGATGGGATGTCCATCCAAAGCGGCCACTACTTTTGTTAGGCCAACTTCCGGTGACTCTACGAGTGGTAGCAAACACTCTATTGATAGTTCATCTACCAATGATGCTTCCACTTCGTCCACGCCCTCTTTTGGAAAGAAACCCACTTTGGGTGGACCTCCAAAGAAGGGGCATGCTTATATGTACACCAATACCATGCCACGTAGGAACACACGTCCTACTCCACCATCTCACACATATGATGATTTTTATGCAACACATTCTCGGGCACGTGCACACCATGTGAGACACCCTCACGCACGTGTTCCCACACATGCTTATGATCACACACCGCATCATATGAATAATTCTCATCGTGCACCATTCCATCATGTCCCGTATGCCTATCCACAACATGCATCACTTAGAAATCAACGTCGCATGCATGCACCCAATAGGATGATGGCTCCCAAAATATTCACTATTTGGAGCCCAAAGGACACAAGCATGGACGAAAAACAAATGTACATGAATGCTTATTTTTCGGATGTTGTGCATAGTAAGAATTATGTGGGGAAGTCTAAGTCCACTTGGACTTGGCTTCCAAAGGTCTAATCCCTTGGACCCAATGACCTTGGGTACCATGATATGGAAGTTTCTATCTTTAGGTACTCAAGGAAAAGAAAAAAGGAAGGAGCAACAAATTTAAATTTAGCTCCAAAGGGAATTGGATACTCGATAGCGGGTGTTCCAAACACATGACGGGTGACGCTCGTTTGCTCTCCGGAGTGGTTCCCATTGCGAATGGAAACCGCGTCGTATTTGGAGGCAACGAGAGCGGAACCATCATAGGTGTTGGTAAAGTCGGTAACCCTTCTAAACCCCTAATTAGTGATGTTTATCTTGTTAGTGGTTTAAATCATAATCTCATTTCAATAAGCCAACTTTGTGACAAAGGTTACAAAGTTAGCTTTGCGAAAGGATTGTGTCATATTTTAAGAAAGGATAATGAAAAATTATTATTTTCCGGAACTCGTCGTAAAGACATTTATATTTTGGATCTTCCTAAGTCATATGAACAATGTCTCGTTGCCAACACAAGTGAACAACACTTATGGCATCGACGCTTTGGACATGTGAACTTTGGAACACTATATAAGCTTTCAAAATTGAATTCCATTAAAGGTTTTCCGAAGCTCGTTTTTGAAAAGAAAAGTTTTTGTGATTGTTGTCAACGCGGCAAGCTTCCTAAATCTTCATTTAAACCTAAGAAAATCATCTCTACTAAACGGCCACTAGAGCTATTACATCTAGATTTATTTGGGCCAACTAGAGTAGCTTCCTTAGGAAATGCAAGGTATGGACTTGTCATCGTAGATGACTATTCAAGATTTACTTGGGTATTTTCATTGTGTAATAAAAATGAAGCTTTTGAAAACTTCACAATTTTTGTTAAGAAAGTACAAAATCTCTTAGGAACCACCATTGTCACTATTCGTAGTGATCATGGAGGTGAATTTGAGAATGAGTCTTTTGAGACATTTTGTGATGAAGTTGGTATTACTCACACCTTCTCTTTCCCTCGTGCACCTCCTCAAAATGGTGTAGTTGAGAGAAAGAATAGGACGCTAGTGGAGTGTGCTCGCACTATGCTTGATGATAGCCAACTTGGCCATCAATTTTGGGCGGAAGCGGTACACACCGCTTGCTATGTGTTTAATAGAATACTTTTGAGGCCCGGCACTAAACAAACTTGTTATGAATTGTTGTTTGGTAGGTTGCCTCAAGTTAAACATTTTCGTGTTTTCGGTTTGAAATGTTTTATTAAGAACACATATGGTAGTTTGGACAAATTCGATCCAAGATCCGATGAGGGGATCTTTGTTGGATACTCTACGCGTAGCAAAGCCTACCGGATATTCAACAAACGAACCTCAACGATCGAGGAGTCGCTTCATGTCTCATTTAATGAAGGATTTGTTCCAACTAGAATTTCAAATGATAATGATTCTTTGGATGTTTTATGTGATTCGTTTGATAATTCTAAGTCTAATGATTCTATTGATTCTATTGAGACTAACCCAACTAATGAAGTTGTTGAGAATGTTCCTAGTGATCAAGGTATTCCCAAACGGCTTCATTCGGTTCGTGACCATCCCCATGAGCAAGTCATTGGCAATATCTATGATAGTGTCAAGACGAGATCGCAAGTTCACCACTTCGCAAATTGTGCCTTTGTCTCATCGATAGAGCCAAAGAATATTAATGAAGCATGCGAAGATAGCGCTTGGATCTTAGCCATGGAGGAGGAGCTCATTCAATTCGAGAGGAATGAGGTATGGGAGCTCGTTCCATTGCCATCGAAGAACCACACCGTCATAGGGACAAAGTGGATCTTCAAGAACAAAACCGACGAAAACCAAGTCGTCGTCCGGAACAAAGCTCGGTTAGTTGCTCAAGGCTATCGTCAAGAGGAAGGTATCGATTTCGAAGAATCTTTCGCTCCGGTAGCTAGATTAGAATCAATTAGATTACTTTTGTCTTTTGCATGCCATAAGAATTTTAAATTATTTCAAATGGATGTTAAAAGTGCATTTTTAAACGGAGATGTCGTTGAGGAAGTTTACGTTTCTCAACCTCCGGGCTTCGTAAATGAAAAATTTCCGAATCACGTTTTTAAACTAAAGAAAGCTCTTTATGGTTTGAGACAAGCTCCTCGAGCTTGGTATGATCGCCTAAAGAATTTTCTTTTGGATTTGAATTTTAAAATGGGCGAAGCCGATTCTACTCTTTTTATTAAGCATGCGAATAATGATATTTTATTAGTTCAAATTTATGTTGATGATATCATTTTCGGTGCTACTAACTTCACTCTTTGCGAAGAATTTTTCTAATGTTATGAAGGAACAATTTGAGATGAGCCACATGGGCGAACTCAAATATTTCTTAGGTCTCCAAATTCGCCAAATGAACGATGCAATCTTCATCCACCAAACGAAGTACACGGTGGAGTTGCTAAAGCGATTTGGAATGGAGAATGCCTCCGGGAAAAAGACTCCAATGAGCACGACTACGCATCTTGACAAGGATACGGGCGGTAAGGATGTAGACATTCGTCTATATCGAGGTATGATAGGCAGTTTGCTTTATCTTACCGCAAGTAGGCCCGATATTATGTTTGCCGTATGTATATGTGCTCGTTATCAGTCTCAACCTAAGGAGTCTCACTTAGTAGCGGTAAAGCGTATTTTTCGCTATCTAAGTTACACATTAGATTTTGGATTACTTTATCCGAGATCTAGCACATATGAGTTAGTCTCATATAGTGACGCTGATTATGCGGGATGCAAATCCGACAGGAAAAGTACTAGTGGCACTTGCCATTTTCTAGGAAATTCTCTTGTCTCTTGGTTTTCCAAGAAGCAAAATTCGGTTTCACTTTCAACCACCGAGGCGGAATATATTGCCGCCGGTGCCGCTTGTGCCCAGGTTCTTTGGATGAGACACACATTGAAGGATTTTGGTATTCATTGTGATACTAGCCCTATCATGGTGGATAACCAAAGTGCTATTTGTCTTTCAAAGAATCCGGTGCACCATTCCCGATCGAAACACATAGATGTCCGACACCATTTCTTAGATGATCATGTTGCTAAAAAGGACATCATTTTAGTGTACGTTGAAACCCAAAAGCAAATCGCCGATATTTTCACGAAACCCCTAAAGGAGGACTCCTTTGTGCGGTTGCGTCGAGAATTGGGGATTATGGGTGAATCCGAGATATAGGATTCATATTTCATTCAATTATCTTGCATGCTTTTATATTTCGCGTTATTTCAATCATGATAGATTTATTGAATTTTTGAGAATTTTATGTGATTTGTTTGAATTTATGATCGAAATCGTATTTCAATGTCTATTTAAGATTTCGACGTTTAATGGGGTAGTTTAGATGAGTATTGAGAGTTTTGCGATATATCGTCCAAGTGTTTTGAGGAGAGAACTTGATTATCACTTTTTGGACTTTGTTAGTCGGTATCAGTTCAACCACCAACCGACTAGATGTTCATCTAGTCGGTTAGTAGAAGAACTTACACCGACTAACTCAAGCTTATTGAGTTTCCTTTCCATCTTGAACTCTTTAGTCGGTTCATGTTCAGTGACCGACCGACTAGATTGAGATCTAGTCGGTCAGTAAATGAACACAGACCGACTAAATCTTGTCAGTAAATCTTGGATTCAGCCACTGTTTGCAACTAGTCGGTTCAAGCTCATTGACCGACCGACTAGATCGTGATCTAGTCGGTCAGTGCTTGAACTGTGACCGACTAGTTGTGCCAGGGGCTGTTTGGTCTTTTGCGAAATCGACCGACTTAAACTCAGTTTAGTCGATCGATTTTCATTCTAATCGATCGAAATCTCTTCTCTCTCCGCTCAAAACCCCGACCTCCCTCGAAACCCTTCGACTTCCGATCGATCTCCGGCCATTTTTCTGGCCATCTCCGTCGATCTCCTCCGTCGGCCCCTCGTTCTAGGTGATCTCCTCTCCTCCTAGGGTTAGATTTCATTTCCTAGAGCTAGGGCTTGCTCGGGTTCTTAGGGTTCTTAGGGTTTATTTTTTTTCGGCTAGGGCTTCTTCGTTTGATCTCCTTGTCCCGTGTCTTGCTTCGACTATGGCAAGAACACGCATTCCGATCACTCCCTCTAGCCCCTCTCCGATGACCGTTGATCCAATCTCTTCGGATCCCGAGCATCCAACCCCTCCGAAGCGTAGAGCCAAGACCACCCATCCTTCGTCGTCTTCGCCTCCTCTCAAGAAGAAGAGGACGACGACCGCTAAATCTAAAGGTCAACCGAAACCCAAACACAAGCCTAAGCCCAAGGCCAAAATTCTTGCTTCTGCATCTTCGTTCCATACTCCTACCGATTCCGATACGGAGTATAACCCCGAGACCGAGACTCATAGGGAACCCACTCCTCTTACTCATCCCGAGTCTAGCACCCACCCTCGTACGTCTACCCGTAAGCCTAAGGGAAAGGGTCCGATGCCGGTGGGCGGTGTCGATATTTCCTTATGTCGCGATGACCCTTTGTGTCTCGCGGCGTATAACCGTATCGAACATTGCCCGCTGCTTCTGGAGCATTTCGTCCAGTTTAGCGACTTCATAGGGTTAGCTGATCTTCTGTCGTCGTCGGGTCTTCTCGATTACCTTCGATATGGCCCGAAGGCGAATCCTCACCCCTACCCTAGATTAGTGAAGCTTTTCTATGCGAATAGGATCCGGGGTCAGTACGATCAGACCCACTCTGTTGAGACGACCGTTTTGGGGACTCCTATAGTCCTCACTGCGGAAATCTTAGGAGAGATTTTGGGTATCTCTTCGTCTGGCCTTCTTCCTTCTGATATTTCGATAGATGATATTTCTTCTCTTGATCAGACTATGCTTTCAGAGATTTTCCATCAGATCCCTCCTGCCATGATTGGCGTGCCATCTAAATCTTTCAAGCCTAATGCGTGGGTCCTCAATCTGATTCTGAAGTCGTGCTTGCTTCCCAAGTACGGCTCCTCATCTTTACCTTCCCAGCCATTTTTGAAGCTTATCTATGCGATCTTCATGGGGAGCTCGATTAATTGGGCTCGAATTATACTCGATAAGATTGACTCTTTCGAGTGTATTCGAAAGTCCAATAAATCAGCTCATATCCCATTCCCATGCATGTTGACCCTCGTGTTTCGTCATTTTCGTGTCACGTTGCCTCGTGACGATGAGCGTCCCCTTGGTCCTCCCCTGAATGCGACGGCCGTCAAGAAATCTCTTGCGGCTCTTCGTCACGTTCAGAGGACGACACCTTCTGCGTCTGTCCCTGCCTCTGCCAGTGCCTCTGCTACTCCCGTTGCCACCCTTGATGATGTCCTACGGATACTTCGTCGTCACGAGTCCCGCTTGGCTCGTACCGAGGAGGTAGTCTGCCGTATGGCTCGTCGGATGGGTGTTGAGCTTCCTCCTTCCGTGTCTGAGGATGAGGAGTTTGATGAGATGGCTGAGGAGGACATTGAGGAGCTCTGTCGTGCTTCGACTCGTGCCCCCGAGGGCACTTCTGCTGGTACTGCTGCTGCTGGTACTTCCTCTTCGGCTCCTGGAGTTGCCACCTCTTCCGGTGTTCCAGAGCCATCTGCTGCAGCTCTTCAGCCTTCTGAGCCTGCTGCTGGCCCAGTTTCCGAGCCTGCTCATGTATTTGCTGCTGCTTCTTCTGTCGAGACTCATGCTGCTGTTGAGCCTGTTGCTGAGATCTCGACTCCTGCCCCGACGATTCCATCTGTTGAGACACCTCTTCTCCCTGCAGAGCCTGAGTCCACTCCGTCGACTGGACCCACGGACGCTGCAGATCCTGCCTCCTCCTCGTGATCGTCTGTTCCGAGGACTCTCCACTGCATTCTGGATGATATATGTTTAGTGAGAGTGTTTTGGGTTAGGATGGGGTTGAGAGATGCTTTGATGTATTATTTTTTTTGTGCTTTCTGGTTGTCGGTGTTGGATTTTATGATGATGATGATGTATTTCTTTTTGATGATATGTAGCGCTTGATATGATGTATCTCATATATTCGATGTGATATTTTTTGGATGTACTCATGTTGTCTCTATATATATATATGTTCATCATCGTTCACTTTGTCTTTTATTCGTCGTGCAAATTTGAATATTCGTTGAATACATTTGAAATGTTATTTCGTCGCTCGACGCATAAAAACTTGGTTAAATAGATTTAAATTCTATAATTGAATATTAACCAAGAATATTGAATATTGAAGAGTATGTTTCTTTATTCAAGAAATGAATAAACATTTGGTATTTTTGATGATTTTGCTTATCGTTGATTTTTATTGATAATGGAAAATTTGGCACACCTTATTTTGATTTCCACAATTTTCCCTTGGTGTCAAGTTGGTCCATTGTCTTTGTCTACGACTCCCGATGTTGGATTTTACATTTCCTAATTGTTGTCGTTGTATGCCCCCCATTTTTGGGATAATGCCAAAGGGGGAGAGATAATGATAATAAATAGCGCAAATGAAAATTTAACTCAATTTCCAAGAATCTAGTTTGATATGTTAGATTCAGGGGGAGTTAAGATACATATAAGGATTTTTCAAAATCCGATATTTCAAAAATCAATTCACTTTATTTATCTTACTCGTCTGCTTGATGCATTTCATTTATATTCAATTTGGAATTAACGTGTCATCAATGCAGGGGGAGTAAGTATTTTTCATTTGAATTACTATTTTTGATTATTATTTATGTTGGTTTGTCATCACCAAAAAGGGGGAGAATGTTGAATATTGGACTCCCCGGATTTGGTTTTGGATGATGAGCAAACATAAATAATCCATAAACTAACAATTTGTGAGCGCAGTATTGGAGATCGTCGCCAATTTCACGTGAACATTCAAAGCGACATCTCAACACTTTCCAAAGCTCATATTCATGCCTAAAGCTTCGTTGAAGCTCTTGCGACGCTTTGGAAAATATGAAGATTCAATCGAAGCTATTGAAGACCGTTTATTAAGGTTTTATTTATAGTCTTTTAGTTTCGATTGATAGAATGTTGAGCCTTGAGTATATCTTACGTTTCTATCTTCATTACGCTCATTTCATAGCTCTAGGATTCTTGCACAAGTTCACTCTAACTTCCTCGAAGCGTCGCGCTTCGATTCGGACTTTGTTGTGCATGTTAGTTGGTACAAGAACAAGTACTGACCGACTAGATGGTGATCTAGTCGGTCGGCCACTGTTCTTGGACCGACTAGTTTCTGTCAGTTAATTTCTTGGACTTTACTGTTTACAGTTAGTCGGTCTACGTTGACTCACCGACCGACTAGTTTGTGAATTAGTCGGTCAGTGATGCTTCTTTGACCGACTAGTTGTGACTTACTGTTCACTCTAAAATTCTCCTAAGCTACTGTTTTCCGTTAGTCGGTCTAAGAACGTTTGATGACCGACTAGTTGACAATCTAGTCGGTCAACTTTTGTTCTTGGACCGACTAAGTCAACTTGCCTTCAGACTATGTTGTTTTGCCTCTTAGTCGGTCTACGTTCATTGGATGACCGACTAGTTGTGAAACTAGTCGGTCAGACAGTGTTCTTGGACCGACTAGTTTTCTAGGTCTGAAATTCTATTTCTTCTCAGATCTACTCTTAGTCGGTCCACGTTGTTTGGCTGACCGACTAGTTGAAGAACTAGTCGGTCAGTAAGTGTTCTTTGACCGACTAAGTCTCTCAGTTTTCTATCCGTTGGTGAATGACCTAACTTGTTTTTATGGGACCCTATAAATACGAACCTAGGTCATTTCTATCTAAGATAGAGCTGCCATTAAGAGATTCATTGAGTTCTAAAGAGATAGCCATTCTCCCTCAAATCTAAAGCTCTCTTCCTCACAAGAAACCCATTCTCTCTCATTTCTAGATCTAGAGAGAAGCTTGTTCTTGGTGAGCTCTTCAAGCTATTGCTTGATTCAAGTTTCCAAATCTTCCCTAGGCACCCATTGCTGCTCATTTCCTTGGTGCTAGGGTTTGGTAACTTCATCTTCCTCAAATCCTTCATTCCACCTATTGGGTAAGAAAAACTCAAGGTATAGGATTTTGTGGTAAGCTTGTTTATTTCATATTAAACTCTTTAATATTGCTTTGTGATTCTCTCGGTTGTGAGAGAAGGTTGTGATCCCGGGTTGTGGGATTCACGTTTGCTATTGCATGTATGATTTGATCTTGTGAAGGTTTTTCACAAGATATTCATAGTGGAAATCTTGAGTTAGGGTTTCTAACTCAAGTATCCGGAGGGGATCCGGGTGGTTGGGACGTAGGATCACCGGGAACAAGTCGGGGAGACTTGGGTGGATCCGAACCCATTAACATCGTTTGTTAGCATTGTTAATTTCGTTGTCGTCACTCAATTTAAGCTTCCGCAAATTGATTTGGTAGTTGATTGCAATTTAATTTGGAATTATACTCCTTATTATTTTAAAGTACTATTCACCCCCCCCTCTAGTACTTGTGCAGTAGCTGGTAGGGCATTACATTACCATCTAGAGTAACTTTCAATATTTCTCCCTCACTTTATCAAATGTTAGTACTCTTGTAGTACGTCGCAGCGGAAAAGCGTTTTTGAAAACGTATTTTTCAAAACGAATGTATATTTCAACTTAGTACCCTTATGATACTAGTGAAATAATCGGCACTTCCTGACCATTTGTTGGGAATGAGCCGTAGTCGTGCCAAGGTCGGATCCCCCTTTTGGGATTTTTCTGCAGACTATCGTCGCTGGCTCCCGTATGGATCCAGGCGTTTCTCCCCGTATGAGAGAATTTTTGATGCAGACGACTGTCGTTTGGCCCCGTATGGGCTAGTCGGCACGTTCATGTTCAACCAAGGCCTTTTGCCAAATTGGTCGACCAAAACTTTGGTCTTCTTCACTCCCGGCCAGTGCCCCTGCCCTGGCCGAGGCTGGCCAAGGGCCTCTGCCCTGACCGGCCAGGGGTGGCCTGCGACTGCCCTGGCCACTGCCAGGGCCGGCGGGGACACAGGCCTGACCTCGGCCAGAGGCCGGCCAGGCCTCTGCCTGGCCCGGCCTAGGCCAGAGGCCCCTGGCCGGGGCCAGGGCCCCTGCCCTGGCCTCGGCCAGGGTGGCCAGGCCCTGGCCTGAGGCCAGGGCGCTGCCCTGGCCTCTGCCAGGGCGGCCAGGCCTTGGCCGGGGCCAGGGCCTCTGCCCTGGCCTCTGCCAGGGCGGCCCTGGCCTCTGCCAGGGAGGCCAGGCCCTGGCCGGGGCCAGGGCCTCTGCCCTGGCCTCGGCTAGGGCGGCCGGGCCCTGGCCTGAGGCCAGGGCGGCCGGGCCCTGGCCCCCTGGCTGGGCCCTGGCCTCTGCCAGGGCGGCCAGGCCCTGGCCGGGGCCAGGGCCTCTGCCCTGGCCTCTGCCAGGGAGGCCGGGCCCTGGCCTCTGCCAGGGAGGCCAGGCCCTGGCCGGGGCCAGGGCCTCTGCCCTGGCCTCGGCCAGGGAGGCCAGGCCGTGGCCTGGCCGCGGCCAGGGCCTTCTGGCCCTGGCCGCGGCCGGCCATGGCCATGGCCGGCCATGGCCCGACCATGGCATTTTTTCCTTGACCGGCCATGGCCCTTTGGCCATGGCCGGTTTCCCCTTTCATGGGTGGCCGCACACCCCCGCCGGAGGGGGTTGCCGCGATGGTTATTGGCCGTAGCCAACCCCCTCCGCATGGGGAGGGGGGGTGCATGGCCTTCATAACCCATTTGGTCATGGTGCACATGCACAAAAAAATTCATCTTCCCCGATGGGAATAAGCACCACCTTCTTCTCCGATGAAGCACCCGTTCGTCGAGGAAGTAGTTGTCCTCCAATGGCCGTGTGCCAAAAAATGAACCAACTTTAAAAAATTCGTAAACTACGCGCTCCACATGAAGAGAGCGCCCATTCCCTATGAATGGAGACTCAGCATTCATGAAGAGAGCGAGTTTGACGATATGAACGGTCGGTTCTTCCCGTCACGGAGAGTTCCTGCCATATCCATAATGACAGAAGACCCTAACGTGAAAAGAACAACCGCTGGGTTCTCTCCATCACGAAGCGTTCCTACCATATCCGTAATGGTAGGATACCCATCCGTGAAAAAGACAACGACTCGTTCATAGTTTCTCCGGGGCGAACCCGTATGGCTCTGATACCAATGTAGGATCCTGTCCAAAACAGAGTTAGGATCGATAATATGAAGTTTAGACTTACGCTTGCGTATGCGGCACGGTAGTCTACGAACTTCGCCTTCGGATTCGCCACAACGGATCGAGTCTTCTCACGAACGGAGTAAGGCTACTAATCCACAATCTAAATCTCTACTTTAGATTAAGAACTTGGATAAGAGGGAGAGAAAGGATTTCTGCAGAGCTTCGCTAGGATGAAGATGCATGCATGAATTTCATGCAAAAGGTGTAAGGAAAATGGCTACCCTTGGGTCTTATTTATAGCCCCCAAGGTAGTTATTTTAGGGTAAGTTGTTCCTTTGGAACAACTTAATTAAGGTGTACCATGATACATGGCGCATTATGAGCTTAAGTTGTACCATATGCATGGTACAACATAAGCTTAAGATATTCCCCCTTTATTAGCCATATGTCGCATGCACTTATGCATATATAATGCGACTTTTCCACTCATCCAGAGATCCTCTCCGCAAGGGAACATATTCCCTTTGCACACGACTTCGTGTACGCGACGTTCGAGGTCCGTATTCCCTCGTACATTCCCCACAAGGGTGTATAAACGTCTTCCATATCCAACAGGGCTCAACACAGGGAAATTGCTGTCAAAATCGCAGTCAGCCAACTCCTCCATGGGGACTGAACTATCCCGTAACCCACCCAAGCCAACATCAGACTCTTCAGCATAAATACACAGGGGGTCATCATCAATTCCTACAGCAGGAGAGGGTCTTAAGTTCTCAGCGGCAGGGACCAAAGCAGTGAAGGCAGTCCCACACACAGCTGAAGCCGCAACAAAGGAGTGACAGTTTGCGGGAGTTGCAGCAATCGGTGTCGAGCAGTGAAAGTTGGCAGGGAGGTCGATGCTTCCAGTAATGGCAGGCGGCCGAGGCAATGTTACCACATGGGAGGGGGAGCTGCTCATCGCGGGAGTGACGGCAGGCCTCAATGGGGAGTGCACGACCTGGGCCGGAGAAGTCCGTTGCTGGGCGACAATTAGGGGGTCGCATTTCACAGGAGGGGTAGAGTGGGCAGCGGCTTCCGTCGGGAGCACATCATGGGCGGGGGTCTGAACACCAGGCTTCGAATGGAGCGGCTATGTGCCCTGAGCGGTGGACTACACACCAGCGCAAGGGGGGACCCAGCAGCGAAGGTTGATTGCGGCATCAGCTGGCCAACAAGAAGAGGGGACTGCACGCCAGGAGGAGGATGCACCGTTGCAGACTGAACAGGAATTTGAAATTTAGGGGGGACGGTCACAGTGCAGCAGGCCGAGGTGGTAGCTCCATCGGAACAGGGAGGATCAGACGGGATGGAAACAACCGTCTGTGGAGGTATAACGAGTCGCGAAGGGGACTCGCATTGGGAGAGATCGTGTCCAAAGCATCGACAATGGGCACACAGGGGTGGAATTTTCTCGTATTCAACGGCAACCGGGATGATGGACCCGTCAGCTAGACGTGCCGAAATGGAGGACGGGAAGGGCGATAAAGCGTCCATCTCAACAAAGCACCTAGCGAAGGACAGCCGGGAGGCATGGGCAGTGGGAGCATCGGAGAATAGAGGCCGCCCCAAAATGCTAGCGAGCTTCCCGAGGATGAAGGGAGACCAAAATTGGATCGGTAGATGCGGGAATCGAATCCAAATCGGCACTGAGAAAAGCAGGTCCCTATCAAGACCGATATCGGGGGCCCAATGCCTAAGAACGAGAAGGCGTTCGTCCAGAAGCCAAGGGCCGCCATTGATGATTTCGTCACAGTCATCGCCGATGGTAAACTTGAAGAAGAAGAAGCCATTTTCCCGCGAGTGAATATGGACCTCACCCTTAGTTTTCCACGCCCGTCCCACCCAGGACGTGAGTTGACCGTAGAACAGCCTCTGGCCCACAAAGTAACCAACCAATGTGTGTGCCCAGCACCCAGCCGCCTGCGGGATATCTACGGGCGAAATGTCCACAAAAAATCCCCCATCGACCAAGGATGGAGGCGAGAACGCCAGCTCATAATTTGGGACGGCGCAGGGGGCGCAGATTGAGCTGAAGGAAGTGGATGTCACGTACAACGAGCGAGGAATCTGGGGAGCAGCTCTTTGAGACAATCCATCAAGCACCTGGCGGTCGTCGGTGTTAGTACTAGCGGAAGGGGGAAAACGGGATGCACCACCACCCGGAGGCTCAGAGGGGCAACCAACCCGTCGACCACCCCTAGGACGGGTCAGGGTACGACCACCATCCCGTCGTTGGCGGTAGTCAACATCAATAGGTCGTCTGTCCTGTTGATTCCTGCGGCGACGGCTAGCTACAGCAGTCCACGGGTTTGAGGGGTCATCACCGTTCGCTGATTTGGCAGCAGGGATGAAGGAGGAAGTGGACGATAACGGGAACTGGGGGCTCTAGATCGTCGCAGCTCCTGAGGATGAAGCAGGCTGGGCAATGGGATTTGGGTGGGGTGCCGCGATGGAGGATGAAGACGCCATGGGTGCCGGGAGCACTCAGATGGGTGAGCGTTGCTAGGGGCCGGAGCCCCAGCAGCCAGTCACGGCAAGTATTGCTGAAGGAGACACAAAATCGCCGGAGAGACACAAAATCGCCGGAGAGAGATGATTATATATATATATATATGTATATATATATATATATATATACTAGTCATAACCCGTGCCCATAGGGCACGGCGAAGGTTGTCTCCCGAGTGCGAAACCGAGGAGGACAGTCAGTGCACGGGTGAAATGGTGACATGATAATCATCTCCCAAATGCGTTTTTATTCCTCCAATTAAGACATTTTTTTTTCAAATGGGAGATCATTATTTTTGGCATTCAGTAAGGTAGCTTGTTATCATTCCTATACAACCATATCAAAGAAAATCTAACCTTAGGGAATTGTGTTGCTATCTGTATGTTTCCGCCCAACGTTTACTGTAAACTACCATTAAAACAGGATTGGAAAGAAATTATATCAATTAAGCGTGTGTCCTCTTAATTGAGCGATATCAATTAAGCGTGTGTTCTCTTGATAACATCCCTCTTTTATAATATATATATCTCTTATCCAATTTCTCTTGTCCAATATCTCTTATCCAATTTCTCTTGATAACATCCCTATTTTATAATATAGATATCTCTTATCCAATTTCTCTTGTCCAATATCTCTTATCCAATTTCTCTTGATAACATCCCTCTTTTATAATATAGATATCTCTTATCCAATTTCTCTTGTCCAATATCTCTTATCCAATATCTCTTGATAACATCCCTCTTTTATAATATAGATTTCTCTTGATAACATCCCTCTTTTATAATATAGATATCTCTTATCCAATTTCTCTTGTCCAATATCTCTTGTCCAATTTCTCTTGATAACATCCCTCTTTTATAATATAGGTATCTCTTATCCAATATCTGTTGTCCAATTTCTCTTGATAACATCCCTCTTTTATAATATAGATATCTCTTATCCAATTTCTCTTGTCCAATAACTCTTGTCCAATTTCTCTTGATAACATCCCTCTTTTATAATATATATATATATATATATATATATATATATATATATATATAGAGGAAAATTTTCAAATGAGAACATTTCGCACCGTGCGAAAATGTTTTTATCTTTTTTTTGAAATTTTTTTTCAAAATTTTTTTTTCCACCCTCATTATATGTTGTTATACCCCCCTCAAAAAATAATGGTTGAGAAATAATGTCATTTGGCCTTCGATCATGCCATTTCATCAAATTCGCACGTTTTGAGACCGTTAAATTTGTAACGGGTGGATGGGTGCTCTAATGCCCAACGGGTTCACCCATTATTTTCCCTGGGGTATATAATTGTATGGATTAAACATCAAAAAAAGAATTTTTGAAAAAAAAATTTCAAAAAAATAAAAAAAAAGTTTTCGCACGGCTTTCGCACGGGATTTTTCGCACCCGAAGATTGCCATATATATATATATATATATATATATATATATATATATATATATATATATATATATATATATATATATATATATATATATGGGCTTGGCCCACGAGAGGGTGTCCCAGTGGTAAGTCATTCCGCTCCAAAGCCAAGGGGTGTGGGGTTCGAGGCCTATGGCCGCCGTGACTTGGTAATTATTGTGGAATTTGTTGTGGAATTATTTACCCTGGGCTACATCTCCCCTCTCGGACTTATCCGGGGGCCGTTGGGGGCACAGCGGTTTCCCCCCAGTTTGCATAGTCTCGGCCGGGCTCTCGCCTTACCCTCCTAAAAAAGCCAAAGGCAGGGGGAGGGGGTTGGGGATTTTTCTGGGTTGTCAAAAAAAAATATGGGCTTGAGGGAGAAAACACCAAATATGGGTGAACCCTAGGGGGATTTGACATCCGATCGGCTCGTGACAAAAAGTTCTATTGTTCTGAAAACGTTGAATTTGTAACAATCGAATCGAGGGTAAAATAGCGTTGGATTCACTTGATTTTTGGTATGTTCATCATCCATAATAAGTATATCAAGATGAACGGGGGTGATTATTGGAAAAAAGATTCGAAATTGAAGTTTTATTAGGACGGCGTAGGAAATTTCCTACACCGAATGCTCATATCCCTTTATATATATATACTAGTTATTACCCGTGCCCATAGGGCACGGTTTATTTAATGGCTGAGTTTTTCTCCCCCAAAAATTTCAAGTTCCCCCAAATTTCAAGTTTTCCCACAAAATTTCAAGTTTCCCCCCAAATTTAAGTTTTCCCCCAAAATTTAAGTCCCCCTAAAATTGTCATTACCACCTAGGACAAACTTGCCACGTAGGACAAAGCTTTGTCCTAGTAGGATAAGATTCAAAATTTTCATAGAACTGGAAATAAAATGGCCGGAAGGGGTTAGAATAAAAAGTGTGGGTGTGTGTGTGTGGGGAGGGTCCATAGGCAAAAATACAAAAACTGGGGTTGTATGTGCAAAATTCCCCACCTTCTCTTTTATCCCTCAAAATCTCATCTCTTATATTTTCTCTTATTCAATTTCCCTGTTTTATATAATATATATCCAAATTCTCTTATCCAATTTCTCATGTCCAAATTCTCTTATCAATTTCTCTTGATAACATCCGTCTTTTATATAATAGATATGTATATATGTATATATATATGTATATATATTTTGAAAGGTAAAGAAACTATATTAAGTAATGTACAGAGTATAATTAGGGTCCCTGCTATGAGAGAGAAGGGAGCGGACACAAGTGTTCCTAGGGTGACTCCTTAGATTAAATCTAAGGAGTCGCCACCATTTTCCCTCATATCCCACAATTTTTTTGGATTTTATTTTTCATGGGGTGGTTGTTCACCTCATGGATGATCAACATACCAAAAATCAAGGCATTCCAATACTTTTAGAGCCCCCATCTACTCCTTGCAACTTCAACGGTCTGAAAACGTGCTGAAAAATCATGAAGTTGCAAGTGGTAGATGGGGGCTCTAAAAGTATTGGAGTGAATTGATTTTTGGTATGTTGATCATCCATGAGGTGAACAACAACCCCATGAAAAAAAATTCCGAAAAAAAATGTGGGATATGGGGAAAATGGAGCCGACTCCTTAGATTGAATCTAAGGAGTCACCCTAGGAACACTTTACCCATATATATATATATATATATATATATATATATATATATATATATATATATATATATATATATATATATATATATATATATGGGTAAAGGGATCCTAAGGTGCCTCCTTAGATTCAATCTAAGGAGGCGCCCCCATTTCCCCTCATCTCACACATTTTTTTTGAATATTTTTTTCATGGGTTTATTGTTCACCTCATGGATGATCAACATACCAAATTTCAAGGGATTCCAATACTATTTGAGCCACCATCTATCCCTTGCAACTTCGTGGGGTTTTAAGCACGTTTTCAAACCGTTGAAGTTGTAAGTGGTAGATGGTGGCTCAAAAAGTATTGGAATCCCTTGAAATTTGGTATGTTGATCATCCATGATGTGAACAACAAACCCATGAAAAAATATTTCCAAAAAAATTGTAGGAGATGTGAGGAAATGGGGGCGCCTCCTTAGATTTTCATCTAAGGAGGCACCTTAGATCCCCTTTTTCCTATATATATATATATATATATATATATATATATATATATATATATATATATATATATATATATCTGTGTGTGTGTGTATATATGTATGTATGTATGTATGTATGTATGTATGTATGTATGTATGTATGTATATGCCCACGAGAGGGTGTCCTAGTGGTAAGTCATTCTGCTCCAAAGCCATGGGGTGCGGGGTTCGAGGCCTATGGCCGCCGTGACTTGGTAATTGTTGTGAAATTTGTTGTGGAATTATTTACCCTGGGGCTATATCTCTCCTCTCAGACTAACCCGGGGGCCGTTGAGGGCACGGCGGTCACCCCCCAGTTTGCATAGTCTCGACCGGGCTCTCGCCTTACCCTCCTAAAAAAGCCAAAGGCAGGGGGAGGGTGTTGTGGATTTTTCTGGGTTTTCATATATATATATATATATATATATATATATATATATATATATATATATGGATTAATGTAGAGCAGGTGGCACCTGATCTAATGGATCAGGTGCAAGACACAAAAAGGTGGGACCCAGCGAGTACAAGCCCATGTGGGGGCTTGTACCCACCTTTTTTGTGTCTAGCACCTGATCCATTGGATCAGGCGCCACCTTTTCTACATTAAATCCATATATATATTTGTTGTGGAATTATTTACCCTGGGGCTATATCTCCCCTCTCGGACTAACCCGGGGGCCGTTGAGGGCACGGCGGTCACCCCCCAGTTTGCATAGTCTCGACCGGGCTATCGCCTTACCCTCCTAAAAAAAGCCAAATGCAGGGGGAGGGGGTTGGGGATTTTTCTGGGTTTTCATATATATATATATATATATATATATATATATATATATATATATATATATATATAGAGGTTAATGGGCCAATGCTGACAGCGCTGGAAATTTTTCCAGCGCTGTCCACATTTTGGGGGAGATAAAAGTATTTTTTTTTGAAAATTTTTTTTGCAGTATTTAGATATATGTGTTAGGAAGCTCCCCACAAAATTTCAGCTCGATCCGACACCGTTTGAGCCTCCGTTCATCGATTTCAAAAACATTACGCAAAACTGTGGACAGATTTGCGTAACGTTTTTGAAATCGATGAACGGAGGCTCAAACGGTGTCGGATCGAGCTGAAATTTTGTGGGGAGCTTCCTAACACATATATCTAACTACTGAAAAAAAAATTTTCAAAAAAAAAATACTTTTATCTCCCCCAAAATGCGGACAGCGCTGGAAAAATTTCCAGCGCTGTCAGCTCTTCTCCATTTTTCACACACACACACACACACACACACACACACACACACACATATATATATGGATTTAATGTAGAAAAGGTGGCGCCTGATCCAATGGATCAGGTGCTAGACACAAAAAAGGTGGGAAGTACAAGCCCCCACATGGGCTTGTACTCGCTGGGTCCCACCTTTTTGTGTCTTGCACCTGATCCATTGGATCAGGTGCCACCTGCTCTACATTAAATCATATATATATATATATCTATATAAAATAACAGTTCTCTCTCTCTTTCTTTTAGTGAGAGAAGCTCCGGCGATTAGGGCTTTGTGGTTTTGGCGATCGTCGCCGGCCGCCTTCGCGGCTGGTCTCGGCGAAGCGTCGACCAGTGGCTAGAGAGATCTTGTCTTAATCTATGAGTGTCATCGTTGGCGATTGGAGATCGGTTCTTACGAGCTGATTCGATTCCTGAAATTAGTTCGAGTTCTTGATTTCGATTCGAACGGGCGATTGGAGATCGATCTGAGCTCCGAGCTCGTGGATCTTCGGGATCGGAAGGGGAATCCGTTCTACCTCTGGCGCTTGGATCAGATTGGCAGATCAAGATCTCATTTGAGATCTTGATCCGTGGGTAAGGATTCTCACTTTCGAGATATTGTTTCTGATCGAGTGGTTTTTGAGCTCCGTTTTTCTTGTTTGTTTCTGAACGATCGGAGAGGCGGTTCGTGTCTCTAAAGCTCTTCTGGAAGAGGAACTCAGATCGGAATCATCGATCGTTCTGAGGTTTCGTGGCGATCGGTTGCTTCGATCGCTGCTGGATTAGAGAAGCGGAACATCATTGGATCGGGGCTCCTCAAGACTGGAAGGATCAAGATCTCGCTTCGAGATCTTGATCCGACGGTGAGACGATTAACCTTGATCCTGTGTTTCTTACTGCTTGTTTGAGGATTTGATTCCTTCGCATGTTTGTACTGTGGTTGCAATCTTGATGATGGGAGGCGATCCTCAGAGTTCTAAGCCAAGTCATTGCAATAGAGGTGAGAAGCATGTGGCGAATCCTGCTGCTGATGCTGGGGGACCTAATGTTACGACTGGGGTCTGGCAAGTGGGTAACCGTAAGAAATTGGGAGTGGACAGAGGGAAGTCTGTGACGTTTGATAATAGAAGAAGGACCATGGGCAATCAGGATGGTGGAAGGGGAGATGGTTCCAACAGGAATCAAGCCAGACCGGAGAAGAAGAGCTTCAATGGTGCCAAGGCATTTGAAAGAAGAGCGCTGAGGCCCACGGTGAAGGTAGTCATTAATCCCCTGGAAACTAAGCTTTCGTGGCTGGAAGTTTGCTCTAATAGGAGGAGGATTGCGGAATCTTTGGAGATGGCGTTTGTCCCCCCTGTGAGTGACGATGAGGGATCTGCATATGCTCTTGTACCTAAGGACCTCATTGCTGAAGCTGAGAAGGGTTGGGAGCATACTTTGATTGGGTATGTTCTTGGAGACGTGCCGTACTTTGGGCAGATTAGATCTTGGGCGGAGAGGAGCTGGACGAAGCAAGGTCTCTCTATCTACTCTAGAGCGAACGGATTCTTCTTCTTCAGATTCCAGAGTAAAGAAGACCCTGAGGTGGTTCTCTGCGGTGGTCCGTGGATGTTCTCCGGGAGATTAGTTATTCTTCAGCGATGGTTGCCGAGCTTCAGATACGATAAGGACATGCTGTCTTCTGTCCCGGTATGGATCCAATTTCCGCAACTTCCTCTAAATCTTTGGTCGTTATCGATTCTCAATAGGATTGCTAGTGTTATCGGGAACCCGATCAGCTTGGACAGAGCTACGACGACGCTAGATAGGCTGGCCTATGCAAGATGTCTAGTTGAGATATCGGCTGCGGAGGAAGTGCCAGACTCTGTTATGGTGCAAGTTGCGTGGGGGGGGGGGATGCATTCAGAGTCATGGTCAAAGTCGAAGGGAAGCCTCCACGATGCGGGAAATGTAAGTGTTTTGGACATTCAGATGAGCAATGCTGTGGAAAACAGGCCCCTATGGAAGCAGGGGATGTATCGCGGAGCAAGTCGGACGAGGTAGGAAAGGAGAAGAAAGATGAACGGAATGGGACCATGGATGCTGGAAACCCTATTGGTACTGGGGGAACCCATTGAGCATGCGGAGTATCGCGGATATGGGGGAGAGAGAAGAGCAGCCGTTTGTTTACACTGCTGAGCATTGTATGGGGGGATGAGGGTGTTAACGTGGTGAGGAATCTGGAAAATGTTGAGAAAGCAGGGGACCCTGTAGAGGGTGATGTAAATATGGTTAATATGGCTTGTAATGTGGGGGGCAATGAGCAGCAAGCTGTGCACAGTAATGATGTGAGAGGGAGTGGGATTGTAATTAGGAACTAGATGAGCCTAGTTCGGAAAATTGTATCGAACAGCTAGCTGCGTCTAGCAAGGAAGGAAGGCGAGAAAATTTTGTTGAGCTAGCTGTGACTAGCAGGAAGAGTAGCAATGGGGGGCTAGCTGCGCCTAGCACGTCGAAGAAAAGTGGTGTGATTGAAGCTGCTAGTAGTATGGGGAGTAAGAAGAGGCCTGTAGGAGGAGGATGTAGCACAGGTAATAATGAGCATAGTGGGATAACTTGGATGGAGGCTGGGCAGCTGAACGAGCACTCGCCCGCCCCATCTCAGCAATCTAAGGGGGGAACATTATCAGGACTCCCATGCGTATTAAAACTAGGAAGCCCACTCGGGTTGCTAGTTTCTATGGCATACTACCCAAATCCAATACGCTCAGCAATTCTGAGCGTCCGCCCTCATCACACGATAACATCATACCCAATGACGACTGTGAGGAATTCTCTGAGTCCGATTCTGATAGACCTGATGTAATCACAGTCCTTAACAAAGAATGGGTTCTAGAGGAGGGTGAGATTGAACAGGAAATGTTAGGCAAAAGCAGCAGAGGGGGTAAGATCAGAAACAGAATAATTAGTAATGCGTCGATGGGGTCCCGGCGTAGCTCCAGGTTGAATGGAGACTCCACTTTGGGTTGATGTCTGTGGTCGTTTGGAACACCAGGGGACTTAACAATATTGTGAGAAGGCGAGAGCTCAAAGATAGAGCTAGGAGATATAACCCCTCTCTTGTGGGGCTTCTGGAGACTAAAGTTGTGGAGGAGAATGGCCAGCGAATATCGAAATGTTTTCCCAAATCCTGGAGCTCTGTGGACAATCGCACCCACCATAGAAATGGTCGCATTGTGATAGTATTGAATCCAGAGATTTGGTCTTGCGTTGTGGAAAGTATGGAAGCTCAGTACCTATCTATTCGTTGTATTAATGCGGCAGGGTTTGTTATGATGTTTACGGTGGTCTACGCATTTAATATAGTTCGGGAGCGGGTTCAGTTGTGGGAAGCTATAGTTTCTACTTCGAGGAAGTATATGGGGGTTCCGTGGTTGATAAGTGGCGACTTCAATTGTGTTCGTTATGCGAAGGACAAAATTGGCGGGAGGCCGATTGACTACAAATCTGTAGGGGAATTCAACAATTGTATTAATGACAGTGCGCTCATGGAGATAAAGACCACTGGCAATCCTATCAGCTGGGTCAATAGGAGTGTGGGATCCTTCCGTATTGCTGCCAAGCTAGACAGGACGTTGTGTAATGATGTGTGGGTGCATGATTTACCTTACTCCTTTTGTGAGTACATTGATGCGGGAACAAGCGACCATTCGATGATGCTGATTCACTTGCATTCCAAGATGGACTCGGTCCCTAAGCCATTCAGATTCTTTAACTCCTGGGTTCACTTGGCAGATTATATGAAATGTTTAGAGGCGGGTTGGCGTATTGAAGTTAGCGGTACCCCGCTGTATGTTGTTGTCTCTAAGCTTAAATCACTCAAGGCCATCTTCAGAGAGCTGGGGAAGGAGGTTGATAGTCAGTATAATGTGGGGAGAATACAAGCCGAACTCGCTATGGTTCAGAAGGATCCGAATATATTGACCGATGTTATGCTGCAGATCAAGGAACGTGAGCTCATTGATAAGCTAACTAATGCCATTAAAATAGAGGAGAGTAATATGAGACAGAAGTGTAGACAGAATTGGCTAAAGCTGGAGGACCGGAATACAAAATTATTCTACACTGCCATGAGGGCCAGGCAAAGCCGCAACAACCTGAACCATCTCATTAACTCTGATGGATCCATGGATAATTCCATGGATAAGCTTAAGCAAGAGGCTCCCAAGTTCTTTGAGAAACTCTATAACCAGGATCATTATTGGTCTGTTTTTCTTAGACTAACCCCGGATAGGAAATTGTCGCTGGAAGCTGCTAGTTGGATTGAGCGGCCTATTTCTGCTAAAGAGGTTAGAAAGGCAGTTTTTCTTATTGGTGAGGATAAGGCCCCTGGGCCTGATGTCTTCAATGGTTGTTTCTATCAAATTTCCTGGGGGGTTAGTGGTGAGGAGGTGACAAATGCAGTGCTATCTTACTTTAGTACCACGAGGATGCTCCGACAGATTAATCACACTTTCCTAACTCTGGTACCCAAGAGCTCTAATGCCTCTGGTCTGGGGGATTATAAACCTATCGCTTGCTGCACCGTACTTTACAAGATTATCAGTAAGGTGCTTTGTAATAGACTGAAGATTATGGTCTTGGAGTTAATCTCGCCTAACCAGGCTGCTTTTATCAAGGGCAGGTTATTAGCTGATTGCGCTCTTCTGGCACATGAACAGATAATGGATTTCAGTAATCCGATGGGTAGTAGGACATGTCTCAAGCTTGACCTTCGCAAGGCCTTTGAGAGTGTGAACAGAGAGTTCATTTATTATATGATGCATAGAATGGGGTTCAAGAGTAAATTCATAGGATGGATATGTGAATGCATCTCTACTCCTTCCTTCTCAGTGATGATTAATGGCTCCCCGCACGGATTTTTTCATTCTAGCAGAGGACTCAGGCAAGGAGATCCACTATCTCCTTATCTCTTTGTTATTGTTATGGAGGCTTTCTCTCTATTGATGGCTAGAACTGTTGCTGAAGGGATGGTGCATCCTATGAAGAGAAGCGAGGGTATTAGTACACATCTATTGTTCGCTGACGACCTATTAGTCTTCTGCAAAGCTAATACTAGATCATTTGAGGGGTTGAGGAAGCTACTTGGCATTTTTCAGTCTTTCACAGGTCTGGAGGTAAACTGGGGTAAAAGTGCTGTGATTTTCAGTAAATGGGCCAAGGATACTGAGATGTTAGCTGGCATTTTGGGGATTAGGAGGATGACCGGCCTCTATACCTATTTGGGTCTCCCCCTCTCATCACATTATCCTAAAGCATCTATGTTTGAAAAGTTGGTTGACAGATGCAAGAAGCGGTTGCAAGGATGGGCTTCTTCTTTACTCTCTATTTCTGGTCACTTCGAGCTTGTCAGATCAGTTATCTACGGTATGGTATCTTTTTGGCTGCAGGCTTTTCGTATACCCAAAACTGTGATAAAATCGATCAATGCTGTTTGCAGGAGATTCATATGGGGGAAAGCTTCTTTCTGCAGATGGAAGGAAGCTTGTAGGCCCAAGGAGGAGGGAGGGATATGGCTCCGGTATCTTATCGATCTGAAAATTGCCCATGGGAGTCGGTTGACATGGCGTCTGCTTACTCATGATGAAATGTGGGCCAAATGCATGAGGAAATAGTATTTTACGGAGGCATGCTTCTTTAGAGAGAAGAGTCTCCCTACCCATTCGGGTACTTGGAAATTTATTCTCTATTGCCGCAAGTATTCGCAGAATATCATTGGGAGGAGGGTTAGAGATGGTCGATCCACCCTAGTTTGGTATGATAGTTGGCTGCCAGGTGGTCCCCTATATGTCTCATATGAGGTGCCTGAGGGGGAGGAGGGGAGAAGAGTCTGTGATTACTGGGATATGGGGAGATGGATGGACGATGAGAGGACCCTGCCTCTTAAGGGGGTTCTATCACAGGCGATGCTCACCTGAGGTGAGGATGGCTGGGTATGGAAGCTGGGGCGTACATGCACTCTGAGGAATGCTTGGGATGGGGTGCGTACTAGACATCCCAGGTTCCCTTACTACAGTTTTGTTTGGTTTAAAGGTCATAATCCTAAGATGGCGATTACTCTCCTTCGTGGTATCCATCGCAAGCTTCTTACCCGTGATGTGCTAGCTAGCTGGGGGATTGTAGCTTCGTCTGGTTGCAAGCTGTGCAAGGATGATGTGGGAGAGAGTGTGGATCACATCTTTTTTGAGTGCAGATACTCGAGGCACATTCTGAGCAACAGCCTGGACAGATTGGGCGCATTGAGGAGCAGGTGCCCTATTCGCTCATTGAGGTTTGTGAGTTGCTTAATGCCAGATATAGGAGGGGAGATAATATGAGTATGCTGGCCAAGGCAGTCTTAGCTGCAATTGTATGGCACATCTGGAGAGAGCGTAATAGGAGGATATTTGAGAGGGAGGAATCCCCTGCAGACCGTATACTTGTAGATATTACCGCTAACATCAGGATTATCCTTAGATCCATAGACAGAGACCACACATCTGATCTTCGTCCCCTTAATAACTGGGGGATTACTCAGGTGGTGGCTGGAGTGTGATTTTTAGAGCATTCCTTTTTTGTATATAGTGGGTTCTAGGTATGGTCAGGGGGGCAGTAATTGAGGATGACGACGCTTGTGCCCTATCTCCTCTTTACTTTCTTCTCTGGCCCTGTTTAGGCCCATGTACAGATTTTTGATTCAATATAGATACTCATTTACTCTTCAATATATATATATATACACACACACACCCAAAAATGTACCTAAGAACTTGCGCAGGCAGAATTACCTGCGCACGACCCCTCTGTTCGGGGTTTGTATGTATTTGTTTTTGAAGTTTTTTTGAAGTAGTTAGATATACTTGTTATGCAGCTCTCCACAAAATTTCAGGTCAATCCAACACCGTTTGAGCCTCCATTCATCGATTTCAAAAATGTTGCGCAATTCTGGACAGTTTTGCGCAACGTTTTTGAAATCGATGAACGGAGACTCAAACGGTGTTGGATTGACCTGAAATTTTATGGGGGGCTGCATAACAAGTATATCTAACTACTGCAAAAAAATCAAAAACAAATACTTACAAACCCCGAACAGAGGGGGTGTTCGCAGGTATTTCTGCCTGCGCATGTGCGCAGGCACATTTCCCTCATATATATATATATATATATATATATATATATATATATATATATATATATATATATATATATATATATATATATATACTAGTCATTACCCGTGCCCATAGGGCACGGTTTATTTAATGGCGGAGTTTTTGCCCCCACAAATATCAAGTTCCCCAAAATTTAAAGTTTTCCCACAAAATTTAAAGTTTCCCCCCAAATTTAAGTTTTTCTCCAAAATTTAAGTCCCCCCCAAATTGTCATTGCCACCTAGGACAAACTTGCCATGTAGGACAAAGCTTTGTCATAGTAGGATAAGATTCAAAATCTTCAAAGGACTGGAAAAAAATTTTCGTAAAGGGGGGGGGGAGAATAAAAAGTGTGGGTGGGGGTCTCTTATCCCATTTCTCTTGATAACATCCTCTTTTATATAATAGATATCCAAATTCTTTTATCCAAATTCTCATGTCGAAATTCTCTTATCCAATTTATCTTGATAACATTCCTCTTTTATATAATAGATATCCAAATTCTCTTATCCAATTTCTCATGTCCAAATTCTCTTATCCAATTTCTCTTGATAACATCCCACTTTTATATAATGGATAATAGATATCCAAATTCTCTTATCCAAATTCTCATGTCCAAATTCTCTTACCCAATTTTTCCTGATAACATCCTTCTTTTATATAATAGATAGCCAAATTCTCTTATCCAATTGCTCATGTCCAAATTCTCTTATCCAATTTCTCTTGATAATATCCATCTTTTATATAATAGATATCCAAATTCTCTTACCAATTTCTCAGGGCCAAATTCTCTTATCCAATTTCTCTTGATAACATCCCTCTTTTTTTATAATAGATATCCAAATTCTCTTATCCAATTTCTCATGTCCAAATTCTCTTGATAACATCCCTCTTTTATATGATAGATAATAGATATCCAAATTCTCTTATCCAATTTCTCATGTCCAAATTCTCTTATCCAATTTCTCTTGGTAACATCCCTCATTTATATAATAGATATCCAAATTCTCTTATCCAATTTCTCATGTCCAAATTCTCTTATCCAATTTCTCTTGATAACATCCCTCTTTTATATAATAGATATCAAAATTCTCTTGTCCAATTTCTCAGGTCCAAATTCTCTTATCCAATTTCTCTTGATAACATTACTCTTTTATATAATAGATATCCAAATTCTCTTGTCATACATATATATATGTATGTATGTATATATATATATGTGATTATAAACGTTTCTCTCTCATTATTTTAGTGAGAGAAGCTCTGGCGACTTAGAGGAGGAGTGAGGCGGTTGTCGCCGTCCACCTCTGCGGCGGAGGCGGAGCTTCTTCTGGCCTGAGCGATCGGCGTCTTGCTGAAGGCTGCGCGAGAGTTGGATTCTTGGTCGCTCGTCCGTTGCAAGTTCTTTCGTTACCTCTTCGATTCGTTCGTGTTATCGTCCTTGAGTCGCTTGGAGATCTGAAGGTTTTCGAGAGCTGATCGTGATCGCCTTCCCAGATCTGAAGGCTGTTCTGTGCGGATCTTGTGGAGTGGTCACATCGGGCTCGGATCGGGATCTAGGAGTAGATCCTGATCCGGCGGTGAGTCCCCTTTGTTTGAATCTCCTTCCTCAGCTCGATTATTGACAGATCTGCCTTAGATCTAACCCCTGGGTTGTTTTTCTTTGCTGGATCGAGAAAGTTTTAGATCGGATCTGATCCTGGCCTATTTGATCGGCGTGGTCCTTGACTACTTGATCCTGGCCTATTTTGGTGTTTCTCCTTGATCTTGTTCCGAGGATCAAGCGGCGACTGGTTGTCTTGTTCGGATCGAGAACTCAGGCGGAGTTCTTGATCCACGTGGTGAGTGGCTCCTTCATCTCTCTGTCTAGTTTCTCCTGAACCAAATCTTTGATTCTCTAATTGTCCTTCTTTGGCATGGCTGACGGGGAGAATGATGGTCCTCGTGCCCAAGGGGACTGGCGAATGGTGAATAGAAGGAAGCCGAATAATGTGGCTGTGCCCAAGGGGAAGGGGGCTAGAGATGATGGTCCTCGTGCTCCCTATGCTCAGGGGAGAGTTGGTGGCCCGATGCATGAGAATCCTCGTGTTGCAGGAAATAGGAAAGCTGTCGAGCGAAGGATGATGAGGCCATCTGTCGAAATCAAGATCAATCCGCTGGCTACCAAGCAGTCGTGGTTGGACGTCTGCACAAGCAAACGAAAAATGTCTGATGCTCTTGAAATGAACTTTGTCCCACCGGTGCTTGATGAAGCAGGGGTCCCCTTTGCTGTTCTCTCGCAGGATATTATTGACGAAGCTGCGAGGAACTGGGAGAACACTCTTGTTGTGTATGTCCTCGGTGATGCTCCATTTTACAGCCAGTTGAAAGCTTGGGCTACTCGAACTTGGAAGAAGCAAGGTATGATGATATTCTCCCGTGACAATGGTTTTTTCTTCTTCCGATTCAAGGACAGAGTTGATTGTGACGCCGTGCTATTTGGGGGGCCGTGGATGTTTGATGGGCGGCTCGTCATGATTCAGCGCTGGGCTCCGGACATGGGGTATGATAGAGACATGCTCACCTCCGCCCCCCTGTGGGTTCAGCTCCCCAGTCTACCGTTGAAGTTTTGGTCGCTGAAGATCCTTAATATCATAACCAGTGTTATCGGAGATCCAATATGCTTGGATATGGCCACAGCAACAATGGAGAGGATGAGCTATGCTAGGTGCTTGGTGGAGGTCTCGGCGGAACATGAACTTCCTCAGACGGTTACGGTGCAAGTTGAAGATGGAGAATATTTTGACATTGCTGTCAGATACGAAGGATCCCCACCAAGATGCATAAATTGCAAATGTTTCGGCCATCTTGCACATCAATGCTGCTTGATGCCCAGGGGAGTGAAGGGTGCTGCGAGCTTGGATAATGTAAGTCTCCCTACCCCTTCGATTCCTTCTACTTCTGCTCTGTATATGGGGGATAAGGATGAGGGGTTGGGGCGTCAGGTGGATGATCACCGTAGTAAGCAGCATGAGGGGGGACCTGTTGGGGATATTCATGGGGGTGATTCACGTTTTATAAAAATTAGAGGTAAACGTAATAGTGATGCTGAAGGTAATGGTGAGGATTGTAAGGCTGCTGTAGGCTTCGGTGAGGCATCACGTGTTATGGAACCTATTGAGGTGTGTATTGAGAGTGTAATACAGGGAGAGGTTGTATTAGCTGATGATACCACTGTAATGAAGGGGGATGTAATCAATATGAAGGGCGAAGAGGCCATTGTCAAAGCAGTTCATGTCACTGCTAGGAGGGACTATGTCAAAACGCTGGCTGCGCCCAGTGTGAGTGAGAATTGTAATAGTGTGGTAGGGGATTGCATTGCCAATGAAGCTGCTCGCTTAAAGCAGGGGGCCCGGGGTGGAGCGGAATATGGGACAGTGATGCCAGATAAAAAGAGGGGGCGAATGGGAGTTCTCTTGGCGGGAATCGTCCGTATGTATAAGCTCGTGAAGCACTGTAAAGAGCTCAAGGGCATCTCGGTGGCTTCAGTCCAGGCCTCTGTAAAATCAATCATGCTCAATGTGGAGGGAGGGGATGATAGAAGGGGGAGTTTGGACGTGACTGAGGTGAACAGGTCCTCAGCTAGTCTTAGAGAAATAGAGATTGACTTTGTACCTAAGCTAGCTGCGACTGGCAATGTTAGAGGAGAAGGTGCTCCTTGTACTCAGATGTATCCAAGTAATGATAATAAAAATGGGGGGTGGGGTCAGGGGTCTCGGACACGGGACGCACGGCTACTAAGGCCTCCACCGCTCGTAGCATGGCGCCATCGCCCAACCACAACCCGTTCAGCGTCCTCTGTTCGGGGAGCACACTGCGGCTTGGTGCCTCGTTGCTTGATAGCAATGATAGCGTTGACTCTGATACTGAACCCATTGACATGACCATTGATAATATAGCTTGGCATGAGGAGCAAGCCGAATTGAAACTTAAAAGCAAAGAACAGAAAAGACAAAAGAGTAAAGGGGGTGCGGTTTCTCCTAAAGGCACCTGCAAAAGCTCTAGGATTAATAAGGCGGTTGAACCCACCCCCTCCTCTATCTAATGACTGTGCTCATTTGGAATACGAGAGGGCTTAATAATGTCGGTAGGCGTCGTGAGCTCAAAGATAAGTTGCGTGCCCACGCTCCCTCCTTGGTTGGGCTGCTTGAAACCAAAGTGTTGGAGGGCAACGCCCAGAGAATCCTTAAATGTTTCCCTAAAAACTGGCTCTCCATTGATAATAGGTGTGCCCATCGCAACGGTCGTATCGTCCTTATGTATAATCCCGACATATGGAAGTGTTGTGTTGATGGGATGTCGGCACAGTATATCTCATTACATTGTGTGAATACGGCGGGGTTCATCACAATGATTACTATCGTCTATGCTTCTAACTCTTATCAAGAGCGGAGAAGCCTCTGGAGAGACATTATGGCCATGGCCAATAAATATAATAACATTCCCTGGATTGTGGGGGGGGGGATTTCAATTGTGTCAGATACGCTATGGACAAGGTTGGGGGTAGAGTGATTGATGGGTTCATGGTGGATGAATTTAATGACTGCATTAACTCCAGTGCCCTCCTTGAGCTCAAAACGGTTGGAAATACCCTGAGTTGGAACAATCGTAGCATCGGGCAAAAGCGTATTTCTGCCACTCTTGACCGGGTTCTATGCAATAGCAATTGGATAGGGATACTCTCATCCTCTTACTGTGAGTATATTGATGGTAGCACTTGTGACCACTCCATTCTTCTCATCCACTCTCATCGGCCCAGGGGTACTGATCCCAAACCATTCAAGTTCTTTAATGCCTGGATTCGTAGTCCTGATTATTCTAATATCCTTAAAGAAAAGTGGCGCATTAGGACCGATGGTTGTCCTATGATACGGCTGGTGGACAAACTTAAACATCTTAAACTTGGGTTAAAGAAGTTTGGTGTGGCTTATAGAGAAGCCAATGATGTGGGTAGAATTCGGGCTGAGCTCATGTCCATTCAGAATGATGTCAATCTGTGCTTATGCCCTGAACTCCAAATACAGGAGCAAGCCCTAATAAAACAGTTAGCTGAGGCTTTGGATGTTGATGAGTCCAACCTCAGGCAGAAAAGCAGACATGATTGGTTGCATCTTGGGGACCGTAATTCACGGTTCTTTTATACTGCCATGAGAGCTCGGCAAAGCCATAATAATCTTGGGCACCTTATATCTAATGATGGGTTGAGCAATAATTCTATTGATCTTCTTAAAGTTGAAGGCCCTAACTTCTATGCGGATCTTTATAACCAGGATGACTATTGGAGAGTTTTCCCTTGCCTCACCGCTAAAAGAATTCTCACAAAAGATGCTGCTTCTTGGGTTGAAAGACCCGTTACTCCTGAAGAGGTTAAAAATACGGTTTTTCAGATAGGGGCTGATAAGGCGCCTGTGCCTGATGGCTTTAATGGGTTTTTTACCAAAACGCGTGGGATGTTATTGGGAAGGATGTCACTATTGCTGTCCTCAATTTCTTCAAATCTGGGAAGATATATCGGCAGATCAATCATACCTTTCTCACGCTTATTCCCAAGAGTACCAATGCTTCTGGGCTTGGTGACTATCGCCCGATTTCTTGCTGCAACGTTTTGTACAAAATAATTAGCAAAATTCTTTGCAATCGTCTGAGTAAAGCTATTGTTGAGCTCATCTCCCCTAACCAAGTTGCCTTCCTTCAAGACCGTCTTCTGGCTGATTGTGCTTTGCTTGCTCATGAGCACATTAGAGGCTTCAACAATCCTATGGGTGCCCGGGCTTGTCTGAAATTGGATCTTCTCAAAGCGTTCGATAGTGTTAACAGAGAATTTGTCTACTTTATGATGCATAGAATGGGCTTCAGTCACAGATTCATTGGCTGGATATGCGAATGCATCTCTACGCCGACCTTCTCTGTTATGATCAATGGCTCCCCTTACGGCATGTTCAATTCTAATAGGGGGCTGAGGCAGGGAGACCCCCTCTCTCCGTACCTTTTCGTGATTGTTATGGAGGCATTCTCCTTGCTCATGGCTAAGTCCATTGCCACTCGCAATATTATGCCTATGAATAGAATGGGGGCTGTCACCCACCTCCTATTTGCTGACGACCTATTGGTTTTTTGTAGAGCCAATGTTAAGTCCTTCGAGGGGCTAAGAGATCTTCTTTCATCATTTAATTTCTTCACTGGTCTTGGTGTTAACTGGGATAAAAGTGCTGGTATCTTCAGTAAAGGCACTAGGAGTCCTGACAGTCTGGCTGATATATTGGGCATTCGTCGTGCACAAACGCTATCTACTTATTTGGGTCTCCCTCTTTCTACAAAATACCCCAATGCCTCCATGTATTGTCGCCTGATTGATAGATGCAAAAGCAGGTTGCAGGGGTGGTCTTCTTCTCTATTATCCATTGCTGGGCGTATTGAGCTTGTTAAATCTGTCATCTATGGTATGGTGGGATTCTGGTTGCAGGCCTTCCGCATTCCTAAGTCCATTCTTGGTACGATTACTTCTATGTGCAGAAAATTTATATGGGGGAATAATCATCTTTGGGCTTGGAATGATATGTGTACTCCCAAACAAGAGGGGGGACTGGGTATTAGAAGTCTCACGGATCTCAACAATGCGCATGGTGTCAAGCTTACTTGGCGCATGCTCACGCATACAGGTGGTTGGGCGTCTCACATGAGGAAGCAGTACATGAGTAGTGGGGGGTTTTTTCTTGCCAAGGCTAATCCGATGCAATCTGGAACCTGGAAATTTATTCTTCAGTGTAGGGGCTTCACTAAAAAGCTCATCAAGCGCAATGTTAGGGATGGTGAGGACACTCTTTTCAGGCATGATAATTGGCTTCCCTGTGGTCCCCTCAGTGACACTTTTGTTGTTCCTACAGGGGAGGAAAAGTTTTTCGTCAGAGACTATTGGGTTAATGATGGTTGGACTGACAGCGTCTCTCTTACCCCTGTCCGCCATATTATTAATTCGGTGACACTCAGCACAGGCATGGACACTTGGTCCTGGATTTCCAAGGCTCCCTCTCTTCACAACGACTGGGAGGGCGCTAGGGTTATTAGACCCCTCTTTCCTCATTGCAAGGTGGTGTGGTTTCAGGGACACATCCCCAAGATGGCTATTACTTTACTGTGGGCTTTTCACGGGAAACTCCTCACCCGTGACAAGCTCGTGAAATGGGGAGTGCCTACTTCACCCTTCTGTGTTTTATGCTCTGATGATATTCATGAAGATAGAGACCATATTTTCTTTGAATGCAGCTATACTAAATATATTCTTTGCAGGAGCTTCCTCAAGCTTGGGATCACCTCCCCCCTGCCAGCTTCCCTGGTTGGAATTAGCGACTTAATCATGGGCCAGTTTTGCAATCAAGATAATGTGGGTAAGCTTACCAAAATGGTTCTGGCTGCGATGGTTTGGCATATATGGAGGGAAAGAAATAGGAGAATCTTTGAAGGTTCTAAACAGCTTCAGACTCTCCTGTTCGACAACATTGCTGATGATGCCAGAATTGCCTTGTGACATGTTGAATGGGATCCTGAGGATGATGGTGCCCCCCACGGAACTGGGGGTTCATAGACTAGATAGGCTATACTTGTATCTTTTGTTTTCTTTTGACCTACGGATAGCGGAAGGTGTTCTGTTTTTGTTGGGATGATGGCGCTTGTGCCTCTACTCACATTACAAACATCCTTCTTCCATCCGTGAGTGTCCTGTACTTTTTCATGAGCTTAATAAAGAATGCAAATCATATTCTCCAAAAAAATATATATGTATGTATGTATGTATATATATATGTATGTATATATATGTATGTATATAAAAAACTGTCAGGACCCTGAAGCCTTGGTTGTAGATGATCTTCCCTCAGTCATAGCTGAAGACAACCAGGAATGGGAAGCGGAGATAGAATTGCTTGAATTAACGGCTACACTGAAGGACACAAAGAAAACGGAAATGCTACCTGCTGGTAGCAGGAAAAGCGCAAGACTGGGAAGTCAGCGCACAAATCAACCCTCCCACTCCTGATCCATGTCTGCCCTCATATGGAATGTTAGAGGACTTAACAGCTATGCAAGGAAGAGGAATGTCCGAGATAGGATCAGGGAGTTGAATCTGTCTATGGTTACCTTACTTGAAACTAAGCTAAAAAAAGAGCCGGAGAAGATTAAATCTTTGTTTCCCAAGAATTGGGAATGCATCAATAATTTTGGGACTCAGAAGGGAGGTCGTATCCTTTTGGGTTTTGATCCCACTGTCTGGCATATTAGTGTCATAGCTCAATCTGCACAGCGCATTACTTGCAAATGTTTGAATGCTGGAGGGTTCACACTTTCTTTCACAGCAATATATGCTTCAAATCAGAGCACGGACAGAGAGATGCTGTGGGCTGATTTAATATCGGATTCTCTCAGATTCAAAGGGGAAGTCTGGCTAGTAGGAGGAGACTTCAATTGTGTCCGTTACACTAAGGAAAAGATTGGTGGCCGCAGGTTACAGAGAGGTGTTACGGCGGAGTTCAATAATTGTATAAATAAATGTGCTCTACTGGATATCAAAAGTGTCGGGAATCGGCTGAGTTGGTGCAATAACAGGCTGTGGGTTGGAAGAATAGCTGCTCAACTAGACCGGGCGCTTGGAAGCCCTGAATGGTTTGTACAACTACCAGACGCTTTTGTGGAGTATCTCGATCCTCTAACTAGCGACCACTCGGCTATGATGATTAGACTCCACTCTCAGGTACCCGGCTTACCTAAACCATTCAAGTTTTTTAATCATTGGCTACGAATAGATGGCTGCAGGAAGTTAATTGATACCAGCTGGAATTCATACGCTTATGGGGGGCCTATGCAGCGGGTTGTTTTTAAATTGAAAAGATTGAAGGGTGAACTCAAAAAATGGGTCGCTGGAAACTCTCCTAATATCATGGCCAGCCGGAAAATGCTTGAAGAAGTGAGATCAGACACAAACATTCACAATGATGTGGAACTCCAGAGGAAAGAACGAATTTTCGCGAAACAGCTTTCGGAGCATATAGATCAAGAGGAAGAGATGCTCCGCCAACGAAGTAGGCAGGACTGGATGCATCTAGGAGATCGGAACACAAAATTCTTTTACACTGCCATGAAAGCCAGACAGGCCCGCAATAACTTGTGTCATTTAGTTGACGCTGCCGGTAATCGAAATAACTCTTTTGATGAGCTCAGAGTGGAAGCCCCCATGTTCTACAAAGCTTTATACTCGCAAGATGATTACTGGACAGTTTTTCCTAAACTGACCACGAAGAAAAAGCTAACTACAAAAGCCACTAATTGGTTGGACAGGAGGGTTTCAGACATGGAGATTAGAGAGGCTGTGTTTCAAATGAACCCCAACAAATCCCCTGGTCCTGATGGTTACAATGCATGGTTCTATCAGCAAAATTGGGGCATAATTGGAGGAGATGTAATGGAGGCAGTCAAATCCTTTTTCCGAACTAGCAATTTATTGAAGCAAGTTAACCACACATTCCTTACGTTGATTCCAAAAAGCAAGAATGCTAGCAGTCTGGGTGAGTACATACCTATAGCATGCTGTAATGTGATTTACAAAATCATTAGTAAGGTCCTATGCAATAGAGTTAGAGCTGTGGTCCAAGAGCTAATATCGCCAAACCAAGTGGCTTTCTTGCAGGGTAGACTCCTCTCCGATAGTGCCCTATTAGCACATGAGCAGATTAGGGATTTCAGCAACCCTATGGGTTCGAGAGCCTGCATCAAGCTTGACTTGAGGAAAGCTTTCGACAGTATTAATAGGGAGTTTATTTACTATATACTCCATCTGTTTGGGTTTGGAAGACAGTTTATCCTCTGGATTAAAGAATGTATCTCCACTCCAACCTTTTCTGTCATGATAAATGGCTCACCGCATGGATATTTTGAGGGCAATAGGGGCCTCCGACAAGGAGACCCTTTATCCCCGTACCTATTTGTTATGGCCATGGAAGCTTTCTCGCTGTTGATTGCAAAGGCAATGGCTTCGAGGACTATTCTTCCAATGAAGAGAATAGGTACCATTTCTCATCTTCTGTTTGCAGATGATATGCTAGTCTTTTACCGTGCAAATGCAAAATCCCTCGAAGGGCTTAAGAACTTGTTGGAAGACTTCTCAAACTTATCAGGACTGAGGGTTAATTGGGAAAAAAGCAGTGCCATTTTCAGCAAGGGGACCAAAAATCCCACAGACTTGGCAAATTATATGGGTATAAAACTGGCATCTTCTATATCTACTTACTTGGGACTGCCTCTGTCAGCAAATTACCCAAAGACCTCAACGTACATCAGATTAATTGACAAATGCAGGAAGCGACTGGCTGGTTGGACTTCTTCACTTCTATCTATCTCTGGTCGGATCGAGTTGGTGAGAACTGTTATATACGGTATGGTCAGTTTCTGGATGCAAGCCTTCCGCATTCCAAATACAGTCATTCGTGCCATCAGCTCAGCTTGCAGAAAGTTTATTATGGGGAATTCTAAAATATGGGCCTGGAGTGATATTTGCAAACCTAAGGAAGAGGGAGGGGTTGGGCTTAGGCAGCTGAAAGATCTCAACATTGCTTCTGGAGTTAGATTGACTTGGAGGCTTTTCACAGGTGAAGGACTTTGGGCCCATAAAATGAGGAGGGCGTATGAAGACACCGAGATATTTTTTGCCGCTAAGAGTAAGCCTACTCAATCAGGGACCTGGAAGTTCATGCTCCATTGTAAAAAAATAGCTAACAAACTTATTCGGCGGAAAGTTTGTAATGGAGAATCGACTTTATTCTGGCATGATAATTGGCTTCCCTGTGGCCCCCTTAAAAACATTTATGAGGTTCCGCCTGCTGATAGTTGTAAAAAAGTGGTGGATTACTGGAGGGACTCGGCTTGGGCATTGGGGCCTACCCTACATGATATACGGCCTCTACTACAGGATATTACCCAGCGGCCTGGAGGGGATAGTTGGGACTGGATCCCGGGTAGTCAATTTCGATTCTCCGACGCTTGGGAGGGAGCTAGGAAGCAAAACTCAAAATTCCAGTTCTATCGCCTTGTTTGGCATAAACACCAGGTTCCGAAATTCTCCTTGACACTTCTCAGGGGTTTCCTTGACAAACTCCTAACTATGGATCATGTGTGCAAGTGGCAACCGACTGCATCTCCCAACTGCGTGCTGTGCAGTGATGGTGCTGATGAGACCAACTCCCATATTTTCTTTGACTGTGAATACTCGAAGTACATCTTACATCGAAGCTTATTAAAACTTGGAATTCAGCCATCGCCAGCTCCTTCTTTAGATGCTGTAGGGAGCTATTTCTTGGGGGAATTCAGTAAGAACAATGCCATTAGCTCCCTGTCAAAAATTACTCTTGGTGCCGTTGTTTGGCACTTATGGAAGGAACGTAACAGACGAAAATTTGAGGGGATTAGCAAGACCAAAACTGCATTGTTTTATGACATATCTGCAGACATTCGAGTGAGTACACTCAGGCTGGATCCGGAAGACGAAAGCGCCAGAATAGCGTCCTCAAACTGGGGGGCTTACGGCGGGGGTTGATTGCTTATGATACAGGGATTAAATGGCTTCTATTTTCCGGCTATGTTGGGTTGCATTGAGCCCTGAACATGTGAGTTTGTCCCAATGGTTGATGATTGGAACAGCAGGTCACAACATTGAACCTAGTTGGGCGCAAGTTTCTTTATGATGATTGTAAATATGGGTGGAGGCTGACTGTATGGGAATTGGTTGCTCGGTAGTGGGTGACGGCGCCTGTGCCCTCTCCCCGCCCTGATCCTCCGATTACCCATATGTCTCCTCCTTGTTCAGTTTTTTTTGATACAATAAAATACTTTTACTCTTCAAAAAAAAATATGTATGTATATACTCTTGTCCAAATTCTCTTATCCAAATTCTCTTGTCCAATTTCTCTTATCCAATTTCTCTTGATAACATTCCTATTTTATAGAATAGGTATCCAAATTCTCTTGTCATACATAGATATATGTATGTATGTATATGTATGTATGTATATATGTATGTATGTATGTATATATATGTATGTATATATATGTATGTACTAGTCATTACCCGTGCCCATAGGGCACGGTTTATTTAATGGATGAGTTTTCCCCCCACAAATATCAAGTTCCCCCAAATTTCAAGTTTTCCCACAAAATTTAATGTTTTCCCCCAAATTTAAGTTTTCCTCCAAAATTTAAGTCCCCCCAAAATTGTCATTTCCACCTAGGACAAACTTGCCACGTAGGACAAAGCTTTGTCCTAGTAGGATAAGATTCAAAATCTTCAAAGGAATGGAAAAAAATTTTCGTAAGGGGGGGGGGAGAGAATAAAAAGTGTGGGTGGGGGTCTCGTATCCCATTTCTCTTGATAACATCCTCTTTTATATAATAGATATCCAAATTCTTTTATCCAAATTCTCATGTCGAAATTCTCTTATCCAATTTATCTTGATAACATCTTCTTTTATATAATAGATATCCAAATTCTCTTATCCAATTTCTCATGTCCAAATTCTCTTATCCAATTTCTCTTGATAACATCCCACTTTTATATAATAGATAATAGATATCCAAATTCTCTTATCCAATTTCTCATGTCCAAATTCTCTTACCCAATTTCTCTTGATAACATCCTTCTTTTATATAATAGATATCCAAATTCTCTTATCCAATTGCTCATGTCCAAATTCTCTTATCCAATTTCTCATGTCCAAATTCTCTTATCCAATTTCTATTGATAATATCCATCTTTTATATAATAGATATCCAAATTCTCTTATCCAATTTCTCAGGGCCAAATTCTCTTATCCAATTTCTCTTGATAACATCCCGCTTTTTTGTAATAGATATCCAAATTCTCTTATCCAATTTCTCATGTCCAAATTCTCTTATCCAATTTCTCTTGATAATATCCATCTTTTATATAATAGATATCCAAATTCTCTTATCCAATTTCTCATGTCCAAATTCTCTTATCCAAATTCTCTTGATAACATCCCTCTTTTATATAATAGATATCAAAATTCTCTTGTCCAATTTCTCAGGTCCAAATTCTCTTATCCAATTTCTCTTGATAACATCTCTCTTTTATATAATAGATATCCAAATTCTCTTGTCAAACATATATATATGTATGTATGTATATATATATATATATATATGTATGTATGTATATATATATGTATGTATATATATGTATGTATATACTCTTGTCCAAATTCTCTTATCCAATTTCTCTTGATAACATCCCTCATTTATATAATAGATATCCAAATTCTCTTATCCAATTTCTCATGTCCAAATTCTCTTATCCAATTTCTCTTGATAACATCCCTCTTTTATATAATAGATATCAAAATTCTCTTGTCCAATTTCTCAGGTCCAAATTCTCTTATCCAATTTCTCTTGATAACATCCCTCTTTTATATAATAGATATTCAAATTCTCTTGTCATACATATATATATGTATGTATGTATATATATATGTATGTATGTATGTATATATATGTATGTATGTATGTATATATATATGTATGTATATATATATATGTATGTATATACTCTTGTCCAAATTCTCTTATCCAATTTCTCGTGTCCAATTTCTCTTATCCAATTTCTCTTGATAACATCCCTATTTTATAGAATAGATATCCAAATTCTCTTGTCATACATAGATATATGTATGTATATATATGTATGTATGTATATATATGTATGTATGTATATATATGTATGTATACTGAAATCTCCCACCCCTGAGATCTCTTCGATCCCTTTGCATTCCAAAATGAATACTGTTTCACTGGTGGCCCATGCCCATTTTATTATATTTATTAATACTCTGAGGCTTGTCAATATTCTGGCACCGAATAGGCTCTCTATTCAACGCTCTGTGAATGGAACGGACATTGGGGATGAATCCATGCAGCAACCTGTAGCGGACGTTCTTGAAAATCAAATGTTTACAGCCCAGGCATCCCCTGTGATGGGCACAAGTAACCCTGTTTAGTGCGGTTCTCCTATTAAGAATCCAGCGGTCCCTACAATTTCTTCCCCAGATATTAATGAAGATCCATCTACCCTAACTGTAGATATCCAGGCTGATTTTCTCCAAGATAACCCAGTCTATGACAATCCAGATTGGTTAGCTGAACATGCTGAAATACTCAAAGAAATTGAATCCTTAAAGCCAAAGAAGCAGGGTTTCCCCACTCCTGCCCGTCATAGTAGCAGACTGAAGTAGTTTTCTGCTCTTGTTTTATATTTATACTACCAATGAGTGTCCTTATTTGGAATACAAGGGGCCTTAATAATTCCGTGAGGCGTAGGGATCTCAGGGATAGAATTAAGAAGATCAATCCTTCTATCATTGTTCTTTTGGAGACAAAGTTAAATTCTGCTACGGTGAAGACCAAATCTTGCATCCTTAATATTTTTGATAATTTCCATATTCACACTGGAGGGCGTATTGTTGCTGGTTTCGATCCTCTTGTATGGCGAGCTGATGTCATCTCCTTGTCAATGCAGCATATTACTTTTAGTTGTTACAATGCGGGGGGTTTTGAGTGCGCTCTAACGGCTGTTTATGGAAGCTACTTATTACATGAAAGGAAGATTCTGTGGGACTAGCTTGCGGTTGATGCGGCCTCTTTACATACTAAAGCTTGGGTAGTGGGAGGTGACTTTAATTGCATTTTATATGCGAAAGACAAAGTCGGGGGCCGCAGGGTGGAAGCTAGTAAGCTCTCTGACTTTAACAACTCCATCACTCACTGTAGATTGTGTAATCTTAAATGCATTGGAAATCGCCTCAGTTGGTGCAATAGACGTGTGGGTTATGCTCGTATTGCGGCTCAATTGGATCGGGTTCTATGCAACGGAGAATGGATTGACAAGCTCCCTGACTCCTACTTTGAATATTTGGATCCTCACACCAGTGATCACTCTCCTATGATTATCAATCTTCATCCACAGGTACTTGCTGATCCTAAGCCATTCAAATTTTTTAATCATTGGACTCATTTGCCAGGTTATAAGGAAATTCTGGAATCGTATTAGCCGGTTTTTTATGATGGCTCCCCTATGTTTCGTCTTGTTATGAAGTTGAGGCAGTTAAAAATTGAGCTTCGGAATTGGGCCAGGGGTCATGCTGATATGGTACCTATTCAATCTTGCAGAAGAAATCTGGAGGAAGTTAGAAATGAAAATGCTCTTCATTTTAGTCCTGCGCTTCAGGAAAACGAGCGGAAATTATCCTATGAACTTGTAAATCTTCTTGATTTGGAGGAAGAAATGCTTCGCCAGAAGAGTCGTCAGGACTGGTTGGATCTGGGGGATAGAAATACAAAATTTTTCTACAGTGCTATGAGGGCTAGACAAAGTAAAAATAATTTATCCCATCTGGTTGATGTGCATGGAGTCAGGAGCAAATCTCATGATGATATTAAATCCGAGGCTGTTAATTTCTATAAGATGCTCTACAACCAAGAACACCATTGGAATGTTTTCCCTAACCTGATTCCTAAAAGAAGCTTAAAGCAGAATCTTCTAGGTGGCTTGAAAGGAGTGTTAATGCTGATGAAATTAAAGAGGCAGTCTTTCATATGGGGCCATCCAAAGCCCCTGGTCCAGATGGGTTTAATGGTTTCTTCTTTCAACAGAACTGGCATTTAATTGGTAATGATGTGGTTGAAGCTGTTCGGTCTTTTTTCAAATCTGCCTCCTTGCTCAAACAGGTGAACCACACCTTTCTCACCCTGGTACCCAAAAATTCTAATGCATCGACTCTTGGAGACTACAGGCCTATAGCATGTTGCAATTTTATCTATAAAGTTATTAGTAAGGTAATTTGCAACAGGCTTAATAGAATCATCAATGATTTAATTTCACCTAACCAATCTGCCTTCATTCATGGTAGACTTCTTTCTGATTGTACCCTTCTAGCCCATGAGCAGATCAGAGATTTCAACAATCCTATGGGTTCCAGAGCTTGCTTGAAATTGGACCTCCGAAAGGCTTTCGACAGCGTTAACAGAGAGTTCGTGTATTTTATTTTGCATCAGATGGGGTTTGGTTATAAGTTTATCAGCTGGATCAGGGAATGCATTTCTACTCCCTCGTTTTCTGTTATGGTTAATGGTTCCCCGGTGGGATACTTTGGTGGAAACCGAGGAATCAGACAGGGTGACCCTATCTCTCCCTTCCTCTTTGTCATTATTATGGAAGCTTTCACACTTCTTCTTGCCAAGGCCATTACTAAAGGTGACATCCAACCTATGAAACGTTCTGGTTCTATTTCACATCTGTTATTCGCTGATGATGTTTTGGTTTTTTGCCGGGGTAATCGGAAATCTCTAAGGGGATTAAGAAATATGCTGGAAGATTTTAGAAATTTCACTGGTCTGGAGATCAATTGGGAGAAGAGTCTCTCCATGTTTAGCAAGGGTGTTAAAAATCCGGGTGAACTGGCTGATTATTTAGGTGCAAAGAGGGCAAGTACTATCTCCACCTAGTTGGGTCCACCTTTGTCCCCCAATTACCCTAAAACCAGCATGTATAGCCGGCTTATTGACAAGTGCAGGAAAAGACTGAGTGGGTGGAATTCTTCTTTATTATCAATATCTGGTCACATTGAACTGGTAAGGAGTGTAATCTACGGCATGATCTCCTTCTGGGTCCATGTTTATAAAGTGCCTACCTCTGTCCTTCGCACTCTTACTTCCTTGTGTAGAAAATTTATCTGGGGAAATACAAAAGCTTGGGCCTGGAGAGACTCTTGCATGCCTAAAGAGGAAGGATGGACTGGGTTAAGATTACTGTCTGATTTGAACTCTGCTTCAGGTATTAAATTAACATGGAGACTATTGCATTCCAAAGGCCTTTGGGCTACATATATGCGTAATAAATATAAGGACTCTGCCAAATTTTATGTTGCAAAAGGGGTGGCCACTCATTCTGGTACGTGGAAGTTTCTTCTTAATTGCAGAAATCTTTCACAACGAATTATTGGAAAAGACACTCTTTTCTGGCATGATAATTGGCTTCCAAGTGGGCCCCTGAAAAATCATCATAGTATTCCAGATGGTGCTACCTCAAGACGGGTCAGGGATTATTGGAATGGTTCATCGTGGATTGATAATGCGGAAACCAGTAGTGTGAAACATTTGCTACAGCACTTTTCTCTTACAGACAGAGTAGATACTTGGGAATGGAAGCAGGGTTCTACTTTCAAGTTCAAAGATGCATGGGATGTCGTTCGTGACAAAGGTTCCCCGTATCCTTTCTAAAAATTGATATGGTTCAGTAAGTCTATCCCCAAAATGTCTCTCACTCTTCTTCGTGCATTCAAAGATAAACTCCTGACGAAGGTTCGTCTGCAAAAATGGTGTGATCTAAGCTCTAATCGTTGCGAACTCTGTTTGGATGACATTCCGGAGACTATTCCCCATCTTTTTTTCGAATGTTCTTACTCCTCCTATATAATGCGAAGATCTCTTCTAAAGCTTGGAGTTACGGGTCCTTCTACGCTCTCATTGCCGGCCATGGGGAGCTATTTTCTGGACAAATTTGTGACGAAGGGAGTGCTTGGTTTGCTAGCTAGGTTGGTGTTATCTGCTGTTGTATACCACTTGTGGCGGGAGCGTAATAGGCGAGTCTTCGAGAACCATTGTCTCCAGAAGACAGTTCTGTTTGACTTGATATCCCAGGATGTACGTAGAGCCCTCCTCGGCCTAGATAATGTTGAGAATGAAGCCATAAATGCAATGGAGAATTGGGGTTTGTGGGACCCCGGTTGATGCTGCACTTGCCCAGGCCCATGCGGGATGTTTCTCATTTGCAGGTTGATTTCTAGTGGGATCTGCAGCCCGCCCTGTGATGCTGCAAATTCGTATGCTTTGATGCGTGATGCCTCTCTGCAAATTAGCAGGTTGTTTCTCATGCGTGATGCTTCTCTGTCCCTGGGTGTGGGCATCTGTGATTATTTCCGCAACTTTGCTTTTAGATATATGCGTTGCCTTGACTGCTATGGTGATTGGAGATATATGCGTTGCCAGGATGTCCGAGAAGCTGCTGTACCCATCAGGCTTAGTTTCTTCTTGTCGTGATGTGTCTGTGAGGAGCCATGATGATGTTGCGGATTGTCTACTTGATGTTGTATTTTGTGACCCTTTTGGTTCGATTACTAATGCTAGTCTAAGTGCCCTAGGGTGACGACGCTTGTGTCCTCTCCCCTAGTCATTGAGACTGGTATTATGTAGTCAACCATCTTGTATATTCGGTATATATTAATAGAATCCTTACTTTTCAAAAAAAAATGTATGTATATACTCTTGTCCAAATTCTCTTATCCAATTTCTCTTGTCCAATTTCTCTTATCCAATTTCTCTTGATAACATCCCTATTTTATAGAATAGATGTATACACACACACACACACACACACACACACACACACACACACACACACACACATATATAAATATATATACATATATTGAAATTTATATAATAACTTCAATACACAGTTATTGAAATTTATATAATAACTTCAATACACAGTTGCAAGGGGAGTTGTGCTTATATGATTTGAATTGTTGTCATCTTCTTTAAGAGGTCTTGGATTCAATTCCATTTACATACAACTTTTTAGTTAATTTTATTACTTTCGTTAATAAAATGGTAACGTTAATTATACTTCCTTGCTGTCATCAGTGCAGTTTAAGCGACGAGCTGCTGGAAATTATGTAACACTTAATAAATTACCAATGATGCATAATAAATAGCTGGATATCGAAAAAGGAGAAGTTGTGTATAAGTCAAATCTTAACCCGACGGGTTAACCCGAACCCGACCTGTAAATTTTTCGGGTCACACGAACCCGACTCGGATTCAATCCGGGTCGGGTTAGGGTTTACCCCTTTCCAGGTCGGGTCAAATCTGACCCGACCCGAAACCGAACCCACCCGACCCATTTGCCACCCCTAGTTGTACGTGTCATATGGGGGTTAACTTGGCATTTGTACTCAAATTTTTTATTTTAAAAATAATTTTGTACTGAGCTTGTGAAGATTCAATTTGTATTTTGAAGACTTTTTGTGATAGTTTAAAAATAATATGATACCAAACCTCTAAAGATCAATTTTTAGAAGCCGCAACACACGAGGTATTCACCATATACTTGAATATCTTCGAAGTTCTTTAGAGAAGCCCTTTTGCCGGAAGGGGGGGTTGTTAGGTGCACGATCATTTTTACTCTGTGCACGACCACTTATTTACAAGTTTGCTATTACTCCTACGCACAAACCACTTATTTACAAGTTTTCCATTGTTCTTCTTTAACCTTCGTTTGTGCTCACCGCTCGCTCCCCCCCGACGACAATGACGATGACTCCGATGACGTTGGGGAGGTCGGAGGAGGGGGAGGCGGATGTGACGGGGGAAGAGGGAGAGTGGGGCTGGCGGGGTTGGAGGGGGGGGGAGGGATTGTGAAGCACTACCAACCATCTTCAAAGAAGTTAGTAAGTGAAATTGTGAAGCACTAACAACCATCTGCAAAGAAGTTAGTAAATCCACTAAGTGGTGGTAAATGCATTGGTGGGAAGTTTATTTTGATACACTTTGGTGTAATCAAAGCACTTGTGAAGGTTCTCTTTAAGAGAGGTGTTTGTTGTATTGAAAGCCCTAGTAAGTGAGACTAGGCAAGTGTTGGTGGAAGCCCTCTTGGTGAGGCCTTGCTAGCTTGATTAAGAGAATTGGTTAGTGGAAATCACGACAAGTTGTTGGTGACTAGAGTAGCCCTAGGGAGAGAGTGAACCAGGATATTCCTTGGTGATTGCATTGTGATATTGTTTACTCTCTTGCTTGCATATTTGTCTATTAATTCTGCTGTGCTAATTGCTCTAAATTAGTAGCAAGCATAAATTGTGTTGATTAGATTCTTGTGTTGATAACTCTAACAAGCAATCTAGGCTAACCTTAAGGGATTTGATTTTATATGTGCAAATAATCTTTAAAATACTAATCACACCCTCTATTGTTTAGTTTGTCATCCATAGGATCCTAATACGTGGTATTGGAGCAATTGGTTTGAAGGATGTCATCAACATCTCAATTGAAGAAAGGATTCTCCACTACATGACCACATGACCACCGCTATTTGATAGAACAAACTACCACCAAAGGAAGATAAGGATGATGTACTATTTGCAATCTCTCAATACCACCGCTATTTGATGGAACAGACTACCACCAATGGAAGATAAGGATGATGTACTATTTGCAATCTCTCAATACCACCGCTATTTGATGGAACAAACTACCACCAATGAAAGATAAGGATGATGTACTATTTGCAATCTCTCAATTTGGAATTTGGACAATTACAAAGAATGTGTACAACTGTCCTACAACACACATGGAGATGTGGAAAATAGAGGTAAGAAAGAAAGGTAATCTCAATGCTAAGGCAATGAATGCTTTACTTTGTGCATTAGTAGGCATCGAATTCAATCGTGTAATGTAATGTGAAATGGCACACCAAATTTGGCATATGCTAGAAGTCATACATGAAGCCACCAACAAGGTAAAATAATCACGAATTAACATGCTTAATTCCAAATTTGAGTCTTTTAAGATGCTTGAGAATGCGACAAGACAATCACTCAAATAAATTCTAGATTTTCTGAGATAATAAATGATCTTGTCGGGTTAGGCAAAAAGATTTCAGTGTATGAGCATGCAATGAAGATTATTAGGTGCTTGAGACCGGAATGAAAATCAAAGAATACTGTAATTAGGGAAGCAAAAGACATGAACAACCTGACTCTTGAGGAGCTTATTGGGAATCTCATGGCATATGATATGGAGTTGAATGAAGACAAGAAGGAAATTCAACCCAAAAAGAAGAATCTAGTTTTCAAAGCTAAAGTGGAAGACTCGGATACGATTCAGAATTATCAGAGAGATGGCCATTCTATCACACAAATTCAAGAAGTTTCTACGATGTAAGTTTTCAAAACGAAAATCTCGCTTAACTAATGATATTATTTGTTTTGGTTGCTACAAACCAGTACATGTAAGTAGGGATTGCCCCTAGAAAGAAATAAGGACATTGGAAGAATGGAGAGAAAATATATGAGAAGAAAGATCAAAGAAAAGGACAACGACAAAAGGAAGAACGAAAGGAAGAAAAGAAGAAGTTCAAAAGAAGAAAAATTGAGGAAGCCAAGGAAGAGTGCATTCGCAGCATGGGATCGTAGTGATGTAGAATATAGCTCAGAGGAATCTTCATACTACTCATCATCATCATCGGATGAAGAAGAACCCAAGGAAAGAGTAGTTATGTGCTTCATGGCGTCAACATCCAAGGTAAGTACATCTTCACATATTAGTGATAAAGGTAGTTGTAGTGATAGGAAAAGTGACAATAGTATTGATGATGATAATGATGATAATGACAGTGATAGCTTTGTGTTTGATGTTAATGGAGCTTATGATGAGTTATGTGATGCACATGCTAAATTGATTAGGAAGTTCCATGAATTAGAAAAGATTCATAAATATGTAATTTAAAAGATTTAGAAGAAGAAAATTTTAGGTTAAAATCGGAACTAAGCAAACTAAAGGAGACACCCGAAGAATTAACTCTTCTTAATAAAGAATTAGATAATGAGATCATAAAGCTTAGGTTGGAGAACCAACACTTAAAACATGAGAATAAAAGCCTTCGAAATACCAGAAAAAATATTGAACACTAGGATAAATAAACTAGGTAATGAGGTAGAAGATTCACTTAATAAGTATAATGATTTATATATTAATGTTCAAAAATTTAATAAAGGAAAAGAGACACTAAATGATTTAATAGGAACACAACTAGTTAAAAACAATAAAACGGGACTAGGTTATGATCCAAATGTTAATACTAATAATTATAGGATCTCTAAAAGTCACTATGATCGAACATTTGTTAGAAAGACAACCCCTCAACTTCTAACAATAATAAAGGAAAAATGATTAAACTTTGGATTCATAAATCGTTAAATCGTAATGCACTTGATATTTATGTAACTAATTTTACGCAAGAGGTTCATAATTCACCAAATTATAAGTCTGCAAAGGTTGGGAAATCCAAACCCAATTGGATTTGGTTTCCAAGGTGATTAGATTAGGTTGAAAAACTAAGTGGGATACTGCACTGAAACCTTTGGTATCTCACATATTAATAGGGAAAACTAATGCATGCGTATACTTGATTATGTGTGTGCATGATAGGATAGATTTCCCATCATTCAAGTTAAGAGATGAGAAGATTTGATTAGAAGATTAAAAGTGAAATAGACTGCAGTGGCCGACTACTTTTGAAAAGGAGTCGACTAATGTTTAAACCACAGCTGACTAATTTAAGGAGCAAATCTCTGCCACTTAAAGTAGCCGACCACCACTTTAAAATTAGCCGACCGCTATTGTCAAAAGAGCTGATTAAAACTAGGTTTTCTGTTCCCTTCATTATTTAAGGAATTTTTATTATTGGGCTTATTGGATTGAGACCCGAACTCTATTGGATGCATCTGACTCAACCCGTGTAGATGAGAGGATCTAAACCCTCTATTGCTTGATCTATGATCTTGATTAATTTTAGAATGCATTAAACCTTAGCATTTGCCCCAAAACTATTTTCTTCTCAGACAAATAACATAGAACCCGAAATTTTCTTTCAGATTTCTTGCAGCCTCTACCTTCAGATCTGCGTAATCTAGAGGATTGGGATGATATTGGTGAAGATCCCCACTTATGTTTGGTGTTTTCTCTTGAATACACATCATTTCACTTCATTTTGCATCATATTAGTTGTTGCACCTACATTTTCACACATCACGAGTAGCAGAAAAGTTACCAGGAATTCTAGATCTTCTTCCCAATAAGTGTTTCTGTTGGGATATTGACACCCATCCAGTGGTTTTGATGATGTACACAAGTGATTTTGGTACTAATGTGTTTAATTCAAGTGTGTAGGTGTTGATGATAATTTTATAGACATGAAGTTCGAGTGCATTAAAAAGCTAAATGAATGACTTAGAAGCCATGATCGAAACTCTACTTAAGAGACAAGAAATGAATCATATGATAGCTCAACAATATGAAGTATATGAAGGCTTAAGATCAAGATAAGATGTCTCAAGTCAAAAATCGAAGAACGAGAGCTAAAGATGTGTGTATTAGTAAGTTGTGTATTTAGAATGTAAAAGCCAAATGAATATTCTATACACACACACAATTTCTAGAAAAATAGTTTTTAAATATGTTTTATCCTTAATATTTTAATATTTTTTTATAAATTATTTTTCAAATATTTTCTAGTAGAAAAACTCTAGTATCCAGAAATAGCCGACTATCTGTGTTAGATAGCCGACTATTGGCGGCCAAATTTGCTTACAACTCTCTGTCAAAATAATAGTTGCCTATTTTTAAAAATACCTGACTCTCTGGGTGAGATATCAAACTATCCACCAGAATAGCCGACTATCTGGGTCAACCCTTGACAGATTTGGCAGTTTCGTTTGATTGGTGCTAGCCGTTAACTAGCAGTTGGAGTTGACTTTTTGAACTGATTTTAAGCAGATTTTGTATTATTTTTTCTCTATAAATAGCTATGATTTCAAAGGGTTTTACATATCAAATTCATATCATTCAAAATCTCTTATTTGCCTAAAAGTGCTCTAGCTCTCAAAATGTTCTTCATTATTTTTAAAGGCTACGGATTTTAAATTTCTTTGTCTTTAATTCTCAGTCTATATTTCTGATTATTTTTAGCCCTTTTCAAACTTAATTTGATCTCCAAAGCTTATAGCCTTTTCATATTTAGATTCAAACTTCAAGTTCTCTTTTTAATCTTTGTGTTCTTAAATTCATATTCTTTTTTCAAAGATTAAAAACTTAAGCTTGATCTCTAAAGCCCAAGTGCATATTTTAGAGGATCAATTTTCAAGACAACTGTTTTGATCAAGTTGTGTTCATCTATATTATTTTACTTGATTAATAGTTTTTCGGATTTCTTTAGACATATATAAACAAATATATTCTTTTGGCTTTAGGAAATCTTATACTCTATCTCAGATTTGTTGTAAAGTCTTTAGAGAAGACTTGGGGATTTACTTCCCACATGTAGGGAAGGTGTGTTGGAAATTACTAGTTGGTTGTAACTAGGTGGTGAAAAGTCCTAGGTGGTGAAATTCCTTGGCGGTGGAAATTCCTAGTTGGTTGTAACTAGGTGTTAGAAATTCTTAGCGAGGGAAGCTAGGTGATTGTATTGCAGTTTGCAACAGTGAATTAAATCCTGAGCGATGCTGGGGACTAGACGTACCCAGGACGGGGAACCATGATAAATTATTGTGTCTGCACTGTGTATCTATTTCTCTCTCACTCTCACACTATTATTGCTTGTGTTATTTGTTTCTGCTGTAACTCAGTATTCTCTCAAGATTAATAATATTTGCATTGATTACGTACAAATTGAGGTAACCCTTATTTGAGACTTATACAATAAAAGAAGGGTCTTAATTTCGCGAAGAAAATTTATTACTTTGTGTACAACATTAGTCAACCCCCCTTCTAGTGTTGTCTCCCGTCCACATGGATCCAATACTTGGTATCAGAGTGATGTTATACTAGATGACATCAACAATGCTAGCATCTACCCTCCAATGATTTGATGGAACAAATCATGTGGATTGGAGAAAGAGGATGTTGAGAGACATTGAATCACTTGGGCATATGGCTTGGAGTTTCATCTTTTTTGCGTACCTCAAACCTACTACTCCTACATCCCAATGGATGAACCGAGAAGTGGATCTAGCTGTTTTTCACTCCAAGGTAACAAGTTTATTATTATTTAATATAGATGATTTTATTTTTGAGTGTGTTTCAGAAGCAACTACATCGTACCAATTTTGTAACATTCTAAAGAACAAGTTTGGAGGAAATCTAAATGATGATGAATCTATTTTTGAGGACACCACAAATAATAAAGAGAGCGAATTTAGTGAAGAAGAGAGTAATTCGGAGTCGGATGACTTAAGTGTGAAGAAGAGGAAGAGAAACCTGCAATTGAAGTGTGCATGATGGCGCACATCAAGATGACCAAGAAGAGGTAAGTGACTTGAACTCGAATAATAATGAAGAAGTTGATTTAGAAGTTGCGTGTGAGAAATTATATTGGGCATTTACAAAATTAAGAAAGAAGAATAAAGAGTTAGAAAAATCCCATAGTGTTATAAACCGGCTTTTGGAGGCCCAACCCGTTATTGGGTATCCACCCAATATGTAACCCTACTTCTATAAATACAGGGCTACGGGGTTTCGTAGCCGCCAAGTTCACAACACGTTATCAGCACGCTCGAAGCTGAGCCGAACCTCTACCGACGGACAAACGCGACGCGAACGGGCTTCCTTCACCGAACGTCGCTAGATCCGGCGGGTAGGATCTACAGGTAATTCTTATTCCCTAGATCTAAATTTTTATGCGCATACAATTGGATCATTATTTGGTTGGTAAAAATCAAATTTTTAATCTCAGATCTTCATGAAAAATCAACCTTTTAAATGATAAATCGATGTTTTATCTCTAAAAATCAGATTTTTACGATAAAAACGCCGTTTTGAAGATCAAAAATAGATTTTTTCCCGTAAAAATCAGATTTTTATCATCTTCTTCCCCAAAAACCATTAAACCATAGGGGGATTCTTCACCGCCATGCGAAACCCCCCTCGATTCACACCGTTGCCGCCGCCCGCAGCGGCTGCCCGTGACGGCGGGCGGAACCCCCGCCCGCAGCAGGCGGAACCCCCGCCCGCAGCGGTGGCTGCCCCCACCGCCCGAAGCGGCGGGCGGATCAGCCGCCTGTGACGGCGGGCGGAATCCCCGCCCGCAGCGACGGCTGCCCCCCGCCGCCCGAAGTGGCGGGCGGAGCCCCCGGCCGCAGCGGCGGCTACCCCCGCCGCCCGAAGCGACGGGCGGATCAGCCGGCCTGCGACGGCAGGCAGATCAGTCCCCGCCTGCAGCGGCAGCTGCCCCCCGCCGCCCGAAGCGGCGGGCGGATCAACCGGCCGCGACGGCGGGCAGATCAGCCCCCGCCCGCAGTGGCGGCTGCCCCCCGCCGCCCGAAGCGGCGGTCGGATCAGCCGCCTGCGATGGCGGGTGGATCCCCGGCCCGCGACGGCAGGCGGATCAGCCCCCGCCCGCAGCGGAGGCTGCTCCCGCCGCCCGAACCGGCGGGCGGATCAGCCGCCCGCGACGGCGGGCGGAACCCCTGCCCGCGACGGCGGCTGCCCCTGTCGCCCGAAGCGGCGGGCGGATCAGCCGCCTGCGAAGGCAGGCGGATCAGCCCCCGCCTGCAGCGACGGCTGCCCCCGCCGCCCGAAGCGGCAGGCGGATCAGCCGCTCGCGACGACGGGCGGAACTGCCGCCTACAGACGGCAAGCAACACCCACCGCCGCCTGCGGCGGCGGCCCCCCCTGCGGAGGCGCCCCCCGCCGTCGCCAGCAGCAACGGACGGGTCCCACCGCCAGTAGTGGCACCCCCCACGTGCACGCGCGTGTCCGAAAGCCTAGCCGTCGGACGCGGCCACAAACGCGCCCGAAACCCTAATCGGGTGCACGAGATCGCACATCGAACCTAAAAACCCTAACTAGGGTTTGACCAAAAATTTACTATTTTCCAAATTATTTTCAGATTTAATTACGATTTCTTTTTCTTTAAAATCTGTTAAATTACACAATTTTAATTCATCGCATTTTATTCGGATTATCTGATTATTTACGTTTAATAATTAGGAAGATCCTGCGACCACTCTGCCGTTAGTCGACTAACCTAACGGTGTATGACGTTGCCTAGTGGTCCAATAATTATTAAACGAAAAATTTTCATTTCCATTATAAAATGCCTGCGATGATTAATTGCCTGTGTTGATCGTCTGCAATGATATTAAATGTCTGTTGCATTTTTCTACGATGTGATTTTGTATATTTTTGTTGCTTCTAGCATGAATTTCCACTTAAACACTATAAATGCATGCGTAGAAAATTATATGCCCGTCGCATATTTAGTGTTCTGTGATGAACATTTTATTTAGCATGCTAAAATCTCTATGATTTATTTTTAATGCCTGCAACATAAATATGTGTCTGAGATAAAATTATTTATATACCTGCAGAATATAAATAACATGTGTATATGTTTCACTTCATGTTAGCTGAGCATACATTCTTAAGCTCACATACTTGATTTATTTGCAATGATAATTTAGTTTCTTTCAACTATTTTATTGAGCATAGCCTTTATAGCTTACAAGCTTCATATTATGTGTATGATAAACCATTAATTGTTGCATTTTGCACTCTTATATGATCATCACATGCTTATGTTATGACGATATTTTATGACAACAAACCAATAATGATTTCAAAAAGTTTAACCTCATATCCTATTTGACAAAATGAACCTGGAGTTCAAAATCAAAATGAACCTGCAGTTCAAAATCAAATCAAAAGTCAACACCCTTTCACCCTAATAAAAAATTAACAAGTACGATGGATTATACAAAAAACATTTATGCGATTTCTTTTAGAAATACGCATTTTGCGGTAAATAGATCTATCAGATCTATGGTTTGTATAAACCAATATTGACACCAGCAGTTGTCATAACACCGCTAAACTCTTTTAGAGTAATCTCACTTTACAAGGTATGATTCTTGAATCTAGCCTTATTTTTTAAGCGTACACCCAAAGTCGTGGCTTAATAGATAAGTGAGAAATTATAAATTTCGTACCCACGTAATTACTTCCCCTAGAGCATGACTCTATATCCACACAATACTTGAATGACTCAATAAAAATGGCCTGAAGACCATACTTGAGTTTTCAAATAGACTTTTAAAAGTCCCTCATAAATTAGAAAAGTGGAAATATAGAAACTGACTCATTTCCCTTGTATATGTCTACTTCGTAAGACCAATATTCATTTTCCTTATGAATGTCAATGAGGAAGACTGAAAACAGGGGAAGTCTTGTATTAAATGAGAAAGGGAAGATATGATATACCTCGACATGGAGTATGCAATGGCAACCCAATATCAGACCAGAAGTTCTGACAAGACCCATAATGCTTTTTGCAATATGAATGGGCATTAACCTATGCCATATAAAAATATATACATATCTAGTCTAAACGACGAAAGTCAAAATTGACTGTACGTATATTTCGCTACTCCCCGAGGACAAATAAATTTTGAAAATAAATTTGATCTGTTGTCATTATATGAGTCTAAAATGAGCACAACTGTGGACGTATATTTTCTAGAACACACATCATACTAGGAAACTTGTTGTCGTAACATAATTATCAGTAGTATTCTCTTGTAGTATATATGTGTTTAAATGCATCACCACAATATTTATTATTGATTTCATGCTTTTTACACATTTCATTTTACTGTGAATGATTTGTCACCCTGAATACTCCTAAAATGAGGATGCCATTGACTCTCTTCACTCCCTATATATGGCTGATGATGTACCTTAAGAGTACTCATCTATATATCCTATTAAAATGGTCATAATCAAAACCTTGTTATCCAACCGCAGTCCAGATTATTATTAATCACAACGGACATATTACCTTACTGGGATATTGGTTGGGCTTTTACTTACCCTCATACCACCCTCAAAAATGCCGTAGTGGAACTTATTCATCGGACTAACCCTTCTAGATGAATATATTTCGAGATCCCCAAACGGGGGAGGCATTAGAGCACATCTTATAGATGGAGCCTTGACAGGTTCATATCCCTAGTTCTATGCTCAACTTCATTGAAGTCGAGCTTATTGCGGATTTTTTTGGATAACACTGGGAAATCAATTATATTTAACAATTGGAAGAAAATTGAACACCCTGAAGTTTTGTGTTCACACCCAGAAATGGGTTATATGTAAATCATTTAAATGATTTAAACGGATTACTTATCCATTAAAAATCCAGTTGTAGGTGACCATGTGGGAACATGCAAACCATCAGAACGCCTCCTTAGAAACTATTTATAGGAGCCTGATCACCTCATATAAACAGTTTCCGAGAACCCCTAACGGGGGAGCGTTTAGTGCACATCTTATCGATGGAGCCATGATGGGTATACATCCCCATATCACCATTATGGACCATCAGAACACAGACCTATTTATCAGAAGTAATTACCCCAGATAAATTGATTCTGAGCACTCTGAACAGGGGAAGCTTTTAAATCACTTCTCCTAAGACGTGCATTGATGGGCCCTCTTTTAAAGACTTGATGTGATCCTGAAGATCCTTCATAACCTTAATTCCCCAGTATTAGGTTTAACAAAAAAAAACTAAAATCATCCATGAGCCTGAAGCTCAATTTGACCATTTAAAACATTAATACTTATGATCTGATTATCATGAATAGTGATGAGATCATGAAGATCCACACTTATGAAACTGTTAAACAGTTATCAGACATAGCTACTGACAATATAAATATTGTCAAATTCACACATCATTGCTACTAAAAATCCAGCTAGGATTGACATACCAACTATAATGGATGCAATCTACCAGTAGCAGAAGTGGATATCCTCAATAGATGAGAGGACATACCACGATACCCTAAAACAATACCACCACAGGAAAGTGAGCTCATCTCCATATCCTCTCCCTTTCCAGGACCTCCAGAAGAGATAAATCTGGAATAAATTGACTAATGTACGTACATGTAGAGGTATTTGGATAAAACACACTTGTCGACGATTACTCACAGTCCATTTTGCCATTGATATCATTCCCAATCTCCGTTTCCTGAAGCAAACGCAGAAATTTGGCCAGATTATGTGGAACGAGGCAATAATAAGTTGAGCTGGACTCACTTATGAAATGTGAAGTGTTTAGACCTGAAGTCCTGATATCAAAAGATATCAAACCTGTGGGTTACCGAGTATTGTATAAATAAATAAAATCGTATGCTATAAGCAAAACGCTATAGCTTAGAGGTTTATTTCGCAGAAACCAGGAAGTAACCATGTACGATGAGATTAACTCACTTACAAAATTAATTAAACTGATGCATCAGGCTCCCTGGTCATGATTGCGAAACCCATGCGATTGGCAAAGATAATTTTACGCTATGTTGCTATGGATGACGTGACAACATACCCTTATGAATTATCATCCCGAAGATAAATTATCATCCTGAAGATGAAACCATCATCCTGAAGATGAATAACCATCCTGAAGATGAATTATCATCCCAAAGATGAAACCATCATCCTGAAGATGAATAATCATCCCGAAGATGAAACCATCATCCAGAAGATGAATAATCATCCCGAAGATGAAACCATCATCCAGAAGATGAATAATCATCCAGCAGATGAATAATCATCCAGTTGATGAAGAATCATGGATAATCGTAATCCAATAATACATCAACTGGTTGTATGGATGCACATTAAGACCCCTTCCGTTTGCTGGAAGAGGGAAAGGATATCCTAGGTCCTGAAGTGCCTTACTCAAATGTCTTTTGTACACTCCTTTATCTGGCAGTAAACCCTTTAACCAGATACAGTGCAGCGCCTGTAGCGCACCACTGGACCAGAGATATGTAGCTTCTACGCTACCTCCAAGGGTCAAGGATCATCCAACATGTTAAATGTATTTACAGATATAGGTTACAGATCATCGCGATGACTGCAACAAAGAAGCGACCAACTCTTGGAGACCAGCAAAGCATGCTTCCAAGGCAACATCAATCCCACCATCCCGAGAGGCTCATCAATTCAAGAAGCAAATCATAAGTATGCACAGCCAGGTCCTGCAGTACCTCGCAGACACAGTGACGAATGGGTCAAAGACGTGGTGCTACCTACCGAGTCTGCAGACCACTCCTCTTCAGAAGAGCTCCCTCAGATTCAGTAGCTGCCATAGATGAGCGATACTTGTATAGATGAGCGATGTCTTGTATAGGTAAGCGATGCCTTGTACTTTGTACTTATTATCGGAACACTGTAAGAGATTGATGTATAGTTGCCTAGGAGATCTGCAAGCCTGCAGCTTGTACAGATCAGGGGGAGTCAAATGTAGTGTTGTACTCTTTTCCCTTGGCTTTTGGTTTTTCCCACTGGGTTTTCCATAGCTAAAGGTTTTAACGAGGCAGCCTCATTGACTGTGGATCCAGAAGTATCCACCCCCTAAATAATCCCACTAATCAGGGAAAGTTATGAAAAACTGTACTCTTTTTCCTTGGCTATTGGTTTTTCCCACTGGGTTTTCCATAGCTAAAGGTTTTAACGAGGCAGTTATCCCTAACTTAGGATCCAGAAGCATCCACCTCTAGTGATATCCATCGATCAGGGGAAGTTATAGAGACTTGTACTCTTTTCCCTTAGCCACTGGTTTTTCCCACTGGGTTTTCCATGGCAAAGGTTTTAACGAGGCAAGAACTCTTAAACTTAGGATCCAAAAGTATCCATAGACCCATGATCAGATAAGCTCTATGAACCCTGAAGCGTTCATCACGGCTTACAACAATGGATGGATAAGGGGAAGTGTTATAAACGGGCTTTTGGAGGCCCAACCCGTTATTGGGTATCCACCCATTATGTAACCCTACTTCTATAAATACAGGGCTACGGGGTTCCGTAGCCGCCAAGTTTACAACACTTAGAACTTTGATTAATGACCATAATGAACTCAAAACCAAACATGATATCTTGCTACATGATCATGATTGTCTTAAAGGTTGCTATGATGATTTATCTAGTGTTGTTTTAAAGTTAGTTAGAAATGCTTCATCTTACGATCATAATGATGCTTGCACATTATTAAATGATTATGAATGTTTATAATTTAAGCATGATGGATTGGTATGCAAGTATGATAACTGGTATGCAAATATGACAAGTATGTAAGTATGATTCTTTGCTTTGTAGGCATAATTTATTAAAGGATGAGCATGCTATTTGTATTTCTAGCTTAAATGGTAAAATTGAGATGCTTGAAAATGCTTTAAGCACAAGTAAGTTTAATTATGAAGAATTATTTCGTAAGCTTAATGAGTTTAAGAAAAGTCCAAGTCCGAAGGCCACTCATCCACAAAAGTATGCTTCCACTACACAGAATAATCATGTTCATAGTTCTATCTCTAGTGATATTGGTAGAAATGTAAATGTTGTGCATGCCAATGTTAAAAAGTATGCTTTTATGTATGGTAGAAATGCTAGACACAATTTTCATAGTACACACCATGAACCCCATGTTTCACATGTTCCACATATTACAGATAATGCTTTTGCACAAACCATGTGTTGCACATAATGCACATTATGTTGCATATTATAATGTTGCACATAACATTTCACACAAACCACCTATTGTGCATCATACTAAAAATAATGTTAGAATGCTTGGCAAAATGATTTGGGTGCCAAAAAACTTTAATGATAAAGATAAAAATGCTTACATTCATAATATTTCTAGAAGTACACCCCATGATTGTGATTATACTTACATGCATAGGAAATCAAATTCAATAGACTTTGGGTTCCTAATGGTTGATGATGATTTAACCATTGTTTATAGGGTATCTATACTTTGTATGTCATATCCTTGATACCCAACTATGTGCTAGGATAGTAAATTTTAATATTGAATATGTTCGTCATTGATTGACTATTAATTGATTGAATATGTTTAGAGTATAGCAGAGTGTTCTTGATATGATATATCCTTAGTGTTTATCAAATGCCTATGATACATATTCCACATATAATTCCTTGATATTAATTATGGAGATTTATATCATGCTTATGATAAAGATTATGATAATTTGATTGCATATAATAAATAAATTCATTTTTGAAATCTGTTGAGCAACAGTCGACTGCTGTTATATTGATAGTCGACTGCCCTGGTTATTTTCAGCTTGTCAGTTCTATTTATTCAGTTTTTCTGTTGATATTCGAAAAGGGATTAATAGAATTAATTATTGATTAGTGAGACCTAGCCATCAAATAACCCCAAGGACCCCAAAAATTATGGGTACCAAAAGTCTTATTTTTACAGGTATCATTTACAAATTGGAGGCAACCCCTTCAACTCACTGATTTTAAAATATGTCACTCAAAGAAGGAGATTGACATTTGGTACGCTCATTTGTAGGTGGAGCAAAACGTTATAAGTATGAAAATTTATTTATGATACGTTTCAGACTCGTAATTACATGTAGTATGTTTATTATTTCAACACGTGATATTTTCAACACTTGGTATCATATGTACTACATTTAATTAATGACATGAAATAATATGTTTAATTTTTATGCAACACATGCGATCATATAAATGATATATGTCATCATATACTTATGGCACACCATCTCTAATGTGCGAATTATCATGATATGCTATTAAGTCACACAAATTGATTAAGTTGTGGATTTATTTCCATGTGCCTCATTATTATATCTTGTTTGGAGAAAATAGTTAGTTGACAAAATTGAGCCTACTCTTTGTTGAATATCAACTGCTTGTGTAATATTATTGCTCTATTGTAATTTCTTGTTGATTATATGTGATGCATTTTAATACTTATGTTATTATTTAGATATCCATTTCAATACTTGGTGATAATCTAGATATTTTGGATATTTTGAGTTTTGTCACACATTGTAAAAATATTAAAATTATTGATTGATGTATATTTGATGATTCATTTTAAAAAATGTCATACTCTTAGAAATTATCACATTGTAATATATTTGATGTCAATATTATTCTTGAGTATAGTATGCATTTGATTAGTTGGAATATGGTATATTGAAATTATGAACAAATGTTTTAAGACCATGACATATTCCTAAAATGCTAAGACATGCATATGTTGATATATGACATCCATAAAAATATTTTGAGTTAGGATTATTGTGTGATAGCTTGTGCTATAACTCTTTTGGAGTTTCAGAATAGTCACATATATGCTCATTGTTCATACTTAATGTGTATCACTATATGACATATTATGTTTTCTTGATTATGTTTATGTTGACTATGTCATATTGATTATTGAGATGCCTATGTATCTTTCTTGATGTTTATTTCAGATATAGTGTCATTAAAATTCATGATAGAATCATTCTCTAAATGACACAACATGTTCACACTTCATTTGTTCACGTTTGTTGCTTATGCAATTCACTTTGTGAAATATGACTGTTGATGACATATGAATCCATGCCTATATGTCTTTCATCAACATGTGGTATCGATATAAACACTTGGTATCATACTCTATTGAAATCAATGAATGCTTGGAAATTTATTTCATTACGAAACAAAATTATTTTATGACTTGGTATCATACTTTCTATTGAAATCAATGAATGCTTGGATATTTATTTCATTAGGAAACAAAATTATTTTATGACTCAATAGATAAAAAAATGCTATTTAGTCATCCTTAATGAATAATATTCCATTTGATTCTTGGATAGAAAAAGATTGTATTATACTTGGTTGTTATGCATTCTTTATGCATGATAGTTGATTTGATCTATATGATTAAGGTTATAAATATGCTTTATGTTAGAAATTGTTTACTGGAATTGAATATGCTTATTGATTAAAATTTGGATGTTGACATTTGGGTACACTTTGTGCTTAATTGTTACTTGTTTCTTTCTAGCGTAATGCATTAATGCATGGGGAGTAAGTATGATCTTTTTTTAATTCTTGTAAATTGTAATCATGCAAGGATATTAAGACATTCATTGAAATTTTTTGGCATACTATAAATATTTGAGACAAGACATTAATGGTTTCATATATTAGTATGCATACTATTTTTCTCAACATGTCATTTTAATATCAGTGGTGGCATAAGTAATTTTCTCATACTTGGTATCAATTTTCTCAACACTTGATGTCAAGACTATTTGGATTACATTGTATGTCACTCTTTTTGCTGTGACAAAAGGGGAGAAAAGTACAATGCATATAAACTAATGTTTATTTCATGGTAAAATGATATTGTTCCACCCTTGAAAAAAAGAAATATAATATGAAATTGTGCATATTTACAGTTATTGCTAACCAGTGACGTGTGCCCCGGCTTGCTAAACACAAATGGCCGGGGGACCCGCGTGGGGGTTTAGATATTTGTAACCGCAAGCACACGGTGTTGTAGTGTGGCTTGGGGGTCGAACACAGGGAGGCTAGGATGTGTTTGTGTCAAGGAGGACCAAAATCACCCCGTGGGCGAGCTAGCCCGAATCGGTTGATGGGTTGTCACGGAAAGTAATGCAAGGTATGAACAATAAGAAAATAAACCCGGGACTTTGGTTTCCACTCCAACGAGCGACTCTCGCCGATACGGCCTACGGGTAGGATAGCGATCAGAATTAGGGTCTAATGGTGAGACGTTGCCTCTGAAAGTGGTACCGGCATCCCATGGGCCCGATATTCTGGTCGGTGCCCAGGATGATACACCGGACTTCCCGGATTCGATCAGTGGGCACTCCCGTGTCCATTAACACTGATCGATTCCGGGAGCACTAAGCTCGCAACGATAACTCCCAACGTCTCATCCTGCCGCTCCCGCGCGCTAGGATTCGGCGTCTACGCTAAGGGCGTGAGCTATGGCTAGGGAGTCAACTGACAAGTTTATTCCCCCTTGGCCCAACGGTCAAAGGCGGTCTTTTTCCCGCCGATGACAATGAAACACCCCGCGTAACCGTTAGATTCCTAATCCCTATCGATTTCCTAACCCTATGGATGCATCGGGAAGGGCCCCCGAAGGGGTTTCCGCCAAAATCCCAGATTTGGGAACTACTCACAAATATTCATTAAAAAGCGATCTAAACGAAAATGAACCGTTGAAATCATAATCAGACGATTGGAATGCGAAGGTAGCAGAGCAATTAAGATAATACTAAAGTTTAAGAAAGATCCAAAAACTTACAATAGAAAAGTAATTACAACCGTCACAATAGGAGAAAATAGTAAAAACTAGCAGCTCCTCCAGTTTCTGGAACCCTAGGGGTCCTATTTATAGGATCTCGTATCACCCGATCGGTTGACAAGTCAACCGATCGGGTGATCCGTTACAGATAATAACAGAAAACGACGAACTTTCACCCGGTCATATGAACTGGTCGGTTGAGTTCTTGGAGTGACCGGTTGGATCTTGGCGCCATCGGGTGAAGGGATCGGTTGGGTGCCCATGTCTTCGGCTCTTCAGCATCAGCTACAGATGAACCGATCGGGTGAGAGTCACCCGATCGGTTGGAATTTGGCTCGAAAAGACAGAGAATCGGCCCCAGTTGAACCGGCCTGTGAACCGGTCGGGTGACTTCCACTTGAGCTCCGGCTGAGACCGGGTGGTGCACGCGTGCATCACCCGATCGGTTGGAGATGACCAACCGACCGGGTGAGGGGCTGAAAGATGTAATCTTCGTCGTTTGACCCCCTGGATCACGTGTGACTCCTCCCGTTGCTCCGGGGACTTGAGATATCGTCGTTAAACGTCCCCTACACGGGCAATCTCCTGCAAACATGGAGAAACAAAGAAAAGTTAAAGAAAACGAGAAAATACGAGAAAACGAATAAAAGACGGCGGAAAATATGGAGAAACACAAAAGAAAACGTGCGTGAATATATGAAATATAAACGCACGTCAAAATCCCCCAAGCTGAACTCTTCCTCGTCCTCGAGGAAGACGAGTGAGAGTAGGAGCTCGGAGGGGAAAAATAGAGAGAAAGAGAGAAAAAGAAAACTCTATATCCTAGAACGTCCGTCAGAGCCAACAAAATCAAAAACGACACACCAAGCAAGTAAAACGTCAAATCACATCACTAAACCTAGGAAAATGAGTCCAAATAAGTGTCGTGGTCCCAAGCGGTGAAGCGCGTGTGAGTGCGGTCGTGTGCTAGCAAATGGTGTCGCTTTCTACAATGTGCTATGAGCTCATATACGCAAATCCAGGAAATGACCCAAATACCGATTCGAATTTGAAGTTGCGGTGAATATTAGTTCAAGCATGCATGAGAAGAGTATAAGAATAGAAGCGTATCATGCATCGGGGATTCCACAACTAGGGTTAAGGAAATCACGCCACTATAGCCTAGATACTAGCTAAAAAGTTCCTAAGCCAAGTGTTTTCGAAAACGATTGGGGTTGAGATGATGTGGAGTAGAACACTCGATGCAAATTCTCGCCTTCCCTTTATTCTCGGTAGATAGGAAAAATATTCACACTTGAAATTTTTTTGGGTTTTGGGTATTTGTATTTTTTTGGCTTTTTGGCTATACAAAATTTTTCTTTTCTTTTCTTTTTGGGTTTTTCTTTTCTTTTCTCTTTTTTTTATTTTTGGGGTTTTGGCTATACACATGTGTACTCTCCCAAGTGGGAGAACGGTACACGACGAGGGGATTTGCACCAAGTAAAACAAAAAAGAAGTCGAAATCTAAACACTTGGCAAAGGAAACTATTCTCGCTAAATAGAGCATAGGCTAAATGGGTTATCCTAGTCCTTAATTATGGAATCCCGACGCATGCAAATTGAAATATACGATATAAATATAGCATGCATATAGTAGAAGCAAATATCGCATATTCAAATCGAAGCATGATAATCTAGGGGTCATTCCTGGACAGGTATATAAAGTAAAATCACAAAGTAGAAGCACACCAAACAGATAGGCACGACGCACGACTCACAAAAAGCTAAGTGGACCCACGATGCGTGAAATGCAAGAGGACTCGAAATTCTAGGGTCAGTGAGTGTGATTATCGATGCCATGCTAGGTGTGTGTGATTTCGTGGCGATTCATCATAGGGTTCATCTCTAGGAGAAAGAGATAAAAAGAAGAGAAGAGAAAAAAGAAAAAAAAAATAAAAAACACGATGAAAACAACACAAAAAAGAAAAAGGACTCAAATGGCGCACATAGTGCGACTCCCCCAAGCTGAAGCTTGCATTGCCCTCAATGCAATATGAGTGAGTACGGGAGGGCAATGAAGATGGGGAGATACGCACCGACACAAAAAAGAAATGAAAACGAGGAAAACACAGAGATGAAACTGAAAATAAAGAAAAATCAAAATCAAAATCAAACGACACGAAAATAGAAATAAAACCACACGACACGACACTCAAAAGGGGAAAACAAGCACACACAAAAAAATGAGAAAAACAACAAAACACGACAACACACCAAAATAGACGTCCCCCAAGCTAGACATGACAGTGCTAGCAAATAAAATTTGATCGTGAAATGCAGAAATATGTAAGGGGGAGTCAAAAAACAAAAAAGTGCAATCAAAATAAAAAATAAAATAAAAAAAGGAAGTGATGCGACACGTGAATCGGTCCCCCCTTGACAGAGAAAAAGCAGGGCCCCGAAAAGACAGATGGGCACAAATACGGGGGGTGGGCAAAAGCTGGAAAGAAAAATTAAGCAGGGGCACCACCCTCTGGGGGTGGTGATGGGGGCCTGCGCTGGGGTCCAGGAGTCGTGGGGGGGTGGAATGCGGAGCTCGGAGACGTCGGGTGGGTCTTCACCGATGTGGCGAATGAAGCTTTGAAGAAAGGGGAGGTCTCGGTCGACGGACTCCTCGGTTATCCGACCACCCTGTCCAGCTTGGAGGATCATGGCCGTGAATCGGTCGGCTTGGTCGTCGGCTTGGAATTGCATCCCATATTCGGGATCGTCAACGTGAGGTGGGGAAGTGGTGCGTGGTGTGGTAGATGGGTTGGAGGTGGTGGGTTGAGCGGGGGGCTGTGCGCGACAAGTACGACGGGTGGGCCTATGGTTCGAAGAGCTGGCGTCGGTGGGCTTAACACGGCGGGGAGGCATTGTGCCGGTGACGTGTGTGTGCGTGAGTATGCAAAATACAAAGAATCAACACAAACACGAAACACGACCAACGAGCAAATGGAATATTTGAGGTAAAATTAAAATTGAGCAAAGGAGCGAGTTTACCCAAATGAGATGAAGATCGTTGCTCGTAGACGCCCCGATGCTACTCGATAGGAGCACGCTGTGAAGCCGCGGCGATTTCTTCAGCAAGTTTCGAAATTGGGGAAAACGGGTGAAGGTTAGGGTTTTATGTGTGGGTGGAATCGAGGAGAATGGAGAGAAATCGATGGTGGGATGGATAGGGAGATGGGGGGAGCCGATCGAGGTTGATTTTAGGGAAGAAAGAGGTCAGGCGCAAGAGGAGGAGGCGAAACGTCGGTTTTGGATTCGAAAATGGCGAGTGCGGAACGAACGGGTGGTCGGGGGTATTTATAGGGTTTTAAGTCGAACCGATCGGGGGACTTGTCACCCGATCGGTTGACGGTTAGGTCAAAAATTCTTGCCGAAGAAGTGCTACAGGCGAACCGGTCGGTTGACTTGTCAACCGATCGGTTGGCCGCTCCACTCATTTTCCCGAGAATTGAGGGTTGCTCACCCGGTCGCCTCAACCGATCGTGCTCTAACTCAACCGATCGGTTGATATTCCCCAAAAATTTCCCGAGAATTCTCCCCAGATCACCCGGTCTGTCTCCCAGTCTCTCCATTCTTCAACCGACCGGTTCCTTTGGGGACAGTTGCGGCTTGTATCTGATACATCCCAACCGATCGGTTGAGTTACCAACCGATCGGTTGGGGCTTTGTTTCCTGCAAAAACCAACAGATTGTCTAAGTCCCTGAACGGATGTCCTCGCGGCTGATTTTATTTATAAAAATAGATAAAATAAAGTAAAAAAATTAACACTAAAAAGCGGGGCAAAAGTTTAGAGCATGGGTTGCCTCCCATGAAGCGCACTTGTTTAACGTCGTTGGCTCGACGCCCGCAAGTGATGTTCACGGTGGTTGATACGGGTGATGCCCGAAGTTCGGCATCTCTTCTTCATTGGAATTTACAGCCTTTGGAGTAGTCAACGGCTGGAGAAAGATTTGCTCGACTACCCTCTCCTTGTTTTTGGGATCCGGGGGCTTCTCTTTCGTATTGGCGCTTACCGCCATCTTCTTAAGGATCCGGACCTCGTCTTTGGTGAGGCCCATGGGTTCTTTCCCCGTTCTCCTCGCAGGAGGAGCCTTGGGGAACCCGGGAGGGGTTGTACATGCTGCACTCGCTTTCCCAGCAGCATCATTGTTCTTAGGGCCGTCTTGGTCTTCTGAGTCCCCCAAGTCATCGGGGGGTTTCTTAAGAGAATCTCCCAGGAGCTCTCTTCAGCAGCTTTATCTTCCTCCACCTCCAGCAAATTACACCGAGGGTCATCTGGGGGATCGGGGTACTTCATGGACAACCCCAGATCAAATTCAACCTTTTCCCCGCTGACGTTTAGCGAAAGTTTTCCATTCTTCACATCAATCAAAACGCCAGCAGTGGCCATGAAAGGCCGTCCTAGGATGATGGGAGTGTGTGCGTCTTCATGCATGTCCATGACAACGAAGTCCACTGGCACATGCACCCCTTTTACATTGACGGGGAGGTCATCCACAATCCCCACCGGATATTTGACCGACCGGTCAGCAAGTTGTAGGGTCATACCGGTGGGCTCCAAATCACCCATTCCAATCCTTTTATACATCGTCAAGGGCATCAAACTTACACTCGCTCCGAGATCGACGAGTGCACGATGAATCTTTACTGCCCCGATCGTGCAAGGAATTGAGAAGCTCACCGGGTGTTTAAGTTTCGGCGGATTTGCCCTCTGGATAAGAACGCTACACTCCGCCGTCAACACTACTTTCTCCTTTCTAGACCATCTCGTCACCAAATCCTTCAGGAATTTCGCATAGCGGGGGATTGTTTCGATTGCTTCCAGGAAGGGGATTTGCAAGCTCAAATCCTTGACCATGGCGAAGAACTTGCCATATTTCTCGTCGATTTTGGCCTGAGCTAACCGTTGTGGAAAAGGCACAATGGGTTTGAACACTTTCGGGCTCCCTTCCTCGTTCTTCGTCTTCTCTTCTTCAGAGACTCCCTCCGGAGTCGTAGGATTTGATGACGAAGCACCGGCGTCGTTTGATTTTTCGATCGGTCGCTCGACGACCAACGGTGCTTCCGGTCTGTTAGGGGGCACTCTAGTAGGAATTTGTGTCCCGCTTCTCAGAACGATAGCGGACACATTTGCGTGCTCGTGCACGAGTGCCGACGTTTGGGTTGCTCCCCTCGGGTTCACCTCCGGTTGTGGCGGCAATTGGTTTTGTGACCTTGAAAGGTTCGCCACTTGTAACCCCAGCTGGGTTACTTGGTCCGTGAGGGCCCGTTGACCCATTTCCAGCTTTTGATTGATCTTCTTCTGGTTGGTTATATATTGAGTCAAGAGAGACTCAACCGGAGAGACGGCCCTCTGTTGGCCATACTGCTGCTGCTGCTGGATTGGCTGCTGATTCCTGGGGGCGAAAAATTGTTGCTGAGGTTGCTGCTGATATTGTTACTGCTGAATCTGACTCTGCTGTGGCCTAGTCGGCTGATATGTTGTTGCTGCGGCTGCTGAGGCGGTGAGGGCTGGAATGGTGCCCGGTAACCGAAGTTAGGGTGGTTCCGGTTGTTTGGAGAGTAGGCCGGGTTGGAATTGGTTCTTGGCGGATACGGCGCATTTCCCGTGGGGTTGTAAAATAGTGCGCTCGCCTGATCCAACGGTGGTGAGACGTCACCACCGTCGAATTCCCCAAAAATTTCGGATTCTACCGCTGCAATCTGTTGTGCCCCGGCCCCACCGGCTCCTACCATTAGTGCGGAGATCTGGGTCGAAAGCAAGTCGAACTTGCTTGAAAGTTTGTCGACGTCCTCGACTCTGTGTATACCCCCAGACCTGGGTGTGGCTCTCTCGTCTCACCACCGCTCATTGTTGGATGCCATATTTTCCAGAATATGTCCGGCATCTTCCTCGCTCCTTGACATGAAGGAACCCCCAGCCGCGGTGTCCATAGAAGATTTTAGGTCATCCCTCAGCCCATTATAGAACAGATTAATAATCTGCCATTTCGGAAGCTCATGGAGAGGGCATCTTCTCTGCATCTCCTTGTATCTCGTCCAAGCTTCATGCAAGGACTCGTGGCTGGCCTGGGAAAAGGAGGAGATCTCACTCCTCAACTTCATGGTCTCCCCCGGAGGAAAGAACTTCGTCAGAAAAGAGTTGGAGAGCTTCTCCCAGGTATTGAAAGTGTTGGGGTCCTTCCCCCTAAGCCATTGCTTGGCTTTGTCTCGCAACGAGAAGGGGAACAGCTTCAGACGGATCGCCTCAGTCGTGACACCATTAATCCGGAAGGTGTCACATTTCTCCAAGAAGGAGTCTAGATGCTCGATCGGGCTCTCCATGGGTGCACCCAAAAACTGGTCCTGCTGGATCCATGTCACCAAAGACGGCTTTAGCTCAAAGCTTTGGGCCGTAATAGCTGGAGAACGGATGGCGGAAGTGGACTCGATAGATGGCATCGAGTACTCCAACAGGGACTTGTAAGGCGGGGTGTTCTCCTCCATGGATTCGGGGTCCTCTCTTCTTCGCTTCTCAGCGGCCAAGTGCCTAAGGGTGGCGTTAATCTCTGGATCAACGGGGATCAAGTCGTCGAGACTTCTTGAACTCCTGCGCATGAAAAACAACAAACACCCGTGAAGCGACAAGTGGGAAAGAAACAGATAAGATAAGAAATAAAAAAAAGAAAATAAAAAGGAAAAAGGAGAATGCGAAAATTATCGTGAGGTAGGGATAAGAGCTAGACACTAGGGTTCAAGAGATCCTAAAATAACAAGCACGTTACCTCCCCGGCAACGGCGCCATAAACTTGACGTGTGCCCCGGCTTGCTAACCGCAAATGGCCGGGGGACCTGCGTGGGGGTTTAGATATTTGTAACCGCAAGCGCACGGTGTTGTAGTGTGGCTTGGGGGTGGAACACAGGGAGGCTAGGATGTGCTTGTGTCAAGGAGGACCAAAATCACCCCGTGGGCGAGCTAGCCCGAATCGGTTGATGGGTTGTCACGGAAAGTAATCCAAGGTATGAACAATAGGAAAATAAACCCGGGACTTTGGTTTCCACTCCAACGAGCGACTCTCGCCGATACGGCCTACGGGTAGGATAGCGATCGGAATTAGGGTCTAATGGTGAGACGTTGCCTCTGAAAGTGGTACCAGTATCCCATGGGCCCGATATTCCGGTCGGTGCCCAGGATGATACACCGGACTTCCCGGATTCTATCAGTGGGCACTGCCGTGTCCATTAACACTGATCGATTCCGGGAGCACTAAGCTCGCAACGATAACTCTCAACGTCTCATCATGCCGCTCCCGCGCGCTAGGATTCGGCGTCTACGCTAAGGGCGTGAGCTATGGCTAGGGAGTCAACCGCCAAGTTTATTCCCCCTTGGCCCAACGGTCAAAGGCGGTCTTTTTCCCGCCGATGACAATGAAACACCCCGCGTAACCGTTAGATTCCTAATCCCTATCGATTTCCTAACCCTATGGATGCATCGGGAAGGGCCCCCAAAGGGGTTTCCGCCAAAATCCCAGATTTGGGAACTACTCACAAATATTCATTAAAAAGCGATCTAAACGAAAATGAACCGTTGAAATCATAATCAGACGATTGGAATGCGAAGGTAGTAGAGCAATTAAGATAATACTAAAGTTTAAGAAAGATCCGAAAACTTACAATAGAAAAGTAATTACAGCCGTCACAATAGGAGAAAACAGTAAAAACTAGCAGCTCCTCCCGTTTCTGGAACCCTAGGGGTTCTATTTATAGGCTCTCGTATCACCCGATCGGTTGACAAGTCAACCGATCGGGTGATCCGTTACAGATAATAAATAGAAAACGGCGAACTTTCACCCGGTCATATGAACCGATCGGTTGAGTTCTTGGAGTGACCGGTTGGATCTTGGCGCCATCGGGTGAAGGGATCGGTTGGGTGCCCGTGTCTCCGGCTCCTCAGCATCAGCTACAGATGAACCGATCGGGTGAGAGTCACCCGATCGGTTGGAATTTGGCTCGAGAAGACAGAGAGTTGGCCCCCGTTGAACCGGCCTGTGAACCGGTCGGGTGACTTCCACTTGAGCTCCGGCTGAGACCGGGTGGTGCACGCGTGCATCACCCGATCGGTTGGAGATGACCAACCGACCGGGTGAGGGGCTGAAAGATGAAATCTTCGTCGTTTGACCCCCTGGATCACGCGTGACTCCTCCCGTTGCTCCGGGGACTTGAGATATCGTCGTTAAACGTCCCCTACGCGGGCAATCTCCTGCAAACATGGAGAAACAAAGAAAAGTGAAAGAAAACGAGAAAATACGCAACCAGCCTTGATGCATGAGGAGTAACTTCTCTATAGCAATCATGCACCTCTGCAAGGGGAGCGTAAGTTATTTTTTGTCATATTATATTTTTAATATTTTATATCATTTGTTGTCATCATCAAAAAGAGATAGAGAGCGTTGGGGTATTGAGACCCGCCCTAGTGGGTTTGATGATGTACACAAGTGACATTGGTACTAATGAGTTTAATTCATGTGTGTATAGGTGTTGATGATTATTTTATAGCCATGAAGTTCGAGTGCATTGAAAAACTAAATGAAGGACTTAGAAGCCATGATCAGAAGTCTACTTACGAGCCAAGAAATGAAGCATATGATGTCTCAATAATATGAAGCATATGAAGACTTAAGATCAAGATAAGATGGCTCAAATCAAAGATCGAAGAACGAGAGCTAAAGATGTGCGTATTAGTAAGTTGTGTATTTAGAATGTAAAAGCCAAATGAATATTCTATGCAGACACACACAATTTCTGGAAAAATAGTTTTAAAATATATTTTATTATATAATATTTAATATATATTTTATAAATTATTTTTCAAATATTTTCTAGTAGAAAAACTCTAGTATCCAGATGTAGCCGACTATCTGTATCAAATAGCCCCTATTGGCGACCAAATTTGCCTACAACTCTCTGCCAAAATAATAGCCGGTTATTTTTGGAAATAGCTGACTATCTGGGTGAGATAGCTGACTATCCACCAGAATAGCCGACTATCCACCAGAATAGCCGACTATCTGGGTCAACCCTTGATAGATTTGACAGTTTCGCTTGATTGGTGCTAGCCGTTAACTAGCCGTTGGAGTTGACTTTTGAGCTGATTTTAAGCTCATTTTGTGTTATTTCTTCTTTATAAATATTTATGATTTCAAAGGTTTTTACATATCAAATTCATATAATTCAAAATCTCTTATTTGCTCAAAAGTGCTCCAGCTCTCAAAAAGTTCTTCATTATTTTTAAAGGCTACTGATTTTAAATTTTTGTGTGTTTAATTCTCAGTTTATGTTTCTGATTAATTTTAGCCTTTTTCAAACTTAATTTGATCTCCAAATCTTATAGCCTTTTCATATTTAGATTCAAACTTCAAGTTCTCTTTTTAATCCGTGTTCTTAAATTCATATTCTTTTTCAAAGATTAAAAACTTGATCATTGATCTTTAAAGCCCAAGTGCATATTTTAGAGAATCAATTTTCAAGACAACTCTTTTGATCAAGTTGTGTTCATCTATATCATTTTACTTGATCGAGAGTTTTTCGGATTTCTTTAGCCACATATACACAAATATATTCTTTTGGATGTAGGAAATCTTGTACTCTATCTCAAATTTGTTGTAAAGTCTTTGGAGAAGACTTGGGGATTGTACTTCCTACGGGTAGGGAGGGTGTGTAGGAAATTCCTAGTTGGTTGTAACTAGGTGGAAATTTCAAGTTGGTTGTAACTAGGTGTTGGAAATTCCTAACGAGAGAAGCTAGGTGATTGTATTGCAGTTTGCAATAGTGAATTAAATCCCGAGCAAGGTCGGGGACTGAACGTACACAGGACAGGGAACCAGGATAAATTGCTGTGTCTGCGCTGTGTATCTATTTTTCTCTCACTCTCATTATTATTGCTTGTGTTATTAATTTCCACTGTAACTCATTATTCTCACAAGATTAATAATATTTGCGTTGATTAAGTACAAATTGAGGTAACTATCATTTGAGACTTTGGCGACAAAACAAGGGTGTTAATTTCACGAAGAAATTTTATTACTTTGTGTACAACACTATTCAACCCCCTTTTAATGCTGCCTGCCATCCACATGGATTCAACATATTCATCATCTAGGAACATAACTGAGAGGGAGATCATTCTACCTCTTTTAGAATATCCTCACTTGCTTAGTAATTTCCGAAGAATTGCTACTAAGAATATCCTCACTGAAAGATTTGTAAAAATCAATGATCTGGGAGGATATTGCATTAGAGAATTCTTAGATTATCAAGGACTCACTAATTTGTTCTCTATGGACAATTCATGCAAATGCTACCCTAGATTGGTGCACCTCTTCTACACAAATATGGTTGTTAACACTAAGATCCCTAGGATTGTGTCAAATGTGCTTGGTCAACCCATTCGATTGAACGTCACCAACATTAGAGAGACTTTAGGTATTCCTAACACTGGTGTATCACTTAAGGAAATCTTCACTAGTGATCCAGAGATTGTTAAAATAATGTTCCTACGTAGAAAGCAGTTTACATCTCATATAGGGACAAGTGCTATACAACCATGGGCAAGGATTATGGCCTTCATCTTAGCATATACCATTTGTCAAAAGTAAGGAAGTTATTCCATCCTCAATGAGAGCCAAGCAAAAGTTGCTTACGCTCTAGTGGCAGGAATCAAATGAATTGGGCAAAATTTATTTCTTATAATCTGAACCACACATCATCTCAATCATTGCATCATGGACACTATCTTACACTTATTCTCAAAGATAATGGTGTCAATCTTGACCTTGAGATCAAACTTATTGACCCTATTAAACCGTTTGACAAGAATGCCCTTAAGAGAATGAGACTTCACCCCAACTCTGCCAGGAATCCTGTCTCAGAAGAAGAAGACGAAAAGGATGATAATGAAGATTAAGATGAGTCTGACGAAGAATCCACACTCCCTCATCAAGTACCACCACCCATGGATCAATCCACCTTGCTTTCCAAGCTTCAAGAGTTGAAGATGGAATTGAGGAAAGAAAGGAATCAAGCTTTTGAGAGGCTTGATAAGAAAGTTTGTGACAAGATTGATGCTCTTCACTAAGAGATTGTGGAGGTGAAGAAGTTGCTTAGAGGAGAAGGAGGAGAAGGACCATTTAGCTAGAGAAAATGTATGTTTAAGTTATGTTATGGTTTGTTTTATTTTGGAGGATGTCATGAACAATTGGCTTGTTATCTTAATTATGTTTGAACAATTTTAACTTTAATGTATGATTAATTGTGTTTGGACAATTTGCTTGTAATATTTGCTACATTGTATGCTTGGCACACATACTTTTGATTATATCTTAGTGATATATTATGTTATGTTTTGTGTTGAAATATTTCCTTATGAAATGGATATAGATTTATGATGATAAGTTTGATCATAATTGATACGACTATTTTGACCAGGCCCGGAGGAGCCAAGTCAACCACGACCAGTCAACCAGCCTACTACGGCCTTGGGCTCCGGCCCAAGGATCTCACGGGGGTCGTTCTTCTCCACCCAAGACGAAGGCCCAAAAAACTGTCCACTTCCATAGGGGAGGAAATCGTGGCCCAAACCGAGGAAGCATTCGCCAAATACGGCAACCACCCAGTGCCATCACTCCAGCCATCATGGCCCACCAAATATGGCAACCGCCCAATGCAATCACTCCAGCCATTATGGCCCACCAAATATGGCAGCCACATTCATGGCCATAACTCACCAATCATGGCCATGTTCATGGCATTCATTCCCTCATCAAATGGGCGCAATTAGTGGGGGACAACATTTTCCCATTTGCACGTCCCCATGAATGACGGCCATGATGTCACATCATGGCACATTATTAGGATGATTTGCCTATATGAGGAGAGGAGAGGCGTCATCCATGTGGGAGTGATCTCCGAGATCAACAGAGGAGGTATCGCATACAAACTCTCACCTTCTTACACCTAACATATTTCTTCTCCATAGTTCGGCCCGAGAATCGGTGCTTGGTCTCTCCGCGTACCAAGTCCGATCCCACCGAGCATCAATCAGACCAGATCTAACTTTGGCATCGGAGGAGAATTGGTCGGAACCAAGGTCCGACCCCCCTTACGAGCTCTCTCGTCTGTTCAGGTCCAGGAGATCCAGCAACGTCGAGGCTACCCCTCAGTGTCTTCCCAGCCGGAGCCGAGCACCCTCGTCCCCGAGTCTGCTCATCTCCACCACCAGGAGGTTGTCGCTCTACCGAGGCTACCCTTCGAAAAGCTGACGCGAGGATCTGTGCATCCCTTACTGAGCGACTCTGCCTTCAACCGATCCCAGAGGTTATCGTCCCGCCGAGGCTACCCCTCGGTGCATCAAAGAACGGATCCGTACCTTCCTGCTCAAGCGAACGTGCCATCGATCGACCCCAAGGGTCAACTCCATCTCACGTGACAGCTACGACATCCAGGCCTCTAGACTATCAACATGCGGTCAAAATTCATTCGTAAACATTTGGCACCGTCTGTGAGAACGAGTCGACATCCACGATGTCAACCACACCCGAAATGACTCTTCCCTTGATCGAAGTCCTTTGAGACGATTCCCAAATGGGTGGCCAAGGAGTCCACGCTCCGAGCAGATCCGAGTTCTTCAAGCTTCCGAAACTCTCTGCTTCCCCCCAGATCTACCTTACCTTTTGATGTGATTTGAAGCGTGACCCTAGTTCCATTGCCGAGATCTGAAAGTGTTGGACAGATTTGCGGGGTTTGTCGACTCATCCGAGACCGTCGAACATTTGAGGGTCGTCGACCCTGCTTCGGAGCTCATTGGTTCATACTTTTAACGTGCCGACCGTTCAGGAACCGGGGGCCAAGCTCCCCGATCCTGACCCACCGAGCTCAGCCTGAGACCCGAGCTCCATACGGCTGAAGTTTGATCTCTACAGAGCTCCAGAATCTCCAAGCCTCGATCATTTGAATGCTTAGAAGCTCGTCCTTGATGGAAGTGCCTGAGCCTCGTCGATGACCAAAGCTTCAAAGTCTCATCGACATTCGATCTAGACGATCTATTAGCTCACCCCGTCGATCCAGGCTCTTCCACGGGATCGGTGTGGATTCCCTGATGGAGGATCCCATTTTTGATGTGATCGATGATGATCTTTCTTCCTCATCGGATCGATCTTTGATCGAGGCGACTTGGCCGACTCTCTTTCAGGGACGTGATCATCAGTTAGAATGTGTCTTCGTTGGGTCGCAAAGGAGCTCCTTTACGCGCTCCGGACCACAGACTTGGAGACTCCAAAGTGTCGATCGATCATCAAGAGGCAAAGCTCCAACCACTGACTTTCCTGAGGATCAACGACGAGTCATGACAAAGATGGCAACCTCCGACCCTCTTCTGAGTCGATGACGACGCCGATGAACAAGATCCAACTTTCGACTACGATCGATCGAAGTCAGTCAACCATCAATGACATTGATCAAAGCTCTGCCAAGCTTGATTGAAGCTCAATTAAGTATTGAAGCTAGGTGAGCACTTATGACGAAGATCCAAGCTTCATCTAGCTCGATTCAAGCTGGGCAAACGATGACGGCCTCCAGGTCGATCGATCAGAGATCTCTTCGACCCTCTGATCGATCATACCGACTTTTTGGTCAATCATACCGACCCCCGGTCACTCCGACCCTCAAGAGCATGAATCATACCTCTGATACTCTTTTGTGGTCGATGGAAACTTTCGACAACTTAGATCCGAGATCTGGCTGACCTGAATGAAGTTTTGGGACCTCTGATAGCTAATTCTGAGCTTCCCAGGGCTGTGTTAAAACTCACCATTGACCCATCATTGGAGCTCGTCAGCCCAGAGTTCGAGCTTGCCGACCCAGCGAGGCTTGGAGTTGGTCGTCTGAGCTCTGACGTGTTGGGATCGGACCAATCCTGCCTTATTTGATAAAGATTGATGCATCTCCACTTCGTTTCGACTCAGAACGAGGGGCACTTTCTTTCTACGACGAAGCACCTTGTCTCGTTGAAGAGGGTCATCTCAGACCTACGATCGAACTCTCCTTTCTCCTTGAGGGTCGATCGAGGTCGGAGTATGTCGTGGTCGAGATCTCATCACCTCCTCAAGGCACCACCTGAGCCGTGTCAAGTTACAACTGAGCATGACCTTACTTCGTTGAAGCCGCCCCAGCATCAGTAGACCAAGATTGAGGTTCCCATGCTCGATATCAAGGCTCCCTAGTGTCGTTTGACAGAAAGCGATGCACCCCGAGCGGTGTCAATCCATTTCTGACCTCCATCTTAGCCTCAGAGGACACTTCGACCTCCTCTGACCTATCCTCAAGGAGTTCAACGTCTGACCCCATCTCCAATCTAAACTCCAAGCCTCTGTTCGACCCCGACGCCTGGCTAACCGATCTCCAAAGCTCGCCGTCACCTCGCATCGAGGCATGTCAACTTCTGGATCTCTCCAGTGTCATTAATCTGAGGACCACCGACACTCATGCGAAGCTCTCCAATCCTGATACATAGGCTGTCACCCTCCGGTGATCCTTCGAGCCTTCTTTCAACGGCAACCTTCGACGCATCAGCCGTAACAAGCTCGAACGGCTTTTGATGGCATCGATTCGAGATCCATAGGGCTCAATTGAAGTCAGTCGAACCTTCATCAACTTGAGCTGGGTTGTGCCGGCTCCGAGGACTCCGATGGCGACAAACCAAAGCCGAGCGACTGAGGGAATTTTCCTTGAGGATCAATTAAGCCTTGTTACCGACCGAATCCACTGGTGGCAAACTCTGATTTGGGGGGTGATTGTTGGACCGAATCGCCAGCTCAGATCTCCTCGACCCTGGTATCGGATAAGCTCAACCCTTGAAGCTCGACTCTCAGAGCTCGATGCCAGTCGTACGGCATATCTCCTCGACCCTGCCTCCAGAGCCTCAATGAAGCTCGACTCTCAGAGCTCGATAACAGTCGTACGACAGATCTCCACGACCCTGTCTCCGGAGCCTCAATGAGGCTCGACCCTCAGAGCTCGACAACAGTCGTACGACAGATCTCCTCGACCCTGCCTCCGACGCCTCAATGAGGCTCGAACCTCAGAGCTCGACAACAGTCGTATGGCAGATCTCGTCGACCCTGCCTTTGGGGCCCCGTCGGAGCTCGATCCTCATCTCCAAGATCCAGCGTCATCCGAGCTCAAGGCTGAGTTGCCAGCCATGTCGAGCTCTCTCTGCAAGCCAGGTCGAAATGATCTCACCAAACCACAGTCGTCCGAGTTCGAGCATCCAAGGAGCTCCTCCAGTCATGGCCGAGCCGTCTGACTGAACCACCGTCGTCTGAGTTCGAGCATCCAAGCAGCTCCTCCGATCGTGGCCGAGCCGATCTTACTGAACCACCGTCATCCGAGTTTGAGCATCTATACCGCTCCTCCAACTGTGCTGCTGGGCCCCCGCTTGCCGAGCTGACGGCCCCACCAACGAATCTGACCAAGCTGCTTGCCTGGACTCCGTTCGAATATTCGAGCAGCCCTTCCGAAGGGCCGTCGAAGCTACCGCTAGATGAATGGCCCCGACCGGGCTGCCGAACTGCTCCCGCATCCCCCCGAGCCGGCCGAAGTAGTTGCAGAGCACCCCATGGAACCTTTGAAAGTCTTCGCAAAGTCCTCACCCCTTCGTCGGCCATAAGTAGAGCGGCAACTCTCCTCGCAATCGAACGAACAGATCGGTCGTAAGGCTGGGGCAACTCCCCCAGCTGGTCGACCCACTCATTCGTCGGCCGTAAGTCGGGGGGCAACTCCCCTTGCGACCGAACGAACGGATATGTCATAAGCCTGGGGCAACTCCCCTTGCGACCGAACGAACGGATATGTCATAAGCCTGGGGAAACTCCCCCAGCTGGCCGATCACTCGGTCGACTGTAAGCCTGAGGGATAGCCTCCCCCAGCGGGTCGACCGACCTGTCAATCATAAGGCTGGGGCAACTCCCCTAGCAGACTGACCAGATCGACCGTAAGGCTGGGGGCAACTCTCCCAGCTGGCTGATCACTCGATTGACCGTAAGACTGGGGGTCACCCCTAGCGGGCCAATCAAACCGTCGATCATAACGCTTGGGGAAACTCCCCCAACGGACCGACCATATCGACCATAAGGCTGGGGGCAATTCCCCCAGTTGGCTGATCACTCGATCGACTGTAAGCCCAAAGGGTAGCCCCCCCAGCGAACAGACCGACCCATCGATCATAAGGCTGAGGCAACTCCTCCAGCGGACCACATCGATCGTAAGGCTGGGGGCAACTACCCCAGCTGGTCGATCCACTCCTTTGTCGGCCGTAAGTCGAGGAAAACTCCCCTCGCCACTGAACGAATCTCAGATCGACAACTTATTGTCACTAGCTGACTCCGCAAGTCGCACCAATTTTACAAAAGGAGCATCTTCTCCCCCTTACACTACATCTCCCGACCTCCACCTCAACAATGGTAGAGCTCGGAAGATGGGGGCAATTGATACGACTATTTTGATCGGGCCCGGAGGAGCCAAGTCAACCACGACCAGAAAACCAGCCTACTACGGCCTTGGGCTCCGGCTCAAGGATTTCACAGGTGGGTTATACTTCTCCACCCAAGACAAAGGCCCAAAAAACTGCCCATTTCCATAGGGGAGGAAATCGTGGCCCAAACCGAGGAAGCATTCGCCAAATACGGCAACCACCCAGTGCCATCACTCCAGCCATCATGGCCCACCAAATATGGCAACCGCCAAATGCCATCACTCCAGCCATCATGGCCCACCAAATATGGCAGCCACATTCATGGCCATAACTCGCCAATCATGGCCATGTTCATGGCATTCATTCCCTCATCAAACGGGCGCAATTAGTGGGGGTCAACATTTCCCCATTTGCACGTCCCCATGAATGACGGCCATGATTTCACATCATGGCACATTATTAGGATGATTCGCCTATATGAGGAGAGGAGAGGCATCATCCATGGGGGGCTGATCTCTGAGATCAACAGAGGAGGTATCGCATACAAACTCTCACCTTCTTCCACCTAACATATTTCTCCTCCATAGCTCGGCCCGAGGATCGGTGCTTGGTCTCTCCACGAACCAAGTCTGATCCCACCAAGCATCAATCAGACTAGATCTGACTTTGTCATTGGAGGGGAATTGGTCGGAACCAAGGTCCGACCCCCTGACAGGCTCTCTCGTCTGTTTAGGTCCAGGAGATCCAGCGATGCCGAGGCTACCCCTCAGCATCTTTCCAGCTGGAGCCGAGCGCCCTCGTCCCTAAGTCCGCTCATCTCTGTTGGATATGGACGATATGTATACACCTATGAGGGGATGTATGATGGTCTATGGACCTCAGATGTTGCGTGCATGAAAGCATGTGCGAAGGGAACCTTTTCATGTGTGAAAAGGACCACTCGATAAGTGGAAAAAGTCACTTTATAAGTGCATAAAGGCACTTGATAAGTGCATAAGGAAGAGGATAAGGAATAGTGCTAATATAGGCTAATAAGCTTATATGTAGTTATTTCCTACAATAACTACCCCCAAGGCCTATAAATATGACCCAAGGGTATGGCTTTCAAGGCTAATCCTTCATGCCATAAGTTTGCATAAGGAAACTTACTTTCCTCTTCTCCCTTCCATTAAGTTCTTCTTCCAAGTAGAGATTTAGACGGTGAAACGCTGCTTTGATCCTCTGTGACAAAGTACCGATTGTTGTGGCGAATCCAAGGGCGAAGTTCAGAGACTATAGTGAAGCGTACGCTAACGTAAGTCTCCTCTCTTTCGATCCTCTATCATCACATGATGGGATCCTACATTGGTATCAAAGCCACATGGGTTCGCCCCGGTCTCACCGATGAATGACACATTGTCTTTTTCACGAATGAGTTTCCTTCCATTATGGATATGGTAGGAGCGCATCATGACGGGGAGAATGCAAAAGTTGTTCTTTTCACGTTAGGGTCTTTTGCCGTTACGGATATGGCATGAACTCTCCGTGACGGGAAGAACTGACCGTTCATCTCGCCAAATTCGCACTCCTCATGGATGCCGAGTCTCCATTCAATAGGGAATGGGCACTCTCTTCATGTAGAGTGTAAATTTTGCGGCCTTGAAAGTGTGTTATTTTTTTGGCACAAGGCCATTAAAGCATAACCACTTTCTCGATGAACGGGTGTCTCATCGGAGAAGATGGTGGTTTCAAAACTTCTCATCGGAGAAGATGACCACGTATCTCTTTGGTGCATGATGCACCCCCTCCCCATTGGGGAAGGGGTTGGCTTCGGCCAATGACAACCAAGACCAACCCTCTATAGGGGGGGTGTGCGGCCGGACTCCAAGGAGGCCGACCGGCCGGCCAGGGCCCCAGCCAGGGCCTCGGCCAGGCCGAGGCACCCTGGCCGGCCCCGGCATCGGCCTCGGCCAGGGCAGAGGCCCTGGCTGAGGGGCCAGGGCCCTGGCCGGCCCTGGCCTCGGCCTCGGCCAGGGCAGCCTTGGCCGAGGCCAGGGCCAGACCAGGACGGCCCTGGCCGAGGCCAGGGCCAGGTCGAGGAGCCCTACGGTGCCGGCGGCCTCGGCCCCGGCCACCTGCATGGCCGGCCCCTACCATGCCGGCGGCAGTTGCCTGAGGCAAAGCCCCCTGCAGGGGGGAGGGCCTGGATCCTTACTGGGGGAAAATCCGGCCTTGGCACGGCCACGGCTTGACCCTGGCAATGGCCGGGGCAGGCCACTACCTCCCGCTGCGAAATACGTTTGCAAAAATACGTTTTTTCAAAATACGTTTTCAAAAACGCTTTTTTCCGCTGCAAGTACTATAAGAGTACTATTATTTGATAAGTGATGAGAAAATATTGAAATTTGTTCTAGATGGTGATTGGAATTGTAAATGACCTTTCCGATTCTAGAGCAACATCTTCAATATTTTTCAAAAGTAACTTATCAAATGTAAAATTTATGCAATGTTTTTTGATCGAATTTTTCTTTATGTCTTTTGCAGCATTTGAAAACTAAAATGTCTTCCGCTACTAAGAACATCGTCGCTGAGTTGAACAAAGGTGAAAAACTCAACGGTGATAATTACAAACTGTGGTCCATGAAGATACAATATGTTCTAGAGGAGCAAGATGTGCTCGAAACTCTGAAGAATATAATGATTGAACCTGAGTTAGGCACTACAGCCCAACACAGAAGAGACAAGGAAGCTTTCGATGCTTGGTCTCAGAAGAACAAAATTGCTCGCATTACATTGTTGTCATGTATGGCCGACGACATAATGCGAATCTTCCGAGAATATGACCTAGCTATGGACATATGGTCCAAGCTAGAGGAGAAGTTTGGTGGCACCTCGGTGACCAAACTTCACTCTTTAACTATAAAATTCGATTCGTACAAAAAACGTCCAGATCATTCCATGGGAATGCATCTGCGACACATGGCGAATCTTATTTCAGAGTTAAAGGATGCATGTCATATGATCACTGATGAGCAACAAATCCAAGCAGTCATACGTTCCCTACCAATCGAATGGGACAACATGAAGATGCATCTCCCTCATAATGAGAGCATCAAAAAAAAACTTCAACGATGTTTCTAAGCACCTCGAGTTAGAGGAAGAGCGGCTTGCGGCCGCCAAGCCAAGTACAGAAGTGCACATGGTTGCTAGTTCCTCACATGGGGGAAAGAAACGTAAACATCACTCGAAGTTTTCTCATGAGTATAAAAAGCAACCAGTGTCTACCAAGAAACCCAAACAAAAGGGTGGGAACAAGAAATGGCACAAGAAGAAAGACTTGAAGAAGATCAAGTGCTTCAAGTGCAACAAGTTAGGTCACTTTGCCCGTTCATGTACGGATGGAGGTGACAAGGTAACTTGTAATAATACTAGTTACATATGTGTTTCTAGTTCAATATTTCTTGTAGAACCTAATCCCTTTTGGATAATTGATTCAGGTGCCACCGACCACATAGCAAGGGACAGACGTTCCTTCGTGGAGTATCACCGGATACCCCAAGTAACGAAGTGGATATATGTAGGAAACAACACACGTGTTGAAGTGAAAGGCGTTGGGACATGCAAGCTCGTCTTGGACAACAGCCGCACTATCTTACTTCATGATGTCCTCTTCGCTCCGGATATTCGAAGGAATATAATATCTGTGGTCGTCTTAATGGGTCTTGGTTATAGGTGGTTCTTTCATAATTGTAATGTGGATTTGTCTTGTAATAATTCTGTAATTGGTTCTAGGTATGTTTTTAAAGGATTCATTGTATTGAATACGATGTACGATTCCTCGAATTTTAATGAAAATTTCCTTGTTACAAATTCTTCGATTTATGAGTCAGATGTAATTTGTTGGCACGCAAGGCTTGGTCACATTGGACCAACACGTATGGATAGACTTGCCAAACGTGGCCTTCTATCCAATGTTTCAAAGGTCGAAATGTCGACTTGCGAACATTGCCTTGTAGGGAAATCTTGTCACAAGCCATTTGGAACCGGCACAAGGGCCGAGGTTCCATTACAGCTCATCCATTCGGATATATGTGGTCTGATGAATGTCAAGACAAGATGCGGGAAGTCCTACTTCATCACTTTTATTGATGACTTCACCCGATTCGGACATAGCTATTTGATATCCCACAAACGTGAAGCATTGACCTGCTTTAAAAACTATATGAGTTTAGTGGAAAATCAATTAGATCGCAAGATTAAGGTCTTGCGAACCGATAGAGGCAGTGAATATCAATCAGCAAGTTTTAAGAAACTTTGTGATGAAAAGGGCATAGTTCATCAAATAACTATGCCTTATACTCCGCAACAAAATGGTGTTGCTGAAAGGAGGAATATGACTTTAATGGAAATCGTCCGTTCAATGATGGCGCAAGCTAACTTGCCAATCAGTTTTTGGGGTGATGCATTATTGACGGCTGCTTTCATCTTGAATCGCGTACCCTCGAAATCAGTTAGCTCCACTCCTTATGAGTTGTAGAACCAAAGGTCTCCTGACTTAAGCATTTTAAAACCTTGGGGGTGTGCATCCTATGCACATATTTCCTCCCATAAGTATGGAAAACTTGGGCCAAGGGGGAGGAAATGTATCTTTATACGATATGCAGAAAACTCCAAAGGTTATGTTTTCATTGGTCAGGAAGACAATGGAGGACTGATTGAATTTGAGTCGAGGGATGCCGGCACCACTTTTAGAGGCAACGTCTCACCATTAGACCCTAATTCCGATCGCCATCCTACCCGTAGGCCGTATTGGCGAGAGTCGCTCGTGGGGGGTGGAAACCAAAGTCCCAGGTTTTATTTTCTTATTGTCTATACCCTGTATTCCTTTACCGTGACAACCCATCATTCGATCTGGGCTAGCTCGCCCACGGGGTGATTTCGGTCCTCTTTGACACAAGCACATCCTAGCCTCCCTGTGTTCGACCCCCAAGCCACACTACAACACCGTGCGCTTGCGGTTACAAATATCTAAACCCTCACACGGGTCCCCCGGCCATTTGCAGCTCGCAAACCGGGGGCACGTCAAGTTTATGGCGCCGTTACCGGGGAGGCAACGTGCTTGTTATTTTAGGATCTCATGAACCCTAGTGTCTAGCTCTTATCCCTACCTCGTGATAATTTTCGCATTCTTCCATTTTCTTTTTATTTTCTCATTTTAATTTTTATTTCTTATCTTATCTGTTTCTTTCCCACTTGTCGCTTCACGGGTGTTTGTTGTTTTTCATGCGCAGGAGTTCAAGAAGTCTCGACGACTTGATCCCCGTTGACCCAGAGATAAACGCCACCCTTAGGCGTTTGGCCATCGAGAAGCAAAGAAGAGAGGATCCTGAAGCCATGGGGGAGAACACCCTGCCTAACAAGTCCCTGTTGGAGTACTCGATGCCTTCCATCGAGTCCACGTCCGCCATCCGTCCTCCAGCTATTACGGCCCAAAGCTTCGAGCTTAAGCCATCTTTGGTGACGTGGATCCAGCAGGATCAGTTTTCGGGTGCACCCATGGAGAGCCCGATCGAGCATCTAGACTCCTTGGAGAAATGTGACACCTTCCGGATTAACGGTGTCACAACTGAGACGATCTGGTTGAAGCTGTTCCCCTTCTCCTTGCGAGATAAGGCCAAGCTGTGGCTTAGGGGGAAGGACCCCAACACATTCAACACCTGGGAGAAGCTCTCCAATGCTTTTCTGATGAATTTCTTTCCTCCGGGGAAGACCATGAAGCTGAGGAGTGAGATTTCCTCCTTCTCCCAGGCCAGCCACGAGTCCTTGCATGAGGCTTGGACAAGATACAAGGAGATGCAGAGAAGATGTCCCCACCATGAGCTCCCCAAGTGGCAGATTATAAATCTGTTTTATAATGGGCTGAGGGACGATTTAAAGTCTTCCATGGACGCCGCGGCTGGAGGGTCCTTCATGTCAAGAAGCGAAGAAGATGCCGGGCAAATTTTGGAAAATATGGCATCCAACAATGAACGGTGGTGTGACGAGAGAGCCACACCAAGGTCTGGGGGCATCCATAGAGTGGAAGACGTCGACAAATTTTCAAGCAAGTTTGACTTACTGTCAACCCAGATCTCTGCATTGATGGTAGGCACCGGTGGCGCCGGTTCACAACAGATTGCTGCGGTAGAATCCAAAGTTTTTGGAGAGTTCAACGGTGGTGACATCTCACCACAGTTGGATCAGGCGAGCGCATTGTTTTACAATCCTACAGGGAATGCGCCATTTTCGCCACGAACCAACTCAAACCCAGCCTACTCTCCCAACAACCGGAATCATCCGAACCTCAGCTATCGGGCACCTTACCAACAGCCGGCTCAGCAACAACAGCAGACTTATCAGCCGGCTAGGCCCCAGCAGCAGTTCCAGCAGCAGCAGTTTCAGCAGCAACAACCACCACCACAGTATCAACAATACGCCCCTAGGAATCAGCAGACCGCCCAGCAGCAATACTGCCAACAGAGGGCCATTTCTCCGGTTGAGTCCCTCTTGACTCAATACATAGCCAACCAGGAGAAAATTAATCTGAAGCTGGAGATGGGACAAAGAGTGCTCGATCAGGTGACCCAGCTGGGGTTGCAAGTGGCGAACCTTCAGAGACCGCAGAATTTATTACCGCCACAACCTGAGGTGAATCCTAGGGGGTAAATCGGACCTTGGCTCTCACACATGAGCATGAGAACGTGTCCGCCATCGTCTTGAGGAGCGGGACACAAATTCCTACTAGAGCGCCGCCCAAAGAACCGGAAGTACCACTGGCCATTGAGCGGCCAATTGAAAAGGTTAATGACGACAATGCCCTGTCGCCAAAATTTGTGGCTCCGGAGGGAACCCCCGAAGAAGAGAAGAAGAAAGAAGAAGGGAATTTGAAGGTATTCAAGCCCGTTGTGCCTTTCTCACAACGGCTTGCCTAGGCAAAAATCGATGAGAAGTATGGAAAATTCTTTGCCATGGTGAAAGATATGAGTTTACAAATCTCCTTCCTCGAGGCCATAGAGACGATCCCCTCATATGCTAAATTCTTGAAAGACTTGGTGACACGGGGATCTAGAAAAGAAAAGGTCGTGTTAACGGCGGAGTGCAGCGCTCTCATTCAACGTGCAAATCCGCCCAAGCTCAAGGACCCCGGAAGTTTCTCCATCCCTTGCTCTATTGGGGAAGTGCAAATCCAGAGGGCATTCATCGATCTTGGTGCGAGCGTCATCTTAATGCCCATATCATTGTACAAGAGAATAGGGATGGGAGATTTAGAGCCCACCGACATGACATTGCAACTTACTGACCATTCGGTCAAGTATCCGGTGGGAGTAGTGGACGACCTCCCTGTCGATGTGAAAGGGTGTACCAGTTGGTTTTGTGGTGATGGACATGCTGGAAGACAAGCATACACCAATTATTCTTGGACGACCCTTTATGGCAACCACCGGAGTGTTGATAGACGTAAAGAATGGGAAGCTTTTCCTGAATATGGGCCAAGAAAGAGTCGAATTTGACTTAGGCTTGTCAATGAAGCATCCAAACCCCCCGGACGATCCTAGTATCAATGTGCTGGAGAATGAAGAAGATAGGGCAGTTGAAATGAGTGCCTGGGAAGTGCTCTCGAGGAATCCCCCCGATAGCTTGGGGGAACTTGGAGAGCAAGTTGGCTCCCCTAAGAATGAAGTGGCTAATGAGGCGGTCGCACGACTTGTGATCCCTCCCGGGTTTCCTAAGTCTCCTCCCACGAGGAGAAAAGGAAAAGAACCCATGGACCTCACCGGTGATGAGGTCTGGATCCTGAAAAAAATGGCGGTGGACGCCAATTTGAGGGAGAAGCCCCCGGATCCTGTCAACAAAGGGAGGGTAGTCGAACAAATCTTTTTACAGCCGCCGACTACACCGATAGCCACAACCTCTGGAGCTGAAGAGATGCCGAATTTTGGGCTTCACCCGTACCGCCCACCATGAAAATCATCAACGGGCGTCGAGCTAAACGATGTTAAACAAAAGCACTTCATGGGAGGCAACCCAAGTTCTAAACTTTTGCTTCGCTTTTTAGGATTTTTTCTACTTTATTTTTCTCTATTTTTATAAATAAATCCAGCCGAAACAACTTCCGTGAAGGAACTTAGACGATTTTTGGGTTTTGCAGAAAACAAGGCCTCAACCGATCAGGTGAGTTCTCACCCGATCGGTTGGGATGTATCAGCATACGGCCGCGTCTGTCACCAAATGAACCGACCAGGTGGAGAATGCTGAGACCGGGTGAGCAGACCGGGTGACCTGGGGGAACTCTCAGAAAAATTTCAGAGTTCATCAACCGACCGGGTGGCAAGATGCGAGACTGGTTGATGGGTCGGGTGAAAAACTCTGAGTTTTCGGGAAAATCTGTGGAGCGGCGAACCGATCGGTTGAGTTCTCAACCGATCGGGTCGCCTGTAGAATTTCTTCAGCATCGAATTTTCGACCTAAGGTCAACCGATCGGGTGATAACTCACCCGACCGGGTCGACTTAAATTTCTATAAATATCCGTCGCCGCCCGTTCGTTCCGCCCTTGCCATTTTCGAATCTCCAACCGACGTTTCGCCTCCTCCTCTTGCGCCAGACCTCGATCTTCCCCAAAATCAACCCAATCGACCTCCCCCCATCTCCCTATCCATCCCACCATCGATTTCTCTCCATTCTCCTCGATTCCACCCGCACACAAAACCCTAACTTTCACCCATTCTCCTCAATTTCGAAACTTGCTGAAGAAATCGCCGCGGCTCCACAACGTGCTCCTATCGAGTAGCATCGTGGCGTCTACGAGCAACGATCTTCATCTCATTTGGGTAAACTCGCTCCTTAGCTCAATTTTAATTTTACCCCAAATATTCCATTTGCTCGTTGGTCGTGTTTCGTGTTTGTGTTGATTCATTGTATTTTGCATACTCATGCACGCACACGACTCCCGCACAATGCCTCCCCGCCGTGTTAAGCCCACCGACGCCAGCTCTTCCAACCCTAGGCCCACCCGTCGTACTCGTTGCACACAACCCCCCGCTCAACGCACCACTCCCCCCCTCACGTTGACGATCCCGAATATGGGATTCAATTCCAAGGCGACGACCAAGCCGACCGATTCACGGCCATGATCCTCCTAGCTGGACAGGGTGGTTGGATAACTCAGGAGTCCGTCGACCGAGACCTCCCCTTTCTTCTAAGCTTCATTCACCACATCCGTGAAGACCCACCCGATGTCTCCGAGCTCCACATTCCACCCCCCACGACTCCTGGTCCCCAGCGCAGACCCCCATCACCACCCCCAGAGGGTGGTGCCCCTGCTTGATTTTTCCTTTCCCGCTTTTGCCCCCCCCATATTTGTGCCCATCTGTCTTTACGGGGCCCTGCTTTGTCTCTGTCAGGGGGAGGACCCATTCACGTGTCGCATCACTTCCTTTTGATTTTTGATTTCACTTTATTTGTTTTTGACCCCCCTTGCATATTTCTGCATTTCACGATCACGTTTTATTTGCTAGCACTGTCATGTCTAACTTGGGGGAAGTCTGTTTTGCTGTGTTGTCGTATTTTATTTTCTTCTTGTGTGTGTGTGTGCTTGTCTTTACTTTTTATTTTGTCGTGTCGTGTGGTTTTATTTCGTTTTTCGCGTCGTGTGGTTTGATTTTGATTTTTCTTTATTTTTCAGTTTCGTATCTGTGTTTTCCTCGTTTTTCATTTCTTTTTGTGTCGGTGCATACCCCCTATTTTCATTGCCCCCCCGTACTCACTCTTATTGCATTGAGGGCAATGCAAGATTCAGCTTGGGGGAGTCGCACTTTGTGCGTCATTTGAGCCTTTTCTTTTTCGTTTTTGTGTCGTTTTCATCGTGTTTTTATTTTTTCTTCTCTTCTTTTTGTCTCTTTCTCCTAGAGATGAACCCTATGATGAATCACCAAAAAAATCACACACACCTAGCACCTAGCATCACATTCACTAACCCTAGGATTTCGAGTCCTCTTGCATTTCATGCATCGCGGGTTCACTTAGCTTTTTGTGAGTCGTGCGTCGTGCCTAGCTGTTTGGTGTGCTTCTACTTTGTGAATTTACTTTATATACCTGTCCAGAAATGACCCCTAGATTATCATGCTTCGATTTGAATATGCGGTATTTATTTCTCCTGTCTGCTTCTGCATGCTATATATATATATCGTGTACTTCATTTCGCATGTGTCGGGATTCCATAATTAAGGACTAGGATAACCCATTTAGCCCATGCTCTATTTAGCGAGAATAGCTTCCTTTGCCCAAGTGTTTAGATTCCGACTTCTTTTTTGTTTTACTTGGTGCAAATCCCCCACGTCGTGTACCGTTCTCCCACTTGGGAGAGTACACATGTGTATAGCCAAAAACCCAAAAATCCAAAAAAAAGAGAAAAGAAAAGAAAAACCCAAAAAGAAAAGAAAAGAAAAATTTTGTATAGCCAAAAAGCAAAAAAAAAAATACAAATGCCCAGTACCCAAAAAAATTCCCGTGTGAATATTTTCCTACTTGCCGAGAATAAAGGGAAGGCGAGAATTTGCACCGAGTGTTCTTCTCCACATCATCTCATCCCCCATCGGTTTCGAAAACACTTGGCTTAGGAACTTTTTAGCTAGTATCTTGGTTGTAGTGGTGTGATTTCCTTAACCCTAGTTGTGGAGTCCCCGACGCATGATACGCTTCTATTCTTATACTCTTCTCATGCATGCTTGAACTAATATTCACTGCAATTTCAAATTCGAATCAGTATTTGGGTCGTTTCCTGGGTCTGTGTATATCGAGCTTTATTGCACATCATAGATAGCGACACCGACTGCTAGCGCACGGCCACACTCACTCGCGCTTCACCCGTGGGCCCACGACACTTATTTGGACTCGTATTCCTAGGTTTAGTGATGTGATTTGGCGTTTGCTTGCTTGGTGTGTCGTTTTTGATTTTGTTGGCCCTGACGGGCGATCTAGGATATAGAGTTTTCTTTTTCTCTCTTTCTCTCTATTTTTCCCTCTGAGCTCCTACTCTCACTCGTCTTCCTCGAGGACGAGGAAGAGTTCAGCTTGGGGGATTTTGACGTGCGTTTATATTTCATATATTTACGCGTGTTTTCTTCCGTGTTTTTCCGTATTTACCGCCGTCTTTTATTTGTTTTCTCGTGTTTTCTTGTATTTTCTTGTTTTCTTTCACTTTTCCATATTATCCGTGTTTTGCAGGAGTTTGCTGGCATTTGGGACGTAAAACGATGATATCATGTGTCCCCGGAGCAACGGGAGGAGTCACGTGTGATCCAGGGGATCAAACGACGAAGATTGCATCTTTCAGCCCCTCACCCGGTCGGTTGGTCATCTCCAACCGATCGGGTGATGCACGCGTGCACCACCCGGACGCAGCTTGGAGCTCACGAGAAGTCGTCCGGTCGGTTCAGTGACCGGGTCAAAAGCTCAAAGTCTCTGGAAATTCGAAGCTGATTTCCAACCGATCGGGTGACCTTCACCCGATCGGTTCACCTGTAGCTGAATTTCAACAGCCAAGACTCGGAGCTCCAACCGATCTCCTCACCCGGTCCACTCCAAGATCCAACCGGTCGGCACCAAGATCCAACCGACCGCACCAAGTTCCAACCGACCGGTTCATACTGACCGGGTGAAACCCCCGCATTGCGGTATGATTTTGTGAAGCGGCTCACCCGACCGGTTGACTTGTCAACCGATCGGGTGATGTCGTTTTCTATAAATAGAACCCTAGGTTTCCCAGATTCGGGAGTTGGTTATTTTTCACTGTTTTCTTCATTTTGTGACGGCTGTAATTTCCCAGTTTTTGTAAGTTTTCGGATCTTTGTAAAACTTTAGTATTATCTTAATTGCTTTACCACCTTCGCATTCCTATTGTCTGATTATGATTTTAATGGTTCATTTTCGTTTAGATCGCTTTTTAATGAATATTTGTGAGTAGTTCCCAAATCTGGGATTTTGGCGGAAACCCCTTCGGGGCTCTTTCTGATGCATCCATAGGGTTAGAAAATCGATAGGGATTAGGAATCTAACGGTTACGCGGGGTGTTTTATTGTCATCAGCGGGAAAAAGACCGCCTTTGACCATTGGGCCAAGGGGGAATAAACTTGGCGGTTGACTCCCTAGCCATAGCTCACGCCCTTAGCGTAGACGCCGAATCCTAGCGCGCGGGAGCGGCAGGATGAGACGTTGGGAGTTATCGTTGCGAGCTTAGTGCTCCCGGAGTCGATCAGTGTTAATGGACATGGGAGTGCCCACTGATCGAACCCGGGAAGTCCGGTGTATCATCCTGGGCACCGACCGGAATATCGGGCCCATGGGATGCCGGGTACCAATTTTAGAGGCAACGTCTCACCATTAGACCCTAATTCCGATCGCCATCCTACCCGTAGGCCGTATCGGCGAGAGTCGCTCATTGGTGTGGAAACCAAAGTCCCGGGTTTTATTTTCTTATTGTCTATACCCTGCATTCCTTTACCGTGACAACCCATCATTCGATCTGGGCTAGCTCGCCCACGGGGTGATTTCGGTCCTCTTTGACACAAGCACATCCTAGCCTCCCTGTGTTCGACCCCCAAGCCACACTACAACACCGTGCGCTTGCGGTTACAAATATCTAAACCCTCATGTGGGTCCCCCGGCCATTTGCGGCTCGCAAACCGGGGGCACGTCATTTTACCATGCTAGATAACTGTGTATATATCAAGAGGATCAAAAGCAAGTATGTTATTATGTCTCTATATGTAGATGACATTTTAATAGCCGGAAATGACAAGGGCTTTGTGATGGATATCAAGGCTTGGCTTTCATCAGTATTTGAGATGAAAGACATGGGAGAAGCCGCATATATCCTTGGAGTTAAGATTTCAAGGAATCGTTCGAAGAAACTTCTTTGATATGCAGGACTGTAAGTCCATTGATACTCATATAAGCAAATGCGATAATTTATGTCTGAAAATGTGTCCAAAGAACCAAAAAGAAAAGGAAATTATGGAAAAAGTTCCATATTCCAGTGCATTTGTTAGTCTTATGTACGCTATGATGTGTACAAGACCGGACATCTGTTTTGCCGTTGGAATGGTAAGTCGTTACCAATCCAATCCAGGGCAAGCACACTGGAAAGCGGTTAAGAGGATAATGCGATATCTTAAATGGACTGTGGACTATGCTTTATGCTATCAAGGTAATGCCTTGAGGCTCGAAGGCTACACCGATGCTGATTAGGCGGGTGATCTCGATGAGCGACGATCGACCTCAGGACATGTTTTTCTACTCGGATCTGGTGCAATATCCTGGAGTAGCAAGAAGCAATCCTGCATCACACTTTCAACTATGGAAGACGAATTTGTAGCATTTAGCATGTCGGTCCAAGAAGCTGTTTGGCTTAGGAGGTTCTTAGACAAGCTAATTGATGCAAGTGACTCAGGTGCTATACCAATATACAGTGACAGTCAAGCATCTATAGCCTATGTCAAAGATCCAAAATTCCATTGTAAGACCAAACACATTGATATCCGCTACAAATTTGCAAAAGATTATGATAAGAACAAGAAGATAGACATTAGGTACATATCTACGCATGAGATGATAGCAGATTCGCTTACGAAGGCGATCCCCAGAGATGTGTTTTACAAACACTTATCATCTCAAGGATTGCGTAAGAGCTGAGTTGTATCAATGTATATTCACATGTCTATGAAAGATCAAATTTAATAAAAGAATAAGTTCTTTTCGACATTGCATATGAGTTACTTGAAAATGTTTGTGTACATTTCTTTTAATCTCAGCTATATTTTCTAGTATGTCGAACTGATTGAGGTTGGCTCTCTCACATGAGCAACCGCCTTTATTCTATCAGACGGATAAGATAAAGATGAGACCTGTTTAAAGTCAAAATCATCAGACAGATGAGTTAGAGTCATGACTTAAACAAAATGGTCGTATGAAAGATCTGCATCATATGGATGCTTACAAAAGATCTAAGAGGATGTTTTAAACCTCATCTGTCTTATGCGGGATGTGGGTCCAGGAAATTAATGAGTAGTAAAAGGGACTCAAAGTCAGACATTGTGGTGTCTGATCATCATCCTTACAACATCATTAAGACATACGCTCCCTGGGAAAGGAGTGATGTTGTAATACGTATTCATACCACGTATGCATTTGACCATTGGGTTAGAATAGTAATTGTGTTTACTATTATGTGAGACCCAAAGACCACATGGGTCTTAAACTTCTTACCCTTATGGACTCTAATTGGTTCCTTTAGATTTGACTGGGTGATCGCTGTTTTAACATGTTGCTTATGGACTATGGTCAATTTGGTCCAGCGGAGCATGTTAGAAAAGCGAGTCAAGTCAAGATCGAAAGGATCTCAAGAAGAGGAAGATTAATTTCATATTCACATTTGGACTTTAGAGATTCAAAGCTGGCCAGCCAATTGTAATCCAGATGGGATTCAATTGTTGAATATAAAGTATAAGAAATGTGAAGAAATAATCTAGGGTAAAGCATGTGTTGATCTACTCAATTTTGCACCTCAAAGAGTGTTGTGTATCTCTAACAAGTGCACAACAGCGGACTCTATGCGCATGACGGTCACACGGTCTATTTCTCAGTATGATAAATAGAAGAACTAAAGGAAAAGATGTTTCATTACAATCCCCTCAAGTGTGAGTGGGAGATGTTGGATATGGATGACATGTATACACCCATGAGGGGATGTATGATGGTCTATGGACCTCAGATGTCGCGTGCATGAAAGCATGTGCTAAGGGAACCTTTTCATGTGTGAAAAGGACCACTCGATAAGTGGAAAAAGTCACTTTATAAGTGCATAAAAGCACTTGATAAGTGCATAAGGAAGAGGATAAGGAATAGTGCTAATATAGGCTAATAAGCTTATATGTAGTTATTTCCTACAATAACTACCCCCAAGGCCTATAAATAGGACCCAAGGGTATGGCTTTCAAGGCTAATTCTTCATGCCATAAGTTTGCATAAGGCAACGTACTTTCCTCTTCTCCCTTCCATTAAGTTCTTCTTCCAAGTAGAGATTTAGATGGTGAAACGCTGCTTTGATCCTCTGTGACAAAGTACCGACTGTTGTGGCGAATCCAAGGGCGAAGTTCAGAGACTATAGCGAAGCATACGCTAACGTAAGTCTCCTCTCTTTCGATCCTCTATCATCGCATGATGGGATCCTACAATCTCCACCACCAGGAGGTCGTCGCTCTGCCGAGGCTACCCTTCGACAAGCCGATGCGAGGATCCGCGCGTCCCTCACCGAGCGACTCTGCCTTCAACCGATCCCAGAGGTTGTTGTCCCACCGAGGCTAACCCTCGGTGCACCAAAGAACGGATTCACGCCTTCCTGCTCTAGCGAATGCCCCATCGATCGACCCCAACGGTCAACTTTGTCTCACGTGACAGCTACGACATCCGGGCCTCCAGACTATCAACATGCGGTGAAAATTCACCCGTAAACAATAATATTATTGGATACAAATCTTGGCTCAAGTTATGGAAAAATCATCATGTATGCTTTATGTTGAATATTTTGTGATAATGGTATCACTTCTTAGAAATACTTGAATATGATGAATTTTAATCATATTTTGATGGCGCTCTTAATATTTCATATGATCATGCCATGGTGTACCTTAGAAATTTATAATTTCACACTTTGAGTTTAAACTTTATAGATTAAAGAGATTGAGCTTAAGCTTTATGATATTGATATCATATGTTAACTATCCTTATAATTATCCTTATGGTATATCACTTTAAATGCTCAATTACTCTTGTCGATGTTTAGTATATGTTGTCAATATTATCTGTAAAATAGAAATTTATTATTTGAATTTTTATAGTCTTTGATAAGATTATAAAAATAAAAATAGATTTTAAGATTCATTGATATTAGCTGACTACTTTTCTAAATTAGACGACTATCATTTGAGGAATCTCACTTTAAAACCTTTTGCAATATTTTACTTGACACATTATTCTATTGCATTGATATGGAATGAATTTGATGAATTCATACTGCAACCTATTTGCAAATTTGTTTCTTTATCAATGACATTGATGTGTATGATATATGGTTTGTTAAAATATTATTTATCTTGTGGTCATGTAAAAAAATGAACTTGGAATAATATTGGACATTTCTCTTATGCTTCACACATATACTGCAATTGATATTATGTACAAGGATATAATATCACCACATGCTTATATTGAGCTTATATTTAATCTCATGAATATCCCATGCTTAATCTCATATTTAGACTAATATTTTGATATTCATTATTCTTATTCTCAAAGGTTATGTCGATCATAATTCACATTGTTGATATCAAACGGAAAAATAGAATTTTTTAATTTTAAATATAGATTAGTGAGAACCTAGATATGTTAAAGAATCCACTTTAGGTTTCATCATGGGAGCCTATTATTTTTTGTTAGCTCTCACTATATGCTTATCTCCATATAAAATCTAGTGTAGACACATATTGATTATATTGGACTATGCTATCAAGTTTCTCTACGTTTTTTGATGAGATAAAGAGGGAGAGTGTATTGTATATGCATAAAAAATTATGTAAAATTATGTGATATGAAATTTGTGGTATGGACTATGATTAAATTTCATCGATTAAATCTTCATGCACTTTCATTTTGACTTGAATTAACGTCGATCACATACACTTTGAAATGGAATATGAAATTATGCTTTATATGCTTATCCTAACATGCAAGGATGCATGTGGAGTTTAGAGATGGTTGAGTAAACACTTGATGTGCGTTTATATTTCATATATTTGCGCACGTTTTCTTCCGTGTTTTTCCGTATTTTACCGTCGTCTTATATTCGTTTTCTCGTGTTTTCTTGTTTTCTTTCACTTTTCCGTGTTTTCCGTATTTTGCAGGAGTTTACTGGCATATGGGACATAAAACGACGATATCGCAAGTCCCCGGAGCAACGGGAGGAGTCACGCGTGATCCAGGGGGTCAAACGACGATGATATCATCTTTCAGCCCCTCACCCGGTCGGTTGGTCATCTTCAACCGATCGAGTGATGCACGCATGCACCACTCGGACGCAGCTTGGAGCTCACGAGAAGTCAACCGGTCGGTTCACAGGCCGGTTCAAAATCCCCAAGTCTCTGGATTTCTACTGTAATTGCCAACCGATCGGGTGACCTTCACCTGATAGGTTCACCTGTAGCTGAATTTCCAAAGCCAAGACACGGTCAGCTCAACCGGTCTCCTCACCCGATGGCACCAAGATCCAACCGGTCACATTCATATGTCAACCGACCGCGTGAAGTTGACCGGGTGAAGTCCCGCATCTCGCTGCCAAAGTTTGAAGCAGGTCACCCGATCGGTTGACTTGTCAACCGATCGGGTGATGTCGTTTTCTATATATAGAACCCCTGGTTTCCAAAAACAGGAGTTAGTTATTTTTTGCTGTTTTCTTCATTTTGTGACGGCTGTAATTTCCCAGTTTTTGTAAGTTTTCATATCTTTGTCAAACTTTAGTATTATCTTAATTGCTTTACTACCATCGCATTTCTATTGTCTGATTATGATTTTGACGGTTCATTTTCGTTTAGATCGCTTTTTACTAAATATGTGTGAGTAGTTCCCAAATCTGGGATTTTGGCAGAAACCCCTTCGTGGGCTCTTCCCGATGCGTCCATAGGGCTAGGAAATCGATAGGGATTAGGAATCTAACGGTTACACGGGATGTTTTATTGTCATCGGCGGGAAAAATACCGCCTTTGACCGTTGGGCCAAGGGGGAATAAACTTGGCGGTTGACTCCCTAGCCATAGCTCACGCCCTTAGCATAGACGCCGAATCCTAGCGCGCGGGAGCGACAGGATGAGACGTTGGGAGTTATCGTTGCGAGCTTAGTGCTCTCGGAATCGATCAGTGTTAATGGACACGGGAGTGCCCACTGATCGAACCCGGGAAGTCCGGTGTATCATCTTGGGCACCGACCGGAATATCGGGCCCATGGGACGCCGGTATCACTTTCAGAGGCAACTGTAGGGATCGTCTAACCCTTGCAATACTAACAACACACACTAGAGGGGGGGGGGGGGAATAGTGTAATGGCAATAAATTGTCCAAATAAAATTTAACTTGTAGATACGGAATTATAATTGCAAGAGGAATTAAATGGCATAATCAAACCAAACGCAAACACAAAAAATTACCCTGGTTCCCCAAAGTTGGGTACGTCCAGCCACACCAATATCCACTATATTCCCACAAAGAGAAGTGAATACAAATCTCACAAGGAGATACCCCACAAAGAGGATTTATGTCCTACACAAGGACCCAACCAATCCTACACGAGGATCACGACTCCCACAAAGAGAATCACTAACTCCCACTCAGAGAATTAGGGTTAGCCCTACACTAGGACACTCAAACTCCCACAAAGAGAGTTACTCCCACAAAGAGAGTTCCTAGTCCCACAAAGAGACACTCTAGTCCCACAAAGAGACAATCTCCCTCAAGGAGAAAATCCTAATCCCACAAAGAGAAATAGGAAAACAATTTACACCTTGTAAAGTAAATACTCTTACCTATGCCTTGAGATGCTTACTCATGAATGAATGCAAGGCAAGGAAGAGGATCTCCAAGTGTTTGAATATGCTTGAGAGCACTTGGATGATTTCCCTTGAGCTGGACTTCAATGCATGAAGAAAGTTGAATGCTCAATTAGAGGGAAATGAGGGAGCTTGAGAGTGGCTTATTGATCTCTTGAGATTTTCTATAGAATCAAGAGTTTATCAAATGTTGTCAAGAGTTCTCAAGAATGGCAGCACACCCATATATATAGGAAACCTATATCAAGCCCAAAAACCCAAAGAAACAGCCAGAAAATCAAATCTGCAACGGCTAGAAACTGGGTGAAAATGACAGGAACAGTCGACTGATGATCATAAGACAGTCGACTGATCAACGGCTAGAAAATATCCAACGGCTATAATCTGAGCCAGGACAGTCGACTGACGAAGTCAATACAGTCGACTGACAAACAGGACAGGCGCCTATAAATCCTTCAGCAGACGGCTGCTGCAGGGGATGGATCGAAACAGAGAGCTGCACTCTTTCTCCAATTCTTCGCACAGGCGACTGAAGTTAATACTACAGTCGACTGTCGAATAGTCAGGCGACTGTATATTCTTCATCAGTCGACTACTGTAAAGTATGGAGAGAAGACAGAGAGATGCAGAGATTGCACTTACGCTAGACAGGTGACTGTTGACCAAATCTCAGGCGACTGCAAATTTACAGGCGACTGGGAACTGATTGACAGGCGACTGTGCGTAAAACTCAAGTTTGAGTCAATAGAAATGTTGACTTGAGCAGTGCATATCAGGTGACTGTAGAAGGATCTACAGGTGACTGGAAATCACCCAGTCGACTGTGTTTCCCTCACCAGACGACTGACCGAAAGAGTGAACCTATTGGGTTGGATTCTATGATAATCCTAAGGTTCACTAAGATGGTTAAATGCATGAGCATGAAAGAGTAAACCATCTAGCAAGGCATTACATCAACCCTAGACTCAAAAGAGAGAGAAAGCAATAAAGTAAATTACATGAATTACAATGCTTTCAAAAGAGTCTAAGTCTTCAATCTTGATGCCTTGAAAAGCTCTCCATCATCTCCAAGCTTTGGCACTCCTTGAGTCCAAACTTTGGCTCTTCTTCACAAGATGTCCATCCTTACACCACGTGATTAGTCTCCAAGAAAGATATCTTTGAAATAACCTGAGAGACTAAATCATGAGATTCATTAGCAACAACATAATGTTGTGATCATCATCAAAATAAGATTGGTATGAAACACCAATACTCAACAATCTCCCCCCTTTTGATGATGACACACATTATGTTAATCATAAAGAATTAAAGCACAAAGCTAATGATCTCCCCCTACTTATATGCACCAATTAAGTAATGAGCTACACAAAGGTAAATACTCAAAAACCAATTACAACATGGTGAAATATAATTGGCATGGATTACATAAACCAATTGCAAAGTAAAGAAAATGCAAACAAGAAAGGTTTATCAAATCCCATATATCTCTTCCCCATAGAGATATCTCTCCCCCATATGTATAAGTAAATATCTCCCCCCTATAGATATGATCACATAATGCATATATCTCTCCCCCTTGACATCGTCAAAAAGGTGGATATCAAAAACATCCCCCTTTATTATCTTAACTAAGATGTGACAATATGCAAGAAAAGAAAGATATGTATGATACCAAATATAAAATTTAGTGGGTATCAATCCACTATCCCATGCTCCCCCTAGATCATAGAAATGGTCAACTTTTGACTTCTAGGATCTAATATCAATTAATCATTGGAGCCATGGGCCATAAGTGTATCATGTAATGCTCCCCCTGCTAAGCTACTGCACAAGTACTAGAGGGGGGCGAATAGTACTTTAAAATAATTAAGAGGCTAATTCCTAATTACTTGCAAATTCTACCAAACAATGCAAAAAATGCGGAAATGTAAATGTTAGACAACAAAGAAACAATCGCAAACAACGATATTACTGGGTTCGGATCCATCCAAGTCTCCCCGACTTGTTGCCGGTGATCCTACGTCCCAATCACTCGGATCCCCTCCGGATACTTGAGTTAGAAACCCTAACTCAAGATTTCCACTATGAAATACTTGTGAAAAACCTTCACAAGTCAAACCATACACAAAGTAATTTGTGACGCCCATAACCCGGGATCACAATCACACTCTCACAACCGAGAGTGAAATTTACAATATGAAATTGAAATGAAATAAGAAACTTCTTACCGACAAAATACCTATGCCTTAAGTAATGCTTACGAATTAGGGAAAAGATGATTTTGAGGAAGAAGAAGAGGCACCAAACCCTAGCTCCAAGATGTAGATCAGCGATGGAGAGCTATGGGGATGTTAGTGACCTAGAATCAAGCACTTGGCTTGGAAGGCTTCACACTCAATGAATCTCTCTTTGGAAGTAAGAGTGAGGAGAGATTATTGAATGGAATGAAAGAGCTTTGAATGAGCTTGGAATGATTTCTCTTGATCTCTAAACTTGCAATAATATCAGCCTTGACTGCAATGAATGCAGCCCATCAAGTATTTATAGGATAGAGGAGAGAGAGAAAGAAATTCGAGTCATTAAATGCTCCAACGGCTCTTTTCTGAACCCAACTAGTCGGTCAAAGAACAACCACCGACCGACTAGTTCATCAACTAGTCGGTCGGTCATTTAACGTAGACCGACTAATGGAAGAACAACCAAAAGGTTGAAACACAGACAAAAGAAACTAGTCGGTCCAAGAAGAGTAGCTGACCGACTAGTTTCACAACTAGTCGGTCGGTTACTCAACTGAGACCGACTAACAGGTAAACCTGAAGTCTGAGCACAAATTGACTTAGTCGGTCCAAGAACAAATGTTGACCGACTAATTCACCAACTAGTCGGTCGCCAAATGAGCATAGACCGACTAACGATAAACAGTAAGTTAGGTGAAAATTGGCATGTACAGTAAAGCTAAACTAGTCGGTCCAAGAAGGAACGTTGACCGACTAGTTCATCAACTAGTCGGTCGATCAATGAACACAGACCGACTAATGATAAACAGTAGCTCAGGCTCAAATGTGCATGTACAGGGAAAGCTCAACTAGTCGGTCACAGAAGCATCACTGACCGACTAGTTCACAAACTAGTCGGTCGGTGAGTCAACTTAGACCGACTAACTGTAAACAGTAAAGAGCTTAGAATTGACTGACAAAAAACTAGTCTGTCCAAGAAGCTTTGCCGACCGACTAGATCACCATCTAGTCGGTCAGTTCTTCTTCTTGAACCAACTAACATGCACAAGAAGTCACGAATCGAAGCGCGAAGCTTCGAGAAAGATTGTATGGACTTCTACTAAGATCCTAGAGCTACGATAGGAGCGTTATGAAGATTTAAACCGTAAGACCTACTCAAGGCTTAACATTCTACGAAAGAAGCTTAAAGACTATAAATAAAACTTGACGATACCGTCTTCAATAGCTTCAATCGAATCTTCATGACTTCTAAAATGGTCCATAAGCTTCAACGAAGCTTTAGGCATACGATCACGTGCTTTGAGAAGTCATGAGACGTCGTAATTGATATTCATATGAATTTGGCGACGATCTCCATAACTGCGCTCACAAAGTGTTAGTTCACGATATATTTATGTTTGTTCATCATCCAAAACCAAATCTGGGTAGTTCAATATCCAACATTCTTCCCCTTTTTGGTGATGACAAACCAACATAAATAATAATCAAAAATAATAATTCAAATGAAATTTACTTACTCCCCCTGCATTAATGACACGTTAATTCCAAATTAAACAATAATAATACGCATCAAGAAGACGAGTAAAGTATATAAAAGAGAATCGATTATTGAATTATCGAGTACCAAAGGTTGATTATTGAAATATCGGATTTGAAAATCCATTTATATATCTTAACTCCCCTGAATCTAACATATCAAATTAGATTCTTGGAAAAATGCTCTAAATTTTCATTTAGCACATCGTTATTATTATATCTCTTCCCCTTTGGCATAAGCAAAAAGAGTGGGAGGAGAACAACGACAACAACAATAGATTCAAATAAAAAAAGCACGGGAGTCGTAGAAAAAGACGACGGTTCAAGTGACACCAAAGAAAAAAATACGAATAAAATCAAGGCGTGTCAATGATACCATAGTCGAAAATCGTAAAATGAAATCATCAAAAACTCAAATCAATTTTGCGGATTGAGTTATGGAATACACTCTCCAATATCAACATTCTTGGTTAATTTAGTGCATGGAAAACAATTCTATGTTTCCATAGAAGAAATTTCTATTAAACCAAGTTAATATCGTCGAGCGACGAAATCAAACATCAGAGACATAAAAGAAATTATAAATTGTGCACAATATAATGAAATGTCAACTGCGATGTATATATATAAAATAGGAACCAGAGTACATCAAAAATATACATCACTGACAAACAAAACACCGATCCAACGATCGGGGCACAAAATACAGCAGCATATCACACAGATATCGGAGTGACACAAAACATACAACATCATTAAAATACATCAAGATACATCATCAAAAGTATCAAAATACATCAAAATGATCCAGAACCCCACTCTATCCTACCCAAACTCTCTCACACTATATGTATCATCCAAGGAGCATCGGAGAGTCCTCAAAGAAGCTCAAGAGGAAGCGGCAGGATCTGCAGCAGCAGCAGGATCTGCAGGAGAAGTGGTGGTCACAGGAACAGCTGGAATGTCAACGGGAGCGACGGCAGAAGTGGCAATCTCTGGAGCAGCAACAGTAGTGGCCTCGGGAGCACCAGTCACAGCATCCACCGCAGGAGCGGTGGCAACAGGTGTGCTCTCGGGGGCACCAGCAGACGAAGCAGCAGCAGCAGCACCAGAAGTGCCCTCGGGGGCACGAGTAGAGGCACGAGCAAGCTCCTCAATGTCCTCCTCATCCAACTCATCCTCGTCAGAGAAAGACTACCGTAGTCGAAAATCGTAAAACGAAATCATCAAAAATATGCACTCAAACCAAGTCGTCGTCCGGATGCTTTGTGAACTAGTCGGTCAGTGATGCTTCTATGACCGACTACTTGAGCTTTCCTGTACATGCACATTTGAGCCTGAGCTACTGTTTATCATTAGTCGGTCTGTGTTCATTGATCGACCGACTAGTTGATGAACTAGTCGGTCAATGTTCCTTCTTGGACCGACTAGTTTAGCTTTACTGTACATGCCAATTTTCACCTAACTTGCTGTTTATCGTTAGTCGGTCTATGCTCATTTGGCGAACGACTAGTTGGTGAATTAGTCGGTCAACATTTGTTCTTGGACCGACTAAGTCAATTTGTGCTCAGACTTCAGTTTTACCTGTTAGTCGGTCAAGTTGAGTAACCGAATATCACTATGCTTGCTCGTGCCTCTACTAAGCCTTGAGAGGGAGGAGGGAAGTCGAAAGGTCGGAGGGATTTTCGAGTTGGAGTGAGAGAGAGACCGACTAAAAACGGAAGAAGTCGGATAGATGGGGTTTTAATCGATCGGAAGTCGAAAAGACGATTCAGTCCCCGTCACAACTAGTCGGTCACAGTTCAAGCACTGACCGACTAGATCACGATCTAGTCGGTCGGTCAATAAGCTTGAACCGACTAGTTGTAAACAGTAACTGAAGGCAAATTTTCTGACAAGATTTAGTCGGTCTAAGCTCATTTGCTGACCGACTAGAACTGAATCTAGTCGGTCGGCCAATGAACTTGGACTGACTAAGAGAGTTCAAAAATTGAAAAACTTTGAAATTTGATTTCTCTCCTAATCACACTTGGATGAAACATCAAAATACTCTCATTAATCATTATACTACCCCATTAAACATCGAAAATCTGAAATTTGACGATTACGCCAAATCGAGCGAAAATTCCGAAAATTCAACAAAAATCCAGAAAATTTCAATACTTCAAGCATGAGCAAATATAACGAATAGAATAGCATGCAAGAATATTGAATAAAAATGAATCCTATATCTCGGATTCACCCATAATCCCCAATTCTCGACGTAACCGCACAAAGGAGTCCTCCTTTAGGGGTTTCATGAAAATATCGGCGATTTGCTTCTGGGTTTCAACGTACACTAATATGATGTCCTTTTAGGGACTGTTCTTTTGTGTTTAAAATGTTGTGAAAGTGGAAGATTCCACTATTCCTCCCACTATTCACTCATTCTCATCCTCACTTTCACTCATTCTGTTTTTTTGTGTTGGATTCTTTGACTGTGAAAGTTGCTGACGTGGCCACAAAACACACACAAAAAAGTTGTGTGGGACCCATAAAAAATTTCAAAATCCACATTCACAACACACTTTCACCCAAAAAAACACAATACTCATTTCACCAACATTATTCACAACTTCAACCAACCAAAATTTAAACACAAAAAAACAGGCCCTTAGCAACATGATCATCTAAGAAATGGTGTCGGACATCTATGTGTTTCGAACGGGAATGGTGTACCAGGTTCTTGGAAAGACATATTGCACTTTGGTTGTCCACCATGATAGGGCAAGTATCACAGTTTATACCAAAGTCTTTAAGTGTGTGTCTCATCCAAAGAACTTGAGCACACGCGGCACCGGCGGTAATGTATTCCGCCTCGGTGGTTGAAAGTGATACAGAATTTTGCTTCTTGGAAAACCAAGAGACAAGGGAATTTCCTATAAAATGGCAAGTGCCACTAGTACTTTTCCTGTCGGATTTGCATCCCGCATAATCGGCATCACTATATGAGATTAACTCATACGTGCTAGATTTTGGATAAAGTAATCCAAAATCAAGTGTATAACTTAGATAACCGAAAATACGTTTTACCGCTACTAAGTGAGACTCCTTAGGTTGAGACTGATAACGAGCACATACGCATACGACAAACATAATATTGGGCCTACTTGCGGTAAGATAAAGTAAACTACCTATCATACCTCGATATAGACGAATGTCTACATCCTTACCGCCCGTATCCTTATCAAGATGCGTAGTCGTGCTCATTGGAGTCTTTTTCCTGGAGGCATTCTCCATTCCAAATCGCTTAAGCAACTCCACCGTATACTTCGTTTGGTGGATGAAGATTGCATCGTCCATTTGGCGAATTTGGAGACTTAAGAAATATTTGAGCTCACCCATGTGGCTAATCTCAAATTGATCCTTCATCACATTAGAAAAATCTTCGCAAAGAGCAAAGTTAGTAGCACCGAAAATGATATCATCAACATATATTTGAACTAAAATTATATCATTATTCGAATGCTTAACAAAAAGTGTAGAATCGGCTTCTCCCATTTTAAAATTCAAATCCAAAAGAAAATTCTTTAGGCGATCATACCAAGCTCGAGGAGCTTGTCTTAAACCGTAAAGCGCTTTCTTTAGTTTAAAAACATGATTTGGAAATTTTTCATTAATAAAGCCCGGAGGTTGAGAAACGTAAACTTCCTCAACAACATCTCCATTTAAAAATGCACTTCTAACATCCATTTGAAATAATTTAAAATCCTTATGACATGCAAAAGACAATAATAATCTAATTGATTCTAATCTAGCTACCGGAGCGAAGGATTCTTCGAAATCAATACCTTCTTCTTGACGGTAGCCTTGAGCAACTAACCGAGCTTTGTTCCGGACGACGACTTGGTTTTCCTCGGTTTTGTTCTTGAAGATCCACTTTGTCCCTATGACGGTGTGGTTCTTCGATGGCAATGGAACAAGCTCCCAAACTTCATTCCTCTCGAATTGAATGAGTTCCTCCTCCATGGCTAAGATCCAAGCGCTATCTTCGCATGCTTCAATAACATTCTTTGGCTCTATCGAGGAGGCAAAGGCACAATGAGCGAAGTAGTTCACTTGCGATCTCGTCTTGACACTATCATGGATATTACAGATGACTTGCTCATGAGGATGGTCATGAACGGTATGAAGCCGTTTGGGAATACCTTGATCACTAGGAACATTCTCAACAACTTCATTAGACGGGTTAGTCTCAATAGAATCAATAGAATCATTAGAGTTAGAATTACCAATTGAATCACATAAGACATCCATAGAGTCGTCATCATTAGTAATTCTAGTTGGAACAAATCCTTCATTAAATGACACATGAAGCGATTCCTCGATCGTTGAGGTTCGTTTGTTGAATATCCGGTAGGCTTTGCTACGCGAAGAATATCCAACAAAAATCCCCTCATCGGATCTTGGATCGAATTTGTCCAAACTACCATACGTGTTCTTAATAAAACATTTCGAACCAAAAACATGAAAATGTTTAACTTGAGGCAACCTACCAAACAACAATTCATAACAAGTTTGTTTAGTGCCGGGCCTCAAAAGTATTCTATTAAACACATAGCAAGCGGTATGTACCGCTTCCGCCCAAAATTGATGGCCAAGTTGGCTATCATCAAGCATAGTGCAAGCACATTCCACTTGCGTCCTATTCTTTCTCTCAACAACACCATTTTGAGGAGGTGCGCGAGGGAATGAAAAGGTGTGTGTAATACCAACTTCATCACAAAATGTCTCAAAAGACTCATTCTCAAATTCACCTCCATGATCACTACGAATAGTGACAATGGTGGTTCCTAAGAGATTTTGTACTTTCTTAACAAAAAATGTGAAGTTTTCAAAAGCTTCATTTTTATTACACAATGAAAATACCCAAGTAAACCTAGAAAAGTCATCAACGATGACAAGTCCATATCTAGCATTACCTAATGAAGCAACTCTAGTTGGCCCAAATAAATCTAGATGTAATAGCTCTAGAGGCCGCTTAGAAGAAATGCTTTTCTTAGGCTTAAATGAAGATTTTGGAAGCTTGCCTCGTTGACACGAGTCACAAAAGCTTTTCTTTTGAAAGACAAGCTTAGGGAAGCCTCTAATAGAATTTAACTTGGAAAGCTTAAAAAGTGTTCCAAAGTTCACATGACCAAAACGTCGATGCCATAAGTGTTGTTCACTTGTGTTGGCAATAAGACATTGTTCATGTGATCTTGGAAGATCTAGGATATATATATCCTTATGACGTGTGCCGGAAAACAATAATTCATTATTATCTTTTCTTAAAATATGGCACATTCCTTTCGCAACGTTAACTTTGTAACCTTTGTCACAAAGTTGACTTATTGAAATGAGATTGTGGTTTAATCCTTTAATAAGGTAAAAATCACATATAATTGGTTTAGAAGGATTACCCACTTTACCAACACCTATGATGGTTCTGCTCTCGTTGCCTCCAAATACGACGCGGTATCTATTTGCAATGGGAACCACTCCGGAGAGCAATTGAGCGTCACCCGTCATGTGTTTTGAACACCCGCTATCGAGTATCCAATTCCCCTTTGGAGCTAAATTTAAATTTGTTGCTCCTTTTCTTTTTCTTTTCCTTGAGTACCTAAAGATAGAAAATTTCATATCATGGTACCCAAGGTCATTGGGTCCAAATGATTAGACCTTTGGAAGCCAAGTCCAATTGGACTTAGACTTCCCCGCATAATTTCTACTATGCACAACATCCGAAAAATAAGCATTCATGTAAACTTGTTTTTCATCCATGCTTGTGTCCTTTGGGCTCCAAATAGTGAAAATCTTGGGAGCCCTCATCCTATTGGGTGCATGCATGCGTTGTTGGTTTCTACGTGATGCATGTCGTGGATAGGCATAAGGAACATGATGGAATGGTGCATGTGGATAGTTATTCATACGATGATGTGGGTGAACATATGCATGTGGAGGAACACGTGCGTGAGGGTGTCTCACATGGTGTGCACGTGCCCGTGAACGTGTAGCATAGAAATCATCATATGTGTGAGCCGGTGGAGTAGGACGTGTGTTCCTACGTGGCATAGTATTGGTGTACATATAAGCATGCCCCTTCTTTGGAGGTCCACCCAAAGTGGGTTTCTTTCCGAAAGAGGGTGTGGACGAGGTGGAAGCACCATTGGTAGAAGAACTACCAACAGAGTGTTTTCTACCACTCGTTGAGTCACTGGAAGTTGGCCTAACAAAAGTAGTGACCGATTTGAATGAACTTCCCATCGTATACCCCAAGCCAATGTGGTGATTGGCCGAAAGTAAGTCACTTAGGATTTTATCCAAATGGTCCTTACCCTTATTGAATTTATTAATTCGGCCTAATGTGTTCTCATATTTCTCGGTGAGAGAACGCATAGAAGTATCCAAATTGGATACTTACGATGTGAGCACATAAACAGGAGATTTAAGATTCTCATTCTCAATACTCAAAGTCGAGTTTTGAGAAGTCAAATCCGCTATCTTGTGCTCCTCCGGATCTTCAATGCTAACATGTTCAAGTTGAGCCTTGAGATTAACAATCTCATTCTTCAACCCTTCAACAACGGTGTCGTTGTTGGTGATGATAGTTTTAGGCGAGGTTTGAATGCTAGCTAGGTCATCTTTTACTTTAGTATACCTATTTACTAGTTTAGTATACTTAGACCATAATTGAGAATTAGCATTCCTAAGGTCATCCATAGTTACCTCATTGCCTTCGTTGTCGCTATCATCGGAAGAGGAAGATCCTTGATCATGCTCCTCTCTTGCCATGAAGCACATGTGTGCTTGCTCCACTTGCTCATCGTCCGACTCTCCGCTTGAGGAATCCTCGGAGTCGGTGAATGTTGCCCCGACAAGCCCCTTTTTGTTCCCTTTCTTGTACTTCTTGGACTTGTCGTACTTTGGCACCTTCCACTTCTCCTTTTGCTTGTTTAGAGGACAGTCCGCTTTCATGTGTCCTGGCTTGTTGCATTTAAAGCACAAAGAAGAAGAAGAGGAGTTAGATGAATTGAACTTCGATTTGTTTTTGAAGTTACCTTTCCGGAAGAACCGGTTGAACTTCTTGGCCATAAGTGCCATGGACTCCAAGTCCAACTCGTTTTCCGAGTTCTCATCATCGGTTGATGTGGAAGTAGATGGAGCGGCCTTGAAAGCAATAGCTTTCTTCTTTGGCTCTTCTTGTTGTAGGTAAGACTTCATCTTTTCCTGCAACTTCAACTTGCTATCCTTGCGTACCTCATAAGACATCAAGGTACCCATTAGTTGAACAACGGTATATTTGTTCATATCATTACCTTCCTTGATGGCGAAGGTACGCTTTTCCCAACTCGAAGGAAGTCCTTCGATAAGCTTTGAACATTTCTCCTTTTGGGTGTAGGATTTGCCGAGAGCCTCTAACTCGTTTATGATGTCGACGAAGCGAGCATAATACTCCTTCATCTTCTCACCCTGTAGCATATGAAACATCTCGTAATCTTTATTAACTACAACGAGTTTAGAGTCTCTTACCCTACTCGTCTCTTCATGTAATATGAGGAGGGAGTTCCATATTTGATATGCACTCTTACATGTGTATATCTTGTTGAAATCCTCGGGCTCCAAAGCGCAATGCAAGGCATTCATTGCCTTGGCATTGCTCACCTCCGCGGCGACCTCCGCGGGAGTCCATTTCTCGAAATCTTCTTCGGTGGGCTCAACGTATTCCTTCATCGTGGTCCTCCATAGTGAAGCACTCCAGAGGAAAGTCTCCATCCGGCATTTCCAGTACCCGTACTTGGTACCGTTGAAGAATGGAGGCCTCGTTGAGGAATGTCCTTCCATTACCGAAGAAGCTCCTTCACGGTTCTTGAAGGTGCTATAGTTGGAAGGTGGATGAACGGTCTTGTTGTCGTTGGCAGACATAGCTATAGACTTGGCTCTGATACCAAATGTAATGTGCCTCTCTCAAAACAATGTGAGCTTTACTCCCAAGCGCAGGAGATCGTACAAGTAGTACCTGGAGAGTCCAGAGTCGAATCCTCGGGACAAGTCGACCTGAGATAACACAAATTCAACTAATCAAATAAAATATACGGTTAAGAAAACAACCACCTTTGTGAAGGTGAAGAATAGTGTAAGGATTTTTAGCAAAGAAAGTGGTTCCTACAATTATTATGGTATCACGAAAGTTTGGTATTCAATGAGACAAGTATGCTACGGTTGTGAGTTCATTAGGAGTTTATAGTCACTGAAATTTCACGTCTTTTAATATCACACGACGCTTCACCCGGTCAAGGCGTGAAGGCGTCGGAGGATAAATCGATGAAAACTAGTCAAAATAGCCTTAAACGTATTACTAGCAATGTTGATCTCATTAAACAATAATCGCAGCGATAAGTTCAGATTAGAGAACACAAATTGGCTAGCCTTATCAGGGCCTAGCCATAGGGCACATCAACAATACCGACAATAAGCAAATACCCATCAAATACGTTGTAGAAATCAACATAACTAGCAATTTTGACATGATAATAGGGCTAACGACATGAGATTTAGCAACTACATATTCCTAACTACATCACAACCATAGCACAAAGAGATTAGCCACGCATGGTGCAATAAAAATCAGATTTGATAGCAAAATACATCGTTTAGATAGCAAAATACAAAGAAATACACCAAATACGGGGTATAAGTTCAAGAAATTGTCACCAAATCTCCACTTTAGAACCCAAAACTCTCTGAGAATAGGAAGAACAGCCTCTGGAAATTTTCAGAATTTTCTCCTGTAGAAATACGTACAGTAGCCGCTCCAAAAGTCCCAAAATACGCCAGAATACCCCCAAAAACCCTAAAATACGCTTATATATTAGCATTGCGGGTTTACTGTGCTAAACGGGTCGCAACCCGCTCCAAAATCGATCAAACCCGCTAAAAAACGTTCGGCGCAATCGTGGACCGTTGGATCCAGGCGGGATCCGCTGTCGTTGCGCCACATGGCAGTGGATGCGGGTTTACTCATTTGTCTCGCGCCCGCTTGCAATCTCCGAATCCCAGTTGGGATGAACCCTGACCGTCCGATCGAACGATCGACGATCGTGATCGTGCCACGTCGCCAAGCTGAGGCGGCTGCGCTTTGCAAATTTTTCTGGGTGATTCTTGGCCGTTGGATCGCGATCCAACGGCCGATCTCACGCCGCTACGATTCGCTTTCGATTTCGAATGCGGATTCGTTTAAGGCCGTTCGATTCGAGCGGGGAAGCTCGAGATGCTGCCACGTGGCTGCTCCATCCGCTCTCGATCGCTGAAGTTGATTGTTTACAGACCGTTGGATCGTAATCCAACGGCTAGGAACGCTCCACGTCGCCGCTTGCTGATCTTCGAGTCGTAGCCGTCAGATCACGATCGAGTGGCGCACACGAGGCCACGTCGCCCGCATACTGAGCAGCGCTCGTGAGCCGTCGGATGAGGCGTGAGCGGTCGTGATGATGCCACGTGTCGCACCAAAAATCGTGCGGCGACCGTATTTACGTATTTTCAACGTATTTCTTCTGTATTTCTTCATTTAATTGGTATTCTGCATTCAAATATTCATAGAAATTAGCACAGATCTCAGAAAAATACAAATAAATAGTCGTTGGAATCGTGAGATCGAGACGATGCTAAGAAAAATATAAAACTGCAGAAATACTCAATAGAATTCGTGTTTTGTGCACAAATAATGTGATTTCTCTAATAAATAATGGTGTACAAAATACGCACATATTAGAGAGCAATTAAGTATTATTTAGGCACATCATAGGACTAATTAGGGGGTTAAATACGCAATATTCAACCCGAATCACACCCCCCAACTAGCGTTTTGCTAGTCTCTAGCAAAATGAGCGAGATACGATATCAAGTATACACCTAGATCACCTTATCAGGTCTCAAATCATTCATCACCATACTGCAAAGACGAAAGAAAATGTCCACACACTAATGCCAAGATTTCATGCTCATTATATAATGGTACTCATGGGTTTGCAATGAAAAGCAAGTATCTCTAAAATGGTCATTAAATCAACTTAACTTCACTTTACATTACTTCATAGCGAATAGTATGCAAAATCAATGGCTCACACCTTTCAATCAAAGTTTATAACTTGGAGCGTAGATGTATCATGCAAAGCAAGCAAAAACAGATTGGCATCAAGACATACACACGTCAATTTTCATTCATAGGAAATCACACCATATCTTGTGCTTTTAAGCTTTGGAAGTTCCCTTGCCTTGCTAATGATGCACACTTTTTCTTGCTCTTCTTTTCTCATTTTATTGGTTCTGCGTAACGCGCATCAAGCAACATTTGCAGAAAAAATGTATAACTTGGATCGCTCCATCAAATGATCGAGGTTCCAGTCAATGGCTCCCAAATCAGACGATAATAGGGCATTAGGCCAAGAAGGACCCCTCGGACTGTACTAATCGAGCCAACCAAGTTATTTCTTTAATGACACATTTATTCGTCCATACATTTTTCTTCATTCATCTTATTTCATTCTTTCTTTTGTGCGTGCATAAGTAACTTAGCAAGATAGCTTCCTTTTCTTTATTCTTTCACAAGAATGGGTTATCCTAATCATTTCAAATGACAGTGTAGGCTTTCACCCAAGATCACACAAAGCATGCAAATAGCAATGAATATGAGATAAAAAGCAATGCTCAAGTCATTTTGTGATGGTGTGTTCCATTGAAAGCATACGACTTGCTAATTCATAATTTCAAGATTAATTAAGTCATCATTCAATCCTACCATAGAGATATATCAAGAGAGATTTACCATGAGTAATAGCATTCATGTCGAATGAGAATGAAATATGTAACAATAGTGGTGGAGGAAAATAAATCATATATGCAAAGTGGTGAATGGATTTCGAGAATTGTCATCATATGAGGTTCATTTCTAGGTGTAATAAGCATTGGTGATAATTCTTGACTCAACCCCTTTTTTTATAAAAGGAAAAAAAATTTGGAAAAGGGAACTACTAAAAAAAATTAAATCATAAAAAAAACTAAAAGTTTATACCCTCCCCCCAACTTAAAATAAGCATTGTCCTCAATGTTAAGGAGAGGGAATCATGGAAAGAACACACCTGATTAGTGACCACCCGAAGGTGGATCTGTGAGATCAATGGTGGTATCCTCTCTGGCCCAAAGCTCTTGAAAATGTTTCAGACGTTGTCCGTTGACTTTGAATTCATGGCCATCCTTTTCATTCACTAAGACCACCGCTCCATGTGAAAAGACTTCTTTGACAAAGTATGGTCCCGTCCATTTTGAGCGCAGTTTTCCTGGAAATATATGGAGTCTTGAATTGTACAACAAAACCTTGTCTCCAATTTGGAATTCCTTTCGCAGGATCATTTTATCGTGCACAGCTTTCATCCTTTCTTTTGCGAGCTTTGCATTTTCATATGCCTCACGTCGTATCTCATCAAGCTCCATGATCTGCAATTTACGAGAAACATTTGATGAGTTATCAAGCAAATTAAGTGTTTTAATTGCCCAAAAAGATTTATGCTCTAATTCAACAGGAAGATGGCAATTTTTTCCATAAACCAAACGAAACGGTGACATCCCTAAGATAGTCTTGTATGCTGTCCTGTAGGCCCATAGAGCTTCAGGCAAGTGAAGACTCCAATCTTTGCGTGTTGGATTCACTGTTTTCTGAAGGATATTCTTTATTTCCTTGTTCGCCAATTCCGCTTGTCCATTTGTTTGAGGGTGGTAAGGTGTTGAAACTTTATGTGTCACCCCAAATTTCTTCATTAGATTTGCAAAGAGCCTATTACAGAAATGAGAACCTCCATCACTGATAATTGCCTTTGGCACTCCAAAGCGCGAGAAGATGTTCTCTTTCAAAAATTTCAGCACAATGGAAGCGTCATTGGACCTGCAAGGAATAGCTTCCACCCATTTAGAGACATAATCAATGGCAACCAATACAAATATATCCAAAAGATGGTGGAAAAGGCCCCATGAAATCAATACCCCAACAATCAAATAATTCTATTTCTAGCATGGGATTCAATGGCATCATGTTTCTTTTGGTAATTCCCCCCAACTGTTGACAACGCACGCATGATTTACAATAAGCATATGCATCTTTAAACATTGTAGGCCAATAAAAACCACTCTGTAAAATTTTGGCAACAGTCTTATGAGCTGAAAAGTGCCCCCCACATACCCCATCATGGCAAAAATGTAAAACACTATCAAACTCATGGTCGGGTACACATCTCCTTACAATTTGGTCTCCACAGTATTTAAAAAGATAAGGATCATCAAAATAGAATGATTTTACCTCATGCTTGAAGCGTTTGAAATCTAAAGAAGACCAATGTGGAGGGGTTCTACCTGTCACCAAATAATTAGCTATATCTGCATACCATGGTATGGTAGAAATGGCGAAAAGCTGCTCATCTGGGAAGGAATCTCGCAATGGAATATTAGGCGACTCTGTCCCCACCGTCAATCTAGAAAGGTGATCTGCGACATTGTTCTCAACTCCTTTCTTATCCTTGATCTGAATATTGAACTCCTGCAAAAGAAGAATCCATCGTATAAGTCTAGGTTTCGCATCCTTTTTAGATAAAAGATATTTCAGTGCAGAATGATCTGTAAAGATGAGAATAGGTGATCCCAATATGTAGCTTCTGAATTTCTCCAATGCAAACACCACCGCTAGCAACTCCTTCTCCGTAGTAGTATAGTTCCTTTGTGCTTCATTCAACGTTTTACTGGCATAGTAGATCACACAAGGAACTTTCTGTAATGCCCTACAAGCTACTGCACAAGTACTAGAGGGGGGGGGGGGTGAATAGTACTTTAAAAATAACGAGGAGTATAATTCCTAATTATAATGCAAACAACTACCAAATCAATTTGCGGAAGCTTAAATTGAATGACAACACAAAATTAACAACGCTAACAAGAGATGTTACTGGGTTCGGATCCACCCAAGTCTCTCCGACTTGTTCCCGGTGATCCTACGTCCCAACCACCCGGATCCCCTCCGGATACTTGAGTTAGAAACCCTAACTCAAGATTTCCACTATGAAATACTTGTGAAAAACCTCCACAAGTCAAATCATACAAGATGTAATTGGTGACTCCCACAACCCGGGATCACAACCACACTCTCACAACCGAGAGTGAATCTTACAAATCAAATATGAAATGAAATAAAGAAACTTCTTACCGAACAAAATACCTATGCCTTGAGTATTGCTTACGAATTAGGGCAAGGATGATTTTGAGGAAGAAGTGGCACCAAACCCTAGCTCCAAGATGTAGAACAGCGATGGAGAGCTTTGGGGATGTTGGTGACCTAGAATCAAGCACTTGGCTTGGAAGGCTTCACACTCAATGAATCTCTCTTTGGAAGTAAGAGTTAGGAGAGATTAATGAATGGAGGGAATGAGCTTTGAATGAGCTTGGATTGATTTCTCTTGAACTCTAAACTTGCATTAATATCAGCCTTGACAGCAATGAATGCAGCCCATCAAGTATATATAGGTTAGAGGAGAGAGAGAGAGAAAAACGTTTCAATTAAAGCTCCAACGGCTCTTTTCTGAACCCAACTAGTCGGTCAAAGAACAACCACCGACCGACTAGTTCATCAACTAGTCGGTCGGTCAAATAACGTGAACCGACTAATGAGTAAACTGAGAAAAGATCAAAGTACAGACTAAGGAACTAGTCGGTCTAAGAAGAGTCACTGACCGACTAGTTTAACAACTAGTCGGTCGGTTACTCAACGAGGACCGACTAACAGATAAAACTGAAGTCTGAGAAGAATTAGACATAGTCGGTCCAAGAACAAATGTTGACCGACTAATTCACCAACTAGTCGGTCACCAAATGAACATAGACCGACTAACAATAAACAGTAAGTATGTTGAAAAATTTGGCATGTACAGTAAACTAAACTAGTCGGTCTAAGAAGAAAAGTTGACCGACTAGTTCATCATCTAGTCGGTCGATCAATGAGCACAGACCGACTAATGATAAACAGTAGCTCAAGTGAAAATGTGCATGTTCAGGGAAAGCTCAACTAGTCGGTCACAGAAGCATCACTGACCGACTAGTTTCACAACTAGTCGGTCGGTGAGTCAACTTAGACCGACTAACTGTAAACAGTAAAGAGCTAAGAATTAACTGACAGAAACTAGTCGGTCCAAGAAGCTTGGCTGACCGACTAAATCACCATCTAGTCGGTCAGTTCTTCTTCTTGAACCAACTAACATGCACAAGAAGTGCCGAATCGAAGCGCGAAGCTTCGGGAAGAATTGTATGGACTTATACTAAGATCCTAGAGCTAAGATATGAGCGTTATGAAGATTTAAAACGTAAGACCTACTCAAGGCTTAACATTCTACGAAAGAAGCTTAAAGACTATAAATTAAACTTGACGATACCGTCTTCAATAGCTTCAATCGAATCTTCATGACTTCTAAATAGGTCCATAAGCTTCAACGAAGCTTTAGGCATACGATCACGTGCTTTGAGAAGTCTTGAGACGTCGTAATTGTTATTCATGTGAATTTGGCGACGATCTCCATAACTGCGCTCACAAAGTGTTAGTACATATTATATTTATGTTTGTTCATCATCCAAAACCAAATCCGGGGAGTCCAATATCCAACATTCTCCCCCTTTTTGGTGATGACAAACCAACATAAATAATAATCAAAAATAATAATTCAAATGAAATTTACTTACTCCCCCTGCATTGATGACACGTTAATTTCCAATTTAAACAAAAATAATACGCATCAAGCAGACGAGTGAAGTATATTAAATGAGAATCGATTATTGAATTATTGAAATACCAAACGTAGGTTATTGAAATATCGAATTTGAATATCCATTTATATATCTTAACTCCCCCTGAATCTAACACAACAATTTAGATTCTTGGAGAAATGCTTTAAATTTTCATTTGGCACATCGTTATTATTATATCTCTCCCCCTTTGGCATAAGCAAAAAGAGCGGGAGGATAACAACGACAACAACAATGGCCTCAAATTAAAAAGCACGGGAGTCGTAGAATACGACGAAGGTTCAAGTGAAACCAAAGAGAAAAATACGAATAGAATCAAGGCGTGTCAATGATACCATAGTCGAAAAATCGTAAAATGAAATCATCAAAACTCAAATCTTTTTAATGGATTGCGTTATGGAATATACTCTCCAATATCAACATTTCTTGATTAATTTAGTGCATGGAAAACAATTCTATGTTTTCATAGAAGAAATTTCTATTAAACCAAGTTAATATCGTCGAGCGACGAATTCAAACATCAGAGACATTAAAAATTAGAAATTGCACAATATAATGAAATGTCAACTGCGATGCATTTATATATATATAATATGAAGCAGAGTACATCACCGACATACAACAAAAATACATCATGATATGACAAAATATTCGAGTGTCAACAAAAAATACATCATCATCACACATATCAAAATACATCATCACAAATATCAAAAAGACATCAAAATGATCCAAAAGACACAGCCACCCACACTATCCTACCCAACATCTCTCTCAACATGATATATCATCCAATGAGTATCAGGAGAGGCCTCGAAGAAACTCAAGAGGCAGCGGGAGGACCAGAAGCAACTGCAGGCTCAGCAGGAGCAGAAGAGGTGACTGGATCAGCAGAGACGTCCGGAAGATCAGCAGGAGGAACGGCTGAAGTGGCAACCTCTGAAGCAGCAACCGTAGTGGCCTCGGGAGCACCAGTCGGAGTATCCACCACAGGAGTGGCGGCAACAGGTGTGCTCTCGGGGGCACCAGCAGAAGAAGCAGCAACAGCATCACCGGAAGTGGAAGCACCAGCAGCAGTGCCCTCGGGGGCACGAGTCGAAGCACGACAGAGCTCCTCAATGTCCTCCTCAGCCATGTCATCTAACTCCTCATCCTCAGAAACGGAAGGAGGAAGATCAACACCCAGCAGACGAGCTATACGGCAGACTACCTCCTCGGTATGAGCCAAGCGAGACTCGTGACGACGAAGCAACCGTACGACCTCATCCAGGGTGGCAGAGGGAGCAGTAGAGGCACTGGCAGAGGCAGGGGCAGACGCTGAAGGTGTCGTCCTCTGAACGTGATGAAGAGCCGCAAGAGATTTCTTGACGGCCGTCGCATTCAGGGGAGGACCAAGGGGACGCTCATCGTCACGAGGCAACGTGACACGAAAATGACGAAACACGAGGGTCAACATGCAAGGAAATGGGATATGAGCCGATTTATTGGACTTTCGAATACACTCGAAAGAGTCAATCTTATCGAGTATAATTCGAGCCCAATTAATCGAGCTCCCCATGAAGATCGCATAGATAAGCTTCAAAAATGGCTGGGATGGTAAAGATGAGGAGCCGTACTTGGGAAGCAAGCACGACTTCAGAATTAGATTTAGGACCCACGCATTAGGCTTGAATGATTTAGATGGCACGCCAATCATGGCAGGAGGGATCTGATGGAAAATCTCTGAAAGGATGGTCTGATCAAGAGAAGAAATATCATCTACCGAGATATCAGAGGGAAGAAGGCCAGACGAAGAGATACCCAAAATCTCTCCTAATATTTCCGCAGTGAGGACTATAGGAGTCCCCAAAACGGTCGTCTCAACAGAGTGGGTCTGATCGTACTAACCCCGGATCCTATTCGCATAGAAAAGCTTAACTAATCTAGGGTAGGGATGAGGATTCTCCTTCGGGTCATATCGAAGGTAATCGAGAAGACCCGACGACGGCAGAAGATCAGCTAACCCTATAAAGTCGCTAAACTGGACGAAATGCTCCAGAAGCAGCGGGCAATGTTCGATACGGTTATACGCCGCGAGACACAAGGGGTCATCGTGACATAAGGAAATATCGACACCGCCCACCGGCATCGGACCCTTTCCCTTAGGCTTACGGGTAGACGTACGAGGGTGGGTGCTAGACTCGGGATGAATAGGAGGAGTGGGTTCCCTATGAGTCTCGGTCTCGGGGTTATACTCCGTATCGGAATCGGTAGGAGTATGGAACGTAGAGGCAGAGGCAAGAATTTTGGCCTTAGGCTTAGGTTTGGGTTTCGGTTGACCTCTAGGTTTAGCGGTCGTCGTCCTCTTCTTCTTGAGAGGAGGCGAAGACGACGAAGGAAGGGTGGACTTGGCTCTACGCTTCGGAGGGGTTGGATGCTCGGGATCTGAAGAGTTTGGATCAACGGTCATCGGAGAGGGGCTAGACGGAGTGATCGGAATACGTGTTCTTGCCATAGTTGAAGCAAGACACGGGACAAGGAGATCAAACGAAGAAGCCCTAGCCGAAAAATAGATAAACCCTAAGAACCCTAGAAACCGAGCAAGCCCTAGCTCTAGGAAAGGAAATCTAACCCTAGGAGGAGAGGAGATCACCTAGAACGAGGGGCCGACGGAGGAGATCGACGGAGATGGCCGGAAAATGGCCGGAGATCGATCGGAAGTCGAAGGGTTTTGAGGGGAATCGGGATTTCGAGCTGGAGGAGAAAGAGAATAGACCGATTAGAATGAGAATAGACCGACTAAAATGAGTTTAAGTCGGTCGAGATCGCAAATTACCAAACAGTCCCTGGCACAACTAGTCGGTCACAGTTCAAGCACTGACCGACTAGATCACGATCTAGTCGGTCGGTCAATGAGCTTGAACCGACTAGTTGTAAACAGTGGCTGAACCAAGATATACTGACAAGATTTAGTCGGTCTGCGTTCATGTACTGATCGACTAGATCTCAATCTAGTCGGTCGGTCACTGAACATGAACTGACTAAAGAGTCAAAAACTTGAAAAACAAGTTCTCTCCACAATACGCTTGGACGATATATCTCAAAACTCTCAATAATCATCTAAACTACCCCATAAAACATCGAAAACTCAAAATTTGACGATTACGCACAAATCGAACGAAAAATCAAGATATCACATAAATTCCCGAAAAATCCAATAATTCTAGCATGAAAGAGATATTGCCAAAAATAATAGCATGCAAAATTATTGAATGAAACATGAATCCTATATCTCGGATTCACCCATAATCCCCAATTCTCGACGCAACCGCACAAAGGAGTCCTCCTTTAGGGGTTTCGTGAAAATATCGGCGATTTGCTTTTGGGTTTCAACGTACACTAAAATGATGTCCTTTTTAGCAACATGATCACCTAAAAAGTGGTGTCGGACATCTATGTGTTTCGAACGGGAGTGGTGTACCGGGTTCTTGGAAAGACATATTGCACTTTGGTTGTCAACCATGATAGGGCAAGTATCACAATTTATACCAAAGTCTTTAAGTGTGTGTCTCATCCAAAGAACTTGAGCACACGCGGCACCGGCGGCAATATATTCCGCCTCGGTGGTTGAAAGTGATACGGAATTTTGCTTCTTGGAAAACCAAGAGACAAGAGAATTTCCTATAAAATGGCAAGTGCCACTAGTACTTTTCCTGTCGGATTTGCATCCCGCATAATCGGCATCACTATATGAGATTAACTCATATGTGCTAGATTTCGGATAAAGTAATCCAAAATCTAAAGTGTAACTTAGATAGCGAAAAATACGCTTTACCGCTACTAAGTGAGATTCCTTAGGTTGAGATTGATAACGAGCACATACGCATACGGCGAACATAATATCGGGCCTACTTGCGGTAAGATAAAGCAAACTACCTATCATACCTCGATATAGACGAATGTCTACATCCTTACCGCCCGTATCTTTATCGAGATGCGTTGTCGTGCTCATTGGAGTCTTTTTCCCGGAAGCACTCTCCATTCCAAATCGCTTTAGCAACTCCACCGTATACTTCGTTTGGTGGATGAAGATTGCATCGTCCATTTGGCGAATTTGGAGACCTAAGAAATACTTGAGCTCACCCATGTGGCTCATCTCAAATTGTTCCTTCATAACACTAGAAAACTCTTCGCAAAGAGCAAAGTTAGTAGCACCGAAAATGATATCATCAACATATATTTGAACTAAAATTATATCATTATTCTCATGCTTAACAAAAAGTGTAGAATCGGCTTCTCCCATTTTAAAATTCAAATCCAAAAGAAAATTCTTTAATCGATCATACCAAGCTCGAGGAGCTTGTCTTAAGCCGTAAAGCGCTTTCTTTAGTTTAAAAACATGATTTGGAAATTTTTCCTTTATGAAGCCCGGAGGTTGAGAAACGTAAACTTCCTCAACAACATCTCCGTTTAAAAATGCACTTTTAACATCCATTTGAAATAATTTAAAATCATTATGGCATGCAAAAGACAATAATAATCTAATTGATTCTAATCTAGCTACCGGAGCGAAGGATTCTTCGAAATCAATACCTTCCTCTTGTCGATAGCCTTGAGCAACTAACCGAGCTTTGTTCCGGACGACGACTTGGTGTTCGTCGGTTTTGTTCTTGAAGATCCACTTTGTCCCTATGACGGTGTGGTTCTTCGATGGCAATGGAACAAGCTCCCAAACTTCATTTCTCTCGAATTGAATGAGCTCCTCCTCCATGGCTAAGATCCAAGCGCTATCTTCGCATGCTTCATTAACATTCTTTGGCTCTATCGAGGAGGCAAAGGAACAATGAGCGAAGTAGTTCACTTGCGATCTCGTCTTGACACTATCATGGATATTGCCAATGACTTTCTCATGAAGATGGTCACGAACGGTATGAAGCCGTTTGGGAATACCTTGATCACTAGGAACATTCTCAACAACTTCATTAGTTGGGTTAGTCTCAATAGAATCAATAGAATCATTAGACTTAGAATTATCAAGTGAATCACATAAAACATCCATAGAGTCATTATCATTTGAAATTCTAGTTGGAACAAATCCTTCATTAAATGAGACATGAAGCGACTCCTCGATCGTTGATGTTCGTTTGTTGAATATCCGGTAGGCTTTGCTACGCGAAGAATATCCAACAAAAATCCCCTCATCGGATCTTGGATCGAATTTGTCCAAACTACCATATGTGTTCTTAATAAAACATTTCGAACCAAAAAGACGAAAATGTTTAACTTGAGGCAACCTACCAAACAACAATTCATAACAAGTTTGTTTAGTGCCGGGCCTCAAAAGTATTCTATTAAACACATAGCAAGCGGTGTGTACCGCTTCCGCCCAAAATTGATGGCCAAGTTGGCTATCATCAAGCATAGTGCGAGCACACTCCACTAGCGTCCTATTCTTTCTCTCAACTACACCATTTTGAGGAGGTGCACGAGGGAAAGAGAAGGTGTGAGTAATACCAACTTCATCACAAAATGTCTCAAAAGACTCATTCTCAAATTCACCTCCATGATCACTACGAATAGTGACAATGGTGGTTCCTAAGAGATTTTGTACTTTCTTAACAAAAATTGTGAAGTTTTCAAAAGCTTCATTTTTATTACATAATGAAAATACCCATGTAAATCTCGAATAGTCATCTACGATGACAAGTCCATATCTAACATTTCCTAATGAAGCAACTCTAGTTGACCCAAATAAATCTAGATGTAATAGCTCTAGTGGCCGTTTAGTAGAAATGCTTTTCTTAGGTTTAAATGAAGATTTAGGAAGTTTGCCACGTTGACAACAATCACAAAAACTTTTCTTTTCAAAAACAAGCTTCGGAAAACCTTTAATTGAATTTAATTTTGAAAGCTTATAAAGTGTTCCAAAGTTCACATGTCCAAAGCGTCGATGCCATAAGTGTTGTTCACTTGTGTTGGCAACGAGGCATTGTTCATATGACTTAGGAAGATCCAAAATATAAATGTCTTTATGACGAGTTCCGGAAAATAATAATTTATCATTATCTTTTCTTAAAATATGACATAATCCTTTCGCAAAGCTAACTTTGTAACCTTTGTCACAAAGTTGGCTTATTGAAATAAGATTGTGATTTAAACCACTAACAAGATAAACATCACTAATTAGGGGTTTAGAAGGGTTACCCACTTTACCAACACCTATGATGGTTCCGCTCTCGTTGCCTCCAAATACGACGCGGTTTCCATTTGCTATGGGAACCACTCCGGAGAGCAAACTAGCGTCACCCGTCATGTGTTTTGAACACCCGCTATCGAGTATCCAATTTCCCTTGGAGCTAAATTTAAATTTGTTGCTCCTTTTCTTTTTCTTTTCCTTGAGTACCTAAAGATAGAGAATTTCATATCATGGTACCCAAGGTCATTGGGTCCAAAAGATTAGACCTTTGGAAGCCAAGTCCAATTGGACTTAGACTTCCCCACATAATTTCTACTATGCACAACATCTGAAAAATAAGCATTCATATAAAATTGTTTTTCGTCCATGCTTGTGTCCTTTGGGCTCCAAATTGTGAAAATCTTGGGAGCCCTCATCCTATTGGGTGCATGCATTCGACGTTGATTTCTACGTGATGCATGTTGTGGATAGGCATACGGAACATGATGGAATGGTGCACGATGAGAATTATTCATATGATGTTGTGGGTGAACATATGCATGTGAGGGAACACGTGCGTGAGGGTGTCTCACATGGTGTGCACGTGCTCGAGAATGTGTTGCATAAAAATCATCATATGTGTGAGATGGTGGAGTAGGACGTGTGTTCCTACGTGGCATGGTATTGGTGTACATATAAGCATGCCCCTTCTTTGGAGGTCCACCCAAAGTGGGTTTCTTTCCAAAAGAAGGCGTGGACGAGGTGGAAACACCATTGGTAGATGAACTACCAATAGAGTGTTTGCTACCACTCGTAGAGTCACCGGAAGTTGGCCTAACAAAAGTAGTGGCCGATTTGGATGGACATCCCATCGTATACCCCAAACCAATGTGGTGATTGGCCGGGAGTAAGTCACTTAGGATTTTATCCAAATGGTCCTTACCCTTATTGAATCTATTGATTCGGCCTAATGTGTTCTCATATTTCTCTTTGAGAGAACGCATAGAAGTATCTAGAGTAGATACTTGCGATGTGAGCACATAAACACGAGATTTAAGATTCTCGTTCTCAATACTCAAAGTCGAGTTTTGAGAAGTTAAATCCGCTATCCTATGTTCTTCCGGATCATCTATGCTAACATGTTCAAGTTTAGATTTGAGATCAATAATCTCATTTCTCAACTCTTCAACAACGGTGTCGTTGTTGGTGATGATAGTCTTAGGCGAGGTTTGAATGCTAGCTAGGTCATCTTTTACCTTAGTATATCTATTTACTAATTTAGTGTATTTTGACCATAATTGAGAGTTAGCATTCCTAAGTTCATCCATAGTTACCTCATCGTTGCCTTCGTCATCACTATCATCGGAAGAGGAGGATCCTTGATCACGCTCCTCTCTTGCCATGAAGCACATGTGCGCTTGCTCCACTTGCTCATCGTCTGACTCTCCGCTTGAAGAATCATCGGAGTCGGTGAAGGTAGCTCCGACAAGTCCCTTCTTGTTTCCTTTCGTGTACTTCTTGGACTTGTCATACTTTGGCGCCTTCCACTTCTCCTTGTGCTTATTGTGGGGACACTCTGCTTTCATGTGTCCCGGCTTATTGCACTTGAAACACAAAGGAGAGGAAGAGGCGTTAGTAGAACCAAATTTAGCTTTGTTCTTGAAGTTACCTTTTCGGAAGAAACGGTTGAACTTCTTGGCCATGAGTGCCATGGACTCCAAGTCCAACTCGTTTTCCGAGTCTTCATCATCGGTTGATGTGGATGTGGATGGAGCGGCCTTGAAAGCAATGGCCTTCTTCTTTGGCTCGTCTTGCTTTAGGTAGGACTTCATCTTTTCCTGCAATTTGAGCTTGCTATCCTTGCGTACCTCGTATGACATTAAAGTACCCATTAGTTGAACTACGGTGTACTTGTTCATGTCATTACCTTCCTCGATGGCGAAGGTGCGCTTTTCCCAAGAAGAAGGAAGTCCTTCGATAAGCTTCGAACACTTCTCCTTTTGGGTGTAGGATTTGCCAAGAGCCTCTAACTCGTTTATGATGTCGACGAAGCGAGCGTAATACTCCTTCATCTTCTCGCCCTGTTGCATATGAAACATTTCGTAGTCTTTGTTTACAACTACGAGTTTAAAGTCTCTTACCCGACTCGTCCCTTCATGAAGTATGAGGAGGGAGTTCCAAATTTGATATGCACTCTTACATGTGCATATCTTATTGAAGTCCTCAGGCTCCAACGCGCATTGCAAGGCGTTCATTGCCTTGGCATTGCTTACCTCCGCGGCGACCTCCGCGGTTGTCCATTTCTCAAAGTCTTCTTCTTTGGGCTCGATGTATTCCTTCATTGTGGTCCTCCATAGAGATGCACTCCGGAGGAAGGTTTCCATCCGGCATTTCCAGTACCCGTAGTTGGTACCGTTGAAGAATGGAGGCCTTGTAGAGGAATGTCCTTCCATCACCGAAGATGCTCCTTCACGGTTCCTGAAGGTGTCATAGTTGGAAGGTGGACGCACGGTCTTGTTGTCGTTGGCAGACATAGCTGTGTATCTGGCTCCGATACCAAATGTAATGCCCTACAAGCTACTGCACAAGTACTAGAGGGGGGGGTGAATAGTACTTTAAAAATAACGAGGAGTATAATTCCTAATTATAATGCAAACAACTACCAAATCAATTTGCGGAAGCTTAAATTGAATGACAACACAAAATTAACAACGCTAACAAGAGATGTTACTGGGTTCGGATCCACCCAAGTCTCCCCGACTTGTTCCCGGTGATCCTACGTCCCAACCACCCGGATCCCCTCCGGATACTTGAGTTAGAAACCCTAACTCAAGATTTCCACTATGAAATACTTGTGAAAAACCTCCACAAGTCAAATCATACAAGATGTAATTTGTGACTCCCACAACCCGGGATCACAACCACACTCTCACAACCGAGAGTGAATCTTACAAATCAAATATGAAATGAAATAAAGAAACTTCTTACCGAACAAAATACCTATGCCTTGAGTATTGCTTACGAATTAGGGCAAGGATGATTTTGAGGAAGAAGTGGCACCAAACCCTAGCTCCAAGATGTAGAACAGTGATGGAGAGCTTTGGGGATGTTGGTGACCTAGAATCAAGCACTTGGCTTGGAAGGCTTCACACTCAATGAATCTCTCTTTGGAAGTAAGAGTTAGGAGAGATTAATGAATGGAGGGAATGAGCTTTGAATGAGCTTGGATTGATTTCTCTTGAACTCTAAACTTGCATTAATATCAGCCTTGACAGCAATGAATGCAGCCCATCAAGTATATATAGGTTAGAGGAGAGAGAGAGAGAGAAAAACGTTTCAATTAAAGCTCCAACGGCTCTTTTCTGAACCCAACTAGTCGGTCAAAGAACAACCACCGACCGACTAGTTCATCAACTAGTCGGTCGGTCAAATAACGTGAACCGACTAATGAGTAAACTGAGAAAAGATCAAAGTACAGACTAAGGAACTAGTCGGTCTAAGAAGAGTCACTGACCGACTAGTTTAACAACTAGTCGGTCGGTTACTCAACGAGGACCGACTAACAGATAAAACTGAAGTCTGAGAAGAATTAGACTTAGTCGGTCAAAGAACAAATGTTGACCGACTAATTCACCAACTAGTCGGTCACCAAATGAACATAGACCGACTAACAATAAACAGTAAGTATGGTGAAAAATTTGGCATGTACAGTAAACTAAACTAGTCGGTCTAAGAAGAAAAGTTGACCGACTAGTTCATCATCTAGTCGGTCGATCAATGAGCACAGACCGACTAATGATAAACAGTAGCTCAAGTGAAAATGTGCATGTTCAGGGAAAGCTCAACTAGTCGGTCACAGAAGCATCACTGACCGACTAGTTTCACAACTAGTCGGTCGGTGAGTCAACTTAGACCGACTAACTGTAAACAGTAAAGAGCTAAGAATTAACTGACAGAAACTAGTCGGTCCAAGAAGCTTGGCTGACCGACTAGATCACCATCTAGTCGGTCAGTTCTTCTTCTTGAACCAACTAACATGCACAAGAAGTCCCGAATCGAAGCGCGAAGCTTCGGGAAGAATTGTATGGACTTATACTAAGATCCTAGAGCTAAGATATGAGCGTTATGAAGATTTAAAACGTAAGACCTACTCAAGGCTTAACATTCTACGAAAGAAGCTTAAAGACTATAAATTAAACTTGACGATACCGTCTTCAATAGCTTCAATCGAAACTTCATGACTTCTAAATAGGTCCATAAGCTTCAACGAAGCTTTAGGCATACGATCATGTGCTTTGAGAAGTCTTGAGACGTCGTAATTGTTATTCATGTGAATTTGGCGACGATCTCCATAACTGCGCTCACAAAGTGTTAGTACATATTATATTTATGTTTGTTCATCATCCAAAACCAAATCCGGGGAGTCCAATATCCAACACTTTCTCTTTCTTTTGTCTAAGCACTGCCCCCATTGCGTAGTCACTTGCATCACACATGATTTCAAATGGCATACTCCAGTCTGGAACCTGCAAAATAGGGGAGGAAATAAGTGAGTTCTTTAATTTATCAAATGATACTTGACACTCTTGTGTCCATATGAAATCAGCATTTAAAGTTAATAAGTGGCAGAGGGGGCGGGAGATGGCGCTGAAATCCTTTATGAATATTCGATAAAATCCTGCATGGCCTAGAAAGGATCGTATGTCCTTGACGCATTTTGGTGTAGGCAACTTCTCAATCACCTCAACTTTTGCTCTGTCTACCTGAATACCTGCTTTGGAGACTAGGTGTCCAAGAACCAAACCTTCAGTTGTCATGAAATGACACTTTTCCCAGTTTAACAGCAGGTTCTTTTCCTGGCACCTGTGCAAGACAAGAGCTAAGTTAGATAAACAATTTTCAAATGAAGTGCCATATACAGAGAAATCATCCATAAACACTTCCATAATCCTCTCAACCATATCGCTAAAGATACTCAACATGCAACGCTGAAAAGTAGCAGGTGCATTGCATAATCCAAAAGGCATTCTCCTAAAAGCGAAAGTTCCAAAGGGGCAAGTGAAGGTAGTCTTCTCTTGATCCTCTGGAGCAATCTCTATCTGATAATAGCCAGAATAGCCATCTAGAAAACAATAAAATTCGTTACCTGCTACTCTTTCCAAGATTTGATCAATGAAAGGTAATGGAAAGTGATCTTTTCGTGTTTTAGCATTTAACTTTCTGTAATCAACACACATCCTCCAACCTGTGGTGGTCCGCATTGGTATAAGCTCATTACTCTCATTTCTTACCACTGTGAGGCCTGATTTCTTCGGAACCACCTGTATGGGGCTAACCCATCTGCTGTCTGAAATAGGATATATTATACCTGCAGCAAGTAGCTTAAGAATCTCCCCCTTAACAACCTCTTTCAAAGTAGGATTTAATCGACGTTGCATCTCACATGTTGGTTTGGCATCATCCTCAAGATAAATATGATGAGTGCAAATTAAGGGATTTATACCTGTAATGTCCGCAATAGACCATCCAATGGCCCCTTTGTGTTCCCTAAGCACATCAAGCAAAGCATTTTCTTGTTCAGGCGTGAGTTTAGAGGATATTACCACAGGGAAGGTCTCCTCCTTTCCAAGGAAAGCGTATTTCAAATAGTCTGGCAGAGGCTTCAATTCCAGCTTTGTATGCTCAATCTCTGAATGTTGTTGTGGTGGCAATTCCACTGGCAATGTCTCGAACTTTGGCACACATGCATCCCTTGATCTTTCATTTTTGCCCTGCACAAAATAAGATTCATCAATATCGTCGAAATTATAATCAATAAAATTGGACGAACATTCATACTTAGCGTCAAAATAGTCTTCGATTAAGCTCTCAATAAAGCATACCTCTTTCACGTCATCAACATTCGCAGGTAACTTACATGATTTAAAAATGTTCAGCTCAAGTTTCATGTTACCAAAGTTTATCTTCAATTGTCCGTCCCTACAATTTATCATAGCATTGCAAGTTGCTAGGAATGGACGTCCTAATATAATCGGAGTGCAATTTCCTGATTGTGGCCCATGAATATCAAGGACGATAAAGTCCACGGGGTTATAGAATTTGTCAACCTGGACCAACACATCCTCCACGCATCCTCGTGGGATTTTTACCGACCTGTCTGCTAACTGTAAAACCACAGGTGTCGTCTTCAGCTCCCCCAATCCTAACTGCACATAAACAGAGTAAGGCAAAATATTAACACTAGATCCCAAATCAAGTAAAGCATCTCCAAATTTCTTAGTTCCTATAATGCATGGGATAGTAGGAGAACCTGGATCCTTATATTTAGGAGGAGTGTCATGTTGTACCATTGCACTTACCTGTTGTGTTAAGAATGCTTTCTTTTTCACATTTAGACTCCGCTTTACAGTGCATAGCTCCTTCAGAAATTTAGCGTATGCATGCACTTGGTTGATTGCATCAAGTAATGGGATATTAATTTTTACCTGCTTGAAGATATCTCTTATCTCTGCCTGATACCTGTCTTTTGATGGTGGAGCAAGTCTGTGTGGGAATGGAGCTGGAGGTACATATGGTTCTGGCTCTTTTTCTGCTACCTCTTCCTCAGCCTGCAAACTTTCAGGTGCTTGTGCCTCCTCTTTCTCCTCAGCTGGTTGTTCATGTCTAGGCATTTCCGGTTTTTCAATTTCACGTCCGCTACGCAATGTAGTCACTGACTGACATGGTTTGACGTTGTTTCCTGAAAAAGAAGAAGAGGAATTCGTATTAGGATTTGCAATAGGCTGAGCAGGTAATTTACCTTTGTCTTGTGATGCTATAAATCTCGAAAAATTCTCAGTGAGCTGCTGTTGCATCTGAGCCATCTGTTGAACTGCAGCAGTGAGACTCTGAATTTCATTGTTCTGCTCCCTTTTTCCTTGATAGTTGGAGTGGTTGGGATGGTAATAGGGAGTGGATGTCTGCTGCTTCTGCTGATATGAAGCACCTCCTTGGTTTGATGGGTTCTTACAATTGGTGTTGTAGCCTTGATTTGCCAACCAGTTCACCTCTGATTCTGGATTTCTGCCCAATTCTTTAATTGCTGGGATCAGTGGGCAGACGGTAGTATCATGAACTGGCTTCTCGCATATGACGCAGTATGGCTCTGATGTGACTGCCTTTGCTGCTCTGAGATCAATATTTTGTAGCTTTTGCATCACCAATGCCTCCACTTGTGCCATCAATGCATCTTCAGGCTTCAAAGTCTGCAAGCCACCTTTTGTTTGATGTGTAGACATGGACCTGTCAAATTCTGAAGGTGGTTCCCATCTTCTTGCATTCTCTGCAATGTTCTCCAAATATGCCCAAGCCTCCGTCGGGGTCTTCTCAAAGAAAGCTCCATTGCACATCATCTCTACATATTGCTTCGTATTCGCCTGCAATCCATCGTAAAAGAATCCAATGGTGCGTCCCTTGTCAAAACCGTGATGTGGGCACGCCAACAGAAGCTCCTTAAATCTTTCCAAAGTTTGATCGTATGCTTCAGTTTCCTTCTGTGAAAAAGACATGATATGCCTCTTTAAAGCTTGAGTCCTGGCCAAAGAAAAGAATTTTTTCAGAAACTCAGTTTGCATGGTTAGCCAAGAAGTAATGGATCTAGGAGGCAATGCATTGAACCAATTCTTTGCCTTGTCTTTCAATGAGAATGGAAAAAGTTTAAGATAAACAACATCATTACTAACTTTTCCATCCAACTGTGTAGAGCATGCTTCTTCAAACGTTTTAATATGCAAGTAAGGATTTTCCCTATCCTCTCCATGGTAAGAGGGAAGGATCTGGATCACCCCGGCTTTAAGCGAAAAAGAATGAGCACCCTCAGGTAACACAATGCAAGATTCAGACGCAACTCTAGTGGGCATATAAGTAGCACTCAATGGTAGTTCTTGTGGGTGTACAAGAGGTTGTTCGTTATTATTAGCCATGTTTTCAATTCTTATCAATCTATGTGAAGTGGAGGTCCTATGTCACATAAACTAGCAGAGAGAGAGAGAGAGAGAGAGAGAGAGAGAGAGAGAGAGAGAGATATATATATATATATATATATATATATATATATATATATTTCAATAATAAAACTAAGCTATAAAGTGAAAGGTCCCCGGCAACGGCGCCAAAAACTTGCCTCTCTCAAAACAATGTGAGCTTTACTCCCAAGCGCAGGAGATCGTGCAAGTAGTACCTGGAGAGTCCAGAGTCGAATCCTCGGGACAAGTCGATCTGAGATAACACAAATTCAACTAATCAAATAAAATATACGGTTAAGAAAACAACCACCTTTGTGAAGGTGAAGAATAGTGTAAGGATTTTTAGCAAAGAAAGTGGTTCCTACAAGTATTACGGTATCACGAAAGTTTGGTATTCAATGAGAAAAGTATGCTACGGTTGTGAGTTCATTAGGAGTTTATAGTCGCTGAAATTTCACGTCTTTTAATATCACACGACGCTTCACCCGGTCAAGGCGTGAAGGCGTCGGAAGATAAATCGATGAAAACTAGTCAAAATAGCCTTAAACGTATTACTAGCAATGTTGATCTCATTAAACAATAATCACAGCGATAAGTTCAGATTAGAGAACACAAATTGGCTAGCCTTATCAGGGCCTAGCCATAGGGCACATCAACAATACCGACAATAAGCAAATACCCATCAAATACGTTGTAGAAATCAACATAACTAGCAATTTTGACATGATAATAGGGCTAACGACATGAGATTTAGCAACTACATACTCCTAACTACATCACAACCATAGCACAAAGAGATTAGCCACGCATGGTGCAATAAAAATCAGATTTGATAGCAAAATACATCGTTTAGATAGCAAAATACAAAGAAATACACCAAATACGGGGTATAAGTTCAAGAAATTGTCACCAAATCTCCACTTTAGAACCCAAAACTCTCTGAGAATAGGAAGAACAGCCTCTGGAAATTTTCAGAATTTTCTCCTGGAGAAATACGTACAGTAGCCGCTCCAAAAGTCCCAAAATACGCCAGAATACCCCCAAAACCCTAAAATACGCTTATATATTAGCATTGCGGGTTTACCGTGCTAAACGGGTCGCAACCCGCTCCAAAATCGATCAAACCCGCTAAAAACGATCGGCGCAATCGTGGACCGTTGGATCCAGGCGGGATCCGCTGTCGTTGCGCCACGTGGCAGTGGATGCGGGTTTACTCATTTGTCTCGCGCCCGCTTGCAATCTCCGAATCCCAGTTGGGATGAACCCTGACCGTCCGATCGAACGATCGACGATCGTGATCTTGCCACGTCGCCAAGCTGAGGCGGCTGCGCTTGCAAATTTTGCTGGGTGATTCTTGGCCGTTGGATCGTGATCCAACGGCCGATCTCACGCCGCTGCGATTCGCTTTCGATTTCGAATGCGGATTCGTTTAAGGCCGTTCGATTCGAGCGGGGAAGCTCGAGATGCTGCCACGTGGCTGGTCCATCTGCTCTCGATCGCTGAAGTTGATTGTTTACAGACCGTTGGATCGTAATCCAACGGCTAGGAACGCTCCACGTCGCCGCTTGCTGATCTTCGAGTCGTAGCCGTCAGATCACGATCGAGCGGCGCACACGAGGCCACGTCGCCCGCATACTGAGCAGCGCTCGTGAGCCGTCGGATGAGGCGTGAGCGGTCGTGATGATGCCACGTGTCGCGCCAAAAATCGTGCGGTGACCGTATTTACGTATTTTCAACGTATTTCTTCCGTATTTCTTCATTTAATTGGTATTCTGCATTCAAATATTCATAGAAATTAGCACAGATCTCAGAAAAATACAAATAAATAGTCTTTGGAATCGTGAGATCGAGACTATGCTAAGAAAAATATAAAACTGCAGAAATACTCAATAGAATTCGTGTTTTATGCACAAATAATGTGATTTCTCTAATAAATAATGGTGTACAAAATACGCACATATTAGAGAGCAATTAAGTATTATATAGGCACATCATAGGACAAATTAGGGGGTTAAATACGCAATATTCAACCCGAATCATAATGCCCTGCTAAGCTACTGCATAAGTACTAGAGGGGGGTGAATAGTACTTTAAAATAATTAAGAGGCTAATTCCTAATTACTTGCAAACTCTACCAAACAATGCAAAAAATGCGGAAATGTAAATGTTAGACAACAAAGAAACAATCGCAAACAACGATATTACTGGGTTCGGATCCACCCAAGTCTCCACGACTTGTTCCCGGTGATCCTACGTCCCAATCACCCGGATCCCCTCCGGATACTTGAGTTAGAAACCCTAACTCAAGATTTCCACTATGAAATACTTGTGAAAAACCTTCACAAGTCAAATCATACACAAAGTAATTTGTGACTCCCACAACCCGGGATCACAACCACACTCTCACAACCGAGAGTGAAATTTACAATATGAAATTGAAATGAAATAAGAAACTTCTTACCGACAAAATACCTATGCCTTGAGTAATGCTTACGAATTAGGGCAAAGATGATTTTGAGGAAGAAGAAGAGGCACCAAACCCTAGCTCCAAGATGTAGATCAGCAATGGAGAGCTATGGGGATGTTGGTGACCTAGAATCAAGCACTTGGCTTGGAAGGCTTCACACTCAATGAATCTCTCTTTGGAAGTAAGAGTGAGGAGAGATTATTGAATGGAATGAAAGAGCTTTGAATGAGCTTGGAATGATTTCTATTGATCTCTAAACTTGCAATAATATCAGCCTTGACTGCAATGAATGCAGCCCATCAAGTATTTATAGGATAGAGGAGAGAGAGAAAGAAATTCGAGTCATTAAATGCTCCAATGGCTCTTTTCTGAACCCAACTAGTCGGTCAAAGAACAACCACCGACCGACTAGTTCATCAACTAGTCGGTCGGTCATTTAACGTAGACCGACTAATGGAAGAACAGCCAAAAGGTTGAAGCACAGACAAAAGGAACTAGTCGGTCCAAGAAGAGTAGCTGACCGACTAGTTTCACAACTAGTCGATCGGTTACTCAACAGAGACCGACTAACAGGTAAAACTGAAGTCTGAGCACAAATTGACTTAGTCGGTCCAAGAACAAATGTTGACCGACTAATTCACCAACTAGTCGGTCGCCAAATGAGCATAGACCGACTAACGATAAACAGTAAGTTAGGTGAAAATTGGCATGTACAGTAAAGCTAAACTAGTCGGTACAAGAAGGAACGTTGACCGACTAGTTCATCAACTAGTCGGTCGATCAATGAACACAGACCGACTAATGATAAACAGTAGCTCAGGCTCAAATGTGCATGTACAGGGAAAGCTCAACTAGTCGGTCACAGAAGCATCACTGACCGACTAGTTCACAAACTAGTCGGTCGGTGAGTCAACTTAGACCGACTAACTTTAAACAGTAAAGAGCTAGAATTGACTGACAAAAAACTAGTCGGTCCAAGAAGCTTTGCCGACCGACTAGATCACCATCTATTCGGTCAGTTCTTCTTCTTGAACCAACTAACATGCACAAGAAGTCGCGAATCGAAGCGCGAAGCTTCGGGAAAGATTGTATGGACTTCTACTAAGATCCTAGAGCTAAGATAGGAGCGTTATGAAGATTTAAACCGTAAGACCTACTCAAGGCTTAACATTCTACGAAAGAAGCTTAAAGACTATAAATAAAACTTGACGATAGCTCTTCAATAGCTTCAATCGAATCTTCATGACTTCTAAAATGGTCCATAAGCTTCAACGAAGCTTTAGGCATACGATCACGTGCTTTGAGAAGTCTTGAGACGTCATAATTGATATTCATATGAATTTGGCGACGATCTCCATAACTGCGCTCACAAAGTGTTAGTTCACAATATATTTATGTTTGTTCATCATCCAAAACCAAATCCGGGGAGTCCAATATCCAACATTCTCCCCCTTTTTGGTGATGACAAACCAACATAAATAATAATAAAAAATAATAATTCAAATGAAATTTACTTACTCCCCCTGCATTGATGACACGTTAATTCCAAATTAAACAATAATAATACGCATCAAGCAGACGAGTAAAGTATATAAAAGAGAATCGATTATTGAATTATCGAGTACCAAAGGTTGATTATTGAAATATCGAATTTGAAAATCCATTTATATATCTTAACTCCCCCTGAATCTAACATATCAAATTAGATTCTTGGAAAATGCTCTAAATTTTCATTTAGCACATCGTTATTATTATATCTCTCCCCCTTTGGCATAAGCAAAAAGAGTGGGAGGAGAACAACGACAACAACAATGGGTTCAAATAAAAAAAAGCACGGGAGTCGTAGAAAAAGACGACGGTTCATGTGACACCAAAGAAAAAAATACGAATAAAATCAAGGCGTGTCAATGATACCATAGTCGAAAATCGTAAAACGAAATCATCAAAAACTCAAATCAATTTTACGGATTGAGTTATGGAATACACTCTCCAATATCAACATTCTTGGTTAATTTAGTGCATGGAAAACAATTCTATGTTTCCATAGAAGAAATTTCTATTAAACCAAGTTAATATCGTCGAGCGACGAAATCAAACATCAGAGACATAAAAGAAATTATAAATTATGCACAATAGAATGAAATCTCAACTGCGATGTATATATATATATAAAATAGGAACCAGAGTACATAAAAAATATACATCACTGACAAACAAAACATCGATCCAATGATCGGGGCATAAAATACAGCAGCATATCACACAGATATCGGAGTGACACAAAACATACAACATCATCAAAATACATCAAGATACATCATCAAAAGTATCAAAATACATCAAAATGATCCAGAACCCCACTCTATCTTACCCAAACTCTCTCACACTATATGTATCATCCAAGGAGCATCGGAGAGTCCTCAAAGAAGCTCAAGAGGAAGCGGCAGGATCTGCAGCAGCAGCAGGTTCTGCAGGAGAAGTGGTGGTCACAGGAACAGCTGGAATGTCAACGGGAGTGACGGCAGAAGTGGCAATCTCTGGAGTAGCAACAGTAGTGGCCTCGGGAGCACCAATCCGAGCATGGTGATTCTTCTTAGGTGCTTTAGCAATATTTTTTGAATTTGCACCAAAGGAAGAATTAGAGGTGTGTTTGGGAACCACATTTTGAACATAACCCAAACCTCCTCTATGATTTGCCGGATGTTGTTTTTCCAACAAATCGTGGAGTGAATCCCTTGAATACACAAAGCTTATGAGCTTCCGGGATTCCTCTTCACATTTCAACGTAAGTTGTTGAATGTGAGTATCTAAGCTAAGGTTTTGAGCAATGAGATTTTCATTAGAAATGCTCAATTCCTTAACTTGAGAAAGAAGCGTGTCTTTCTCACAAGTGTCATAAACATGCCTTTCATTATGAACTACACTTGCAATAACTAGTTTATGCATTCTACTCTTAGCACTCTTATATTTAGCTTTTAATTTATTGTAAGAGTGGATGCACTTACTAGCCTTTTCGGAAGCCAATTCAAATTTGAACTTGAGCTCCTCATATGAGATCTTTTCTTCCTCGATCTCAATAACATCATCATCATCATCTTTGCACAAGCTTGATGACGACTTCTCCTCCTTAGCCGCAAGGCGCGAATCCTCATAGGAGTTGTATGCGTCAAGCCAAGCATCCAACTCTTCTTCGTTTAATCCGGATGGAATTGGAGTAGGGACATCCATGGCTACAAAGCATGCGTGAGCATCCTCCTTTGTATCCTCTTCTTCGGTACAAGAAGTGTCCTCACTCGAATCATCAAAGGTCCCGACAAGTCCCTTTTTGTGATTTTTAGACTTGGACCTTCCTTTCCAATGCTTCTTCCCTTTACCCTTGTACGTTTCTTTAATGGGCTTGGAAGGGCATTCGGTGGACAAATGACCTTTTCCGCTGCAAGTGTAACACGTAGGAACCTTGTTAGAATTGGAGGCAAACTTTGACGAAGACTTACCTTGCTTGCATTTGAGGAAGGCTTTGAATTGCTCGGCAAGTTCCTCAATTTCTTCTCCACTTGCATCTTCTTGCTCATCTTCTTCGCTAGGAGCTTCACGATGGAATTTTCTTCTCTACTTGATTGGCTCCTCCTTGGCATGGAATGCAACTCCCTTTTGCTTTTCTAGCTTCTCGGGCTTAGTTGGATGAATCTCCTTCTTGTGTTGAAGCTTTACTTCATACGCCATGAGATTCCCAATGCATTCCTCAACGGTATATTTGGATGTGTCATAAGACTCCAAAATTCCGTTGGCCTTTGACTCCCAACAAGGTGAGAGAGAGTCTAGGATCTTCTCTACACGATCCTCTTGGGAAATCGTCTTCCCGAGACCCTCCAAAGCGTTCACGATATCGGTGAACTTTGTAAACATCTCTGAAATGCTTTCACCTTCCTGCATCTTAAACATTTTATATTTAGATCTAAACACAGTTTGTTTAGATTTCTTTACCTTCGTTGTCCCTTCATGACAAATCTCCAAGGTGTGCCAAATATCATTTGCCGTTTTACACATGGAGAAGCGGTTGAACTCACTAGCAGAGAGAGAACAATGTAATGCATTCATAGCTCTCGCATTGAACTTGATTGAGTCCTTTTCCGCCTTTTTCCTTGAAGCCGCAGGAGTAGTGGGCTTCTCAAATGGCACCTCCGTGATGTCCCATAGGTCTTGACCCTCCATATAGATCATCATTCTGATCTTCCAACTAGGATAGTTGGTTCCGTTGAAGAGCGGAGGTCGAACGGTTGAGTGACCTTCTTCATGAGACGCAGATGAGGCGTTGAATGCCATTGTTGCAGTATGTTTTAACCTTGCTCTGATTCCAATTGTAGGGATCGTCTAACCCTTGCAATACTAACAACACACACTAGAGGGGGGGGTTGAATAGTGTAATGGCAATAAATTGTCCAAATAAAATTTAACTTACAGATGCGGAATTATAAATGCAAGAGGAATTAAATGGCATAATCAAACCAAACGCAAACACAAAGAATTACCCTGGTTCCCCAAACTTGGGTACGTCCAGCCACACCAATATCCACTATATTCCCACAAAGAGAAGTGAATACAAATCTCACAAGGAGATACCCCACAAAGAGGATTTATGCCCTACACAAGGACCCAACCAATTCTACATGAGGATCACGACTCCCACAAAGAGAATCACTAACTCCCACTTAGAGAATTAGGGTTAGCCCTACACTAGGACACTCAAACTCCCACAAATTGAGTTACTCCCACAAAGAGAGTTCCTAGTCCCACAAAGAGACACTCTAGTCCCACAAAGAGACAATCTCCCTCAAGGAGAAAATCCTAATCCCACAAAGAGAAATAGGAAAACAATTTACACCTTGTAAAGTAAATACTCTTACCTATGCCTTGAGATGCTTACTCATGAATGAATGCAAGGCATGGAAGAGGATCTCTAAGTGTTGGAATATGCTTGAGAGCACTTGGATGATTTTCCTTGAGCTGGACTTCAATGCATGAAGAAAGTTGAATGCTCAATTAGAGGGAAATGAGGGAGCTTAAGAGTGGCTTATTGATCTCTTGAGATTTTCTATAGAATCAAGAGTTTATCAAATGTTGTCAAGAGTTCTCAAGAATGGCAGCACACCCATATATATAGGAAACCTATATCAAGCCCAAAAACCCAAAGAAACAGCCAGAAAATCAAATCTGCAACGGCTAGAAACTGGGTGAAAACGACAGGAACAGTCGACTGATGATCATAAGACAATCGACTGATCAACGGCTAGAAAATATCCAACGGCTATAATCTGAGCCAGGACAGTCCACTGACGAAGTCAATACAGTCGACTGACAAACAGGACAGGCGCCTGTAAATCCTTCAACAGACGGCTGCTGCAGGGGATGGATCGAAACAGAGAGCTGCACTCTTTCTCCAATTCTTCGCACAGGTGACTGGAGTTAATACTACAGTCGACTGTCGAATAGTCAGGCGACTGTATATTCTTCATCAGTTGACTACTGTAAAGGATGGAGAGAAGATAGAGAGATGCAGAGATTGCATTTACGCTAGACAGGTGACTGTTGACCAAATCTCAGGCGACTGCAAATTTACAGGCGACTGGGAACTGATTGACAGGTGACTGTGCGTAAAACTCAAGTTTGAGTCAATAGAAATGTTGACTTGAGCAGTGCATATCAGGCGACTGTAGAAGAATCTACAGGCGACTGGAAATCACCCAGTCGACTGTGTTTCCCTCACCAGACGACTGACTGAAAGAGTGAACCTATTTGGTTGGATTCTATGATAATCCTAAGGTTCACTAAGATGGTTAAATGCATGAGCATGAAAGAGTAAACCATCTAGCAAGGCATTACATCAACCCTAGACTCAAAAGAGAGAGAAAGCAATAAAGTAAATTACATGAATTACAATTCTTTCAAAAGAGTCTAAGTCTTCAATCTTGATGCCTTGAAACGTTCTCCATCATCTCCAAGCTTTGGCACTCCTTGAGTCTAAACTTTGGCTCTTCTTCACAAGATGTCCATCCTTACACCACGTGATTAGTCTCCAAGAAAGATATCTTTGAAATAAGCTGAGAGACTAAATCATGAGATTCATTAGCAACAATATAATGTTGTGATCATCATCAAAATAAGATTGGTATGAAACACCAATACTCAACAGCAACGTCTCACCATTAGACCCTAATTTCGATCGCTAGCCTACCCGTAGGCCGTATCGGCGAGAATAGCACGATGGGGTGGAAACCAAAGTCCCAGGTTTTTCATTTATATTGTCTATACCTTGCATTCCATTTACCGAGACAACCCATCATTTGATCCGGGCTAGCTCGCCCATGGGGTGATTTTGATCCTCTTTGACACAAGCACATCCACGCCTCCCTGAGTTCGACCCCCCAAGCCACACTACAACACCGTGCGCTTACGGTTACAAATATTTAAATCTCACGCCCCCAATTGTATTATTGCACACATCTAGCACGCACTAGCGGGGGACGTCAAGCTTTATGGCGCCGTTGCCGGGAGGCAACGTGCTTGTTATTTGAGGATTTCATGAACCCTAGTGTCTAGCTCTCATCCCTACCTCGCGATAATTTTCGCATTCTTCTTTTTCCCTTTTTATTTTCTTATTTTTATTTATATTTTTATTTATTATCTTATCTGTTTCTTTCCCACTTTTGGCTTCACGGGTGTTTGTTGTTTTTCATGCGCATGAGTTCAAGAAGTCTCGACGACTTGATCCCCGTTGATCCAGAGATAAACGCCACCCTAAGGCGTTTGGCCGCCGAGAAGCGAAGAAGAGAGGATCCTGAAGCCATGTGGGAGAACACCCCGCCTCACAAGTCCCTGCTAGAGTACTCAATGCCTTCTATCGAGTCCACCTCCGCCATCCGTCCTCCAGCTATTACAGCCCAAATCTTCGAGCTTAAGACATCTTTGGTGACGTGGATCCAGCAAGATCAATTTTCGGGTGCACCCATGGAGAGCCCGATTGAGCATTTAGACTCCTTCTTGGAGAAATGTGACACCTTCCGGATAAACGGTGTCACAATTGAGGCGATCCGACTGAAGCTGTTCCCCTTCTTCTTGCGAGATAAGGCCAAGCTGTGGCTTAGGGGGAAGGATCCGAATACATTCAACACCTGGTAGAAGCTCTCAAATGCTTTGCTGACGAAGTTCTTTCCCCCAGGGAAGACCATGAAGCTGAGGAGTGCGATCTCCTCCTTCTCCCAGGCCAGCCACGAGTCCTTGCATGAAGCTTGGACTAGATACAAGGAGATGCAGAGAAGATGTCCCCACCATGAGCTCCCCAAGTGGCAGATCATAAATCTGTTTTATAATGGGTTGAGGGACGATTTAAAATCTTCCATGGACGTCGCGGCTGGAGGGTCCTTTATGTCGAGAAGCGAGGAAGATGCCGGACAGATTCTGGAAAATATGGCATCCAACAATGAACGGTGGTGTGACGAGAGAGCCACACCTAGATCTCGGGGCATCCATAGAGTCGAAGACGTCGACAAATTATCAAGCAAGTTTGACTTGCTGTCGACCCAGATCTCCGCATTGATAGTAGGCACCGGTGGCGCCGGTTAACAACAGATTGCTGCGGTGGAGTCCGAAGTTTTTGGAGAGTTCGACGGTGGTGACATCTCACCACCGTTGGATCAGGCGAGTGCATTATTTTACAATCCTACAGGGAATGCGCCTTTTCCACCACGAACCAACTCCAACCCGGCCTACTCTCCCAACAACCGGAATCATGCTAACCTTAGCTACCGAGCGCCTTATCAACAACCGGCTCAGCAACACTAGCAGATATATCAGCCGGCTAGGCATCAGCAGTAGTTTCAGCAGCAGCAATTTTAGCAGCAGCAACCTCCACAACAGTATCAACAGTATGCTCCCAGGAATCAGCAGCCCACCCAGCAGCAATACGGCCAGCAGAGGGCCATCTCTCCGGTTGAGTCCCTCTTGACTCAATACATCGCCAACCAGGAGAAGATAAATCTGAAGCTGGAGATGGGACAGAGAGTCCTCACTGATCAGGTGACCCAGCTGGGGTTGCAAGTGGCGAACCTTCAGAGACCGCAGAATATTTTACCGCCACAGCCTGAGGTGAACCCGAGGGGGGTAAATCGGACCTTGGCACTCACGCATGAGTATGAGAACGTGTCCGCCATCGTCGTAAGGAGCGGAACGCAAATACCCACGAGAATGCCCCCCAAAGGACCGGAAGCACCGTTGGTCGTGGAACGACCAATTGAGAAATTAAATGACGACGGTGCTTCATCGCCCAAGCCAACTGCTCCGGAGGGAGTTCATAGAGAGGAGAAGAAAAAGGATGAGGAAGGGAACCTAAGAGTGTTCAAGCCCGTTGTGCCTTTTCCACAACGGCTTGCCAAAGCCAAAATCGATGAGAAGTATGGCAAATTCTTCGCCATGGTGAAAGATCTGAGCTTACAAATCCCCTTCCTCGAGGCCATCGAGACAATTCCCTCATATGCCAAATTTCTGAAAGACTTGGTGACACGAGGATCTAGAAAAGAGAAGGTCGTGTTAACAGCGGAGTGCAGCGCCCTCATTCAGCGCGTAAATCCGCCCAAGCTCAAGGACCCAGGAAGTTTCTTCATCCCTTGCTCTATTGGGGAAGTGTAAATCCAGAGGGCGCTCGTCGATCTAGTAGCGAGCGTCAGCTTAATGCCCCTATCGCTGTACAAGAGAATAGGGTTGGGAGACTTAGAGCCCACCGGCATGACATTACAACTTGCTGACCGTTCGGTCAAGTACCCGGTGGGAGTAGTGGACGACCTCCCCGTCGATGTGGGAGGAGTACAAGTACCGGTTGATTTTGTGGTGATGGACATGTCGGAAGACAAGCACACTCCTATTATCCTGGGACGGCCCTTTATGGCAACCGCCGGAGTTTTGATAGACGTGAAGAATGGGAAGCTTTCCCTTAATGTCGGCCAAGAAAGAGTCGAATTTGATTTAGGCTTGTCGATGAAGCACCCAAACCCCCCGGAAGATCCTAGTATCAGTATGCTGGAGAGCGAAGAAGATAGAGCTGTTGAAACAAGTGCCTGGGAAGTACTCTCGAGGAATCCCCCCGATAACTTGGGGGACCTTGGAGAGCAAGTTGGCTCCCCAAAGAATGAAGTTGCTAATGAGGTGGTCGCGCGATGTGTGACCCTCCCGGATTCCCTAAGGCTCCTCCTACGAGGAGAAAATGGAAAGAACCCATGGACCTCACCAGTGATGAGGTCCGGATCCTGAAAAAGATGGCGGTAGACGCCAATTTGAGGGAGAAGCCCCCGGACCCTGTCGACAAAGGGAGGGTAGTTGAGCAAATCTTCTTACAGCCAGCGACTACACCAATAGCCACAAGCTCTGGAGTTGAAGAGATGCCGGATTTTGGGCATCACCCGTATCGCCCACCATGAACATCATCAACGGGCATCGAGCTAAACGACGTTAAACAAAAGCGCTTCATGGGAGGCAACCCATGCTCTAAACTTTTGTTTCAATTTTTAGGATTATTTTTAACTTTATTTTATCTATTTTTATAAATAAATCCAGTCGCAAGAGCTTCCAATGTGGAACTTAGGCGATTTGTGGGTTTTTTGCAGAAAACAAGGCCCCAACCGATCGGTTGATAACTCAACCGATCGGTTGGGATGTATCAGCTAACGGCTGTGTCTGCCACTTAATGAACCGACCGGGTGAAGAAAGAAGAGCCTGGTTAGTAGACCGGGTGACCTGGGGAAACTCTCGGGAAAATTTCAGGGATTTGTCAACCGATCGGTTGACAAGAAGCAAGACCAGTTGAGGGACCGGGTGAGAAACCCTAAACTTTCGAGAAAATCTGTGGAGCGACCAACTGATCGGGTGAGTTATCACCCGACCGGTTCGCCTGTAGCGCTTTTTCAGCTTAAAATTTCGACCTAAAGTCAACCGATCGGGTGACTTATCACCCGATCGGTTCGACTTAAAATCTATAAATATCCCCCGACCCACCCGTTCATAGCCCCTCGCCCGATCGCCTTCTTCACCGTCGATTCGCCTTCCAACTTCTCCCAACGGCCGAAAACTTCCCTCCCACTTCCTCCACTCCTCCATTAGCGTCTCTCTCCACCTCCCCCTTGCATTTCTCCATCTCTTTCTCTCTCTCCCTCTCCTATTTCAAAACTTTCTAGCCCTAATCCACAATATCCACCACTCTTTCGAATTTTTGCTGAAAAAGAGTGCCGCGGCTCCTCACTTCTCCCATTGCACGACATTGGGTCAACTACAAGCGAAGAACTCGAATCTCTACTGGGTAATTTCACTCCACTTCTCGAATTTCAATTTTTACCCTAGATATTTAACTTGCTTGATTGTTCGTGTGTGTGCACTTCGATAGTATTTTACACTCACTTGCATCACTCACACGCACACATGGCCCGGGAGAGAGATAAGGGGAAGGGTATCTTGCAGGAGGAGGAACCGTCTTGAAAGAAACGTAAACAAACACGTCCTCCTCCCCACACACGTGAACTGACACTAGCCCCTCCCCCACCTGTTATCCCCCCTGTGGACCCCATGTTGGGCTCGCATGGGTACCTATTTAGGAACCAAGAGCAGAAAGACTTCTACCACAGACTAGATGCTCGGGGGCATCTATCAACCAAGTTTGCCCACACCCAATCACTCGTCGACCTCGGTGTCTTCCTGAATGCCTCTGCGGTATCCTGCCCGTCACTAACCTTAGAATTCCTTTCCTCCCTCGTTTGTGAGTCGGGGTCGACCGTCACTTTCCAGGTGCGTAACCAAACCATCCGCACCAACCTGGATACCATCAACGATATATTTGGTTTCCCTATTCTTGGGAATGACGCTATCCGACACTACGGATACCCCCAGGAATTTGACGTCGATAACTTTTGGTTTCGCCTCACCATACTCCCTCGCTATCCCTGGGGTAAGGCCAAGGCCTCCTCCATCATCCATCCCATATTTCGTCAGGCCCATAGGATCATATCCTCTGCATTTTTCCCGCGGGATAAGTCAGGCACCGTGACTATCCCCGATCTTTTTATTCTCTAGTCCATGACTTTCCCCTTTCTTCGTGATGATGATGGAGTTAGTTTTAGGGCCCCTACTGTCCCTGTTCATGTCGGCGATTGGCTTGTTTACAAGCTTCTCGAGATTAGCAGGGCCGGAATGGGCAAGATCTGTTGTGGGGGCATTATCACTATTATTGTTTCTTCCCCACAGTTTAACATTCCCATCCCCCAAAATCTTCCTACTGCCGCAGGAACCTCACGTCTAGATCTTGACGTCCTGCAGCACATTCATATGATTAGGCCCCGCCCCGATGGTCATTTCGAATTCAATTACAGCCACCCCCCTCGCCCCTACACCATTCTCCCTGACCCTGCTCGCAAGACTGTTGCTATCTTGTCGGATTGGACTTTTCCGCCCGATCCCGAGTTTCTTGCGGGGTTGAACCTACCTTTCTTTCCCCCGGACGCACGCAGACCACATTCCCCTGCCACCCACTTAGGCGAGCAGGATATTCCTGCGTCCCGGGGAGATATCGGGGCTGGCCCGAGTCACCCTGTTTCTGCTCCTGGCCCCATCACTTCTGAGCACCTTTTTGCGGCCATCTCTGGCCTTGTGTCCAGTGCCGGCATGACCACTGCCGCCAGCACTACTTCCACATCACCTGCCGGCACCACTTCCGCCTCACGTCAGTCCACTTCCTTCGGTCGCCGCCAGGTCTCTGCCCGTCTTGCTCTCAAGAGGGAGGTCGCAGCCCTCCGTGATCTTGCCATGTCCTCTGCCCCCTCGGACCCATCACCGTCCTCCTTTCTCACTCACCCACGCTTCCTCACACTTGAGAGGAACGTGGCCGCCATCCTTCACCTTCTCACTCACCTTCACGGACCACCACCACCCACACCACCACCCTCACCACTACCTTCACCGCCTCGACGATCTTCTCCTCCACCCTCACACACATCCCCACCTCCCCCACCCCCACCTAGGCGATCATCTCCCCCTCCCATATCTATTCCCATCCCCGTATCCATCTCTACTCTCATGACAACTTCTATCGTACCCACACCACCTTCTACCTCCTCCACCGTCACTTCATATGTGCGCCGCAAGAAATTGCCGGTGCGCTCCAAATCTCTCCCACCCCCACCCACTACCATCACCATCACGTCTTCTCCCCCCATTTCTATCCCTTCTACCACCGCTTTGATCGCCGTACTTCCACCACCACCCACCTCCACCGACACTCTACCCATCGTTCACACCACCACTGCACCTATTCCCCCACCACTATCCCCACTTCTCCGCACACCCCCCGCATCCCCCGACCACCCAGCCACACCCTCTTCCGAGGAAGGCGAGGACTCGCATTCTCCTGATTTTTGATTCCACTTTGTTTTTTGACCACCCCTTGCATATCTCTGCACTTTCACGATATATCTCATTGCTAGCATTGTCATGTCTAGCTTGGGGGAAGTCTATTTTGCTGTGTCGTCGTGTTTTGTTTTCCTTGTATGTGTGTTTGTTTTATTTTTTGTGTGTCGTGTCATTTTTCTTTCTTTCTTTTTCTATTTTTATGTCGTGTGGTTTGATTTTGATTTTTCTTTATTTTCATTTTCGTATCTGTGCTCTCCATGTTTTTCATTTCTTTTTGTGTCCGTGCGTACCCCCCCATTTTCATTGCTCTCCCATACTCACTCTTATTGCATTGAGGGCAATGCAAGCTTCAGCTTGGGGGAGTCGCACTTTGTGCGTCATTTGAGTCTTTCTTTTTCGTTTTTGTATCGTTTCCATCGTGTTTTAAATTTTTCTTTTCTTCTTTTTATCTCTTTCTCCTAGAGATGAACCCTATGATGAATTGCCACAAAATCACACACACCTAGCATGGCATCGATAATTACACTCACTAACCCTAGGATATCGAGTCCCCTGCATTTCACGCATCGTGAGTCCACTTAGCTTTTTGTGAGTCGCGTGTCGTGCCTAGATGTTTGGTGTGCTTCTGCTTTGTGATTTTACTTTATATACCTGTCCAGGAATGACCCCTAGATTATCACGCTTCGATATGAATAATGCGGTATTTGCTTCTCTTGTCTGTTTCTGTATGCATGACTATATATATCGTATGCTTCATTTCACATGTGTCGGAATTCCACAGTTAAGGACTAGGATAACCCATTTAGCCCATGCTCTAATTAGCGAGAATAGTTTCATTTACCCAAGTGTTTAGATTCCGACTTCTTTTTTGTTTTACTTGGTGCAAATCCCCTCGTCGTGTACCGTTCTCCCACTTGGGAGAGTACACATGTGTATAGCCAAAAACCCCAAAAATCCAAAAAAGTAGCAAAGAAAAGAAAAGAAAAAAAACCAAAAAGAAGAGAAAAGAAAAGAAAGAAAAAAATTGTATAGCCAAAAATCCAAAAAAATATACAAATACCCAAAACCCAAAAAAAAATTCCCGTGTGAATATCTTTTCATACTTGCCGAGAATAAAGGGAAGGCGAGAATTTGCACCGAGTGTTCTTCTCCACATCATCTCAACCCCCATCGGTTTCGAAAACACTTGGCTTAGGAACTTTTTAGCTATTATCTAGGCTATAGTGGGGTGATTTCCTTAACCCTAGTTGTGGAGCCCCTGACACATGATATGTTTCGATTCTCTCTCTATTCTCATGCATGCTTGAACTATATATTCACCGCCTTATTCAATTCGAATCGATATTTGGGTCATTTCCTGGATTTGTGAATATCGAGCTTTATTGCACATCGTAGATAGTGACACAGTCTGCTAGCGCACGACCACACTCACTCGCGCTTCACCGCGTGGGCCCACGGCACTTGTCTGGACTCGTGTTCCTTAGTTTAGTGATGTGATTTGGCGTTTGCTTGCTTGGTGTGACGTTTTTGATTTTGTTGGCCCTGACGGGCGATCTAGGATATAGAGTTTTCTTTTTCTCTCTTTCTCTTTATTTTCTCTCTCCGAGCTCTTACTCTCACTCATCTTCCTCGAGGACGAGGAAGAGTTCAGCTTGGGGGATTTTGACGTGCGTTTATATTTCATATATTTGCGAACATTTCCTTCCGTATTTTTCCGTATTTTACCGCCGTCTTATATTCGTTTTCTCGTGTTTTCTTGTTTTCTTTCACTTTTCCATGTTTTCCGTATTTTGCAGGAGTTTGCTGGCATAGGGGACATAAAACGACGATATCGCAAGTCCTCGGAGCAACGGGAGGAGTCACGTGTGATCCAGGGGGTCAAACGACGATGATATCATCTTTCAGCCCCTCACCCGGTCGGTTAGTCATCTTCAACTGATCGGGTGATGCACGCGTGCACCACCCGGACGCAGCTGGGAGCTCATGAGAAGTCAACCAGTCGGTTCGTAGGCCGGTTCAAAAGCCCCAAGTCTCTGGATTTCTACTGTAATTGCCAACCGATTGGGTGACCTTCACCCGATCGGTTCACTTGTAGCTGAATCTACAAAGCCAAGACACGGTCAGCTCAACCGGTCTCCTCACCCGACGGCACCAAGATCCAACCGGTCACATTCATATGTCAACCGACCGGGTGAAGCTGACCGGGTGAAGTCCCGCATCTCGCAGCCAAAGTTTGAAGCAGGTCGCCCGTTCGGTTGACTTGTCAACCGATCGGGTGATGTCGTTTTCTATATATAGAACCCCTAGGTTTTCAGAAACGGGAGTTAGTTATTTTTTGCTGTTTTCTTCATTTTATGACGGTTGTAATTTCCCAGTTTTTGTAAGTTTTCAGATCTTTGTCAAAATTTAGTATTATCTTAATTGCTTTACTACCATCGCATTTCTATTGTCTGATTATGATTTTGACGGTTCATTTTCGTTTAGATCGCTTTTTACTAAATATGTGTGAGTAGTTCCCAAATCTGGGATTTTGGCGGAAACCCCTTCGTGGGCTCTTCCCGATGCGTCCATAGGGCTAGGAAATCGATAGGGATTAGGAATCTAACGGTTTCGCGGGGTGTTTTATTGTCATCGGCGGGAAAAAGACCGCCTTTGACCGTTGGGCCAAGGGGGAATAAACTTGGCGGTTGACTCCTTAGCCATAGCTCATGCCCTTAACGTAGACGCCGAATCCTAGCGCGTGGGAGCGGCAGGATGAGACGTTGGGAGTTATCCTTGCGAGCTTAGTGCTCTCGGAATCGATCAGTGTTAATGGACACGGGAGTGCCCACTGATCGAACCCGGGAAGTCCGGTGTATCATCCTGGGCACCGACAGGAATATCGGGCCCATGGGACGTCGGTATCACTTTCAGAGGCAACGTCTCACCATTAGACCCTAATTCCGATCGCTAGCCTACCCGTAGGCCGTATCGGCAAGAATCGCACGATGGGGGTGGAAACCAAAGTCCCGGGTTTTTCCTTTATATTGTCTATACCTTGCATTCCATTTACCGAGACAACCCATCATTTGATCCGGGCTAGCTCGCCCATGGGGTGATTTTGATCCTCTTTGACACAAGCACATCCACGCGTCCCTGAGTTCGACCCCCAAGCCACACTACAACACCGTGTCCTTGCGGTTACAAATATTTAAATCTCACGCCCCCAATCGTATTATTGCACACATCTAGCACGCACTAGCGGGGGACGTCAACACTCATGCATAATTATAAGGAGGGTAAGTAAATCTTTTGAGATTTCATATTATTCTGTGAATTTTATATCACTTTGTTATCATCATAAAAAAAGGGGAAGATTGTTGAATACTGAACATCTCAAATGAAGTTTTGATGGTGATCAACAAGTGATCAATATTACCAATCCATTTCATTAAGTGTGTAGATATTATAAAGTCAATAATATGAAGCTTTATATTAAAAAGTCTACAAAAGCCAACAAAGCCAAGGAGCTTAGGCAAATAGAAGAATTCATGACAAAAGCTTGGAGAGATAGTGTGGAAGCTCAAGCAAAGGTCAAGAGATTTGATGGAGCTAAGTGAAGAAGAAGAAGAACACTCAAGAGCATCAAGAAGCTATAATGGGTATTTTGATGTATTTTGTTCCTTCTTGAGTCTTAGATTTTTGTTGGCCTTAAGTATGGAGCTTCACACACACATTACTCATATAAACATCTTAAATGATTCAAAAATGTTTTAAAATTATTGTAAAATGTTTTTACAAAGTTTTAGAGCCCCAAAATCCTTGTATCAGAATATTAGTCGACTAATTTGAACTACCAGACAAACTTTCAGATTTTACAGAAATTTGTTTTCTAGCCGTTGCAAGGGTATTTCTAGGATATTTTTTGAATGGTTATGATGCTTGTAAATAGGGAGAGTTGTAGAATTTCTTAGGGTAATGAATGATCATATTTTCTAAGAAATTCTAAGCATTCAAAGCAATTTAAAGCTCTCTCTCTCTCTCTCTCTAAATTTTCAACCAAGCTTTCTAGGATTTCAAAAGCTTTTAAGCATTGAATCTTGGCTCTTATATTGATTTGATTTCTCTTGTTTTAATCTGCATTACTTAGAGGAACAAATCAAAAGCTTTTTCCTTGATTCTTTTGTTTTAATCTATATTCTTCAAAGAATCAAAGAGAAAGATTTTTGCTTAGCCAATATCAAAAGCTCCAATTCTTTTGGCTATAGGAAATTATGCAGCACTACCAACCATCTTCATATAAGTTTGTAAATCCACTAAGTGGTGATAAGTGTATTTAGTTTATTTTGATACAATTTGTTGTAATCAAAGCCTCTGTGAAGGTCCTCTTTGAGAGAGGTGTTTGTTGTATTGAAAGCCATAGTAAGTGAGACTATGCAAGTGTAGTTGGAAGCCATCTTGACGAGGCATTGCTATCTTGATTAAGAGAGTTGGTTAGTGGAAATCCCGACATGTTGTTAGGGACTGATGTAGCCCTAGGAAGAGGGTGAACCAGGATATTCCTTGGTGTTTGCATTGTGCTATTGTTTACTCTCTTGGTTGCATATTTGCATATTAATTCCTCTATGCTAATTGCTCTAAATTAGTAGCAAGCATAAATTGTGCTGATTAGATTCTTGTGTATATAACTCTAACAAGCAATCTAGGCTAAACTTGAGGGATTTGATTTTATTTGTGCAAGTAATCTTAAAAATACTAATCATCCCCCTTTAATGTTTGGCTTGTCATCCACACGATCCTAAAAGTGTGTTGGAAAATTAATTTCTTCTGTCCAACATCTGCCTTAGCCGTCCGATGTATTGTTTTCAGATGTCTAAACAGTATCCTAGACGACTGAGTGGTGAAACTCCAGACGTCTGGTTACTGTATGTTGGTCTCTCTATTTTTCTATCCAACATTTTCTAAGACGAATGAAGTATTCTTTCCAGCTGACTGAACAATGCATCAGACGTCTATCACTTGTTCTTCAGATGTCTGACTTCTACCCGTTTCTAGCCGTTAGATTGCTTTTTATGGCCGTTATTTTTGTCTTCTAGTGGGCTGTTTTGTGTTATTTTGAGGGCTTATTTAAGACCCTTTTGAGCTGTGATTTTAGCATTCTCTCCACTCATATTGAACTCATTTAGAGCGCCAAAATCCAGGAGAAAACTATTTTCTACTTCTCTCTTTCTTTCATACACTTGATATGTGTTGATTTGTGATTCTTGATCAAGAGAGAAAATTTTCCAAGTGCATTCAAGTTGATCATCTAGCACTTGGGTTTTCACACTTCCATGCCTTTATGTTCACATAGATAATATCTATTTAAGGCATATCTAAGCGTGTAGTTGCTTATATTTCACTTTAACTTAGCTCTCGGGTTTTGAGAGCATTTTGGAGGGTTTAATCCAATTGGACGGTTTACTCCATGTTAGGAAGGTTTACTCCTTTGTATCCCGGTTTAGGGATTATAACTCTTGTAAGAGTTTTGGGACTGGAGTAGGTGTAGCTGAACCAGAATACTTCTTGTGTTTGCGTTTGCCATTGTCTCTGTGTTGAGTGTGTTACAATTATATTTCTGCATTTGCTTAATTAATTTTAATTAGTATTTTTAATTGCCAACTATACTATTCACTCCCCTAGTGTGTTGTTAGTATGCATGGATCCTACAATTGGTATTAGAGCGGGTTGAAAGCATACAAGCAATCACTATGGCTTTTAGAGGTTCATCTCAATCCCACGAGGAATGGTTATTAACCGTTCGACCCCCTGCTTTTCAGTGGTACAAATTATCCTTCGTGGAAGGTAAATATGATGATTTGGTTAGAGGGACAAGAGCCTTAGACATCACAGAGTCCATATTTGAAAAGCCCGAGAAGCCACTAGTGGAAAGGTCAAAGACGGAGAAGGACATGATAAAGTACAATGCAACGGTGATGACGTCACTTCATTGCGCTCTTGATGCAAATGGTTCAACTGCATTTTAATGCACTAATCGACAAATGAGATATGGCATATTTTGGAAGTTACTCATGAGGGGACATCTAAGGTAAAGAAATCCAAACTAAGTGTTTTTGTATCTAAATATGAATTGTTTAAGATGCATGAAAAGAGAGTATTTCCGAGATGTTTACTAGGTTTACCGAGATTGTGAACGCTCTAGAAGCCCTTACAAAGATTGTATCATAAGAAGATAGGGTGTCAAAAATTCTTATCTCACTCACATCACAATAGGAGTCAAAGGCCAATTGTATCGAAAAGTCCAATGATATTAGCAAGTACGCTGTGGAGGAGTGTATTAGAAACTTGATGGCTTATGAGGTGAGGTTATAACACAAGAATGATTACCAATCATGAAATCCCGTAGAGAAACAAAAGTGGATTGCTTTCAAGGCCATTGATGAAAAGTTTAAGAAGAAGAATAAGAAGCATAAATGCATCTCAAATGAGGATGAAGGAGATGATGAAGAGAGTGGCGATGGAGACGGAATTGCCAATGAACTTGCCAACAAACTCTTGAAGATAATGGGCCCATCTCAATGTAAGAAGCTTTAAAAATTATTTTCTAATACTAACAAAGCTTCTGTTAGTTGTTATAAACTTGGTAAGACAGGTCACTATGCTAATAAGTGCCCAAACAAGGAAAAAGTGAAATTCAAAGGAAAAAGGGAAGAAACATTGGAAAGAAAAGTGTAAGAAGAATCTCGTATTTATTGGGACTTAGGATGATTCTTCTTCTGCTGAGGAGAGTGAAAGTGAAGAAGAAGGTCGAAGGCCTATAATTTCACATCCATCATAGATGATTTGAATCCATTTTCGGATTTGCTTAGACCGACGTGTGGTGATGATAGTAAAAAGGCCAAGAAAAGCACATGTCTTATGGCAATTGGTGAAGATTCATCATCTTCAAGTGAAATTGAAGAGGACAGTGAAGATGAGAATGAAGAGGACAGTGAAGAAGAGAAGGAAGAAACCATGGAGGATCTTCGAAAAAATAATAAGGTAATGTTTGCTTCCCTCAAGAAATTAGCTAAAACTATTACTTCTTTACAAGCTAAACATGATGTTTTGTTTAGTCAAGGGAACACTCCCTCTATTATTATTGAATCACCTATGAATGCTACTCATATGCATGTGTGTGACAGTAGTGAGAGACACACACTTCTCTCTCTAGTTAATTATTTGAACATTGTAATTGAAAATTTGAAAGGTCAAAAATTTGACGTAGAATCCTGCATTTCTATACTTACTTTGAAATGTGAAGAGAAATCATGTAAGCTCAAAAGCTTCGTTAGTTCTAGGGATTGCCTACACGATTTGCTTGGAAAAAGCATTCGGCAAATCAGAAAATGTGTTTGGGGTTCGCGCCTAGTGTGGTATCCAAACCAATCTCATCTTCTTTTGGTGCAAAAACAAAACCTATTGTGCAAACAACAAAGAAGAACAATCATGCTTTCTTATATAACAATAACCTCCATAAGAAGCATGTACAACACTAGGTGGTAAGGAAAAATGAAAATGTTTCATTTTATGCCAAGAGGCAATCCCTCTTCATTTTATGCATGCCAAGAAAAATAGCTCTACACATTTGCATGCCACATCCTTCCCTCTTGCTAAGGCAAAATCTTTACGAGGCAAAATTCACGAATCTATGAATACCCAAGAGAGGAATGCCTAGATTAACACATTGGTTAGCGATGTAATCACATCGTGTGATTATATTAGGAATTCAAACTCTTCTTAGGTTTGGTTCCCTAATGTTTATGTTTCAACACATATACTTGATTGCATGTGTATTATACTTGATTGTCTATCCTTTGCATACCCATAATTTGTGCGATTTTCATATTATTGAAAATATTTTCAAATATTTTCATGAAAATGAGACATTGGGGGAAAATTTGTCATATATTCAATTCTTATCCCATATGACATATGTAGCGATTTTATGCTATATGTATTTTTCAAAATTATTTTGAAACATATTTTCTTCATTTGATGATTTTGGGATATTTCCAAAAAATGTTGGATATTGTTCCAATTTCATCATTTTGAGATTGTTTATTCTTAGTATTTGTAGTTTCTATGACAATGTCATGTATCAATGCCCTTGCTTGATGTCATTTATCAATGCATTGATACTATTTGTTCCATGTCTCCAATTTGTTTGATTGATTCATAGAGTAAAATTCTATGATATAGGGGGAGCATGATATAGTGAATGATACCAACTTTATGTTTTATTTGGTATCATACATTTCACTATCTTTTATGTCAATTGTCTTGACTTTCATGTCCACCTTTTTGACAATGACAAGGGGAAGAGTGATATGGATTATGTAAAAATCAATGCTTTTATAAATGTTTCTATTTCATTTCGCATTGCTTTTATACATGGTCACTTATATGCTTCATGTCCTTATTTTATTTCTATTAGTGTGCATATAAGTAGGCGGAGATATTAGCATATTTTAATGCTTATTTTTACATAATGGGCGTCATCATCAAAAAGGGGAGAATGTTGGATATTGGCCATTAAGCCCAATATGGTTTTAATGATGATCACTATATTATGTTGTTAATGACTCTACTTGTATTAGTCTCAAATTAATTACTATATAATGGAGACAAAGCAATAGGTGATTTGAGATGGATCAAGGCTTTGGAGCAAAAGCAGTGCCTGAAAAATGAGTTCTTCAAGTGTATTTTATTTATACTTCAAGTATTTTGCTCTTTCTTTCATACAATACTTGTAAAACTTGAATAAAAGCGTGTGTGTGTGTGTGTGCATTGACGTGTGTGTATATTTTATATATTCACGCCGTCTTCTTTGTGTTTTTCTGTTATTTTCTGCCGTCCCGTATCCATTTTCTCGTGTTTTCTAGTTTTCTTTCACTTTTCCGTGATTTTATGTGTTTGCAGGAGATTGCCAGCGTAGGGGACACATAACAAAGATATCATAAGTCCTCGGAGCAACGGGAGGAGTCACACGTGATCCAGGGGCCAAACGACGAAGATTGCCATCTTTCAGCCCCCACCCGATCGGTTGGACACAGCCAACCGACCGGGTGATGCATGTGTGTCCGACCCGTACTGAAGCTGAAGCGAAGTGCAAGGTCAACCAATCGGTTCGCCGACCGGTTCATCCCAACAGAGTTCTCGGGAAATTGGAGCTGAATTCCAACCGATCGGGTGACCTTCACCCGATCGGTTCATCTGTAGCGAATTTTACGAACGACGACTCGGAGAGCTTACCCGACGGCCCGCTGACCGTGTCAAGTCGACTGAAGTCTCTGTTCTTTTGGGCGATAATTCCAACCGATCGGTTGATAACTCAACTGATCGGTTCACCCGATGACCGCATCCCTTCAAACGACGACCCGCTTGTGCCAACCGGTCGGGTCAAGCGAGCGGGTGAAATTTCTGAAGCTCGCAGCTGAAGCACGTAGAAGCTCACCCGATCGATTGATTCTTCAACCGATTGGGTGAAGTCAATTTCTATATATAGCTGCCTAGGTTTTCAGAAACGGGAGCTGTGTATTTTTTCTGTCTTTTTCTCTATTTGTGACGGCTGAATTTTATTGTTATCTATAAGTTCTCTGATCTTTGTCAAACTTTAATATAGTCTTAATTGCATTGCTACTACCATGTTTCAATTGCCTGATCATGATTTTTACGGTTTATTTTTATTTAGATTGCTTTTTAGCTATAATGTGTGAGTAGTTCCCAAATCTGGGATTTCGGTGGAAACTCCATCGTGGGTTCTCCCTAATGCGTCCATAGGACTAGGTTTTCGATAGGGATTAGGAATTTAGCTGGTTACATGGGGTGTTTCATTGTCATCGATGGGGAAAAGACTGCCTTTGACCGTAGGGCCAAGGGGGAATAAACTTGGCGGTTGACTCCCTAGCCATAGCTCACGCCTTTAGCGTAGATATCGAATCCTAGCGCGTAGGAGCGGCAGGATGAGATGTTGGGAGTTATTGTTGCGAGCTTAGTGCTCCCGGAGTCGATCGGTGTTAATGGACATGGAAATGCCCATCTACCGAACCCGGGTAGTCCGACGTATCATCCTGGGCACCGACCGAAATATTAGGCCCATGGGACGCTGGTATCACTCTTAAAGGCAACGTCTCACTGCTAAACACTAATTCCGATCGTTTTCCTATCCGTAGGGCGTAATAATGAGAACACACGATAGGGTGGAAACCGGAGTCATGGGTTTCCCTTCATATTGTTTATCCTCCGTATTTACATTATGTGACAAACCAACGATCGATCGGGCTAGCTCACCCGTAGGGTGAATTGGTTCCTCTTAGAAACAAGCACAACCACGCCTCCCTGTGTTCGAGCCCCAAGGCACACTACAACACCGTGCGCTTGTGATACAAATATTTTAAATCTGGTATCCCACAATCCAATTGCACTCTGTTACGAGATCAAAAAGCCGGGGGACGTGAAGCTTTATGGCGCCGTTGCCGGGGAGGCAACATGTTTGTTTATTTTAGGACCTTCGAACCCTTGAGTCTAGTTCATATCCCTACCTCGCGATAGTTTTGGCATTCTACTTTTTCATTTTTATTTTCTATTTCTATCTTCCTATTTTTATTTGTTCCTATCACATACTTGCTTCACGGGTATTTCTTGTTTTTCATGCGCGGGAATACAAGGAGTCTAGACGACTTGATTCCTATCGACCCGAAAATTAACGCCACCCTGAGGCATCTGGCCATAGAGAAGAGAAGAAGAGAAGAGTCTAAAGCCATAGGGGAGAATACCCACCGCATAAGTCCCTGCTGGAGTACTCGATGCCATCCATCGGGTCCACCTCCTCCATCCAACCTTAGGCTATTTTAGCCCAGAGCTTCGAGCTTAAGCCGTCACTAGTGACGTGGATCCAGTAGGATCAATTCTCTGGGGCACCCATGGAGAGCCCTATTGAACATCTGGACTCCTTTCTCGAGAAGTGTGACACAGTCAGGAGTAATGGTGTCACAACTGAAGCAATCCGACTGAAGCTATTCCCCTTCTATCTGCGGGATAAGGCCAAGCAATGGCTTAGGGGAATGGACCCGAACACCTTCAACACCTGGGAGAAGCTCTCGAATATGTCCTTGACTAAGTTCTTTCATACAGGGAAGACCATGAAGTTGAGGAGTGAGATAACTGTTGGATATTAGACTCCCCGGATTTGGTTTTGGATGATGAACAAACATAAATATAATATGAACTAACACTTTGTGAGCGCAGTTATGGAGATCGTCGCCAAATTCACATGAATATCAATTACGACGTCTCAAGACTTCTCAAATCATGTGGTCGTATGCCTAAAGCTTCGTTGAAGCTTATGGACCTATTTAGAAGTCATGAAGATTCGATTGAAGCTATTGAAGACGGTATCGTCAAGTTTAATTTATAGTCTTTAAGCTTCTTTCGTAGAATGTTAAGCCTTGAGTAGGTCTTACGTTTTAAATCTTCATAACGCTCATATCTTAGCTCTAGGATCTTAGTAGAAGTCCATACAATTCTTCCCGAAGCATCGCGCTTCGATTCGGGACTTCTTGTGCATGTTAGTAGGTTCAAGAAGAAGAACTGACCGACTAGATGGTGATCTAGTCAGTCAGCCAAGCTTCTTGGACCGACTAGTTTCTGTCAGTTAATTCATTGCTCTTTACTGTTTACAGTTAGTCGGTCTAAGTTGACTCACCGACCGACTAGTTTGTGAACTAGTCGGTCAGTGATGCTTCTGTGACCGACTAGTTGAGCTTTCTCTGTTCATGCACATTTGAGCTTGAGCTACTGTTTATCTTTAGTCGATCTGTGCTCATTGATCGACCGACTAGTTGATGAACTAGTCGGTCAACTTTTCTTCTTAGACCGACTAGTTTAGTTTACTGTACATGCCAAATTTTTCACCATACTTACTGTTTATTGTTAGTCGGTCTATGTTCATTTGGTGACCGACTAGTTGGTGAATTAGTCGGTCAACATTTGTTCTTGGACCGACTAAGTCTAATTTTTCTCAGACTTCAGTTCTATCTGTTAGTCGGTCCACGTTGAGTAACCGACCGACTAGTTGTGAAACTAGTCGGTCAGCGACTCTTCTTAGACCGACTAGTTCCTTAGTCTGTACTTTGATCTTTTCTCAGTTTACTCATTAGTCGGTTCACGTTATTTGACCGACCGACTAGTTGATGAACTAGTCGGTCGGTGGTTGTTCTTTGACCGACTAGTTGGGTTCAGAAAAGAGCCGTTGGAGCTTTAATTGAAACGTTTTTCTCTCTCTCTCTCTCCTCTAACCTATATATACTTGATGGGCTGCATTCATTGCTGCCAAGGCTGATATTATTGCAAGTTTAGAGATCAAGAGAAATCATTCCAAGTGCATTCAAAGCTCATTCTTTCCATTCAATAATCTCTCCTCACTCTTACTTCCAAAGAGAGATTCATTGAGTGTGAAGCCTTCCAAGCCAAGTGCTTGATTCTAGGTCACCAACATCCCCAAAGCTCTCCATCGATGTTCTACATCTTGGAGCTAGGGTTTGGTGCCACTTCTTCCCCAAAATCATCCTTGCCCTAATTCGTAAGCAATACTCAAGGCATAGGTATTTTGTTCGGTAAGAAGTTTTCTTATTTCATTTCATATTTGATTTGTAAGTTTCACTCTCGGTTGTGAGAGTGTGGTTGTGATCCCGGGTTGTGGGAGTCACAATTTACATTTTGTATGATTTGACTTGTGGAGGATTTTCACAAGTATTTCATAGTGGAAATCTTGAGTTAGGGTTTCTAACTCAAGTATCCGGAGGGGATCCGGGTGGTTGGGACGTAGGATCACTGGGAACAAGTCGGGGAGACTTGGGTGGATCCGAACCCAGTAACATCTCTTGTTAGCATTGTTATTATTGTTGTTGTCATTCAATTTAAGCTTCCGCAAATTGATTTGGTAGTTGTTTGCATTATAATTAGGAATTATACTCCTTGTTATTTTTAAAGTACTATTCACCCCCCTCCAGTACTTGTGCAGTAGCTTGTAGGGCATTACATTTGGTATCAGAGCCAGATACTTAGCTATGTCTGCCAACGACAACAAGACCGTGCGTCCACCTTCCAACTATGACACCTTCAGGAACCGTGAAGGAGCATCTTCGGTGATGGAAGGACATTCCTCTACAAGGCCTCCATTCTTCAACGGTACCAACTACGGGTACTGGAAATGCCGGATGGAAACCTTCCTCCGGAGTGCATCTCTATGGAGGACCACAATGAAGGAATACATCGAGCCCAAAGAAGAAGACTTTGAGAAATGGACAACCGCGGAGGTCGCCGCGGAGGTAAGCAATGCCAAGGCAATGAACGCCTTGCAATGCGCGTTGGAGCCCGAGGACTTCAATAAGATATGCACATGTAAGAGTGCATATCAAATTTGGAACTCCCTCCTCATACTTCATGAAGGGACGAGTCGGGTAAGAGACTCTAAACTCGTAGTTGTAAACAAAGACTACGAAATGTTTCATATGCAACTGGGCGAGAAGATGAAGGAGTATTACGCTCGCTTCGTCGACATCATAAACGAGTTAGAGGCTCTTGGCAAATCCTACACCCAAAAGGAGAAGTGTTCGAAGCTTATCGAAGGACTTCCTTCTTCTTGGGAAAAGCGTACCTTCGCCATCGAGGAAGGTAATGACATGAATAAGTACACCGTAGTTCAACTAATGGGTACTCTAATGTCATACGAGGTACGCAAGGATAGCAAGCTCAAATTGCAGGAAAAGATGAAGTCCTACCTAAAGCAAGACGAGCCAAAGAAGAAGGCCATCGCTTTCAAGGCCGCTCCATCCACATCCACATCAACCGATGATGAAGACTCAGAAAACGAGTTGGACTTGGAGTCCATGGCACTCATGGCCAAGAAGTTCAATCGTTTCTTCCGAAAAGGTAACTATAAGAACAAAGCTAAATTTGGTTCTTCTAACGCCTCTTCCTCTCCTTTGTGTTTCAAGTGTAACAAGCCAGGACACATGAAAGCGGAGTGTCCTCTTAATAAGCAAAAGGAGAAGTGGAAGGCGCCAAAATTCGATAAGTCCAAGAAGTACAAAAAGGGGTACAAGAAGGGACTTGTCGGAGCAACATTCACCGACTCCGAGGATTCTTCAAGCGGAGAGTCGGACGATGAGCAAGTGGAGCAAGCGCACATGTGCTTCATGGCAAGAGAGGAGCGTGATCAAGGATCCTCCTCTTCCGATGATAGTGATGACGAAGGCAACGATGAGGTAACTATGGATGAACTTAGGAATGCTAACTCTCAATTATGGTCAAAATACACTAAATTAGTAAATAGATATACTAAGGTAAAAGATGACCTAGCTAGCATTCAAACCTCGCCTAAGACTATCATCACCAACAACGACACCGTTGTTGAAGAGTTGAGAAATGAGATTATTAATCTCAAATCTAAACTTGAACATGTTAGCATAGATGATCCGGAAGAACATAGGATAGCGGATTTAACTTCTCAAAACTCGACTTTGAGTATTGAGAACGAGAATCTTAAATCTCGTGTTTATGTGCTCACATCGCAAGTATCTACTCTAGATACTTCTATGCGTTCTCTCAAAGAGAAATATGAGAACACATTAGGCCGAATCAATAGATTCAATAAGGGTAAGGACCATTTGGATAAAATCCTAAGTGACTTACTCCCGGCCAATCACCACATTGGTTTGGGGTATACGATGGGATGTCCATCCAAATCGGCCACTACTTTTGTTAGGCCAACTTCCGGTGACTCTACGAGTGGTAGCAAACACTCTATTGGTAGTTCATCTACCAATGGTGCTTCCACCTCGTCCACGCCTTCTTTTGGAAAGAAACCCACTTTGGGTGGACCTCTAAAGAAGGGGCATGCTTATATGTACACCAATACCATGCCACGTAGGAACACACGTCCTACTCCACCATCTCACACATATGATGATTTTTATGCAACACATTCTCGAGCACGTGCACACCATGTGAGACACCCTCACGCACGTGTTCCCTCACATGCATATGTTCACCCACAACATCATATGAATAATTCTCATCGTGCACCATTCCATCATGTTCCGTATGCCTATACACAACATGCATCACGTAGAAATCAACGTCGAATGCATGCACCCAATAGGATGAGGGCTCCCAAGATTTTCACAATTTGGAGCCCAAAGGACACAAGCATGGACGAAAAACAATTTTATATGAATGCTTATTTTTCAGATGTTGTGCATAGTAGAAATTATGTGGGGAAGTCTAAGTCCAATTGGACTTGGCTTCCAAAGGTCTAATCTTTTGGACCCAATGACCTTGGGTACCATGATATGAAATTCTCTATCTTTAGGTACTCAAGGAAAAGAAAAAGAAAAGGAGCAACAAATTTAAATTTAGCTCCAAGGGAAATTGGATACTCGATAGCGGGTGTTCAAAACACATGACAGGTGACGCTAGTTTGCTCTCCGGAGTGGTTCCCATAGCAAATGGAAACCGCGTCGTATTTGGAGGCAACAAGAGCGGAACCATCATAGGTGTTGGTAAAGTGGGTAACCCTTCTAAACCCCTAATTAGTGATGTCTATCTTGTTAGTGGTTTAAATCATAATCTTATTTCAATAAGCCAACTTTGTGACAAAGGTTACAAAGTTAGCTTTGCGAAAGGATTGTGTCATATTTTAAGAAAAGATAATGATAAATTATTATTTTCCGGCACTCGTCATAAAGATATTTATATTTTGGATCTTCCTAAGTCATATGAACAATGTCTCGTTGCCAACACAAGTGAACAACACTTATGGCATCGACGCTTTAGACATGTGAACTTTGGAACACTATATAAGCTTTCAAAATTAAATTCCATTAAAGGTTTTCCGAAGCTTGTTTTTGAAAAGAAAAGTTTTTGTGATTGTTGTCAACGTGGCAAGCTTCCTAAATCTTCATTTAAACCTAAGAAAAGCATCTCTACTAAACGGCCACTAGAGCTATTACATCTAAATTTATTTGGGCCAACTATAGTTGCTTCATTAGGAAATGCTAGATATGGACTTGTCATCGTAGATGACTATTCGAGATTTACATGGGTATTTTCATTATGTAATAAAAATGAAGCTTTTGAAAACGTCACAATTTTTGTTAAGAAAGTACAAAATCTCTTAGGAACCACCATTGTCACTATTCGTAGTGATCATGGAGGTGAATTTGAGAATGAGTCTTTTGAGACATTTTGTGATGAAGTTGGTATTACTCACACCTTCTCTTTCCCTCGTGCACCTCCTCTAAATGGTGTAGTTGAGAGAAAGAATAGGACGCTAGTATAGTGTGCTCGCACTATGCTTGATGATAGCCAACTTGGCCATCAATTTTGGGCGAAAGCGGTACACACCGCTTGCTATGTGTTTAATAGAATACTTTTGAGGCCCGGCACTAAACAAACTTGTTATGAATTGTTGTTTGGTAGGTTGCCTCAAGTTAAACATTTTCGTGTTTTTGGTTCGAAATGTTTTATTAAGAACACGTATGGTAGTTTGGACAACTTCGATCCAAGATCCGATGAGGGGATTTTTGTTGGATATTCTTCGCGTAGCAAAGCCTACCGGATATTCAACAAACGAACCTCAACGATCGAGGAGTCGCTTCATGTCTCGTTTAATGAAGGATTTGTTCCAACTAGAATTTCAAATGATAATGATTCTATGGATGTTTTATGTGATTCGTTTGATAATTCTAAGTCTAATAATTCTATTGATTCTATTGAGACTAACCCAACTAATGAAGTTGTTGAGAATGTTCCTAGTGATCAAGGTATTCCCAAATGGCTTCATACCATTCGTGACCATCCTCATGAGCAAGTCATTGGCAATATCTATGATAGTGTCAAGACGAGATCGCAAGTGAACTACTTCGCTCATTGTGCCTTTGCCTCCTCGATAGAGCCAAAGAATATTAATGAAGCATGCGAAGATAGCGCTTGGATCTTAGCCATGGAGGAGGAGCTCATTCAATTCGAGAGAAATGAAGTTTGGGAGCTTGTTCCATTGCCATCGAAGAACCACACCGTCATAGGGACAAAGTGGATCTTCAAGAACAAAACCGACGAAAACCAAGTCGTCATCCGGAACAAAGCTCGGTTAGTTGCTCAAGGCTATCGACAAGAGGAAGGTATAGATTTCGAAGAATCCTTCGCTCCGGTAGCTAGATTAGAATCAATTAGATTATTATTGTCTTTTGCATGCCATAAGGATTTTAAATTATTTCAAATGGATGTTAAAAGTGCATTTTTAAACGGAGATGTCGTTGAGGAAGTTTACGTTTCTCAACCTCCGGGATTCATAAATGAAAAATTTCCAAATCATGTTTTTAAACTAAAGAAAGCACTTTACGGTTTGAGACAAGCTCCTCGAGCTTGGTATGATCGATTAAAGAATTTTCTTTTGGATTTGAATTTTAAAATGGGAGAAGCCGATTCTACACTTTTTGTTAAGCATGCGAATAATGATATAATTTTAGTTCAAATATATGTTGATGATATCATTTTCGGTGCTACTAACTTTGCTCTTTGCGAAGAGTTTTCTAATGTTATGAAGGAACAATTTGAGATGAGCCACATGGGTGAGCTCAAGTATTTCTTAGGTCTCCAAATTCGCCAAATGGACGATGCCATCTTCATCCACCAAACGAAGTATACGGTGGAGTTGCTTAAGCGATTTGGAATGGAAAGTGCTTCCGGGAAAAAGACTCCAATGAGCACAACTACGCATCTTGACAAGGATACGGGCGGTAAGGATGTAGACATTCGTCTATATCGAGGTATGATAGGTAGTTTACTTTATCTTACCGCAAGTAGGCCCGATATTATGTTTGCCGTATGTGTATGTGCTCGTTATCAGTCTCAACCTAAGGAGTCTCACTTAGCAGCGGTAAAACGTATTTTCCGTTATCTAAGTTATACACTTGATTTTGGATTACTTTATCCAAAATCTAGCACGTATGAGTTAATCTCATATAGTGATGCCGATTATGCGGGATGCAAATCCGACAGGAAAAGTACTAGTGGCACTTGCCATTTTATAGGAAATTCCCTTGTCTCTTGGTTTTCCAAGAAGCAAAATTCCGTATCACTTTCAACCACCGAGGCCGAATATATTGCCGCCGGTGCCGCGTGTGCTCAAGTTCTTTGGATGAGACACACACTTAAAGACTTTGGTATTAATTGTGATACTTGCCCTATCATGGTTGACAACCAAAGTGCAATATGTCTTTCCAAGAACCCGGTACACCATTCCCGATCAAAACACATAGATGTCCGACACCATTTCTTAGATGATCATGTTGCTAAAAAGGACATCATTTTAGTGTACGTTGAAACCCAAAAGCAAATCGCCGATATTTTCACGAAACCCCTAAAGGAGGACTCCTTTGTGCGGTTGCGTCGAGAATTGGGGATTATGGGTGAATCCGAGATATAGGATTCATATTTCATTCAATTATCTTGCATGCTTTTATATTTCGCGATATTTCAATCATGCTAGATTTATTGAATTTTTGGGAATTTTATGTGATTTGTTTGAATTTATGATCGAAATCGTATTTCAATGTCATATTTTAAGATTTCGACGTTTAATGGGGTAGTTTAGATGAGTATTGAGAGTTTTGCGATATATCGTCCAAGTGTTTTGAGGAGAGAACTTGATTATCACTTTTTGGACTCTGTTAGTCGGTATCAGTTCAACCACCAACCGACTAGATGTTCATCTAGTCGGTTAGTAGAAGAACTTAGACCGACTAACTCAAGCTTATTGAGTTTCCTTTCCATCTTAAACTCTTTAGTCGGTTCATGTTCAGTGACCGACCGACTAGATTGAGATCTAGTCGGTCGGTAAATGAACGCAGACCGACTAAATCTTGTCAGTAAATCTTGGATTCAGCCACTGTTTGCAACTAGTCGGTTCAAGCTCATTGATCGACCGACTAGATCATGATCTAGTCGGTCAGTGCTTGAACTGTGACCGACTAGTTGTGCCAGGGGCTGTTTGGTCATTTGCGAAATCGACCGACTTAAACTCAGTTTAGTCGATCGATTTTCATTCTAATCGATCGAAATCTCTTCTCTCTCCGCTCAAAACCCCGACCTCCCTCAAGACCCTTCGTCTTCCGGCCACTTTCCGACCATTCCAGCCGTCGCCGTCCGCCGATCTCCGACCTAGGGTATCCCCTCTTCCTCCCTCTCCTATCTAGGGTTCGGTTTCAGCTCTAGGGTTAGGTTGTTCAGTTGATTTCATCTCCTAGGGTTTCGTTTAGGGTTTTTTCTAATTCCGATTTAGGGTTTCTTCATTTCCGTTTGATTGTGTCGTGTTGTGCCGAGATTATGGCCCGAACACGTATCCCGATCACTCCGTCTAGCCCCTCGCCGATGACCGTTGAACAAAACCCTTCAGATCCCGAGCATCCAACCCCTCCGAAACGCCGTGCCAAGACCACCCAACCTTCGTCGTCTTCGCCTCCTCTCAAGAAGAAGAGGACGACGACTGCCAAGCCTAGAGCTCAACCCAAGCCCAAGCCTAAGCCCAAGGCCAAAGATCTTGCCTCTCGTTCTTCATTCCATACTCCTACCGATTCCGATACGGAGTATATCCCTGAGACAGAGACTCATAGGGAACCCACTCCTCCTACTCATCCCGAGTCTAGCACCCACCCTCGTACGTCTACCCGTAAGCCTAAGGGAAAGGCTCCGATGCCAGTGGGCGATGTCGATATTTTGTTGTGTCGCGATGACCCTTTGTGTCTCGCGGCGTACAACCGTATCGAACATTGCCCTCTGCTTCTGGAGCATTTCGTCCAGTTTAGCGACTTCATAGGGTTAGCTGATCTTCTCTCGTCGTCGGGTCTCCTCGATTACCTTCGATTTGACCCAAAGGCGAATCCTCACCCCTATCCTAGATTAGTAAAGCTTTTCTATGCGAATAGGATCCGGGGTCAGTACGATCAGACCCACTCTGTTGAGACGACCATTTTGGGGACCCCTATAGTCCTCACAGCGGAAATCTTAGGAGAGATTTTGGGTATCTCTTCATCTGGCCTCCTTCCCTCGGATATCTCGGTTGACGATATTTCTTCTCTCGATCAGACCATCCTTTCAGAGATTTTCCATAAGATCCCTCCTGCCATGATTGGCGTGCCATCTAAATCATTCAAGCCTAATGCGTGGGTCCTAAATCTGATTCTGAAGTCGTGCTTGCTTCCCAAATACGGCTCCTCATCTTTACCATCCCAGCCATTTTTGAAGCTTATCTATGCGATCTTCATGGGGAGCTCGATTAATTGGGCTCGAATTATACTCGATAAGATTGACTCTTTCGAGTGTATTCAAAAGTCCAATAAATCGGCTCATATCCCATTTCCTTGCATGTTGACCCTCGTTTTTCGTCATTTTCGGGTCACGTTGCCTCGTGACGATGAGCGTCCCCTTGGTCCTCCCCTGAATGCGACGGCCGTCAAGAAATCTCTTGCGGCGCTTCGTCACGTTCAGAGGACGACACCTTCAGCGTCTGTCCCTGCCTCTGCCAGTTCCTCTGCTGCTCCCTCTGCCACCCTGGATGAGGTCGTACGGTTACTTCGTCGTCACGAGTCTCGCTTGGCTCGTACCGAGGAGGTAGTCTGTCGTATAGCTCGTCTGATGGGTGTTGATGTTCCTCCTTCCGTTTCTGAGGATGAGGAGTTAGATGACATGGCTGAGGAGGACGTTGAGGAGCTTTGTCGTGCTTCGACTCGTGCCCCCGAGGGCACTGCTGCTGGTGCTACCTCTTCCGGTGCTGCTGTTGCTGCTTCTTCTGCTGGTGCCCTCGAGAGCACACCTGTTGCTGCCACTCCTGTGGTGGATACTCCGACCGGTGCTCCCGAGGCCACTACGGTTGCTGCTTCAGAGGTTGCCACTTCAGCCGTTCCTCCTGCTGATCTTCCGCACGTCTCTGCTGATCCAGTCACCTCTTCTGCTCCTGCTGAGCCTGCAGTTGCTTCTGGTCCTCCCGCTGCCTCTTGAGTTTCTCCGAGGCCTCTCCTGATACTCATTGGATGATATATCTTGTCGAGAGAGATGTTGGGTAGGATAGTGTGGGTGGCTGTGTCTTTTGGATCATTTTTGATGTTCTTTTTGATATCTGTAATGATGTATGTTGATGTCTTTTGATGATGATGTATTTTTGTTGACACTCCGATATATTGTGATATGATGATGTATTTGTGTGCCCCGATCAGTCGATCGTTGTTTTGTATGTCGGTGATGTACTCTGCTTTATATATATATACATCGCACTTGTCATTTCATTATATTGTGCAAAATTTATAATTTTTTTTATGTCTCTGATGTTCGATTTCGTCGCTCGACGATATTAACTTGGTTAATAGAAATTTCTTCTATGGAAACATAGAATTGTTTTCCATGCACTAAATTAACCAAGAAATGTTGATATTGGAGAGTATATTCCATAACTCAATCCGTTAAAAAGATTTGAGTTTTGATGATTTCGTTTTACGATTTTTCGACTTTGGTATCATTGACACGCCTTGATTCTACTCGTATTTTTCTATTTGGTGTCACTTGAACCGTCGTCGTCTTCTACGACTCCCGTGCTTTTAATTTGAGGCCATTGTTGTTGTCGTTGTTATCCTCCCGCTCTTTTTGCTTATGCCAAAGGGGGAGAGATATAATAATAACGATGTGCCAAATGAAAATTTAAAGCATTTTTCCAAGAATCTAAATTGTTGTGTTAGATTCAGGGGGAGTTAAGATATATAAATGGATTTTTCAAATCCGATATTTCAATAACCTACGTTTGGTATTTCAATAATTCAATAACCGATTGTCATTTAATATTCTTCACTCGTCTGCTTGATGCGTATTATTTTTGTCTAAATTGGAATTAACGTGTCATCAATGCAGGGGGAGTAAGTAAATTTCATTTGAATTATTATTTTTGATTATTATTTATGTTGGTTTGTCATCACCAAAAAGGGGGAGAATGTTGGATATTGGACTCCCCGGATTTGGTTTTGGATGATGAACAAACATAAATATAATATGAACTAACACTTTGTGAGTGCAGTTATGGAGATCGTCGCCAAATTCACATGAATATCAATTACGACGTCTCAAGACTTCTCAAAGCACGTGATCGTATGCCTAAAGCTTCGTTGAAGCTTATGGACCTATTTAGAAGTCATGAAGATTCGATTGAAGCTATTGAAGACGGTATCGTCAAGTTTAATTTATAGTCTTTAAGCTTCTTTCGTAGAATGTTAAGCCTTGAGTAGGTCTTACGTTTTAAATCTTCATAACGCTCATATCTTAGCTCTAGGATCTTAGTTGAAGTCCATACAATTCTTCCCGAAGCATCGCGCTTCGATTCGGGACTTCTTGTGCATGTTAGTTGGTTCAAGAAGAAGAACTGACCGACTAGATGGTGATCTAGTCGGTCAGCCAAGCTTCTTGGACCGACTAGTTTCTGTCAGTTAATTCATTGCTCTTTACTGTTTACAGTTAGTCGGTCTAAGTTGACTCACCGACCGACTAGTTTGTGAACTAGTCGGTCAGTGATGCTTCTGTGACCGACTAGTTGAGCTTTCTCTGTTCATGCACATTTGAGCTTGAGCTACTGTTTATCTTTAGTCGATCTGTGCTCATTGATCGACCGACTAGTTGATGAACTAGTCGGTCAACTTTTCTTCTTAGACCGACTAGTTTAGTTTACTGTACATGCCAAATTTTTCACCATACTTACTGTTTATTGTTAGTCGGTCTATGTTCATTTGGTGACCGACTAGTTGGTGAATTAGTCGGTCAACATTTGTTCTTGGACCGACTAAGTCTAATTTTTCTCAGACTTCAGTTCTATCTGTTAGTCGGTCCACGTTGAGTAACCGACCGACTAGTTGTGAAACTAGTCGGTCAGCGACTCTTCTTAGACCGACTAGTTCCTTAGTCTGTACTTTGATCTTTTCTCAGTTTACTCATTAGTCGGTTCACGTTATTTGACCGACCGACTAGTTGATGAACTAGTCGGTCGGTGGTTGTTCTTTGACCGACTAGTTGGGTTCAGAAAAGAGCCGTTGGAGCTTTAATTGAAACGTTTTTCTCTTTCTCTCTCCTCTAACCTATATATACTTGATGGGCTGCATTCATTGCTGCCAAGGCTGATATTATTGCAAGTTTAGAGATCAAGAGAAATCATTCCAAGTGCATTCAAAGCTCATTCTTTCCATTCAATAATCTCTCCTCACTCTTACTTCCAAAGAGAGATTCATTGAGTGTGAAGCCTTCCAAGCCAAGTGCTTGATTCTAGGTCACCAACATCCCCAAAGCTCTCCATCGCTGATCTACATCTTGGAGCTAGGGTTTGGTGCCACTTCTTCCCCAAAATCATCCTTGCCCTAATTCGTAAGCAATACTCAAGGCATAGGTATTTTGTTCGGTAAGAAGTTTTCTTATTTCATTTCATATTTGATTTGTAAGTTTCACTCTCGGTTGTGAGAGTGTGGTTGTGATCCCGGGTTGTGGGAGTCACAATTTACATTTTGTATGATTTGACTTGTGGAGGATTTTCACAAGTATTTCATAGTGGAAATCTTGAGTTAGGGTTTCTAACTCAAGTATCCGGAGGGGATCCGGGTGGTTGGGACGTAGGATCACCGGGAACAAGTCGGGGAGACTTGGGTGGATCCGAACCCAGTAACATCTCTTGTTAGCATTGTTATTATTGTTGTTGTCATTCAATTTAAGCTTCCGCAAATTGATTTGGTAGTTGTTTGCATTATAATTAGGAATTATACTCCTTGTTATTTTTAAAGTATTATTCACCCCCCCCCTCTAGTACTTGTGCAGTAGTTTGTAGGGCATTACAATAACATCCTTCTCCCAGGCCAGCCACGAGTCCCTGCATGAAGCTTGGATGAGATACAAAGAGATGCAGCGGAGAGGCCCTCATCACGAGCTTCCAAAGTGGCAGATTATTAATCTGTTCTATAACGGGCTGAGGGATGACTTGAAATCTTCGATGGACGTCGCGGCTGGGGGGGTCCTTCATGTTTAGAAGTGAAGAAGATGCCGACAACATCTTGGAAAACATGGCATCAAACAATGAGCGGTGGTGCGACGTGCGTGCTACACCTAGATCTGGAGGCATTCATAGAGTCGAGGACGTCGACAAGTTGTCTAGAAAATTTGATTTGCTATCGACCCAGATCTCAGCCCTCATGGTAGGAGCTGGTGGTGCCGGCACCCAACAAGTATCAGTGGTGGAAGCGGAAGTCCTGGGAGACTTCGAGGGTGGTGACATTTCACCTCCGGTGGATCAAGCTAGCGCAATTTTCTTCAACCCTACGGGTAATGTAATGTATCCACCCCGGACTAGCTCCAACTCGGTTTATTCTCTGAATAACTGGAACCACCCAAATCTTAGCTATCGGGCGTCGTACCAGCAGCTTCAGCAGCTGCAGCAACAAGTATATCAGCCGCCTAGGCAGCAGCAGCAGCAGCAGTATCAGCAACATCAGCAACCCTCGCAAATGTACCAACAGTATCCCCCCAGGAATCAGCATCCCATCCAACAGCAGCAGCAGCCATATGGTCAGCAGCGAGTCATCTCTCCGGTTGAGTCCCTCTTGACTCAGTATATCACAAACCAAGAGAAGATCAATTTGAAGCAGGAGATGGGCCAGAGGGCCCTCACTAACCAAGTAACCCAGCTGGGGTTGCAGATGGCAAACCTTTAAAGGTCGCAAAATCAATTGCCGCCACAACCGAAAGTTAACCTGAGGGGGGAAAATCAGACGTTGGCACTAACGCATGAACATGCGAATGTGTCCGCTATCGTCCTGAGAAGCGGGACACAAATTCCTACGAGAGTGCCCGCTAATGAACCGGAAGATCTGTTAGTCGTTGGGCGGCCAATTGAAAAATCGAATGACGACGGGGCTCCGTCACCAAAGAATACGACTCCGGAGGGAGTCCCTGAAGAAGAGAAGAAGAAGGAAGAGGAGGATAACCTTAAAGTATTCAAGCCTGTTGTGCCTTTTCCATAACGACTTGCCAATGCTAAAATTGATGAAAAATACGGCAAGTTCTTCGCTATGGTCAAGGATTTGAGTTTGCAGATCCCGTTCCTCGAAGCCATAGAGACAATTCCCTCATATGCAAAATTTTTATAGGACTTGGTGACGAGGGGTTCGAGAAAGGAAAGGGTCGTTCTCACGGCGGAATGTAGTGCTCTCATCCAGCGAACAAATCCGCCCAAGCTAAAAGACCCGGGAAGCTTCTTCATTCCTTGTTCGATTGGGGAAGTAAAAATCCATCGGGCGCTCGTGGACTTAGGAGCGAGCGTCAGTCTAATGCCCCTGTCACTATACAGGAGGATATGGATGGGAGACCTAGAGCCCACGGGTATGACACTTCAATTATCCGATAGATCGGTCAAATACTCGGTGGGAATCATAGACGACCTGCCTGTTAACATCAATGGAGTACATTTGCCGGTAGACTTTGTGGTGATGGATATGCCCGAAGACACCCATACGCCCATCATCCTTGGACGGCCCTTCATGGCCACCGCTGGAGTGCTGATAGACGTGAAGAAATGGAAGTTATCCCTTAATGTTGGCGACGAAAAGGTCGAGTTCGACTTGGGGTTATCTATGAAGCACCCCCGGATGAAGCTGGTTGCAATATGCTGGACAATGAGGAAGTAAGAGCTGTGGAAGCTGGGGCCTGGGAAATTCTCTCAAGGAACCCCCAGAAAGCTTGGGGGACCTTGAAGGACATGTCGGTCTAAAGAAAGAAGATGTTGCTCGGGAAGCGGTTGTCCCACATATGACCCCTTCCGGATTCCAAAAAGCTCCTCCAACGAGGAAAAAGTGGAAAGAGCCCATGGGACTTACCGGTGATGAGATCCGGATCTTGAAAAGAGTGGCGGTAAATGCCAATATAAGGGAGAAGCCCCCTGATACCATCAACGGAGGTAGGATCGTCGAGCAAGTCTATTTGTCACTGCCGACGACACCAAGGGCCACCAATTCAGAATTTGAATGGATGCCAAACTTAGGGCATCACCCCCGTCCACCTTGAAGATCATCTACGGGCGTCGAGCAAACGACGTTAAACAAAAGCGCTTAATGGGAGGCAACCCATGTTCTAAACTCTCATCTTTGTTTTTAGGATTATTTTTAGCTTTATTTTCTTATTTTGATAAATAAATTCAGCAACGGGAACTTCCGTCGAGAGACTTAGGCAATTTTTGGACTTTTGCAGGAAACAAGCCCCCAACCGATCGGTTGATCCCTCAACAGATCGGGTGGGACGTATCAGAAAGTGGCCTATATCTGTTCATCTACGAACCGGTCGGGTGAAGCAAAATGAGACCGGGTGGAAGACCGTGTGAAAAGAGCAGAAGTCTCGGAAAATTTGGGATTTAATCAACCGATCGGTTGATAGAAGCTGTGGTTGTGTGAATGACCGAGTGAGCTGCACAGAAGTCTCAGGAAAATCGTGAAGCGGCCAACCGATCTGTTGAGTTCTTAACCGATCAGTTCGCCTGTAGCAACTTTTCAACGAATTTTTTTGACATAATGATCAACCGATCGGATGAAACTCACCCGATCGGTTCGACTTAAACCCTATAAATACCCCCGCCTTCACCCGTTCATTTCCCCTCACCCAATTTCGAATTCCCATCGCCGTTTTGACTTCCCCAACGCTCAACCGGCCTCGTTCTTCCCCCAAACGACCTCCAACCTCCATCAATCGATCTCTCCACTCTCTCTCTTCCTTCTCTACATCGATCTCTCTCTCTCTCCCTCTTCCATTTAACCCCATCCAAGCCCTAATTTCCGCCCGAATGCCCCCATTTTCGAAAATTTGTTGAGAAGAAGTGCAGCGGCTTCACACTCCCACTTATTGCACGGCGTTGGGTGATCTACGAGCAAGGATCGTCATCTCTACTGGGTAACTTCGCTCCTTAGCTCCATTTTCAATTTTGCCATAGTATTACTTTTTGCTCAATTGCCATCGATTGTGTGCATCCATCATATCTTGCATACACTTGCATCACACACTACCATGGCCTGGGATCAAGATAAGGGTAAGGGTATCATGAGGGAGGAGGAGCCGTCTCGCAAGAGACGGAAGTCCACACGTCCACCACACTCACGCCCTCCTCCTACACAGCCTACCCAGCCCCAACCCCTACCTATCATCCCTCCCGAGGACCCAATATTGGGCCTGCATGGTTATCGTTTTCTGAGTCAAGAACAAAAAGATTTTTATCATAGACTCGATGTACGGGGGCACCTCTCCACCAAGTTTGCACATGCACAATCTCTTATCGATCTCGGAGTTTTCTCCGAAGTCGAGACCCTCTTTGCTAACTTAGGATGGTTAGCTTTCTTTAACGCCCATGCACCCTCCTGCCCCGCTCTCACACTAGAATTTCTATCTTCCCTTAAGTATGAATCAGGATCGATCGTCGTTTTTCAGGTCCGAAACAGAACCATCCGCACCCGCCTGGATACTATCAATCACATTTTCGGATTCCCCATTCTTGGGGACAATGTTATCCGTCACTCTGGATACCACCCTGATTTCGACGTCGATCAATTTTGGTTTTGCCTCACCCTACATGCTCACTATCCTCGAGGTAAGGCCAAGACCTCCTCCATCATTCACCCTGTATTCCGTCTGGCCCACCGAATCATATCTTGCACATTCTTCCTCAAGGATGAGTCCGGAACGGTGACTATCCCTGATATTTTCATTTTGTGGGCCATGACATTTGATTTCATTCGTGGTGATGACGGGATCGCCTTCGAGATGCCTCGCATTCCCATTCACGCTGGCGATTGGCTTATCTACAAATTGCTTGACATTAGCCGCATCGACAAAGGCAAGTTTTGTTGCGGGGGCCTCATTACTATCATAGCCTCATATCCCCAGTATAGTGTCATCATCCCCCGTGACTTCCCTTCTGCCCCACGACCCTCACATATAGATCTTGATGTCCTTCGACATATTCACATGATCGAGCCCCGCCCTGACGGTCATTTTGCTTTTTTACTACAGACACCCCCTGCTCCCTATACCATTCTGTCCAATCCCGCTCGTATGACTATCGTCCTAGTGGCAGATTGGACATTCCCTCCCAATCCAGAGTTTCTAGGGGGAGGGGTTACGTCTTCCATTCCTTCCCTAAGGCTCACCCAGACCACCTTCCCCTGCCACACACTTAGGCGAGCAGGATATCCCTGTGTCCCAGGGAGACTCCAGGGCTGGCCCTAGTCATACTATCCCGGCTTCTGGCCCTATCACTTCTGAGGCTCTGAGTGAGGCCCTTTAGGCCTAGCCTCTGGTGCCGGCATGACCATTGCCGCTGGCACCACTTCCACCTCCCGTCTAGCCTCTACTTCTTCCGTCCGCCGCACCGCCTTCGCTCGCCTCGCTCTCGAGGTTGAGCTAGCTTCATTGCGAGCTCGCGCTTCGTCCTTTGCCCCCTCGGACCCATCCTCTTTGATCTTCTCTCACCCACGTTTCCTCTCACTTGAGAGGAACGTGGCCGCCATCCTCTGCATTCTCACTCACGTTCACGGACCACCTCCACCTACACCACCACCTTCACCTACACCTACACCTACACCTCCACCTCCACCATCACACTCTTCACCTCCCCCATCACACTCTTCACCTCCCCCATCACCCCCTAGGCGACCATCCCCTCCCACCACCACCGTTCCCATCCCTGCCACTTCAACTCCACTCAAGACCACCGCCGTCGATCCCACAAATCCAGCACCCTCCACTTCCGTCACCCCATACGTGTGCTGCAAGAAATTACAGGTGTGTTCGCGATCACTTCACCCACCATCCTCTGTCGTATCTACCGCTGTATCTACCCCATCTATCACCGCTTTGGTCGCCATTTTCCTTCCACCCACCATCATCACTACCACACCACCCATCGTCCACACATCCACACCCATCCACACCCATCCTGCACCTCTCTCCTCACTTCTCCGCACACCCCCCCACCTCTCCCCTCCGCACCCCTCCATCTTCTGCCGAGGAGGACGAGGACGATTCCTCTCCCACTTTTTGATTTCTTTCGCTTTTTCGATCTTCCCCTTGCATATTTCTGCTTGGTCATGAGCACATCATATTGCTAGCTTTATCATGTCCAGCTTGGGGGAAGTCGAATTTTGTGTGTGTTTTTTCTGTGTGTTGTGTTTGTCTATATACGTCGTGTGGTGTGATTTTCTATCGTTTTTTTTCCGTTTTTCTTTTTCCTCTTTCTTTATTTTTCAGTTTCGTATGAGTGTTTTACTCATTTTTCATTTCTCCTTGTGTCGGTGCGTATTTCCCCCCATTTTCATTGCCCTCCCGTATTTACTTTTATTGCATTGAGGGCAATGCAAGTTTCAGCTTGGGGGAGTCGCACTTCGTGCGTCGTTTTGTGTCTTTTTCTTTGTTTTTGAGTCGTTTTCACCGTGTTTTTCTTTTTCTTTCTTTCCTTTTTGTCCTCTCTCTCATAGAGATGACCCAAAATGATGAATCGCCACAGAATCACACACACACCTAGCATGGCTTTGATAATCACATTCACTAACCCCAGGAAGCTGAGTCCTCTTGCATTTCATGCACCGTAGGTCCATTCTGCTTTTATGTGAGTCGTGTGTCGTGTCTAGCTTACGGTGTGCTTCTACTTTGTGATTTTGATTTATATACCTGTCCTGGAATGACCCCTAGATTATCATGTTTCGATTTGAATATGTGGTATTTGCTTCTCCTTTCTGCTTCTATATGCATGCTATATTTATATTGTATACTTCATTTCGCATGTGTCGGGATTCCACAGTTAGGACTAGGATAACTCATTTAGCCTATGCTATGATTAGCGAAGAAAATCTCCCTTATCCAAGTGTCTAGAATCTGATTTCTTTTTTATTTTACTTGGTGCAAATCCCCTCGTCGTGTACCGTTCTCCCACTTGGGAGAGTACACACATGTATATACCCAAAAGTCCAAAAATTCAAAAAAAAAGAGAGAAAAGAAAAACCCAAAAAGAGAAGAAAAGAGAAAAGAAAAGAAAAAAAATATATGTTTAGCCAAAAACAAAAAAAAATACATATATCCAAAACCCAAAAAAAATTCCTGTGTGAATATTTTCCTACATACCGAGAATAAAGGGAAGGCCAGAATTTGCACCGAGTGTTCTTCTCCACATCATCTCAACCACCATCATTTTCAAAAACACTTGGAATAGGGACCTTCTAGCTATTATCTAGGCGATAGTGTGATGATTCCCTAGTCCCTAGTGGTGGAGTCCTTGACGCATGATACGATATGATTCTTACTCTGTTCTATTGCATGCTTGAGCTATCTATTCACCGCTTATTTCAAATCGAATCTATATTTGGGTCTTTTCTTGGATTTGTGTATATGGAGCTCTATTGCACATTGTAGATAGTAACACCGTCTGCTAGCATGCGACCACACTCACTTGTGCTTCACTGCGTGGGCCCACGACACTAGTTTGAACTCATTTTTCTTGGTTTAGTGTTGTGATTTGTCGCTTGCGGACGTCCCCTACATTGTGCGTGTCAGATGTGTGCAATATATGGTTGGGGGCGTGAGATTTAAATATTTATAACCGCAAGCGCACGGTGTTGTAGGGGGCTTGGGGGTTGAACTCAGGGAGGCGTGGTTGTGCTTATGTCAGAAAGGACGGAATTCCCCCATGGGTGAGCTAGCCCGAATCGGTAGATGGGTTGTCACGGAAATAGAATGCGAGGGATAGACAATATAAAGGGAAACCCGGGACTTCGGTTTCCACCCTATCGTGCGATTCTTACCAATACGGCCGACGGATGGGATAACGATCGGAATTAGGGTCTAGTGGTGAGACGTTGCCTCTTAGAGTGATACCAGTGTCCCATGGGCCCGATATTCCGGCCGGTGCCCAGGATGATACGCCGGACTTCCCAGGTTCGGTCAGTGGGCATTCTCATGTCCATTAACACTGACCGACTCCGAGAGCACTAAGCTCGCAACGATAACTCCCAACATCTCATCCTGCCACTCCCGCACGCTAGGATTCGATGTCTACGCTAAGGGCGTGTGCTATGGCTAGGGAGTCAACCGCCAAGTTTATTCCCCCTCGGCCCAACGATCAAAGACGGTCTTTTTCCCACCGATGACAATGAAACACCCCGTGTAATCGATAGATTCCTAATCCCTATCGATTTCCTAATCCTATGGACGCATTAGGGATAACCCACGAAGGGGTTTCCACCAAAATCCCAGATTTGGGAACTACTCACACATATTTGCTAAAAAGCGATCTAAATGAAAATCGACCGTTAAAAACATAATCAGACGATTGAAAAGTAGTAAGAGCAATGCAAATAACACTATACTGAAGTTTGGTAAAGATCAGACAACTTACAAATAGCAAATAAATTCCAGCCGTCACAAAATGGAGAGAAAACAGCAAAAAATAACTACTCCCCTTTTCTGGAAACCTAGGGCTTCTTTATATAGAAAACGACATCACCCGATCGGGTGAAGAATCACCCGATCGGGTGACCTGCTGCGAACGTCGGCAGCAATCTTCAAAATTTCACTCAGTCAGGCGACACGGTCGGTTGGCAGAAGCTGCTCGTCGTTTGGATCTTGAGCTCATCGGGTGAACCGATCGGTTGATAAATCAACCGATCGGTTGGAATTGTTGCCCAAAAAGACAGAGACTTCGGAAGTTTTGGCACGGTCTGTCGGCGGCCGGGTGAGCTCTCTGGGTCATCACTTCGAGGAAACGGCTACAGATGAACTGATCGGGTGAAGATCACCCGATCGGTTGGATTTCAGCTCCAATTTCCCGAGAAGTTAGTCGGGTTGAACCGGTCAGCGACCCGGTTGGTTGATGCTCTCGTAGCTTCAGCTGCTGTCCGGGTGGTGCACGCGTGCATCACCCGATCGGTTGGCTGTATCCAACCGATCGGTTGGGGTTGAAAGATGGCGATCTTCATCGTTTGACCCCCTGGATCACGCGTGACTCCTTCCGTTGCTCCAGGGACTTATGATATCGTCGTTAAATGTCTCCTATGCTGGCAAACTCCTGCAAACACGTAAAAACACGGAGAAGTGAAAGAAAACAAGAAAATACGAGAAAACGGATACGAGATGGCGGAAAATAACGGAAAAACACAAAAGAAGACGTGCGTGAATATATGAAATATAAATGCACGTCAAATTCTCCCAAGCTGAACCCTTCCTCGTCCTCGAGGAAGACGAGTGAGAGTAGGAGCTCGGAGGGACAAAATAGAGGGAACGAGAGAAAAAGAGAACTCTAAATCCTAAATCGCCCGTTAGGGCCAACAAAATCAAAAACGACACACCAAGCAAGCAAACACCAAATCACATCACTAAACCAAGGAATACGAGTCTAGACAAGTACTGTGGACCCACGCGGTGAAGCGCGAGTGAGTGTGGTCGTGTGCTAGCAGACGGTGTCGCTATCTACATTGTGCTATAAGCTCCATATACACAAATCCAAGAAATGACCCAAATATCGATTCGATTTAGAAATAGTGGCGAATATATAGCTCAAGCATGCATGAGAAGAGTATGAGAATAGAAACGCATCATGTGTCAGGGACTCCACAGCTAGGGACTCGGACATCACCACACTATCGCCAAGATAATAGCTAGAAATTCCCTATTCCAAGTGTTTTCGAAAGCGATGGGGGTTGAGATGATGTGGAGTAGGACACTCGGTGCAAATTCTCGCCTTCCCTTTATTCTCGATTGGTAGGGAAATATTCACACACATTTTTTTGGGTTTTGATATATGAATTTTTTGGATTTTTGGCTATATATATTTATTTTTTTTCTTTCTTTACTCTTTTCTTTTCTTTTTGGGTTTTTCTTTTCTTTCTTTTTTGGATTTTCGGATTTTGGTATATATACATGTGTACTCTCCCAAGTGGGAGAACGGTACATGACGAGGGGATTTGCACCAAGTAAAATAAAAAAGAGACCGGATTCTAAACACTTGGGCAAGGGAAATGTCTCGCTAATCAGAGCATAGGTTAAAATGGGCTATCCTAGTCCTAACTGTGGAATCCCGACACATGCGAAATGAAGCATACGATATATTTATTCATGCATATTGAAGCAGATAAGAGAGGCAAATACCGCATATTAAAATCGAAGCATGATAATCTAGGGGTCATTCCTGGACAGGTATATAAAACAAAAACACGAAGTAGAAGCACACCAAACGCTAGTCACGATACATGACTCACAAAAAAGCTAAGTGGACCCACGATGCATGAAATGCAAGAAGACTCGACTTCCTAGTGTTACTGAAAGTGATTATCGAAGCCATGCTAGGTGTGTGTGTGTGATTTTTGTGACAATTCATCATAGGGTTCATCTCTAAGAAAAAGAGATCAGAAAAAGAAAAAGGAAAAGAAAAACACGATGAAAACGACTCAAAAACGAGGAAAAACGGCACAAATGACGCACGAAGTGCGACTCCCCCAAGCTGAAGTTTGCATTGCCCTCAATGCAATAAGAGTAAAGACCGGAGGGCAATGAAAATGGGGGGAATACACACAGACACAAAAGACATGGAAAACAAGAAAAACACACATACAAAACTGAAAATAAAAATAAAAATAAAGATGAAGATCACACCACACGACATACAAACGGAAAATAAAAATAGAAAATCACATGACACAACATATATAACAAGCACACACAGAAAACATCACACAACAGCACACAGAAAAATTGACTTCCCCCAAGCTAGACATGACAGTGCTAGCGAAATGATGTGATCATGAAAATGCAGAGATATGCAAGGGGGGGGTCTGAAAACAAAAGGAAAATCAAAAAGCAGGAGAGGAATCATCCTCGTCCTCCTCGATGGAAGATGTGGGGGATGCGGTGTGGGTGGGTGAGGTGACTGGTGTGCAGAGAAGTAGAGAAAGTGGTCGAGGTGATGGATCGGTGGGTGTGGAGGAAGTGTGGACGATGGGTGGTGTGGAGGTGATGACGGTGAGTGGGAGTGAAATGGCGACCAACGCAGAGGTAGAAGGGGTAGAAATGGCGGTGAATGGAGTGGATACGACGACAGATGGGGTGGGTACGGCGACAGAAGTGGATGGTGGTGGAAGTGATCACGAGCGCACCTGCAATTTCTTGCGACGCACGTATGGGGTGACGAAAGTGGAGGGTAGTGGAGCTGTGGGGACGACAGTGGAGGGAATGGAGATGGTAGGAGTAGATGAGGTAGTGGGGATGGAAGTAGTGATGGAAGTGATGATAGGAGGGGATGGTCGCCTAGGTGGTGATGGTCGAGGGGAGGAATGTGATGGGGGATGTGAAAATCGTCGAGGGGCTGAAGGTGGTGGTGTGGGTGGGGGAGGTCCGTGGATGTGTGTGAGAAGGCGGAGGATGGCGGCCACGTTCCTCTCAAGTGTGAGGAAACGTGGGTGAGTGAAGATGGAAGAGGATGGGACTGAGGAGGTCGAAGAGGATGCGGCAGCGCGCAATGAAGCTAACTCAGCCTCGAGGTGGAGGCGAATAGAAGCAGCTCGACGAAAGGTGGAGGTGGTGGTCGTACGAATCGGAGAGGTGGCGACAGTGGTGGTAGGAAGGGAAGACGGGACGGCACTACTAGGCCCGCCCCAGAATCTCCCTGGGACGCAGGAATATCCTGCACGCCTAAGTGGGTGACATGAGAAGGTGGTCTCGGAGTGCCCTGGGGAAGGAATGGAAGACGGAGCCCCTCCATAAACTCGGTATCGGGAGGAAATGTCCAATCTGCCGCCAAAGCAATAGTCATACGAGCGGGGTTGGGCAGAATGGTATATGGAGCTGGGGGGTGTCCGTAATGGAAGGTGAAGCGGCCATCGGGGCGGGGCTTAATCATGTGAATATGCCGCAGACATCGAGATCTAGATGTGCGGGTCCTGTGGCAGTGGGAAGATCTCGGGGGATGACAATGTTAAATCGGGGAGCAGAAGCTATGATCGTGATAATGCCCCCGCAACAAAGCTTGCCCTTGCCGGCACGACTAATCTCCAGAAGCTTGGAAACAAGCCAAGCACTGGCATGGACGGGAATGGTAGGGGCCCAAAAAGAATTCCCGTCATCACCCCGAACGAAAGGAAAGGTCATGGCCCAAAGAATGAAGAGATGAGGGATGGTCACGGTACCTGACTCATCCCTGGAGAAAAACGTGGAAGAAATGATTCGGTGGGCCAGACGAAAGATGGGGTGAATGATGGAGGAGGCCTTGGCCTTACCTCAGGGATAGTCAGGGTGAAGGGTGAGGCGGAACCAAAACTGAACGACGTCAAATTTGGGGGGATACCCGGAGGGGCGGATAGCGTCGTCCCCAAGGATGGGTAAACCAAAGATGTCATTGATGATGTCTAGGTGGGTGCGAATGGTTCTATTACGGACCCAAAATATGACGACCGACCCCGACTCACAGACAAGTGTGGATAAAAATTCGAGTGTGAGTGCAGGGTAGGACACGGCGCTAGCGTTCAGGAAAGCTAACCAACCTAAATTTGCAAAGAGGGTCTCGACCTCGGTGAATACACCGAGATCGATAAGCGATTGGGTGTGGGCAAATTTGGTCGATAGATGCCCCCGAGCATCAAGTCTATGATAGAAATCCTTATGCTCCTGGTTCCTAAAGCGGTAGCCACGCGAGCCCATCAGTGGGTCCTCAACTGGGATGTCAGGTTGGGGTTGGGGTTGGGGTTGGGGCTGTGCAGGCTGTGCGGGAGGAGGGCGTGTGTGTGGTGGACGTGTGGTCTTGCGTCTCTTGCGAGACGACCCCTCCTCTCGCATGATATCCTTACCCTTATCTTGGTCCCGGGCCATGTGAGAGAGAGTGTGTGTGTGTGAGTGAATGTGAAATGCGATGAATGCACACTAACACAAGCAATCGAGCAAATTGAAATTCTAGGACAAAATATAAAATCAAGCTAAGGAGTGAAGTTACCCAAGCGAGATGAAGATTCCTTGCTCGTAGATGTCCCAACGCAACGCAATGGGAATAAGTGTGAAGCCGCGGCAACTACTTTCAGCAAATTTTCGAAAATGGGGGGAAATGGGCGAAAATTAGGGTTTTCATGGGGGTGAAATCGAAGAGAAAGGGGTAGAGATTGATGGAGAGATGGGAAAAGAGAGGGGAGAGATTGATTGAGAGGGTTGTGTGGTTGGTTGAGGGAGAAACGAGGGTTTTCGGAGGGAGAGGAAGTCGAAATGGTGATGAGAATCGAGATCGGGCGAGGGGGGAAATGAACGGGTGGAGTTGGGTTATTTATAGGGTTTAAGTCGAACCGATCGGGTGAAATGTCACCCGATCGGTTGACTATTAGATCGAAAATTTTTGCTGAAAATTGGCTACAGGCGAACCGATCGGTTGAGAGCTCAACCGATCGGGTGGCCGCTTAACACTTTTTCCCGAAAGTTTAGTCCAGCTCACCCGGTCAGTCACCCGACCACGCTTTGTATCAACCGATCGGTTGATCAATTCCCAAAATTCCTGAGCCTTCGGCCGTTCCCAAACGGTCTGCCACCCGGTCACGCTTTGCCTCACCTGACCGGTTCGTTGGAGAGCAGATACGGCCTCTGTCTGATACATCTCACCCGATCGGTTGAGTGGTCACCCGATCGAGTGAGGGCTTGTTTCCTGCAAAAATTCACGAATGGCCTAAGTTTCTCGACGGATGATCCTGCGGCTGAATTTAATTATTAAAATAGAAAAAAATAAAGATAATAAAAAATCCTAAAAACAAAGATAAAAGTTTAGAGCATGGGTTGCCTCCCATGAAGCGCTTTTGTTTAACTTCATTTGCTCGACACCTGTAGATGATATTCAAGGCGGATGGGGGTGATGCCCTAAGATCGGCATCGCTTCAGATTCAGAGTTGGTGGCCTTCGGTGTCGTCGGCGGTGACAAGAAAACTTGCTCGACGACCCTCCCTTTGTTGACGAGATCCGGGGGCTTCTCCCATATATTGGCGTCTAACGCCACTCGTTTCAGGATCCGAATCTCATCTTCGGTGAGCCCCATGGGCTCTTTCCATTTCCTCCTCGTCGGAGGAGCATTTTGAAATCCGGGAGGGATCGTGTGTGCCGCATCCGCTTTCCCAGCAACATCATATTTCTTCAGGCCGACTAGTTCTTCTAAATCCCCCAAGCTATCAGGGGGATTTCTTGAAAGAGTTTCCCAGGAGCTTGCTTCCACAACTCTCTCTTCTTCTAACTCCAGCATATTGCATCTTGGATCATCCGAGGGATTGGGGTGCTTCATTGACAACCCTAAGTCAAACTCGACTTTTTCGTTGCCGACGTTAAGGGAAAGCTTCCCATTCTTCACATCTATTAAAATGTCGGCAGTGGCCATGAATGGCCATCCAAGGATGATGGGGGTGTGCACATCTTCAGGCATATCCATGACGACGAAGTCCACTGGGACATGCACCCCACTTACGTTGACAGGGAGGTCATCTACAACCCCCACCAGATATTTGACCGATCGGTCTGCAAGCTGTATGGTCATACCGGTGGGCTCCAAGTCGCCCATCCGTATCCTGTTATATAGCGACAAGGGCATTAAACTGACGCTCGCTCCAAGATCGACGAGCGCACGATGGATCTTTACCTCCCCGATCGTACAAGGGATAGAGAAGCTCCCCAGGTCTTTAAGCTTAGGCGGATTTGCTCTCTGAATGAGAGCGCTGCATCCACCGTTAACATGAACTTCTCCTTTCTCGACCCTCTTGTCACCAAATCCTTTAGAAATTTTGCGTATGAGGGAATCGTCTCGATAGCTTCGAGGAAGGGGATTTGCAGGCTTAGATCCTTGACCATGGCAAAGAATTTGCCATACTTCTCGTCTATCTTGGCTTGGGCTAGCCATTATGGAAAAGGCACAACGGGCTTGAATACTCTGAGGTTCCCTTCCTCGGTTTTCTTCTTCTCCTCTTCAGGGACTCCCTCCGGAGCCGTTTGCTTTGGTGACGAAGCACCGTCGTCATTCAATTTTTCAATTGGTCGCTCTACGACCAACGGTGCTTCCGGTTCCTTAGGGGGCACTCTTGTGGGGATTTGTGTCCTGCTTCTCAATATGATAGCGGACACATTCGCATTCTCGTGCGTGAGTGCCAAAGTCTGATTTGCTCCCCTCGGGTTCACTTCTGGCTGTGGCGGCAATAGATTTTGCGACCTTTGAAGGTTCACCACTTGTAACCCTAGCTGGATTACTTGGTCAGTGAGAGCCCTCTACCCCATCTCCAGCTTCAAATTGATCTTCTCCTGGTTGGTAATGTATTGAGTCAAGAAGGACTCAACCGGAGAGATGGCCCTCTGCTGGCCATATTGCTGCTGCTGCTGAATGGGCTGCTGATTCCTGGGAGCATATTGCTGATACTGTTATGGGGGCTGCTGCTGCTAAAACTGCTGCTGCTGAGGCCTAGCCGGCTGATATATTATCTACTGTTGTTGCTGATGAGGCGGCTGCTGATACGGTGCCCGGTAACTAAGGTTGGGGTGGTTCCGATTGTTTGGAGAATAGGCCGTGTTGGAGCTAGTCCGTGGTGGGTACGACGCATTTCCCGTAGGATTGTAGAATAGTGCGCTCGCTTGATCCAACAGTGGTGAGATGTCACCACCCTCGAAGTCCCCCATGACTTCTGCTTCCACCGCCGCAATATGTTGTGTACCGGCACCACCGACTCCTACCATTAGCGTGGAGATCTGGGTCGACAGCAAGTCGAACTTACTGGATAATTTTTCGACGTCCTCGACCCTCTGGATACCCCCAGATCTAGGTGTGGCTCTCTCGTCACACCACCGCTCATTGTTTGATGCCATATTTTCTAAAATGTTCCCGGCATCTTCTTCACTTCTGGACATGAAGGACCCCCCCCCCCAGCCGTGGCATCCATTGAAGACTTCAAGTCATCCCTCAATCCGTTGTAGAATAGATTAATTATCTGCCACTTGGGAAGCTTGTGATGAGGGCATCTTTGCTGCATCTCCTTAAATCTTGTCCAAGCTTCATGCAGGGACTCGTGGCTGGCTTGGGAGACGGAGGAGATCTCACTCCTCAGCTTCATGGTCTTTCCCAGAGAAAAGAACTTCATCAGAAAAGCATTTGAAAGCTTCTTCCAAGTGTTGAACGTATTTGGGTCCTTCCCCCTAAGCCACAGCTTGGCCTTATCTCGCAGAGAGAAGGGGAACAGCTTCAGACGGATCGCCTCAGTTGTGACACCATTTATGCGGAAGGTGTCACATTTCTCCAAGAAGGAGTCCAAATGTTCGATGGGGCTCTCCATGGGTGCCCCTGAGAATTGATCCTGCTGAATCCACGTCACCAAGGACGGCTTGAGCTCAAAGCTCTGCGCTGTAATAGCAGGAGGACAGATGGCGGAGGTGGACTCGAGGGAAGGCATCGAGTACTCCAGCAGGGACTTGTGAGGTGGGGTGTTCTCTCCCATGGTTTCGGGCTCTTCTATTCTTCTCGTCTCTGTGAAAAGATGCCTAAGGGTGGCGTTTATCTCAGGATCAACAGGAATCAAGTCGTCGACACTCCTTGAACTCCTGCGCATGAAAAGCAACAAACACCCGTGAAGCAAAAAGTGGGAAAGAAACAGATAAAATAGAAAATAAAAAGAAGAAAATAAAAATTGAAAAAGAAGAATGCAAAAATTATCGCGAGATAGAGATGAGGGCTAGACTCAAGGGTTCATGAGATCCAAAAATAACAAGCACGTTGCCTCCCCGACAACGACGCCATAAAGCTTGACGTCCCCCACGTTGTGCGTGTCAGATGTGTGCAATATATGGTTGGGGGCGTGAGATTTAAATATTTATAACCGCAAGCGCATGGTGTTGTAGTGTGGCTTGGGGGGTCGAACTCAGGGAGGCGTGGTTGTGCTTGTGTCAGAAAGGACCGGATTCACCCCATAGGTGAGCTAGCCCGAATTGATAGATGGGTTGTCACGGAATTAGAATGCGAGGGATAGACAATATAAAGGGAAACCCGGGACTTCGGTTTCCACCCTATCGTACGATTCTTGCCAATACGGCCGACGGATGGGATAACGATCGGAATTAGGGTCTAGTGGTGAGACGTTTCCTCTGAACCATCGTCCATGGGCCTGATATTCCGGTCGGTGCCCAGGATGATACGCCGGACTTCCCGGGTTCGGTCAGTGGGTATTCCCATGTCCATTAATACTGACCGACTCCAGGAGCACTAAGCTCACAACGATAACTCCCAACATCTCATCCTGTCGCTCCCGCGCGCTAGGATTCGATGTCTATGCTAAGGGCGTGAGCTATGGCTCGGGAGTCAACCGCCAAGTTTATTCCCCCTCAGCCCAACGGTCAAAGGCGGTCTTTTTCCCGCCGATGACAATGAAACACCCCTCGTAAACAATAGATTCCTAATCCCTATTGATTTCCTAATCCTATGGACGCATTAGGGAGAACCCACGAAGGGGTTTCCACCAAAATCCCAGATTTGGGAACTACTCACACATATTTGCTAAAAAGCGATCTAAATGAAAATCGACCGTTAAAAACATAATCAGACGATTAAAAAGTAGTAAGAGCAATGCAAATAACACTATAGTAAAGTTTGGTAAAGATCAGACAACTTACAAATATCAAATAAATTCCAGCCGTTACAAAATGGAGAGAAAACAACAAAAAATAACTACTCCCCTTTTCTGGAAACCTAGGGCTTCTTTATATAGAAAACGACATCACCCGATCGGGTGAAGAATCACCCGATCGGGTGACCTGCTGCGAACTTCGGCAGCAATCTATAAAATTTCACTCGGTCAGGCAACACGGTCGGTTGGCGGAAGCTGCTTGTCGTTTGGATCTTGAGCTCATCAGGTGAACCGATCGGTTGATAAATCAACCGATCGGTTGGAATTGTTGCCCAAAAAGATAGAGACTTCGGAAGTTTTGGCACGGTCTGCTGGCTGCCGGGTGAGCTCTCCGGGTCATCACTTCGAGGAAACGGCTACAGATGAACCGATCGGGTGAAGATCACCCGATCAGTTGGATTTCATCTCCAATTTCCTGAGAAGTTAGTCGGGTTGAACCGGTCGGCGACCCAGTCTGTTGATACTCTCGTAGCTTTAGCTGCTGTCCGGGTGGTGCACGCGTGCACCACCCGATCGGTTGGTTGTGTCCAACCGATCGGGTGGGGGTTGAAAGATGTCGATCTTCGTTGTTTGACCCCTTGGATCACACGTGACTCCTCCTATTGCTCTGGGGACTTATGATATTGTCGTTAAACATCCCCTACGCTGGCAAACTCCAGCAAACACGTAAAACATGAAGAAGTGAAAGAAAACAAGAAAATACGAGAAAACGGATACGAGATGGCGGAAAATAACGGAAAAATACAAAAGAAGACGTGCGTGAATATATGAAATATAAACGCACGTCACTTGCTTGCTTGGTGTGGCGTTGTTGATTTTGTTAGTCCTGACGGGCGATTTAGGATTTAGATTTCTCTTTTTCTCTCTTTCTCTCTATTTTCTCCCTCCGAGCTCCTACTATCACTCGTCTTCCTCGAGGACGAGGAATGGTTCAGCTTGGGGGATTTTGACGTGTGTGTGTATTTTATATATTCATGCACGTCTACTTTGTGTTTTTCCTTTATTTTCCGGCGTCCTGTATCTATTGCCTGATCATGATTTTTACGGTTTATTTTCATTTAGATTGCTTTTTAGTTATAATGTGTGAATAGTTCCCAAATCTGGGATTTCGATGGAAACCCCACCATGGGTTCTCCCTGATGCGTCCATAGGACTAGAATTTCGATAGGGATTAGGAATTTAGCTGGTTACGCGGGGTGTTTCATTGTCATCGGCAGGAAAAAGACCGCATTTGACCGTAGGGCCAAGGGGGAATAAACTTGGCGGTTGACTCCCTAGCTATAGCTCACGCCTTTAGCGTAGACATCGAATCCTAGCGCGCGCGAGCAGCAGGATGAGATGTTGGGAGTTATTGTTGTGAGCTTAGTGCTCCTGGAGTCGATCGGTGTTAATGGACATGGGAATGCCCATCGACCGAACCCAGGTAGTCCGGCGTATCATCCTGGGTACCGACCGGAATATCGGGCCCATGGGACGCTGGTATCACTCTTAGAGGCAACGTCTCACCGCTAAACCCTAATTCCGATCGTTTTCCTATCCGTAGGACGTAATAGCGAGAACACACGATAGGGTGGAAACCAGAGTCCTAGGTTTCCCTTCATATTGTTTATCCTCCATATTTACATTCCGTGACAAACCAATGATCGATCGGGCTAGCTCACATGTAGGGTGAATTGGTTCCTCTTAGTAACAAGCACAACCACGCCTCCCCTGTGTTCGACCCCCAAGCCACACTACAACACCGTGCGCTTATGGTACAAATATTTTAAATCTGGTATCCCCCAATCCAACTGCACTCTGTTACGAGATCGAAAAGCCGGGGGACGTCACACACACACACACACACACACAGACACACACACACACACACACACACACACTTGCATCATTTATCATCTTCAGAAACCATAGGATGTCCCTAGAACTCATCCCTATAGGCTCCTTTGCCAAAACATTGTTATTTGTATTTTTGGACTAGGATCAGACGGCTGGAAGAGCTTCTTCAGAGGTCTGATGTGTCAGGCCTTCTATTAGACATGCACATGTTATCCAGACGGCTAAAGTTCATTTCTCAAACGTCGGAATAGTGTTCCAGATGACTGAGTGGTGAAATTTAGCCGTCTGGTTGATGTGTGTTAGACAATTAATTTCTTCTGTCCAACCTCTGCCTTAGCTATCTGATGTAGGATTTTCAGACGATTGAATAGTGTCCTAGACAATTGAGTGGTGAACTATAGACGTCTGATTACTGTATGTTGGTCTCTCTGATTTTCTGTCCAATATTTTCTTAGACGACTGAAGTATTCTTTCCAGCCGACTGAACATTGCATCAGATGTCTATCACTTATTCTTCAGACTTTTGAATTCTGTCCATTTCTAGCCATTAAATTGCTTTTTATGTCTGTTATTTTTTGTCTTCTAGTGGAATATTTTGGGTTGTTTTGAAGGTTTATTTAAGACCCTTTTAAGCTGTGACTTTGGCATTCTCTCCACTCATATTGAACTCATTTAGAGAGCCAAAATCCAAGAGAAATCTTTTCTACTTCTCTCTTTCTTTCATACACTTGATATGTATTGATTTATGATTCTTGATCAAGAGAGAAAACTTTCCAAGAGCATTCAAGCTGATCATCTGGCACTTGGTTTTTCACACTTCCATGCCTTCATCTTCACATATGTAATATCTATTTAAGGCATAGCTAAGTGTGTAATTATTAACTTTTCATTTTAACCTAGCTCCTGGGTGAGAAAGCATTTTAGAGGGTTTACTGATTCAAGGTAAATATTGCATATTAAACCCCTCATTTATTAATAATTTTTGCTTATATGATGCGTATTTGGCTTTTAATACAAGCGTATTTAGATTATTAATGAGTATTAGAGCAATTTCTTGATCTATGCACAAAATACCATTTTTACTGATAATTTTTATCTTCTCAAATTTTTCATGTAAAGATCACAATTTTACAATTCCAACACCTATTTTTCATATTTTTCTAGGCTCGAGGCTATTTTCTATGCAGTTTAGAAGTCAAACATGATTTTCTAAAAATAAAAAAAGGCATTTATGACCTCATGATGACGTCGGCAATGTGAAGAAACACATGAATCTAGTTTGGAGCAGGGTTTGAAAGGATTTTGACCCGTTTTGAGTCCTAAACCCAATAGAAATTCTTCGCCTATTTATACTGTAAGGACGGTCTCTGCCTTGCAATACTAACAACAAACACTCTAGAGGATGGGGGTGAATAGAGTAATGGCAATAATTGTGCAATTAAAAATTAAACTTGCCAATTCAGAATTATAAGTGCAAGAGGAATTTAAACAACACAATCAAGCAAACGCTAACACAAAGATTTTACCCGGGTTCCCCAAGTTGGGTACATCCAGCCACACCAAATATTCACTATGATCCTGTTGGCCTAGTTAGTCTACTAACTAGGTCGTACGATTTAATTTTGATGATGACAAACAAGTCATGTGTGACTAACATCTTTCATTAAGTGAATTCAGGGGGACGTGCAAAATAAATCTTGTTTGCAAGAGAGAGCGATTGTACGTGGACATTGGTGCAAAAAGGAAATTCAAATGATTCTACATTATCTATATTCAGAATCAAATGAAGACTTGAATTGGTCAAGTAACTGATTGGATACTCAAGGGATTTTTTATTTGAATTCAAACTCCATGTTCTTATCCTAAACACAATGCACTTGGTCTCCTATTCAATCTCCTTTTCAAAAATCTCAACCCATTTTCATGCTAGATAGGATAGAAACAAAGCCAAGTTCCAAAAATCACAAACGACCGCATGATCACAAATTCCATGTTCTGTTTTTTTGATTTGGTTTGTTGTTTTACCCCATCAAATTATGAAAGTAACACACTCTTCAACAAAAAAAACACAGGACACAAAAATAAAAAATAGGAACACACGCACCCATTGATTGATATTAAGTGCATTCCTTCCTTTGCGTGAAGAAGGCTGTCAAACACAAAAAGTCACGCACCATTTATTAAATTGTGTTTTCCCTTTTTGTTGAGCTACTGATCAATGCACGCATGCACATCTGAATTCTTTCTTTACGTGCATAGGCTGTCAAACATTAGAGGCCACTTGTAGAACATCAAGGAGAACGAGACGTGCCCATCTTCTTCTGGTTGCGTTGAAGAGAAACGCGTAACAGAGGCTTGTGATCGGAAGCAACATCCTCTAGCGACTTGTGGCCATAAGCGATATCCTCCAGCGACTGGAGGCAGCAGATTTCAATCTCCAAACTCACGGATTGTGCAAGGGCAGATTTCAAGTGCGAATTCCAGCTTCGTGAATTTGACTTCGTACGCTCATATCTCCTGATCCAGACGTCAGATCGACTCACCGTTTGCACCCACATGACCACATCTGCATGCCCTTCGCAATGGTAATAGTCTCCTTTGCTTAGTTTACAGGATCATACACAGTTCGGGCATTTTTCTACAGATCATCCACTGCAGAATTTCGATTCACGTAGTCGTCTTCCGAAGACTATATCTTCCAATTCCGACATCGGAGCAGCAAACCGTTTGCGCCCACGTGATTACAATCTCACAAACTTTATCACGGTGATATCCCTCTATTTGAATCTATTTTATTGTGGGATTGTATTGTGAATAGCTTTACTCTGAAGCTATCTCTGCGCTTTAACTCTTGAACTATATTTGTCCGGTGAGATCACTACCCGTAAGTGTGATCAGGTTTATTTAGTGAAATCCTCATAGGTCTTGGGATCAGAGTTTTGGCGGGGACTCCATTAAAAAATATCTGTGCCTGATTATCTCTGTGATGGTGATTGTGTATAAAATTTGTGCCACACACACCCTATTCACCCCCCTCTAGGGTGTTTTTCAATTGGTATGAAAGCGTGATTCCTTTTAGACTCAAAGTCTAGTGGAATTTCGATCCTATTGCACAAATTCCGCACACATACTTATATGACACACACAATCAAAGAGAAGGACAGTCGTATCTTAGATCACCTTTATTTGATGGTACGGACTATAGTTACTGAAAACAATGTATGTCTATACACATCAAAGGTATCGACATGGCATTATGGAAAATAATCAGTGAATGCTTTACACTATTTGATAAACCCACTCCTGAGCAGCAAAAAGAAAATGATCAGTTACAAAATCTAAACTTTAAGGCCATGAGCATCTTGTATTGTGGTCTTAGTAAAACTGAATTTAACCGCATTAGTTCTTGTTCTACTGCTAAGGATATTTGGACGAGACTTGAAGTTACTCATGAGGGCACTAATGAAGTTAAGAAAATTCGTATTACAGAAATATGAAAATTTTGCTATGATGCCTAATAAGTCTATTGATGCTATGTTTTCTCGTTTTGCAGATATCGTCAATCCATTGAAATCCTTAAGGAAGGACATCCCAGAGGAATATCTGGTTGGAAAGATTTTATACTCTTTATCTGGCGATTGGATTCAAAAGAGGACGGCGATCGAAGAAGCACATGCCTTGGTAGATATCAGTTTCGAGAAGCTAATGGGAAAATTAATGGCTTATGAGATTCAATTGAAGATGGCCAATGATAGCACACCAAAGATGGAAGAGAAATCTAAGAAGGATGAAACAAAGGAAAAGAATTTAGCCTTTCAAGTCTCCAAAATGCTCAAGGAGGAGATGAATGAATCAGACGATGAAAGTATGTCTCTTGTTACAAGGAAATTTGTGAAATTTATGAAAAACAACAAAAGAAGGACGGGAAGCATTTAAGGAACCAAGGGAAATGATGAAGAAAGTCATGCACCTCAGTGTTTCAGATGCAACAAGAGAGGGCACATGAAAGCAGAATGTCCACTTCTGAAAGGAAAAGGAAAGGAAAAGACTGGTGATGGAGAAAAGTGGACATCAAAGCGAGGAATGGTGGCTACGTGGGGAGAAAGTGACGCAGAGGAGCTCTCCTCAGATGATGACTGGAATGCCAACACTGGAACTTGCTTTATGGTTGGAAACGAAAAGGTGCATCTTCAAGTGAAAAATGACAGCATTTGGTACCTTGATAGCAGTTGCTCGAACCACATGACGGGCAACGAATCCCTCTTCACAATGCTATCAAGGAAAGATGGATGGACGATTATTATTGGAGATGGAAAGAAGTGCAAAATCTTGGGTAAAGGTAAGATTGGTAAGCATCCTCTTGTGGTCATTGAAAATGTTAATCTTGTTGATGGTTTAGCACATAATTTGTTAAGTGTGAGTCAGCTATGCTCTATAGGCCTTAATGTGCATTTTGAAAATGAAAAAGTATATATTTTGAAAGGTGATGATACTCTTTTCAAGGGTACATCTTACAATAACATCTACACTATCAAACTTAGTGACTCAAATAATCTAAAATGTTTAGTTGCATCACATGGGACTAGTTGGCTTTGGCATTGAAGATTAGGCCATGCCGGCATGGACCTAATCTCAAAGCTTACTCGAAATAAACTGGTGAGAGGTTTACCTCAAATTAGTTTTGATTGGGATAAGCTTTGCGATGCATGTCAACTAGGCAAGCAACATAAAAGTAGTTTCAATCCTAAAAATATTGTAACCACTTCTAAGCCATTGCAACTAATACATTTGGATTTATTTGGACCCACAAAGGTTGCTAGTTTAGGTGGGATGCATTATTGCTTTGTTATTGTCGATGAATTTTCACGTTTCACTTGGGTATATTTTTTGACACACAAAAATGAAACTTTTGATGTTTTTAAAATGTTTTGTAAAAAGGTTGAAAATGAAAAAGGTTTTTCTATAGTCAAAGTTAGAAGTGATCATGGAGGAGAATTTGTTAATACTAGCTTTGATGATTTTTGTATTTCAAAAGGTTATTCACATAACTTTTCTGCCCCGAGAACACCACAACAAAATGGGGTGGTTGAGAGGAAAAACCGTACTTTGCAAGAAATGGCTAGGATCATGATTCATGACTACAAATTGCCGTTATATTTTTGGGCTGAAGCTATACATACTTCTTGCTATATTTTAAATCGTGTGTCCATTAGACCCATTTTGAAGAAAACACCTTATGATATTTATAGAGAGTTGACTCCCAACTTATCACATTTAAAACCATTTGGATGCAAGTGCTATATTCCGAAAGTGGGCAAAAATCTGGATAAATTTGATGCTAAATCCGATGAGGGTATTTTTGTTGGCTACTCACCACATAGCAAATCTTATCGAGTATTTAACAAAAGAACGCTTACTATTCAAGAAACTGTGCATGTGAAATTTGACGAGAAAAGTGCTATTAATGTATCGTCTAGTGCTGCAGAATCTTCAGATATTGCAGGTGGCTTGGATGGACTGGAGATAAACACTAGCAATTCCAATGAGCAAGAGAACAACTATGATGGTGTACCAAAAGAAGCAAAAGCTACTACGTCATCACAAGATCTCCCTAAGGATTGGCGCTGCAAGAAGGATCATCTAAAGAACCAAATCCTTGGAGACACGATGGAAGGTATACACACTAGACGTAGCTTTAATTTGATGGCCCTTAAACCAAAAACAATTCTGCTTCATTCAAAGGGAGTTGGGGATTATGTCACTAATTGAACATTAGCACGAATATCAATGCACATACACATGCTTAAATATTGTATTAAAGCTACACACATTGCACAATATTTCATCTTTACATGGGTTTGGTCATTCTTTGTATGTGCATGCATAATCGTCATCACTATTATTGATTTTGGTTGAGAATTTGATATGAAACTTGTTAGACATCTTAGAAACATTAAAATGTTTTTGATGATGATGCACCATATTATTGTAAAATCCCCATGCTTGAATTATTAATGAAAAGTGAAACTCGTAAGCATGCCAAATTGTACGAATCAAATAGATTGATTGAGTCTTATAAACTATGGAGACAATTGGACGTGCTTAGATTCTAAAGTTTCTGAATTTATATTTTATCCTTACAATTGTGTGCGCTTAAATCTCTATGGAAAATTATTTAGTAGGAGCTGAATATGTCGATGCCTTCATACGTCACTATTCTGAGACACCAACATTGTAATTAATAAAAAAATGCAATGATCATTCATATATATTAAAAAAATGGAATATCAAAACATTTTCAAATATGCTACATTTGATACCGGTGGCTAATCACCGAATTTTGGGGGTTTGTTGAGCAATGCGTATGAAATATGGTAGATGAAGTAACCACTTAGCGCATCTCAATTCCAAAGGACCCGAAATTTAACATCATGGTATTCCTTTTTGGTGTCTCCCTACACATTACTTATTAATTATTCCATAACAATGAAGGCTCACAAATTGTATTAGATAATCTTACATTTTGATATCTTAGTTTCTAAGCACCTTTATTATTGTCAAAGTATTTCATAATACAACATCTTTTTGTTATATTTCTTACAACGACCGTATGCTTTCAATGCTCATGGCATTTGTTATTCTTTAAGTTTGTGGGGGAAAACGCATTAATATGAGCATCGTCATCAATTTCTTGTTTCTTCGATATGCTAAACTTGTTTCATGTCACATTCTTAACCTCTTCAATTTATTTTTGTGATCTTTTTGATTAATGGCAAAAGGGGGAGAGTAGAAAAATGCGAAAAATAATGCACAAGGGGGAGAGATGTACATCTTGAGGGGGAACTTGTCACAACTTTTCATAAGAGCACATCGATAATGGGAGCTTTGTATGCTATTTATAATCATGTGCACTATATGACTTGCTCTTTAATATCATTTCTCAATTTTTCCAAACTTGTTTGCCATCATCAAAAAGAGGGAGATTGTTGGCCTAGTTAGTCTACTAACTAGGTCGTATGATTTAATTTTGATGATGATAAACAAGTCATGTGTGACTAACATCTTTCATTAAGTGATTTTTGGGGGAAAGTGCAAATAAATCTTGTTTGCAAAAGAAAGTGATTGTACGTGTATATTGGTGCAAAAAGGAAATTCAAATGATTCTACATTATCTATATTCAGATTCAAATGAAGACTTGAATTGGTCAAGTAACTGATTGGATACTCAAGGGATTTACTACTTGAATTCAAACTCCATGTTCTTATCCTAAACACAACGCACTTGGTCTCCTGTTCAATCTCCTATTCAAAAATCTCATCCCATTTTCACGCTAGATAGGATAGAATCAAAGCCAAGTTCCAAAAATCACAAACTGCCGCATGATCACAAATTCCATGTTCTGTTTTTTTGAGTTGGTTTGTTTTTACCTCATCTAATTATGAAGGTAACACACTCTTCAACAAAAAAAACACAGGACACAAAAATAAAAAATAGGAACACACGCAACCATTGATTGATATTAAGTGCGTTCCTTCCTTTGCGTGAACAAGGCTGTCAAACACAAAAAGTCACGCACCATTTATTAAATTATGTTTTCCTTTTTTGTTGTGCTACTGATCAACGTATGCATGCACATCCGAATTCTTTCTTTGCGTGCATAAGCTGTCAAACATTAGAGGCCACTTGCAGAACATCAAGGAGAACGAGACGTGCCCATCTTCTTCTTGTTGCGTTGAAGAGAAACGTGCAGCAGAGGCTTGTGATCGGAAGCAACATCCTCCAATGACTTATGTGGCCGTAAGCGACATCCTCCAGCGAGTGGTGGCAGCAGATTTCAATCTCCAAACTCACGGATTGTGCAAGGGCAGATTTCAAGTGCCGATTCCAGATTCGTGAATTCGACATCGTATGCTCATATCTCCTGATCCAGACGTTGGATCGACTCGTCGTTTGCACCCACACGACCAGATCTTCATGCCCTTCGCAATGGTAATAGTCTCCTCTGCTCAGTTTACAGGATCATATACAGTTCGGGCATTTTTCTACAGATCAGCCACTGCAGAATTCAGATTCGCACAGTCGTCTTCCGAAGACTATATCTTCCAATCCAGACATCGGATCAGCAAACCGTTTATGCCCATGCGATCACAATATCACAAACTTTATCAAGGTGATATCCCTCTGATTTTTCACCGCAGTATTAAAGCTATTTGAATCGGTTTTTATTGTGGGATTGTATTATGAATAGCTTTACTCTGAAGCTATCTCTGCGCTTTAACTCTTGAACCATATTTGTATGGTGAGATCACTAACCGTAAGTGTTATCAGGATTAATGAGTGAAATCTGTAGGAGAATATATGCCCATAAGGCATTTATCCATTAGTATACGTCTTGTTCATACCGTATATGGTACCTATTATCCTAAGTATAAATAGTTCGTATCAACATACTTAGATAATATCCATAGACTTATAGTAGGTCCTTACGTATCTAGATGAGATCTTTATTATGAGTAAGTAAGCGACCGAATATAAACATAAGTCTTAAACGGTTCGTGGTCATAGATGTGTCGAGAACTGGATATCGACACATCGGACAGACCACTGTGTCTTAGTCTTACCTTAGGGTAATGATGATCTCATAGTCATTCGACTTGGTGAAGTCGGAGACAAGACACAGGTGCTCATTGGAGAATGAGTTCACTGAACGACCACATAAGAGTTATTAAATGGTTGACTTTAAATGAACTGTCTTTAATAACTCTAGGGTGATGATAGGTTAGCTGGTCCTTAAGACCTGAAGTCATTTGTACAAACCTGTGAGTGAACGGTGTAGCTTAGACCAATGATCTAGCTTCGAGGCTAGGCCTGCTGAAAGATCTTAGGTTGAGCTGCACCCGAAGCTCTCGAGGCGAGTAGATGACTAAGATGGGATTCGTCACTTCCGTTAAAGGGAATTAGTGTTACAGGCTCAATACGGTCTTTATGTTAATCCTCGGCCGGGGTGCGTTGTAAGAAGTACAAAGTGTATACAATAAAGACCGCCGCATACTAACCAATGTTGTCTAATAGGGTTGACAGTAAACCATACCCTAAGCCAACAAGAACACAGTCTTGACGAAGGGACTACGGCTAACGGAGTTCATCACTGACACAACCAATGTAAACCCAATGATGCTTTTGTCAAAGGGTCGATCAGGTTATGATGATTCTAAAACAGTGACGACAGCTACTGCTCGTAGTGACCGTCGTCTAGGGGTTCCGAGCCCCAACCTGTAGTAAGTTCAAGCTGTATGGTCTCACACCGAGTAGTGTTTGTGTCTTAGTAATAGGAAGATAGAATAGAGAGATATATCATTTGATGATATTCACAAAGCTTGTTGTGAAAGTTAGTCGCAATAGCAATAGGGACAAATGTTGCATTTGATGCAAACCAAATATTAAACGTGTCGTAAATTGGTTACAAAAAATTTAGAAGGAACAAATATATTGGAAGGGGTTACCTGGATGACGGGATCTTCCCGGTCTAAACACAGGTTCAAACCGTGTCCAAATCGGAGCTCAATCGAGCCCGAAAACGCGAAAACAGTCCAAGGCGAAGTGGGTTAGACCCACTGGGTTAATAAGCCCATAAGCACAGGCAAACAGGCGCAGCCCGCTGGCTTCAGCGGGTGGGCACCCGCTGCTGCAGCGGGCGCCCGCGCCCAGCGGGTATGCGGCCCGCCTTTGCCCCCTTGGACGGGCGCGCCTACTAAGCTTAGCGGGCGCGCCTGCAACTTAAGTCAATTTAGGGTTTTTGAAACCCCAAATGACGGCTACGAATTTTGATAATTTGCTCAACTTTGAGCAATTGTTTGAGGGGTCAAACGAAGTCAAAATTCGTCGTCGTCGGTTCCTACGTGTTCACCATTTGAAGCTTATTGAATTGATAGCTTGTTTGGTGTCTAAGGTTTAATGTGCAAAGAGAATTATTTAGTTAAAATTTTCTTTTATGAAAAGCTCACTCAAACTAGAAATTAAGCCAATTGGCTTAATTGTTTTTTCTCCCATTTTGCGAATGTCCCACATTGCTCGCAACGAAGGAGTGAGTGCCGACTCCCTATATAAATAGGGGTGCACTCTCTTCGTTGAAAAAAACACCAAGTCATCGATCGAGTAGCTTCAGACTTTTAGAGCAAGCTCGATCGGTGACTAAATTATTCTCTCTCTCTCTTCCTGTTCTCCGGAGTAGTCCTAGCAAGACTACGAAGGGGGTTTGGATCTTGAACCGGACGTCTAAGAAGCGGGTTCTTCTTAAGTGAAACATTCTACCGCGTGTGATCGGCTCGGAGGCGAAAGTCGGTTCGAGCGGATCGGTTCGAGGGTGCGAGGCGGCTCAGGCGGATCGAGTCAAAGCGGCTCGGCTACGAGGAGCTTCTGAAGACAGTGCGGTACATCTTGCCTGCTCTAGGGCCAAGATTCCGCGTATGTGGTTAAGTAGTTTTTAGTGTAGATTTAATTAGTCGCTTTAGAGTAGATCCCTCTTGGGGGTGGTCAGATCCACCCCAAGTTGGCTTAGATTGGGCTAGGTTCTGGCTCCCTCAGAGCCTAGCTAAATAGTTTAGCTAGTCTAGAAAATTTTGATTTTCTATTTTCGCTGCGTTTTTGGGCCTCTGTGGTCCGTCCGACTTAGGAAGGACACAGATCCGAGCTCTGGGGGTCCGCCAAAACCCCAACAGTGGTATCAGAGCCGCGGTTTTGCTATAGATCTATTATAGCGACTTTTTGAATCTTTAAAAATTGCTTATTTTTAAACATACGGACTATTTTAGCTTTATGCTAAAATTAGTTTTAAAAAAGGATTTGTGTTTTAAAAATCGTTTCTACAACACAAAATTTTTTTGAGACGATTTAATTTTATTCGATAATTTTAAATGAATCTCAAACGTTCAAATGCTTTATAAAATTTTTTTATGAGATATAAATATTTTTCGAGCATTTAAATGTTTATGTAATTTTAAGAAATATTTTATTTTTTGAAATTTAATTTTTTCTTAAGTTACATAAAGATTTGAAATTTTAAAAACTTTATTTGAAAGCTTTTAAATCTGTTTCTAATGATTTTAAAAGTGTTTTAAAGGATATGTAAATTATAGAAATATTTTGTTTTCATGAGATGAAAGATAAATTAGTTTCTTTTTACATATAAGTTTCTAAAATTATTTATGCGATATTTCGATTTTAGAAATAATTGATTAAAATTTTAAAGCCTAGGTTTTAGAATTATTTGATAATTTTATACCTAGTTTTATGTGATAAAATGTTTTGGAGCTTTAAAAATTTTATCTTCGAATTTAAATTGTTAAATTCTAGATTTGCGTGTTTTTATTATGTAGATAATTTTAAACTTGCAAATACTCGTTATATGTCACAAATATGAAACTTTCATTTATGCGGATAAATTAGTTGTTTCATTTTAATGGACATATTGAATAATGTATTCATAAACATTATTAGGTTAGCCATTAAATGTTTAAAATTTTATGAGATAAAATTTTATTAACTAGTGACATGTTATGTTTGATAAAACAAAACAACATCAAACCTAATACCAGATTAGGGTAGTCCCTTTGATTGTCAATCATTTCATTAAAACGTTTAATTGATGATTTTCATAAAAGACAAATGTTCAATTGTTTTATAAAATCAAAATTAGATTGGGGTAGCACATTGAACGAAAAGACCTTATAGTTGATAAGGACTTAATAAAAATTGTTCAACCCATCCATAAAATTTCGAATTTTAGGATCCACTAGTTGATAAGGATTAACTAGTTTTCTTAATTAAAAGCCATTTAGTTGTTTGGAAAACATAGAATTGATGAAAACTCCTTCAATGGATCATGATGTCAGTCAATGTGCTTGGCTAAGTTTGCTGGACCAACCTAGCTAGACTGGGTAACAAGTGGTCCTGGCTTAGTCAATTCCCTGGCCGCTTCCGCTGGACCGCAAGGAGTCTATCCATGACTATGTAAGTCCATCGACTATACCTAAGTCAATACGATAATAATCTTGTTCAAGATAAATCGTAGCCATCCTTGTTTTAGGAGTTGGCAACTGTAAGAAACATGTTACGGTTGTTGAGCTACACTCAAGCTGTGATATGTCAATCTTATAGAAACCAATTTCTTGATTGACATCTTGACCTGACTGAAACAGGTGTCTCATCCTTCGAGCATCGGCATAAGTATAACCGAGAATGTAGTCTAAGTCCTGACCCAAACCAACGTGTCGTGCATACACCGAGCGGCGGGGCAAGTCAGGCTAGTCACGAAAACAAGGGACCAACTAGGCTAGCCATTATGATCCGGTTGAGCACACTCATGATCACAAATGACTAGGGGTAAAAATTGATAGGGAATCATAGTTAATATGATTGACGACGAGTTCGTCTACCGACTGCAGAGTCGGACAACTTTTTGAGATACACTCAAGGTTGTCAGACTCAGGGTAATCGGATCCCTCTCTCACAAATGTTATTTTATAATAAATTGTTTATTATGGCTTTAATAAATTTAGTGGGAGCATATAGTTTTATAAAACCCATTAAAACTATACTACGAACTAATACTAACTAAAGTATCTATGAAATGCAGAATGGATTCGGGTCTTAGATATATGGTTGAGAAGAACGTGCTCGATGGAACGAACTACAAAGACTGGCTTAGGAACATTAAGTTGGTCCTTTCCCTAGCCGGGATAGGATACGTACTGTTTGATGACGCTCCGGATAAGCCTGATGAAGATTCAACCTTCGAGGAAAAGGAAGCCTACAAATTGTACTAGAGGGATGCAGAGAAGGCCAGGTGCCTTACTCTGGCTTCGATGAGTAATGAGTTGCAGAGGAAGTATGAACATATGGATGTTCAGAGTATGCTTCTCAATGCACAAGAGTTATACGACAAGCGATCTCGAGCTGCCAAGTTCGAAGCCATCAACAACCTCTGGGGCACAAAGATGGGGGCAGGGCCCGTACAGGATCATGTTATCAAGATGATCGGGAACGTAGAGGACGCCGCCCAGTTAGGATTTGTCCTGGACAATGAGATGTACATAGACATTATCCCAAAGTCTTTGACTCCTGAGTTTAAGCCTTTCATCACTGGTTTTATAATGAACAGTCTTGAAACGGATCTTCCTGGTCTCCTCAATATGCTTAGGCAATTTGAGGAGATTGAGAAGAAGCCGACTGCATTGGTTGTTGGCTCTACTTCTTCCGACCAGTCGAAAGGCAAGGGTAAGAAGAGGCAGGTCCCGCAACCTGCGAAGGCGAAGAAAGGGAAGAAAAAGACTAAAGGGGCCCCGTCGAAATCTGAGTGCTTCCATTACCACAAGATTGGGCACTGGAAGAGGAACTGTAAGACCTATCTTACAGAGAAGAAGAAGGGGCAAACGGATGCCTCAACCTCAAGTACAAATTCAATTCAATAAAACGCAATTATTTCCAATCATATAGTATGTGATACTAAAAGACATCTGTGTAATGTATACAGGTGGCTGAAATGAAGCGGAGATTGGGAGAAGTGCAGAGGACGGTCGGTAATCTGAGTAATCGTTGCTGCTAGGGCCATTCAACGACTTCAAGAGACATGATCAAAAAGGAGATGATACTAATCTTAGTTTAATAAATTGTATCATTTCTTGAAAGTTGAAAACAATGATTGAGTGTTCTGAACTCAAAGTTTATGGGATAAACAAATTACGGTTCATCTTAATGAATCCGTTGTTTTAATGAATGTCTCGGAAATTGCATTTTTACTGAGTTGAAATTTGATTGGCTTAAATTTTCTGTGATTGTGGCTTTCTGAGATGGTTGCGAAATTCTCGAATGATGATACGAAGCTTCAGAAAATGTTGATTTTTGAGCTGACTTAATGTTATAGTCAATTGGTAGTTAAGTATAGGTTCCAAGGACGTATAAATTGTGTGCGATCACAATTATACGCATATTAAGATTAATTCTTAATAAACTGCATTTAGTTATTAAAGAGTTAATATTGAATGTGGTTAAGAGAAAAGTACAGTGTAGGACGTTTAGATTGAGCGAGTCAATGTCAAGATTCCTTAAACCGATCTTGACTTGACTCATTCGTCAAATCGAACCTGGCACTAGTACATTCCATCTAAAGCACTTATCAAATGGTTATATCTTCGTATATATAATCTAAATTTGATTTAGATATAATATTGAAGTATTTAACCAGGTAATTCTCAAAGTCAGTGGGAGCCAGCTCGTATACTTGGTTCCGGTCTTTCGGACTAAGTAAAAAGGATTTCCACCATAAACAAATCATCTATATAAAACATTGAATCAAAATTGTTTTGATTTAATCGTATATATAGAGACTTAGGGTGTCATGTATGTACTTGACATATTGACACAAGAAAAGTGGAATGAGCTGAGACCGACTTATAGATTATAATGTTAGACCCTACATCTAGGTTGTATTAGCTAATTGTTAGCTATACAAAGATAGGAAAAATTGATCCAGATCATTTTTCCAAAGGATCAACCCTGTGTGATCAAGAGATGTATTAATCCATTAAAATTCGTTGTAGATACTCGTTAGTAGAACCATTCTTAGGCTTGTCATATAAATGTCAAAGTGACTGATATGCTATAACAGTATGAGATACCGAGATAAATAGCCTAAGTGCAAGTGGGAGATGTAGGAGAATATATGACCATAAGGCATTTATCCATTAGTATACGTCTTGTTCATACCGTATATGGTACCTATTATCCTAAGTATAAATAGTTCGTATCAACATACTTAGATAATATCCATAGACTTATAGTTAGGTCCTTACATATCTAGATGAGATCTCGATTATGAGTAAGTAAGTGACCGAATATAAACGTAAGTCTTAAACGGTTCGTCGTCATAGATGTGTCGAGAACTGGATATCGACACATCGGACAGACCACTGTGTCTTAGTCTTACCTTAGGGTAATGATGATCTCATAGTCATTCGACTTGGTGAAGTCGGAGACAAGACACAGGTGCTCATTGGAGAATGAGTTCACTGAACGACCACATAAGAGTTATTAAATGGTTGACTTTAAATGAACTGTCTTTAATAACTCTAGGGTGATGATAGGTTAGCTGGTCCTTAAGACCTGAAGTCATTTGTACAAACCTGTGAGTGAACGGTGTAGCTTAGACCTATGATCTAGCTTCGAGGCTAGGCCTGCTGAAAGATCTTAGGTTGAGCTGCACCCGAAGCTCTCGAGGCGAGTAGATGACTAAGATAGGATTCGTCACTTCCGTTAAAGGGAAGTTAGTGTTACAGGCTCAGTATGGTCTTTATGTTAATCCTCGGCCGGGGTGCGTTGTAAGAAGTACAACATGTATACAATAAAGACCGCCGCATACTGACCAATGTTGTCTAATAGGGTTGACAGTAAACCATACCCTAGGCCAACAAGAACACGGTCTTGACGAAGGGACTACGGCTAACAAAGTTCATCACTGACACAGCCAATGTAAACCCAATGATGCTTTTGTCAAAGGGTCGATCACGTTATGATGATTCTGAAACAGGGACGACAACTACTGCTCGTAGTGACCGTCGTCTAGGAGTTCCGAGCCCCAACATGTAGTAAGGTCAGGTTGTAGGGTCTCACACCGAGTAGTGTTCGTGTCTTAGTAATAGGAAGATAGAATAGAGAGAGATATCATTTGATGATATTCACAAAGCTTGTTGTGAAAGTTAGTCGCAATAGTAATAGGGAAAAATGTTGCATTTGATGCAAACCAAAGATTAAACGTGTCGTTAATTGGTTACGACAAATTTAGTAAGAACAAATATATTGGAAGGGGTTACCTGGATGACGGGATCGTCCCGGTCTAAACACAGGTTCAAACCGTGTCCAAATCAGAGCTCAATCGAGCCCGAAAACGCGAAAACAGTCCAAGGCGAAGTGGGTTAGACCCACTGGGCTAATAAGCCCATAGGCAAAGGCAAACGGGCGCAGCCCGCTGCACAGCGGGCGTGGCCCACTGCATGCAGCGGGCGCACGCCCGCTGCCCAGCGGGCATGCGGCCCGCCTTTGCCCCCTTGGGCGGGCGCGCCCGCTAAGCTTAGTAGGCGCGCCCGCAACTTAAGTCAATTTAGGGTTTTTGAAACCCCAAATGACGGCTAATAATTTTGATAATTTGCTCAACTTTGAGCAATTGTTTGAGGGGTCAAACGAAGTCGAAATTCGTCGCCGTCGGTTCCTACGTGTTCACCATTCGAAGCTTATCGAATTGATAGCTTGTTTGGTGTCTAAGGTTTAATGTGCAAAGAGAATTATTTAGTTAAAGTTTTCTTTTATGAAAAGCTCACTCAAACTAGAAATTAAGCCAAATTGGCTTATTTGTTTTTTCTCCCATTTTGCGAATGTCATTGCTTGCAACGAAGGAGTGAGTGCCGACTCCCTATATAAATAGGGGTGCACTCTCTTCGTTGAAAAAAACACCAAGTCATCGATCGAGTAGCTCCAGACTTTTAGAGCAAGCTCGATCGGCGACTAAATTATTCTCTCTATCTCTCTTCTTGTTCTCCGGAGTAGTCCTAGCAAGACTACGAAGGGGGTTTGGATCTTGATCTGGACGTCTAAGACGCGGGTTCTTCTCAAGTGAAATTTTCTACCGCGTGTGATCGGCTCGGAGGCGAAAGTTGGTTCGGGCGGATCGGTTCGAGGGTGTGAGGCGGCTCAGGTGGATCGAGTCAAAGCGGCTCGGCTACGAGGAGCTTCTGAAGATGGTGCGGTATATCTTGCCTGCTCCAGGGCCAAGATTCCGAGTATGTGGTTAAGTAGTTTTTAGTGTAGATTTAATAAGTCGCTTTAGAGTAGATCCCTCTTGGGGTGGTCAGATCGACCCCAAGTTGGCTTAGATCGGGCTAGGTTCTGGCTCCCTCAGAGCCTAGCTAAATAGTTTAGCTAGTCTAGAAAATTTTGATTTTCTATTTCCGCTGCGTTTTTTTGCCTCTGTGGTCCGTCCGACTTAGGACGGACACAGATCCGAGCTCTGTGGGTCCGCCAAAACCCCAACAAAATCCTCATAGGTCTTGGGGTCGGAGTTTTGGCGGGGAGCCACTTTGTTAAAAAATATTTGTGCCTGATTATCTCCGTGATTGTGATTGTGTATAAAATTTGTGCCACATGCACTTTATTCACCCCACTCAAGGGTGTTTTTTAGATCCTACACAAGGCAGTGAATACAATCCCACACAAGGGATATGAACTCTCACAAATAAAGAACCTAACTCTCATAAAGAGAGTACCCAACCAACCCTACACCAGGGTTAAACTCTCACAAAGAGAGAAACTAACTCTCACATAGAAAGTTAGTGTTTCAAGAAACAAAGGAAACAAATAGACTCTTACCTATGCCTTGATAAGAAGAACTTACTCAATATGAATGCAAGACATGGAAGAGGATTTCCAAGTGATGAGATGAGCATTGATGCACTTGGAGGATTTTCCTTGAGCTAGCTTCAATGTATGAAGAGTAATATGCTCATTGATCGGCCCCGGATATATACCCGGAGAACGATTGTAGTTTTACCACAAGCGCACGGTCAAGTGGCGAGCAGGTATCAAACACGAGGAGGTGGTGTTGGTTCCAATCTATCCTAGGTTGGTTTGACTACGAATGTTTTATTGGTGGGGATGGTTATGGAATGATATAATGGCAATGGTGGTGGATGTCGGTGTCGGAGATAAAGAATTCGGTCAAATATCGATTCAAATGCAATATAATAAAAGTGTCTAGGGCTAGGGAATCCCCACTATGGATCGTCATGCATCATTGTAAATAGTGAATCTCAATATTACTAGACTTGCGTTGAGGTGAACTAGTCGTAACTGAATAGAGAACCAAGCTCACGCTCTCGCGCTATTGTCGGTCTATAGCAACCTAGGATAGGGCCCAATCTCTGGCAAACCCTAGCCTAAGCCGCTAGCACTAGGATCGTCATCATCGTTCAATCTCCCCTCGCGCCCACTCTCGTGCAAACTCGAGTTATGATCTAGGTTGTGATAGTTCGTATTCGTCCAATCTCTTACAAACGAATATGTGTATAGATTTATAATAAAAATCCTAGCTTTGGTCCAATCTCTTGCAAACCAAGTCTAGAGAATCTCGATTATAAACCTAAATCGAATATCTAGGCCTTTCCATCGATTAGAATCCAATCTCTGGCAAATCCTAAATCGATAGAAATCCCTAGCTATCCGTAGTAAATCAATCACAACCTAACCTCCTAGAAATTCTAGCAATTTAGAAATTCATTCATTACAAATCTGAAATTAGATCCATAGTGTTCATCCCCATGCCCTAGAACAACAAATCTACTCAAGCATAGCAATAACAATATGAGAATCAATAAAAACAATTGCTTGCATGTAAAAAGATAGCAAATCAAAGATTCAAATAATAAGAATAGAAATACTTAGCTTGATGAAGAATTCCAATCCAAATACAAGCTTTTTGATCCAAGAGGGGGCCTAGGGCATGGCCTAATCTCTAAAAATAACTCTAAGAAAACATAATGGGAACCTCCCTCAATGACGGCTACAAACCCCCTTAAATAGCCCCCAAAAACCCTAGCAAAACTCCCCCAAAAACCCTCTGAAACCCGCGCCCGAAACACAGTCTGCGTATAACTTGGATTCTGGGCAAGTTACGACTTGGCCGAGTGGGGAAAGCTGACTCGGCCGAGTGAGAATTCCAGCACTGCAGCATCAACTTGCAGAAATTTCCCAGATTTCATCCGACCTCCGATTTGCGAGTTCTTGGCGGCGTTGGAATCTTCATGAAGTCTACTATACATAAAAAAATATGAGAAAAATACTTTGATGGCTGGAATGATAGCAGATTTCAAAATAGTAAGAGGCGGTCTGAAATTCTGGGCGCTGTTTGTCCTCGGCATCACTCGGCCGAGTGGCAAATGTCACTCGGCCGAGGGGATTTTGGTACTCGGCCAAGTCGGAGCTCGTAGTCGACTGACGGATTACAGTAAGTCTGGTCTTTTGGATGCCGTCGTTCGTGTGCCACTCGGGCGAGTGGTGTCTCCATACTCGACCGAGTGGGAAGTCGTCACTCGGCCGAGTGCATGCTAATCTTCAAGTAATTGTGTGTCCGATCTGGCCGGCCGAGTGGGCTTCTTTCCTCGACCGAGTGAGTCCTTCACTCGGCCGAGTGGCATGCTGAAAATGCCCAAACTTCATCTTTTCTCTTCCCGTCGCTCCTACGACGTTCTTTCTTCTTCCACCCGTCTTCTATCGCTGATAGGTCCTCAATAAGTCCATGAGCGATGCTCCGCTATGCGCGCAAGTCCTTTAAGCTCATTTTTACTCCCAATTGCTCATATTTCCTGAAATCTGACAAAAACAAGAAATAGTGAAAAGTAACACAATATCATCGAATAATCGTGAAAATCGCAATTTGAGCAACCGAAATGGCATGCAAATATGCGGGAAAAAGGTGTAAAATATGGAGTGATCAAAATCCCCCAAGCTTACCTCTTACTCGTCCTCGAGGAAGATGAGTAAAGAGACGAACTCGGGAGATGAAAAATAAGGGAAATGAATTAAAAGAATACGAAGTGGAAGGGGTCGCTAGATTCTTCTCTCAGGTTTCAAGCCATAAGCTACACATCATGATAACTTGGAAAACACGAATCACATGCTATAAAGATTTCATATCTTACTTAAACATGGTACTTGCAAGCTTTTAAGAACAACAAAAGGGACTCTCTAAATTCATACAATCAATTCATATCCATATCACGCATTTCATAGAATTTAATATACAAATGCTGGCGATGCACTTTTCAATCAAGAGTTATAACAAAAGCATATAAGAATCACACCAAACATGCAATAGAGAATGGAATAAGAGACATGACATTCACATATTTACATCGATTCATAAGAAATCTCCATAACTAAAGTATTTTGCTAAGTTTTAGCATTATCAAACCTCCCCATTCGTGCACCTCTCCACTCTAATGTCGCACTCACTCATATGGTCAAATGAATTCACCTCCCCCAAGCTTAGCTTGAAGCATCGCATCTAAAGGAATATGATAGTGGAAAATGGGATTTTTTCCTTGGTTTTCCCAAGTATTTTGTGGCTCCAATAATGAGGTAGAGAAACATTTTTCTTTTTCTTTTGTGTTATGAATCAATTGCTGAGGGGAGAGCCCTCAGGTTTATATTTATAGCCAAAGGGGAGAATACAAGTGGGTATGGGCCAACCACTTGGGTTGGCCCAATAACTCACCAACCCAGTAAATACCCATTCACAACACTCCCCCTTATCCAGCCATAGGTGTGGACTCCACTCAAGAGCGTAATAAGAGTCTCACATGGGGTGGATACTTCGGGATCCTGAGTTGGTGAGGTTTGCCTCGTTAAAACCTTTAGCTATGGAAAACCCAGTGGGAAAAACCATAGTTATGGAAAAAGAGTGCAAACGCTCTTTAACTCCCCCTGATTTGTACAAGTGACTCTGCTCATGAATACTTCTGGATTCTGAGCGTCACTGAGGGGTGGATACTTCAGGATCCAGAGTTGATTTGATTTGCCTCGTTAAAACCTTTGGCTATGGAAAACCCAGTGAGAAAAACCATAGCTAAGGAAAAAGAGTACAAATTCCCTCAACTCCCCCTGATCTGTAAAAGCTCTTAGGCTTTCAGATCTCTTAGGCTTATCTCATCACTCCTATTCACAATATTCCGAAAATGTACACAGATTACAAATTTTGTCACCATCAAGCAGCTGCTGAATCCAGAAACTCTGGAGAGGTGTGTCAAGTTCCGTCGCCTCTGATGTGGTCTTCAGACTATATGGTCAGCTCCACAGAACCAGCCTCTATCCCAGTCGTCACTGGGATGTGATGTACCACCAGGCGCCCTCAAATACACCATTGGTGTGATTCTGGAATGGTGAGGATCTCGGAATGATAGGATGATGTTGCCTTCATAAGTTGCTTTGCAGATCTGTAGGGGATGACCATCCCACTGTGGGTACCCGCTCTGTGATTTCTCAGCGTAGGGACTGGACCTGAAACCTGCATTTGCATAAACATTGGAGGATGCTACTACATTTTGTAAGTCCAAATCTTTCGACCCTTGGAGGAAGCGTAGAAGGCTTGACTCCGGTCTAATGGCCCTAGTGAGGTGCCAAATATCTCTGGCTAATGAGTTAACTGCAACTGCTATATCGGGACGCGTGCAGTTTAGCCAGGAGTGCATGATTGCACTTAGATAAGGGACTTTAGGACCAGTTATATCCTCCCCCTCTTCCAGCGATCGGAAGGGTTCTTTTTTGTACATCCATTGAGTATATCACCGTAGGTGTACTTTGGATGACAATGGTCCTTTTAATTTCTCCAACGCACTTCTGGGCGTTTGTAACAGGATTCTATGAGCCATGACTTTATATTTGCCTAGGTCTTTTTATTTCATGTTTTAAAAGTCAGGCTTGTACATTTATTTCGGTTTTCTCTTCAGGAGATCCGATGAGATGTTAGTTGTCTACAACTAAGATCTCTAATCCTGTTCTTTGCACAGATGCAAAGACAACCTTCAGAAGGAATCATTGACTTGTCAAGTGATTCTCTTGGTTGTACATTTATTTATACTTATTGTTTTTCTTGAATAGACGTCCCGAAGTCTATTCAGGAATTTTAAGGAGATGTGGAAATTATCTTTACAAGATATCCACGAAGGTATGCCGTCACAACATCCAATAACAGCATATCCAAAATTTTCCTTCGCCAAATCGTAAGGTATTCGCTTTTGATAACTTAGGGAGACTGATGCATCATTTATGAGACATGCTCATTTGAATTTGTTCGATCCCTAGTTTCAGCGAAATTTTCCTTGGGCTATAGGTTGTACCGTATAGCATACGATTTTGTATTTATTTTTCTTATGTTTGCAATACTTTGTTTTATCCACAGGTTTGACACCTTTTGGTGTCTGGACTTCAGGTCCGAACATTTCACGTTTCATAAGTGAGTCCAGCTCATCTTCTATTGCCACGTTCCACATTTTTGGCCAATCTCTACGTTTGCCTTCTAGCAACGGAGTGTGGAACGATAATTTACAAACATCATCGCCATTGCGATGTATATGGCAATATAATACGTGAATATATTGTCGACAATTTATGTTCTATCTGTCCGACACCTCCCCAGTACGTACAACATTTACTTAATTTCACTTTTTCCCGGCAATTCCTCTGCAGTGGATTCCGGGAAGGGTGATGGTGTGGACAGGAGCTCATTTTCCTGTGGTAGTATTGTCTTAAGGTCTCCAGGAGTTTCTGTCCTTGGAGCCTGGTGGTCTGCCTCTTTTCTGTTGAGGATCAGTCACTTCTGCTGCTGGTGGATTGCATCCATTCTCGGGGATGTCAATCCTAGCTGGATTTTTTGCAGCAGGGATGTGTGATCTGACAATCTTCTGGTTGTCAATAAATGATTCCGGTAATTAGTGAACAGTGTTCTGTATGTGGGAGATCTTCTGGATCTCATATACACATTGTATTGTTACCGGATCACAGTGGGTCAAGCTGTTTGTATCCCACGTTATAATTTTCTTCGCGCCAGATTTTCTAGTATCTGGGCCTATTTTTGGGAAACTCGTCTCATCGAGATCACAGTCTTCAAGATATGCCTTAAATGCGTCCCCCGTTTGGGGTTCTAGGTATCTTATAAGTGAGGGTGAGTCAAACCCTGCATGGATACCTAGGCGACGTTGAGTACCGTTTTGGTCCTCTTTGGTGGTGCAATGGGGATTTAAGACTGCGTGACCGAAGATTCTCAGATGAGAAATGTTCGGTGGCATTCCATATGCAAATTGCATTGGAGACTCTGACCTCCAGAGGGTCTTATTTTCATTTACGATGCAGCATGCAGAGTTTGCATGTCCCCATGCATCCATAGGTAATCGGGATTTAATGGGCGTTCAGTCCATTGGAGTCTACTTTTCAGTGACTCTGCCGACCCATTTTGGGTATGAACATGCGGCACTTATATGTTCATTTTCAATTCCCGTTGATTGGCAGTACTCTTGAAAAGACTGGGAGGTATATTTCCCAACATTAACCAGACTTATTTACAATATTTTATTGTCTGGGAAATGTGCCCGCAACATTTTTATTTTTGTGCCAATAGCTTTGGAAAAGCTAGGTTGCGGGTTTGTAGTAGACACACGTACGAATATTCTGAGGATGCATTTATCAGTACAGTTAAGTACTGAAATAGCCCACTAGGGGTGGTGGATTTTATCCACATCTATCTCCTTGTATTTTTTGAGGAAGCGTGGAGATTCTTTTTCAACTTATTGTGGAGATGGCCTTGCAATTAGTTTTCCCTTATAGTAAGGGATGCGAGGGATGTTTTCCCTTCTGAAGAATCTTCTGGTTCTTCAAGTCATACCCATAGGATAAGATGCAATGCATCATCACAAATCCAGGGTGGCCAAGTCCATCATGCCAGAGTAAAAACTCGGCTGATGTGGGGCACTTCAGGTGCTCCGTTTAATTCTGCTTCCTTTCTCCGAATCTTCGTATGGTAGAGGCCAATAAGGCTATCAAAACGTTCAAGTGTGGATTTTACTCCTTTTTCTTGAGACGTTGCATACGGTAATTTTTCATTTACATTTGCTGTTTCCAAGTGGGATCCGTTGAAACGGATGTCCTTGAAACTTAAAAAGTTTCTTTTTGGAATTCAGAGGGTTTAGTGCATCCATTTTTGTGTCGTTTGGGGGCAACTGTGTTGCATTCCCGGGATTTTCAATATAGCCCTGATATTGGGCTTTGTATTGAAAGAGATCGTACGTGTTTATTGTCTACTAATTATTTATGAGAGCAGTTTCAAAAGATGAAACATAAAGGCACATGCATATTCAGATAGACATATTCATTTATTGTCTACTAAAATTTTTCAATCAAAACAGATTGTGTAATACAAAAGCTCTCATAACGTGAGATGTTCTAAACAATTTGCTAAGATAAAAGTAAAGGCTAGTCAAGCATGTCATTATTTTCGAAGTCGTCAGCTGAAAAACTTAACTGGAGCATCAGATGTCATCAGGTTTGTTTCAGCTTTATTTTTCTTGTTCTCTTTATACAAATCCTGGAGATGATGCGGAGTTCGGCACACTCTGGACCAGTGGCCTTTCATGCCACAATTTTGGCACTGGTCTTCCCATTCCCTCTTGGGTGGGGGTATATCATTTCTATTTTTGTTATTTCTGTGCCTTGTGAACTTCCGCTTACTTTCATTATTTCGCTGCTGCTGTACATGGCCCTTGGCATTTTTTCTGTTGACCCCCCTTCTGTGGTCTTTCTTTTATTTTATTATCTCTCTTCTTTTTGAAGGAAGAGGAATAGTGAGCTTCTGGTGGGGGGCAGTGCCGGCGAGTGTATATTGTGAGTGGAGAGAAGAAGCTCTCTGTTTTACTCGGCCATGAGTAAACATGACGGCAGCTCAGAATACTTGGTGAACTTGCGTTCACGGTATTGCTGCATGAGTATCGCATATTTTTCATGGAAGGACGTATACGTCTTTTCCAGCATGCGATTTTCTGAGACTTTTTCACCACACAACTTCAGGCGTGCGGTGATTACTAAAAAGTGCTGAGTTGTACTCAGCAACGGACTTTAAGTCCTGTAGTCTCAGGTTCTCCCACTCGTATTGTGCCCTTAGGAGTATAACATCTTTCTGATGTTTATACCTGTCCTCAAGGGCAGTCCATAGCTCAAGTGGATCTTTGACCGTAAGGTATTCAGCCTTTAAGGTCTTGTCCACATGGCGACGAATATAGATGATGGCTTGCGCCTTCTCTATATCGCTAACATTTTCTTTTTCAGTCACAGCAGCGATGAGGGTCTTTTCCCACAGGTGAAACTTTACATCTAGCTGCCAGCTTAGATAGTTTCTACCTGATGCTTCCAGTACTTCGAAATTAACGCTTGCAATATTAGCCATTTATCTAGCAGAGCACAAACATGCATGAATTAATAATTAATTCAGAGAAAACATTTTCATGCGGAGGCAATATTTAACGAAAAACTAAATGTGTGGATCGGCCAGTCCCACAAGAAAGAGTCCAAAAAAAAGGTCCACAGTCCAAATTATACAAATTTGCAGCTTAAAGAAAATGAAAATACAACTTTGGAAACCCCGTGGGTCCCATATGGTATCTCCATCTTCAAGCGTGGCCTCCGTCTCCATGGAAGTTGGTCTTCTTTCTTTGACATTTACATAAATTCCTCACTACAATTTCTCTCAAAAATAAAAGAAAAGTGCAGGAAATAAACTGTGGGTCTAAACGGCCGATCCAAAAACCACATTTAGCAATTCATGCAGAAATATTGTGCTCATAAACATTTTCATCAGACATTTTCATCACAGGCATCAAAGGCATTTAATATTCGCAGAGATGGATAAATAATTTAAACACTTAATAATTATTGGACCACTGGGCAACGTCATACACCGTTAGGTTACTAACGGCAGAGCGGTCGCAGGATCTTCCTAATTATTAAGTTTTAAATACAATGCACAACCACGCATATAATATCCAACAGAATATACCAGAGATGCAAAGCATGTAAATATGATATTTGCAGAAAACATCATTACAATGCACATGTTGTAATTTGAATGGGGTTTAATCAATTAAATTGATAAAGAGCCCAAAATAAACATTTTCTTTGTCAGAGGGAAAAGTTTCCCTCATCATCTCAAAAGCCCCCCCAAGGATCCCCAAAAAGTCCTCGCCTGCCCGATATTTGTCCCGTAATTTACCGTGATTTTTCACGAATATTTTGCCTGTAGAACCCCCTTTTAAATAAATTTTTAGGCTAGCAAGTTGCCTTTTAAAGGCATGTTAATAGCCTTTGCCTCCCCCAATTTTTTTTTTCAGATAAAACGGACTGCGGGTCTGAAGCCCGCAGTCGGCCTATGGGCTTCAGGCCCATAGGCTTTTTTTTTTAAATCTGTGGGCCTGAAGCCCACAACAGGTCTGTGGGCTTCAGGCCCACAGACTCTGTTTTTTTTTGAAGAAATAATTGGCCTGTGGGCCTGAAGCCCACAGCCGGCCTGTGGGCTTCAGGCCCACAGGCTTTATCACTTTTTTTTAAATTAGTTAGGGTTTCTGTGGTTGGGGGGGCCCGGCGCCGCCGGCGCCCCCTGCAGGGGGGCGCGGCCGCCGGGGCCGCCGCCCCCTGCAGGGGGTGCGGCGGGGGCCGCCCCCCTGCAGGGGGAGCGGTCGGGGCCGCCCCCCCTGCAGGGGGAGGCGGCCTCGGGGGGCCGCCGCCCCCTGCAGGGGCGGCGGCGGGGGCCGCCCCCCTGCAGGGGGAGGCGGCGGGGGCCGCCCCCCCTGCAGGGGGAGGCGGCCAAGGGGGGGGCCGCCCCCTGCAGGGGGAGGCGGCGGCGGGGGCCGCCCCCTGCAGTGGCGGGGGCCGCCCCCCCTGCGGGGGGCGGCGGCCAGGGTGGGGGGGCGGATTCCGGCGAGGGGGGGTTCCCCTAAAAATTAGGGTTCAAAATTAGGGTTTTTACCCTAAAAATTGGGTTTTTGCCCTAAAAATTGGGTTTTTACCCTAAAAATTGGGTTTTTGGGATGAAAAATCCGTCGTTTTCAAGGCGACGATGAATCCCCATGACGATCTTGTGAGATCTAGGGGAGGGGTAATCATACGTATGATTAAAAATATCGTTTTTAGTGTTTTTACCTCTATATCCGTCCTCCGGATATAGCGACGGTTGCTCGAAGCCCTACGCGGATGACGACCCTTGATGGAGGAAGCCTTGCACCGCGCTCGTGGATCTCCCGTCTCGCCTTCGCCTTCGCCTTCGCAACGAACGGAAAAATTTGTGGAAAAAAAATTTTTAGAGACTCGTGCTGATAACGTGTTATGAATCAATTGCTGAGGGGAGAGCCCTCAGGTTTATATTTATAGCCAAAGGGGAGAATACAAGTGGGTATGGACCCAACCACTTGGGTTGGCCCAATAACTCACCAACCCAGTAAATACCCATTCACAACATTTTGGACTTTGTTTCTCATTTTTTCTTTTTGGATTTTTGTAGGAGCTATTTGATTTGTATTTTTGGGGTTTTGGCTCCTTTTTGGCTTTTTGGACTTTTTGGAGCAAACTTTTCTTTTGTAGGGATTTTTTTGGGAAATAGATGCGATATAAGTATCTTTAGGAGGTGAAATCAAGTGACATGTAGAGAATAAAAAGATATATGTGGAGAAAGAAATAATGTAACACTCGGTTCACTCTAAGATGTGCACGAACGGTTCAATAAGATAATACTTCAACTAAAACTCATATGTAAGCATGGATATTCTCAATCATCTCAATAAAAAGCGAAGTCAAGCGGTAACGAGTACTTTCATATCAAGCATGCAACAGAAGGTGAATAAGACAATAAGGCAGATGCTCCCGTTATACAATTGATGCGTGAATCTTGGTGCACTTCCAACAAAAGCATACTAAACACTAATCCATACATTTGGCCTCAACTAATATCATGCATTCATATAGAGGAATCATCAAAAGAATATATGAGCAAGCACAAGGATAGCAGGATACTGAAATACTCTAAGTAGCATGGCACGGAATAATAAGCATCGTGATGGTTGCTAAAGCAATAAGAGATATCATCATACAAAATTCATCTAGTGGAAGAAAAGAAAAGGAAAATAAAGAAATAAAAGTAAAAGAGAGGAAAGAAAAGAAAAAAAGCACACAATATGATGCATGAACACACATAAAAGAAAAATAAAATGGTAAATTCGAAAAGATGATGCAAAAAATTTTGAAAATTTTTAAAAATCTTAAAATAAAGTAAAAATGCAACTAATGCATCTAAATGGCATGGAAATGCACTCCCCCAAGCTTAAACTTCACATTGTCCTCAATGTGATCATAATGGAAGAATATGAGGAACAAAGATAAATATGGGGGGCGAATGAAAAATGATGACATGAATGACATGGAATCCTAATGCAACTACATGCACATATAATGATGCATGAGAGCACCTTCCCCTAAGCTTATACCAAACAATCCTATTCAAATGACTCGATCAAAAATGTCACGGCTTTGTAAAGCGTGATCAAGTCAAACGAATAAGAAAGTAAGGTTTCACTTGAAAGAAATGCTCGATGGTGGTGAGCAAAAGGATGTGACACATCAAAATATGAAGATGGCAATAAATATATATAATGGGTTTGGGGTGGAAAAAATTTTGTTGCTGTCATATGAGGTGATATTTATTCAAACAAATCTATACGGTCCTCTCGCTGTCGAGAGAATTCGTGTTTATTTAAAGCATAAAAATTTCTACACTACTGGATTGATATCACCTATAGCAAAAGACGGATCCAGTATCTTTGCCGGTGCAGACAACTGCTCCAACTGCTCCTTCCGTGGCTCCGCTAGGCGCATGTGTCCACGAACACCAACAAACTCCAGCAATGCATCCTCCAGCATTCCCACAAGGACTCCACCTGTACCCTGCAGAGAATAGGATGCATCAGTTCGCTGCAAAAAGTTCACCCTCATAATAAAAGTATCCCAAAGAGGATCGTCTATAGAAATATAAGGAATAAATAATGGTGGACGATACTTCCCTGAAAATAATCCAATATCCTCATGTGTTGTGATAGCTGTCTCCATGGTATCCTCTTTCAGCTGCTCAGGTAACTCTACTCCCGAATCAATTGAACTACCGCTCTCCTCTTGTTCGCACTTGCCATCAAAGGATAAGTCAGTGTATAAACAGGTGTCACAAAAGGATTCATCAAGTATACTTCCCTGAACGTGGGTATCCCAAGGTAGCTCTTCTCGAGCGTTGATCTCTTCGATACAAGTTTCGATGACCTCATTCATTGGCGGATGAGGGACTCTGTCAACCTCCAGATACAGCTTATCATTTCTAATATCGACCCTAATGCTGCCATTGATTGTTCCTTCTGGGGAGAGTTGAACAATGATGTAGGTGGCGAATAGTTGTTCAAGGTGGTCCTCTATATTGATGGCAATAGGTTCCGTGGTCTGAACTTCATCCACGAGTTCCTCCAGTAAGGATGCAAAAGTTTCATGGTGTTGCAGGTCAGAGTCTATACTCATCATTGTGCTTTCTGGATAACCTGATCAACAAAGACAAATACCTGAAGAAAAATATCAGTGGCACAAGAGAATATAAAAATGATAATAATGGTGGCGAGGGTGAAAATTTCTTTTTGTTAATTTTTTTTCTTCCTAGTCTAATCAAGCTAATTGTGACAAATTGGCACCCAACGGAAAACACCTCCCCGGCAACGGCGCCAAAAACTTGATCGGCCCCGGATATACACCCGGAGAACGATTGTAGTTTTACCGCAAGCGCACGGTCAAGTGGCGAGCGGGTATCGAACACGAGGAGGTGGTGTTGGTTCCAATCTATCCTAGGTTGGTTTGACTACGAATGTTTTATTAGTGGAGATGGTTATGGAATGATATAATGGCAATGGTGGTGGATGTCTGTGTCGGAGATAAAGAAGTCGGTCAAATATCGATTCAAATGCAATATAATAAAAGTGTCTAGGGCTAGGGAATCCCCACTACGGATCGTCATGCATCATTGTAAATAGTGAATATCAATATTACTAGACTTGCGTTGAGGTGAACTAGTCGTGACTGAATAAAGAACAAAGCTCACGCTCTCGCACTATTGCCGGTCTATAGCAACCTAGGATAGGGCCCAATCTCTTGCAAACCCTAGCCTAAGCCGCTAGCACTAGGATCGTCATCATCATTCAATCGCCCCTCGAGCCCACTCTCGTGCAAACTCGAGTTACGATCTAGGTTGTGATAGTTCGTATTCGTCCAATCTCTTGCAAACGAATATGGGTGTAGATTTATAATAAAAATCCTAGCTTTGGTCCAATCTCTTGCAAACCAAGTCTTGAGAATCTCGATTATAAACCTAAATCGAATATCTAGGCCTTCCCATCGATTAGAATCCAATCTCTTGCAAATCCCAAATCGATAGAAATCCCTAGCTATCCGTAGTAAATCAATCACAACCTAACCTCCTAGAAATTCTAGCAATTTAGAAATTCATTCATCACAAATCTGAAATTAGATCCATAGTGTTCATCCCCATGCCCTAGAACAACAAATCTACTCAAGCATAGCAATAACAATATGAGAATCAATAAAAACAATTGCTTGCATGTAAAAAGATAGCAAATCAAAGATTCAAATAATAAGAATAGAAATACTTAGCTTGATGAAGAATTTCAATCTAAATACAAGCTTTTTGATCCAAGAGGGGGCCTAGGGCATGGCCTAACCTCTAAAAATAACTCTAAGAAAACATAATGGGAACCTCCCTCAATGACGGCTACAAACCCCCTTAAATAGCCCCCAAAAACCCTAGCAAAACTCCCCCACAAAACCTCTGAAACCCGCGCCCGAAACACAGTCTGCGTACAACTTGGATTCTGGGCAAGTTACGACTCGGCCGAGTGGGGAAAGCTCACTCGGCCGAGTGAGAATTCCAGCACTGCAGCGTCGACTTGCAGAAATTTCCCAGATTTCATCCGACCTCCGATTTGCGCGTTCTTGGCGGCGTTGGAATCATCATGAAGTCTAATATCCATAAAAAATATGAGAAAAATAGTTTGATGGCTGGAATAATAGAAGATTTCAAAAAAGTAAGAGGCGGTCTGAAATTCTGGGCGCTGTGTGTCCTCGGCATCACTCGGCTGAGTGGCAAATGTCACTCGGCCGAGGGGCTTTTAGTACTCGGCCGAGTCGGAGCTCGTAGTTGATTGACAGATTACAGTAAGTCTGGTCTTTTGGATGCCGTCGTTCGTGTGCCACTCGGGCGAGTGGTGTCTCCATACTCGGCCGAGTGGGATGTCGTCACTCGGCCGAGTGCACGCTAATCTTCAAGTAATTGCGTGTCCGATCTGGCCGGCCGAGTGGGCTTATTTCCTCGACCGAGTGAGTCCTTCTGTAACGCCCCGCTCCCCGGGATACCCGATAAGTACGAATCCGTATCAGGTATTCCCAAAGAGACGGGTGCTACGAAGAAAATACGAAATCACAAACACAAGCAGGTCCACTGCGCACTGCTGGGATAGTACATATAGCATTCCAGCAGTGCGCAGTGGACCTGCTTGTGTTTGTGATTTCGTATTTTCTTCGTAGCACCCGTCTCTTTGGGAATACCTGAAGGATCCTGTCCAAAACAGAGTTAGGATCGATAATATGAAGTTTAGACTTACGCTTGCGTACGCTGCACGGTAGTCTACGAACTTCGCCTTCGGATTCGCCACGACGGATCGAGTCTACTCACGAACGGAGTAAGGCTACTAAATCCACAATCTAAATCTCTATTTTAGATTAAGAACTTGGATGGAGGGAGAGGAAATATTTCTGCAGAGCTTCGCTATGAAGAAGATGCATGTATGAATTTCATGCAAATGTGTAAGGAAAATGGCTACCCTTGGGTCTTATTTATAGCCCCCAAGGTAGTTATTTTAGGGTAAGTTGTTCCTTTGGAACAACTTAATTAAGGTGTACCATGATACATGGCACATTATAAGCTTAAGTTGTACCATATGCATGGTACAACATAAGCTTAAGATATTCCCCCTTTATTAGCCATATGTCGCATGCACTTATGCATATATAATGCGACTTTCCCGCTCATACAGAGATCCTCTCCGCAAGGGAACAGATTCCCTTTGCACGTGACTTCGTGTGCGCGACGTTCGAGGTCCGTATTCCCTCGTACATCCCCCACAAGGGTGTACAAACGTCTTCCATATCCAACATCTCCCACTCACACTTGAGGGGATTGTAAGAGAACGTCTTTCCCTTAGTTCTTTCATCTATCATACCGAGAAATAGACCGTGCGACCGTCATGCGCGTAGAGTCTGTTGTTGTGCACTTGTTAGAGATACACAACGACCTCGAAGGTGCAAAGTTGAGTAGTTCAACGCATGCTTTACCCTAGATTATTTCTTCACATTTCTTGTACTTTATATTCAACAATTGAATCCCATCTGGATTACAATTGGCTGGCCAGCTTTGAATCATTAAAGTCCAAATGCGAATATGAAATCAATCTTCCTCTTCTTGCGAACCTTATGATCTTGACTTGATTCGCTTTTCTAACGTGCCCCGCCGAGCCGAATTACCATAGCCCATTAGTAACACGCTAAGATAGCGATCATCTCGTCAAATCTAAAGGAACCAATTGGAGTCCTTGAGGGTAAGAGTTAAGACCCGTATGGCCTTTGAGTCTCACATAATAGCAAACACTATTGCTACTAACTCAGTGGTCGAAATGCATACGTGGTATGAACACGTATTACAACATCACTCCTTTCCCAGGGAGAGTATGTCTTAATGATGTTGTACGGATGAAAGATCAGACACCACAGTGCCTATCTTTTGAGTCCCCTTACTACTCAGGAAATATTCCCAGACTCTCATCCTGCATAAGACAGATAGGATTAAAAAATCCAATGAGATCTTTATATCCTTGTGATACAGATCTCAGATCTTTTGTAAGCATCCATATGATGCAGATCTTTTATTCGACTATCTTGTTAAAGTCATGACTCTAAATCATTCGTCTAATTATTTTGACTTTAAACTAGTCTCATCTCTATCTTATCCATCTGATAAGATAAGGCGGTTGCTCATGTGAGAGAGCCAACCTTAATCTGTCCGACATACACACAATTCAGCTGAGATTTCAAAAATGTACACAAACATTTCTTAAGAAATTCATATGCAATGTTGGAAAAAGAACTTATTCTTTTATTAATTTTGATCATTTCTTAGACATGGGAATATATATTTGGTACAACTCAGCCCATACGCAATCCTTGAGATGATAAGTGTTTATAAAACACATTTCTGGGGATCGCTTTCGTAAGCTGATCCTCTATCCTCTCATGCGTAGATATGTACCTTATGTCTACCTTCTTGGTTTTATCATAGTCTTTTGCAAATCTGCGGTTCCTTTAAGATACTGCATTATCCTCTTAACCGCTTTCCAGTGTTCTTGCCCTGGGTTGGATTGGTAACAGTTTACCATTTCCAACGGCAAAACAGATGTCCAGTCTCGTACACACCATAGTGTACATAAGACTATCAACTGTACTGGAATATGGAACTTTTTCCATAATTTCCTTTTCCTTTTGGTTCTTTGGACACGATTCCAGATATAAATTATCGCATATGCTTATATGAATATCAATGGACTTGTAGTCCTGCATATTAAATCGTTCTAGAACCTTCTTTATATATAGTCTCCTGTGAAAGAGAAAGAAGTTTCTTCGAACGATTCCTTGAAATCTTAATTCCAAGGATATATGCGGCTTTTCCTATGCTTTTCATCTCAAATACTGATGAAAGCCAAGCCTTGATACTCGTTACAAAGCCCTTGTCATTTCTGGCTATTAAAATGTTATCTACATATAGATACATGATAATATACTTGCTTTTAATTCTCTTGATATATACTCAGTTATCTTCATCAAGCATGGAAAAAATCCATTTGATAAGACAACTTCTTGAAATCGTATATACCATTGCCTCGAGGATTATTTAAGACCATATATGGACTTACGAAGTTTACAAACCTTATGTTTGTTTCCTTCTTTTATAAACCCTGTTGGTTGTTCCATATAGATCTCCTCGTCCAATTCTCCATTGAGAAAGGCAGTCTTTACATCCATCTGATGTAATTCGAGGTATAAGCAAGCTACCATTGCGAATCAAGGTAAAACGCACAACAGGTGAGAAGTTTTCTTTGTAGTCTATCCCTTCCTGTTGCGTAAAACCTTTCGCGACAAGGCGAGCTTTATATCTATCTATAGAGCCATCAGCCTTATGCTTGATCTCGAGAACCCATTTGTTCCCAATTGCTCTATGTCCTCTGGGTGAGTTAACTAAGTCCCAGACTTGGTTAACTTTCATGGATTTCAATTCCTCCTTCATCGCTTCCATCCATTTGTCATTCGCAGGGCATGATTCGGCAAATTTGAGATTCTTCAAGTCCTTGTTGACTTGAATTTAGATCAATTCTAATATCACTCCCACTTGAAATGTTGTTAGAATTGCTCCCACTTGGATCATTATTCCCGTATGAAATAGGATAATCGTCATTCGTATAATCCATTGGTGAAGGTGAAAAAGTATTTTCGTTTTCACCAAGAATTCTCCCACTCGAATGAGGTAATCCTTCTCGATCACAAATCTCAAATAGAGATAAGTCCTGACTTATCTCGCCCTGTCTTGGAAACTCGTTTTCCAAGAGAGTGACATCCCTCGACTCAAACTCAATTAGCACACCATTGTCTTCCTGACTAAAAAAACATAACCTTTGGAGTTTAATGCGTATCGTTTAAAGATACATTTCCTTCCCCATGGCCCAAGTTTGCCATACTTATGGGAGGAAATATGTGCGTTGAATGCACAAACTCAAGGTAAAATGTTTAAGTTAGGAGACCTTTGGTTCCACAACTCATAAGGAGTGGAGCTAACTGATTTCGAGGGTACGCGGTTTAAAATGAAAACGGTTGTCAATAATGCATCACCCCAGAAGGTGATTGGCAAGTTAGCTTGCGCCATCATTGAACAGACCATTTTTCATTAAAGTCCTATACCTCCTTTCTGCAACACCAATTTGTTGAGGAGTATAAGGCATAGTTACCTGATGTACTATGCCTTTTTCATCACAAAGTTCCTTTAAACTTGTTGATTGATATTCACCGCCCCTATCGGTTCGCATGACGTTAATCTTGCGATCTAATTGATTCTCCACTAAACTCATATAGTTTTTAAAGCAGGTTTAGTGCTTTCACTTTTGTGGGATATCAAATAGATATGACCGAATCGGGTGAAATCATCGATTAAAAGTGATGAAATAGGACCTCCCGCGTCTTGTCTTGACATTCATCGGACCACATATGTCCGAATGGATAAGAGGTAATGGAACCTTGGCCCTTGTGCCGGTTCCAAACGGCCTGCGACAAGATTTCCTTTCAAGGCAATGTTCGCAGGTCGACATCTCAACCTTTGAAACATTGGATAGAAGGCCACGTTTGGCAAGTCTATCCATACGCGTTGGTCCAATATGACCAAGCCTTGAGTGCCAACAAATTATATTAGACTCATTAGTCAAAGAATTTGTCATAAGGAAATGAGAAATCATACATTGTACTTATTACAATGAATCCTTTAAATACATAACCCAGAACCAATAAAGGAATTATTACAAAAATAGGTCCATATTACAAACATGAAGGAACCAACCATTAACCAAGACCCAATAAATTGACCACAATTTTAATATTCCTTTGAATATATGGAATGAAGAGAACATTATGAAGTAGGATAGTGCGGCCGTTGTCCAAGACAAGCTTGCGAGTCCCAACGCCTTTCACTTCAACACGTGTGTTGTTTCCTACATTGATCCAATTCATTCCTTGAGTATCCGGTGATACTCCACGAAGGACCGTCTGTCCTTTGCTATGTGGTCGGTGGCACCTGAATCAATTATCCCAAAATGGATTAGATTCCACAAGAAATAGTGAACTAGAAACACATATGTAACTAGTATTACAAGTTACCTCGTCACTTCCACTCGTACACGAACGAGCATAGTGACCGAGCTTGTTGCACTTGAAGCACTTGATCCTTTTCAAGTCTTTCTTCTTGTGCCATTTCTTGTGTCCACCCTTATGTTTGGGTTCCTTGGTAGACTCAGGTTGCTTATTACATTCATTAGAAGACTTCGAACGATCTTTATGTTTCTTTCCCCCGTGTGAGGAACTAGCAACCATGTGCACTTCTGCACCTGGCTTGGCAGCCGCAAGCCGCTCTTCCTCTAATTCGAGGTGCTTGGAAACATCGTTGAAGGTCTTGATGCTCTCATTATGAGTGAGATGCATCTTCATCTGATCCCACCCATTTGGTAGGGAACGTATGACTGCTTGGATTAGTTGCTCATCTGTGAGCACATGACCTGAGTCCTTTAACTCCGAGATAAGGTTCGCCATATGTCGCAGATGTTTCCCTATGGAATGATCTGGACGTTTCTTATATGTATCGAACTTTATAGTTAAGGCGCGAAGTTTGGACACCGATGTGCCACCGAACTTCTCCTCTAGCTTGGACCATATGTCCATGGCTAGGTCATGTTCTCGGAAGATGCACATTATTTCATCAGCCATACTGCTTAATAACGTAATGCGTGCTATCTTATTCTTCCGAGACCAAGCATCAAAAGCTTCCTTGTCTCTTCGGTGTTGGGCCGTAGTGCCCAACTCGGGTTCAATCATTACGTTCTTTAGAGTTTCGAGCACTTCTTGCTCCTCTAAAACGTATTGTATCTTAATGGACCAAAGTTTGTAATTATCGCCGTTGAGTTTTTCACCTTTGTTTAACTCAGCGACGATATTCTTTGAAGCGAAAGACATTTTACTTTTAAAATGCTGCAAAAAAAAGACACAAAACCGAAGGTTCGATCAAAAACATTGCATAAAAAAATTCTTAAAATATAACTCCCACTTGAAATGATAATAGAATATCCCATTTGGATAGTTCTAAAATTCAAATCCCACTTGGAATTATATTATATTTGATAAGTTACTTTCGAAAAATATTGAAGGTGTTGTTCTAGAATGGAAAAGGTCTCTATGATTCCAATCACCATCTAGAACAACTTTCAATATTCCCCCATCACTTATCAAACAATAGTACTCTTATAGTACTAGCAGCGGAAAATAAGTATTTGATAAGTTACTTTCGAAAAATATTGAAGATGTTACTCTAGAATCGGAAAGGTCACTATGTTTCCAATCACCATCTAGAGTAACTTTCAATATTTCTCCCTCACTTTATCAAATGTTAGTACTCTTATAGTACTTAGCAGCGGAAAAGCGTTTTTGAAAACGTATTTTTCAAAACGAATATAAAATACATTGGCTAATCTCCGTAGAGTAGAGCACAACGTCATAAGTTCATTGGCTAATCTCCGTAGAGTAGAGCACAATGACATGGCTAATCTCGCATGAAGTAGAGCATTACGGCTAATCTTCAAGGAGTAGAGCACAATTTCATAAGTACATTGGCTAATCTCCGTAGAGTAGAGCACAATGACTTGGCTAATCTCGCATGAAGTAGAGCACTATGGCTAGTCTTCAAGGAGTAGAGCCCAAGTAAAAAAAACTTCATTAAAATGTTAGTCCCGTATGAACTAGTCGGCACTGTGGTTAGCCCCGTATGGGCTAATCGACACATTCGAGTTTGACCAATGCCCTTTGTCACCCCGTATGGGTCAGTTGACAAATTTGCAGTCGACCCGGACCTTCTGCCAGATTGGTCGACCAAAAACACAAAATTGGTCGACCAATATTCGAACTGCAACTTCTCCCGGTCAAGGCCTCTGCCCTAACCGGGGCTTGGCCAAAGGCCGGCCAGGGCCTCTGCCCTGGCCGGCCAGGGCCTCTGCCCTGGCCGGCCAGGGCCGGCCAGGCCCTGGTCTCTGCCAGGGCCGGCCGGCCAGGCCCTGGCCTCTGCCAGGGCCTGCCGGCCAGGCCACTGGCCGGGGCCAGGGCTCCTGCCCTGGCCTCGGCCAGGCCCTGGCCTGAGGCCAGGGCGCCGGCCCTGGCCTCTGCCAGGGCCGGCAGGCCGCTGGCCGGGGCTAGGGCTCCTGCCCTGGCCTCGGCCAGGCCCTGGCCTGAGGCCAGGGCACCGGCCCTGGCCACTGCCAGGGCCGGCCTGGCCCTGGCAGTGGCCAGGGCGCCGGCCCTGGCCTCTGCCAGGGCCGGCCTGGCCCTGGCAGTGGCCAGGGCGCCGGCCCTGGCCTCTGCCAGGGCCGGCCTGGCCGGCAGGCCCTTGGCCAAGGCCGGCCACTGCCGGCCTGGCCTTGGCCGGCCACTGCCGGCCTGGCCATGGCCGGTCATAGCTTGGCCATGGCCGGCCATGGCCAAGGCCATTCGGCGTTGGCCGGCCATGGCCCTTTTGGCCATGGCCGGCCACCCCCTTTGAATGGGGTTGCCGCACTCATTCCTCCCCCTTGATGGGGTGGTCGCCGGTGGTTATTGGCCGTAGCCAACCCCCTCCGCATGGGGAGAGGGGATACATGGCCTTCATAGCCCATTTGGCTATGGTACACATGCATCAAATTTTCCTCTTACCCGATGGAAATAACTTCCATCATCTTCCTTGATGAAGCACCCGTTCGTCGAAGAAATTAGTTATCTCTTAATGGCCGTGTGCCAAAAATGAATAACGTACTACGTGAACGGTCGGTTCTTCCCGTCACGGAGAGTTCCTACCATATCCGTAATGATAGGAGACCCTAACGTGAAAAGAACAACCGCTGCGTTCTCTCCGTCACGAAGCGTTCCTACTATATCCGTAATAGTAGGAGACCCATTCGTGAAAAAGACAACGACTCGTTCGTAGTTTCGACGGGGCGGTGGATTGACCGGGGCGAACCCATACGGCTCTGATACCAATGAAGGATCCTGTCCAAAACAGAGTTAGGATCGATAATATGAAGTTTAGACTTACGCTTGCGTACGCTGCACGGTAGTCTACGAACTTCGCCTTCGGATTCGCCACGACGGATCGAGTCTACTCACGAACGGAGTAAGGCTACTAAATCCACAATCTAAATCTCTATTTTAGATTAAGAACTTGGATGGAGGGAGAGGAAATATTTCTGCAGAGCTTCGCTATGAAGAAGATGCATGCATGAATTTCATGCAAATGTGTAAGGAAAATGGCTACCCTTGGGTCTTATTTATAGCCCCCAAGGTAGTTATTTTAGGGTAAGTTGTTCCTTTGGAACAACTTAATTAAGGTGTACCATGATACATGGCACATTATAAGCTTAAGTTGTACCATATGCATGGTACAACATAAGCTTAAGATATTCCCCCTTTATTAGCCATATGTCGCATGCACTTATGCATATATAATGCGACTTTCCCGCTCATACAGAGATCCTCTCCGCAAGGGAACAGATTCCCTTTGCACGTGACTTCGTGTGCGCGACGTTCGAGGTCCGTATTCCCTCGTACATCCCCCACAAGGGTGTACAAACGTCTTCCATATCCAACAATACCTGATACGGATTCGTACTTATCGGGTATCCCGGGGAGCGGGGCGTTTCAGGTGGCGGCCCATGCAGGTCTCCGCACTGCGGCTGTGTAAGGGTAGTGTATGTAGTGTTCCGGAGGCAGTTCGTCTTAGTGGGTAGGAGTTCTGCCTTAAGATAGAGCCCTTATATCAGAAGCTTGAGGTATAGAGCCCTGAGGGTAGACACTAGAGTGTTGATTGAGTAAGCATGTGTGTATATATCTATATGTGTATGTATATGTACTGATATGTCTGTTGCTCTATAAGTGTTGAATGTGGTTTTTCGAGTATATTGAGATGATATACTCATGTATATATGACTATGGTATATGTACGAATGATTATATGACTATGTGATTGTATTTAAAGTATATGTGTTAATATATGGTTGACTTATGAGTATTGTGTATAATTGGGTTATATACTTGATTGAGGTGCAGGTAGTGTATAGTTGTATTGTGTAGTGGCTATATACTATATGTGATGTATGCACATGTAGAGTGTGCAGAAGCATGTGTAGATCTTTGAGTTCCACCCATGTATGTGTGGCTATGTCTTAAGAATATTAGTCTATGTGTTGATATATATGATGAGTATATAATATATGTATGGCTGTAAGCTGGAACGCTTACACCTGTATATAGATGAATATAGTTTTGTATGGTTATCTATGTGTATTGATATTGATATGATAAAACTTGTGTGCTGATACATCTGTGAATGTAGGATGGGTACTAGGAGATGAGGTGCATGCGTATATATGCTAATATATGGTGACATATGAGGATTGTGTATTATGGACCTACATAGTTAATTGAGCTATAGGCGATGTATAGATATGGCATGATGTCTGTGTTTGTTATATGTGGTGTATGTGTACATGCTGATTGTGAAGATCCATGTGCGAATCTTTGTGTTCCGTTCAGGTATGAGTGGGCATGCCCTATGTGTATTAGTGTTATGTGTTTGATAAATATATATCTTGAAGATGTATATGGTTGCATGCCTGGTTGTAAGCGGATACACTTACACCGGTGTTTGGATGATATATCATTAGGTGAGTAATTGTGTGTATTGATATTGTTGTATGAGACTTTAAGTGATGACATGTATATGTGTGCTTGGATATATGCTAGGAGACATACAAGGTCGTATGTCTATATCTATATATAGATATACGTGTGTATGTTTGTACAAAACCATGAATGCGTGTACTGTGAAATGATATAAGTGTTGATATATGAATGTGTTTATATATAGGTTTGGGGTAGATTGACCATTTATATCTCTATTCACCCTTAGCTATGTCCTAAGTTGGAAAGTCCGAGGACGGAATTTATTTTAAGGTGGGTAGGATGTAATGACCCCAAAATTCACATACGTGTATTAATACGTATTCTTAGACGTATATATATGCGTATAAATTTTTGGGAGTCCTTATGTATTTTATTTAATTTTGTCAAGCTAAAAATTATTTTTAAATAATTTGTATGACATGATTTTATTAAATGAAGTATATGGTTGGAATACTAATGTCTTGATGAGTAAGTATTGCATGTGTATTAAGTGTGTATAATTATTTTTTTTTCTAAAAAACAAAATCCTAATTTTACTTAAGTGACACCTCACCCTTTGATGTGTCAAGATATCCTTGATTCTTACCTAACCCAAGGCTTGGTGGCATGCTTAGAGGATTTTAGGGGGATGAGGTGGCTACTCTAAGAATAAGAAAGAAGGGTTTCATTCACTCACTCTCTCCCCAAAGATCAGACCGAATTCATCCCTTCCCGTTGTTCTCTCTTAGACATTAGGGGGACTGAGCACCCGTAGGGCTACGCCACCCTCACTCTGCACATTCCTGTAGCATCCCTGTCGTTGTTTAGGCGCTGTTGCTCATTCTGGGAGCCTGTGGAGGAGAAGGAGAAGGATTTGAAGAAGGAGGAGCCATAGGGATTTGGGCTACCCCCTTGTCTCTCATCACCTCTAAGGTAGGATTCCATCTCCAACTAGTATTAGAGTTGCATGCGTAGTTTCATGGTTGTTGTTGTGGGTTTGCCTTTTCTTATGTTAATCCTGAGATTTGTATGGTTGTGTGCGGTGAGCAATCCTGAGATTTGTATGGTTGTGCGCGGTGAGCAATCCTCAGTTTGTATGGTTGTGCGCGGTGAGCAATCCTGAGATTTGTATGGTTGTGCGCGGTGAGCAATCCTGAGTTTGTATGGTTGTGTGCGGTGAGCAATCCTGAGTTTTGGGTGGTTTTGTGCGGAGAGCAAATCTGGACAGATTTACATGCTGATTGTTTTGCTTAGTCCTTCTAATCTAGAATTGAGTTTGTTCTGAAACTTTTATGGCCTAAAGATTGGACTGTTACCTATAACTTTCAAGTTATGAACTTTTACTAATTCGGATTGTAATTAGAGCTAAAAATTCTATCTTGCCAACATGCCTGTTTTTACCGAGTCTGAACACATTTTACTAAAACAGTGAGCAGTCCCTCAATACTTGATGAAATTGTATGTTCTTGGTCTCGTTGGAAAGTTAACTTCAAGCTCTACAACTTTGTAGTTTTTCATTTCTGTTAGTTCTGCCTGCAATTAGTAGTAATCTGGTCATTAAGTTAGTGTAGTTTCTGTTTTTAATTCCAGCACAAGTACACTTTAGTGTAAATTCTGTAGAAAATAGAATACTCATCTAAACTTCATGAAAATTTATATGTGAATCCAACACAACTATATCTACAACTTTCATTTGTATTGTATATGCATGTTTGATACAAAATTATGGAGAAATGTGCTTCTTAATCTGACTGTTCTGTTTTTCCAGCAAGCTGAAAGATTTGAATGTTGTTTTAAGCTCTTTTTGAGGTTAAACTTGCCATTAATGTTCTTAATCATTTCTGTTACATGATGATATGTGGTTTATGTTCTTGGCAATGCAAAATGATGATGTGAACATGGTTATACGTTTTATGAGAAATGAGAAAGGGAATGCACAAGGCGATGCATGTCCCAAATATGTGATGTACTGTGGAAAGAAAAGAAATGGAAGATGTTATGTTTCATGAAAATGACTAAGTCCTCTTAAAGGAGGGTGACATGGGGTTTGGGGGAAACACGGGTAAATTAAAGGAGTTAAGGAGCGGACAGATGATATGAATTCTCACCCGCTGTATCACTCCCAGAAGGGCGAGTTGAAAGGGTTGGAGAGGCCGCTGGTGTACCCGTGATGCACCATGACGGTAATTGATGGTTTACTCCGTTTGTCCCATAGAAAAACCGAGCAGGTCTCGCTCTAGTGCCTTGCCCCGTTCGGGCACAGAGTTGCGAGAGGCCCCCTCCGGTGCCCGTGTTGCTGGTTGGGGTACCACTTTTCACCCACCCTGGGTGAAGTCCGACTCCTTAAGGTCCTAAGATTTATCCGGGTTCCAAAATGCTAACCAATGAATTAATTGTTAATCCTCATTATTCTTGTAGCAATGATAAATGTATGTGTTGTTTACTTATGTTTCTTTACTATGTTTCTTTTATGTTGTATATAATTGTTGTACACCTTGCCTGTTGCACGAGCACGCTTTCACATGTTCATAAGTGTAGTTGTTACTTACTTTACTACAGTAAATGTTATGCCATGACATACACTCTGCATGTTCATGTGCACCCTTTCCACACTTCATGTAAGGACTAGTTGAGATATGGAATTCCTACTGGGTCACGCGTTGACGTGCCCCACCGTTGACTTTTCAGGTTGGTTCTTTGAGTTGGAGGCCCCTAGACTCAGTTGGTTGGAGTTGCGGGTTGTGAGAAGTGTGGATGACTTGGGAGTGTTGTTGTATTTGGGTGTGATGTGAGTTTTTGTACATTATTGAGATGTGGGTAATATCGTATATGGATTTGTATAAGGAAGTTGTATATGAACAGTTTTATTTATATAGATCATTGTTTGAGTTGTTGGTTCTCTTGTGTTTTGGGTTGTCTGGAATGCTATATGTACTATCCCAGCAGTGCGCAGTGGACTTGCTTGTGTTGTGATTTTGTATTTTCTTCGTAGCACCCGTCTCTTTGGGAATACCTGATACAGATTCGTACTTATCGGGTATCACGGGGAGCGGGGCGTTTCACCTTCACTCGGCCGAGTGGCATGCTGAAAATGCCCAAACTTCATCTTTTGCTTCCCCTTCGCTCCTACGACGTTCTTTCTTCTTCCACCTGTCTTCTATCGCTGATAGGTCCTCAATAAGTCCATGAGTGATGCTCCGTTATGCGTGCAAGTCCTTTAAGCTCATTTTTGCTCCTAATTGCTCATATTTCCTGAAATCCGACAAAAACAAGAAATAGTGAAAAGTAACACAATGTCATCGAATAATCGTGAAAATCGCAATATGAGCAACCGAAATGGCATGCAAATATGCAGAAAAAGGTGTAAAATATGGAGTGATCACTCATAAGACGGAAATGAGAGAATAAGGGTGGCTCAATGATTATCAACGATATGCAATATGTGTCAAGCGTTCTAATAGAACTAGGCTCAATGACTTCAGCAGGCGACTGCCAGGAGGGATGGAAAGGAGCTGAGGATGACAACTTTTGCACTTGTGCATTCAGACGACTGGAGAACATTGTCTAGGTGCCTGAAGGTTGAAATACGACTGACAATTGAACTTCAGTCGATTGACCCAGAAGATGGATTGGTGCTCTAGTTTGACAGGTAACGCATATTGGCACTCATGCAACTTCTGAACAATCGTTTGGTGCCTGACGGTTGACATGCGCCTATCTTTTGTTCTTCAGTTGCCTGCATCAGAAGCTCAAGAAAGAGTCAATAAATTACTGACTTGAACTGTGCATAACAGTCGCCTGTAAAAGGCTGGTCAGGCACCTGGAGATCACCCAGTCGCCTGTCTAGCCTTCAGCAGGTGCCTATTGGAAGGCCAAAAACTCCAATTGAGTTATTTGGCATGTTGAACCTATTGGATTGGATTCCATGAAGATCCTAAGGTTCACTAAGATGGTTAATGCATATGCATGAATGAGAGACAATCTAATCAAGGCATTACAAGATTCTAGACTCAAAAAGAGAAATGCAAGTCATAAAGAATTACATGGATTACAATTTGCATCTCTTAGAGTGTAAGTCTTCAAGCATGAGTGGCCTTGATCTCTCCATCATCTTCCAAGCTTTGGCACCTTTTGATGAGCTTCCCTTCATCAAGTTCCAAGCTTTGGCAATGCTCCTCTTGATGTCCATCCTTGCACCAAGCATTTAGTCTCCTAAAAGCTATTCTCCAAATAACAAACATGAGACTAAAATATTGAGAGTCATTAGCAACAACATAATGTTGTGATCATCATCAAAATGATATTGGTCTAAAACACCAATACCTAACATTCTCTCCCTTTTTGATGATGACACACATTATGGAAAACATAAACAAATAAAGCACAATGCTAATGAGCTCCCCCTACTTATATGCACCAATTGAAAATAGATAAACCAATTGTAACACAACAGTGACATATAATAGGCATGGATCACATAAACCATATCTCTCATATCTATCTCCCCATATATGAGTATCTCTCTCCCGATACATGATATATGATGATTTACATAATCCATCTCTCTCTCCCCTTGTCATTGTCAAAAAGTGGACATCAAACATACAAGAAATAACTGTTGTCATTGACTCCTTTTAAAAATGTGACAAATAAAACAAGAGATTAAGAGATGTATGATACTTAATTGTAAATTTTAGGTTGATACCAATCATTATCACATGCTTCCTTAGATCATAGAAAGGGTCAAAATGATGACTCCTTTGGTCAATACCAATTGTAAAAGAAAAATTGGAAGTAATAATTGGAAGTAAAAATCTTTACCAATTAAAAGTAATAATTGGAGCCATGGGCCTAAATTGTATCAATGCATGGATATAGAAAGATTAAGCATCATTGACACAAATGATATTGCTAATAGAAAATATAGTATAAAAAATGTTGGCAACATCAATGGGTTAAGTTTGAGACCAATATAACCAATTGTACAAAGTCATCTTAAAGATAACCCAACATGACAATCAAAATATGTTTCAAAATACTTATAAACATACATGACATATTAACTCCCCCATTGTCATGCATATGGATCAATAAATACATGTATAACAATGTAATCCACAAAGTCCTATTTTCATGAAGAATAATTTGAAAATATTTTCAAAATAATGAAAAATCACACACAATCAATGGGTATGCTAAGAATAAACATTCAAGCAAAATACCCATGCAATATGCACATGTGTGAGAGACCTAAACATTTGGGAACCAAACGCAAAAAGAGTTTGATGTCCTAATGTAATCACATGAGGTGATCACATCCCTAACTAAAGAGTTGATATATCTATTCCTCTCTTGCACACTACACCTATTGGACATCCAAAGACTTAAGGATTTCCTAGGCAATGGTTTTACCTTTGCAAGAGGGGTATATGTGGCATGCTTAGGTGTAGAATGATTCTTGGCATGCATAAAGTGAAGGACTTGCTTCTTAGCAAAAAATGAAGAATTTTCATTTTCCACATTACCTTGTGATTTACATGCTTCTTGTTAGTATTAATATTATACAAGAAAGCATGGTGATTCTTCTTAGGTGTTTTAGTAATATTTCTTGATTTTGCACCAAAAGAAGAACTAGAGGTGGGGTTGGATACCACATTTTGAATATATCCCAAACATCCTCTATGATTTGCTGGATGTTGTTTTCCAACAAATCGTGGAGTGAATCCCTAGAATGAACAAAGCATACGAGCTTTTGGGATTCCTCTTCACATTTTAACGTAAGTTGTTGAATGCGAGACTCTGAACTAAGATTTTGAGCTACTAGCTTATCATTTGCAATGCTCAAATCCTTGCCCTGAGAGAGAAGCGTGTCTCTCATACTAATGTCACAAGTATGCACATCATTCATATTTACACTAGTAGATTCTAATTCATGCAACCTACTCATATCATCTTTAAAATTAGCTTTTAATTTAGAGTATTAGTTGATGCACTTACTTGCCCTATTGGAGACCACAGTGTAGCGATATTCAAGCTCTTCATACGATAGCGTTGACTCCTCTTCACCTTCATCATCGGATTCCTCCGCACTAGAGCTTGACGAAGACTCTTCCCTTTTGCCATAAAGCACAATTCTTCATTGGTGTTGAGCCAAGCCTCCACCTCTTCATTACTTGATCTTGAAGAGAGGTCTTCCAATGCCGTGAAGCACATGTGGGCTACCTCCTCGTCATCATCATCTTCATTTGATGTGTCCTCACTTGAGTCATCAAAGTACCAACAAGACCCTTCTTCTTGTTTTTGTACTTGGAGTTGCCTTTCCAATATTTCTTCCCTTTCCTTTTGTAAGAATCTTTGGAGGGTTTGGAAGGGCATTCGGTAGAGAGATGACCTTTGCCACTGCATTTGTAACAAATCTTGTTAGATTTAGATGCAAACTTTAACAAAGATTTACATTGCTTGCCCTTTAGGAATTCTCTTAGTTGCTTGGCAAGCTTCAAGATTTCATTATCACTAGTCTCATCCTCCCTATCTTCTTCACTCAAAGCTTCTCGATGAAATTTCTCCACTTGATTGCTCCTTCTCGGCATGGAATGCAATCCCCTTTTGCTTGTCAGGCTTCTCGGGCTTGGATGGTTGAATCTTCTTCTTATGTTGAAGCTTTACTTCATACGCCATGAGATTCCTAATGCACTCCTCAACGGTGTATTTGGACATGTCATTAGAATCCAAAAAAACAGTTGACCTTTGACTCCCATTGAGGTGTAAGAGAGTTAAGGATCTTCTCCATACGATCCTCTTGAGAAATTACCTTCCCAAGTCCTTCCAAAGCATTCACTATATCCGTGAACAATGTGAAAATTTCCGAGATTCTCTCTCCTTCCTTCATCTTAAACAATTCATATTTAGATCTAAACACCGTTTATTTAGATTTCTTTACCTTGGACGTCCCTTTGTGAGTAATCTCCAATGTATGCCAAATTTTGTTGGCCGTTTTGCATATGGAGATGCGGTTGAACTCATTTGGAGTGATGGCATAATGGAATGCATTCATAACCCTCGCATTGGATTTGATCAAATCCTTCTCTGCCTTTGTCCTTGTAGTCGCGGGTGTAGTAAGCTTCACAAGAGGGGACTCCGTGACGTCCCATAAGTCTTGACCCTCCAAGTAGATCATCATATTTATCTTCCAACTTGGATAATTTGTTCCGTTAAAGAGCGGGGGTCGAATGGTTAGTAGACCTTTTTTATAAGGCATGGATGAACCGTTGAATGCCATCGTTGTTGTTTGCTTCAACCTCGCTCTGATACCAATTGTATGGACAGTCTTTGCCTTGCAATACTAACAACAAACACTCTAGGGGTGTGTGTGAATAGAGTAATGTTAATAATCATGCAATTAAAAATTAAAATAAAATTGCAAATGCAGAATTATAAGTGCAATATGAATTTAAACAACACAATCAAGCAAACGTTAACGAAAAGATTTTACACTGGTTCCCCAACTTTGGTACATCCAGCCACACCAAATATTTACTATGATCCCACACAAAGTATTGAATACAATCCCACACAAGGGATATGAACTCTCACAAAGAGAGAAACTAACTCTCACAAAGAAAGTTAGGGTTAAACTCTCACAAAGAGATAAACTAACTCCCACAAATAAAGTTAGGGTTAAACTCTCACAAAGAGAGAAACTAACTCCCACAAATAAAGTTAGTGCTTCAAGAAACAAATGAAACAAATAGACTCTTACCTATGCCTTGATGAGATGAACTTACTCAATATGAATGCAAGACATGGAAGAGGATCTCCAAGCGATGAGACGAGCTTTGATGCACTTAGAGGATTTCCCTTGAGCTAGCTTCAATGCATGAAGAGGACTATGCTCATGAGAGGGAATTGAGAGAATACGAGTGGCTTAATGATTCTCAATGATATGCAATATGTGTCAAGAGTTCTAATAGAAGTAAGCCCACTCCTATATATATAGGAAGCCAAGAAACACCATAAAACCAAGCAAAAACCCAAAAAGAAGAAATCTGCAACGATTAGAGTTTGGCAGTTTACAACTCGGAAAGGTGACTGATGGTCAAAGGATAGTCAACTGATCAACGTTCAGATTATTCCGAACTACTATAATCTGAGCAAGGACAGGCGACTGTAGAAGACTACATATGTGCCTATACACTATGCAGGTGCCTGAACAGACTTCAGCAGGCGACTGCCATGAGGGATGGAAAGGAGATGAGAATGACAACTTTCGCACTTGTGCATTCAGACGACTGGAGAACATTGTCCATGCACCTGAAGGTTGACAGGTGACTGCCAATTAAACTTCAGTCGACTAACCCATAAGATGGATTGGTGCTCAAGTTTGACAGGTTACACACATTGGCACTCAGGCGACTTCTGAACAATCATCAGGCGCATGAAGGTTGACATGTGCCTGTCTTTTGTTCTTCAGTTGCCTGCACCAAAAGCTCAAGAAAGAGTCAAGAAATTGTTGACTTAAGCTGTGAATAACAGTCGCCTGTAGAAGGCTGGCCAGGTGCCTGGAGATCACCCAATCGCCTGTCCTGCCTTCAGCAGGCGCCTGTTGGAAGGCCAAAAACTCCAATTGAAATATTTGGCATGTGAAACCTATTGTATTGGATTCTATGAAGATCCTAAGGTTCACTAAGATGGTTAATGCATATGCTTGAATGCGAGACAATCTAATCAAGGCATTACAAGATCCTAGACTCAAAAAGAGAAATACAAGTAATAAAGAATTACATGGATTACAATTTGCATCTCCTAGAGTCTTCAAGCATGAGTAGACTTGATCTCCCCATCATCTTCCAAGCTTTGGCACCTCTTGATGAGCTTCTCTTCATCAAGTTTCAAGTTTTGACAATGCTACTCTTGGTGTCCATCCTTGCACCAAGCATTTAGTCTCCAAAAAGCTATTATCCAAATGACAAAATGAGACTAAAAACATTGATAGTCATTAGCAACAACATAATGTTGTGATCATCATCAAAATAATATTGGTCTAAAACACCAATACCTAACATATACGTTGTTTTGAGGACTTTTGGGGGGTATTGGTCGGCCCCCGGATACACACCCCGGGGGACACGATTGTAGTCTTATCGCAAGCGCATAGTGTAGTGGCGAGCGGGTATCGAACACGAGGAGGACTAATGACGGTACTCTATTTTGATCTAGCTATTGGTGGAAGAATGGTTTTAAGAATGTTTTCACAATCGTTCAATTAACAATTCGAATTCAATATAATAAAGGCATCTTGGGCTATGGAATCCCCGCTACGGATCGTTATTTATCTTCGTGAATCGTGAATCTCAATGTTGCAAGACTTGAATTGAGGTGAACTAGTCGTAACTAAATAGAGAACCAAGCTCACGCTCTCGCGCTATTGACGGTCTATAACGACCTAGGTTAGGGCCCACTCTCGTGCAAACCCTAACCTAAGACACTAGCATGAAGATCGACATCATCGTCCAATCGCACCTAGAGCCCACTCTCGTGCAAACCTGAGTTACGATCTAGGTTGTGATAGTTTGTATTCATCCAATATCTTTCAAACGAATATGTGCATAGATTTATAATAAAAATCCTAGCTTTGGTCCAATCTCTTGCAAACCAAGTCTAGTGGATTTCGATTACAAACATAAATCGAATACCTAGTCCTTCCTATCGATTAGGATCCAATATCTTGCAAACCCCAAATCGATGGAAATTCTTAGCTATTCGTAATAAATCAATCACAACCTAACCTTTTATCAATTCTAGCAACAAAGAAATTCATTCATCACAATTCTAAAATTGAATCCATAGGGTTCATCCCCATGCCCTAGAACAGCGGAACTACTCGCAATTCATCATAGAAATAACAGAATAAATGAATAAAAGCATATAGCAATGCATAGTTGGAAGAAAACAATTCACAAAAATAAGAAATTTCAATAAGAAGAACAAACCAGATCGCAATTCTTCAATCTCCTAAAGGGAATTACAATTAGAATTTTGCTAAAACCTCATTTCTGGTCTCCCCCTCAACTAGGATGGAAAACAGGCTTAAATACACGTCAAAACAGCCAAAAAAATCATGACAGATTTGCCCCTGGTGTAGCCCAGAACCCTAGTTTGCGATACAGACAGACTGCGCCACTCGGCCGAGTAGAAAATGTCACTCAACCGAGTGACAGACTCAAACAAAACAGAGAAGTCGGGGGGTCTGGCCTTCTTGGCTTCTGCGTCACTCGGCCGAGTAGAGTTTGTCACTCGGTCGAGTAGACTTCCTCACTCGACCAAGTGAGTCTTCTGCTGTTCTTCTCAAAATTCCAGAGAGTCGGCTTAAATCTTCTCTAGAAAACTCTGACACACTCGGGCGAGTGAAGTTCTCCACTCGGTCGAGTGGGATGATCACTCGGTCGAGTGGACTTTGACTCCGAGCACTTTTGTATCTGTTGTACTCGGCCGAGTACGTTCCTTCACTCGGCTAAGTGAACTGCGTACTCGGCCGAGTGGCCTGTTCTTGGAGTCATAACTTCTCCTTCACGCTTCTTCGTCGATTCTATCGAACTTCTTCTTCTTCCGCCCATCATCTAGTGCTGCTAGCTCCTCGATAGGGCCATGGGTGATGCTCAGGTATGCGTGCAAGTCCCTTGATCTCATTTATGCTCCCGATCGCTCCATGTTTCCTGAAATCCGACAAAAACAAGAAATAGTGAAAAGCAATGCGCTATCGTTGAATAATCGTGAAAAATGCGATATGGGCGATCAAAATGATAGGCAAACATACAGAAAAAGGTGTAAAATATGGAGCGATCAAAATCCCCTAAGCTTACCTCTTGGGAAAGATGAGTAAAAAGGCTAACCCAGTGGATAAAAATAAGAAAAATGGAAAGGAAAGATAGAATAGAAAACAAAGAGGGAGGTTCTAGAGCATTCTCTCAGGACATGGAGTTGCTTACTCAAATAGCGCACGATGAATAAAAAAACATGCCAAAGATTTTTACCTCGATATCATATCATATATAAGTGCATTCGATATAGAAACCAAGAACGTCAAAGCAATATGAAATATGAAACCATTCTAGAATTAGCATCGTCTGAGGCATTCGAAGCGGTATACGTAATCATAGATAGCACACTTTTTCAACTGATCGATTTCCGCTTGGAGTATAAGAGATATCACACATTATAAAGCGATAAGAATAGAAAGAGATGGTATTCATAAAATGCATGACAAATCTTCAATTCATAGACTTCGTAATACTCTAAGTAATCTCCCTAAGTGTCAAAAATTACCTAGCTTAGGTCGTCATGCACATGTAAGTCGTCACTCTCTCACACATCATTGGATCCCCTCCCCCAAGCTTATCTATAAGCGTGGTGACATCAAATAGAACAATACGACTTTTCCCATATTTTTTGAAGCTCCATAGGGATAAAGAAAAAAAAAGGAAGGGAAAGAAAGAAGGAAGGAGGGATTGCATATATACGAACGAACTTCTCCTTTTTTTCTTTTGTTTTGTTTTTCTTTTCTCCTTTTTTTTGATTTTGGGGTGATGGAGCTTGGACTTTTTAGCATGTGGAAGATGCTAATATGAGATTTGCTAAGGGGAGATTCACCAATGATTTTACGTATAGAAATGATGTTCAAGATATGTGGAGAAAGAAAAATATGCAACGCTAGTTCACTCTTTGTATGTGCACGACAACTTTCAGCGGGGTAATGTAATCTACTCAGTTTGATTTCAGAAAGTAAACTAATCCAGTCATATCAAAAATGTAATGCCCTGCTAAGCTACTGCACAAGTACTAGGGGGGGTGAATAGTACTTTAAAATAATTAAGAGGCTAATTCCTAATTACCTTGCAAACTCTACCAATTAATGCGGAAATGTGGAATAGTAAATAATCGACAACAAATAAACAATCGCAAAGAAACGATATTACTGGGTTCGGATCCACCCAAGTCTCCCCGACTTGTTCCCAGTGATCCTACGTCCCAACCACCCGGATCACTTCCGGATACTTGAGTTAGAAACCCTAACTCAAGATTTCCACTATGAAATACTTGTGAAAAACCTTCACAAGTCAAATCATACACAAATGAACTTGTGACTCCCACAACCTGGGATCACAAACACAACTCTCACAACCGAGAGTGAAACACTTACAATATCGAAAGTAAATGAAATGAAATGCTTACCACAAAATACCTATGCCTTGAGTAAACTTACGAATTAGGGCAAAGATGATTTTGAGGAAGATGAAGAGGCACCAAACCCTAGCTCCAAGTAGATGACGAGCAATGGAGAGCTATGAGGTTGATGGTGACCTAGGATCAAGCACTTGGCTTGGAAGGCTCACAATCAATGAATCTCTCTTTTGAAATAAGAGTGAGAAGGGATTCAAGATTGGAATGAATGAGCTTTGAATGAGAGGGAATGATTTCTCTTTGATCTCTAAACTTGTCTTAATATCAGCCTTGAGTGCAATGAATGCAGCTCAACAAGTATATATAGGTTAGAGGAGAGAGAGAGAGAAAAACGTTTCAATAAATGCTCCAACGGCTCTATTCTGAACCAAACTAGTCGGTCAAAGAATAACCACTGACCGACTAGTTCATCAACTAGTCAGTCGGTCAATCAACATGAACCGACTAAGTGGTGAACAGGGAATAGGTCGAAGTTCAGACTAAAGGAACTAGTCGGTCAAAGCACACTTGCCGACCGACTAGTTTCACAACTAGTCGGTTGGTGAGTTAACTTAGACCGACTAAGAGATAAAACACAAAGTCTGAGAACAAATAGAATTAGTCGGTCCAAGAACAAAAGTTGACCGACTAGTTCATCAACTAGTCGGTCGCCAAATATACATGGACCGACTAACGACAAACAGTAACTTGGCACGTACAGTAGAAGCTCAATTAGTCGGTCAAAGAAGCATCACTGACCGACTAGTTCACAAACTAGTCGGTCGGTGAGTCAACGTAGACCGACTAACTGTAAACAGTAAAGAGCTATGATTTGAGAAGGCAAACTAGTCAGTCCAAGAAGGATTACCGACCGACTAGATCACCATCTAGTCGGTTGGTTCTTCTTCTTGAACCAACTAACATGCACAAGAAGTCGCGAATCGAAGCGTGATGCTTCGGGAAAGTTTGTATGGACTTCTTACTAGTTCCTATGTCTAAGATAGGAGCGATATGAAGATTAAAACGTAAGACCTACTCAAGGCTTAACATTTTACGGAACGAAGCTAAAAGACTATAAATAAAACTTGACGAACCGTCTTCGAAAGCTTCGATCCGAATCTTCATGACTTCTAAAATGGTCCAAAAGCTTCAACGAAGCTTTAGGCATACGATCATGTGCTTTGAGAAGTCTCGAGACGTCGCTTTGGATGTTCAAATGAATTTGGCGACGATCTCCATAACTGCGCTCACAAATTGTTAGTTCACAATATATTTATGTTTGTTCATTATCAAAAACCAAATCCGGGGAGTCCAATATCCAACATTCTCCCCCTTTTTGGTGATGGCAAACCAACATAAATAATAATTAAAAATAATGATTCAAATGTAATTTACTTACTCCCCCTGCATTGATGACACGTTAATTCCAAAATGAATAATAATAATACGCATCAAGCAGACGAGTAAAGTATAAAATGAGAATCAAATATTGAAATTTAGGCATTGAAATTTCATTTATATATCTTAACTCCCCCTGAATCTAACATATCAAATTAGATTCTTGGAATAATTCTTAAATTATCATTTAGCACATGTCATTATTATATATCTCTCCCCCTTTGGCATAAGCAAAAAGAGTGGGAGGAGATCAACGACAACAACAATGGCTTCAAATAAAAGCACGGGAGTCGTAGAATACGACCACGGTCCAAATGACACCAAATGAAAATTCGAATTAAATCAAAGCGTGTCAATGAGACGAAAGTTGAAAATCGATAAATAAAATCATCAAAACTCAAATAAATTTTACGAATTGAGTTATGGAATATACTCTCCAATATCAACATTCTTGGTTAATTTAGTGCATGGAAACCAATTCTATGTTTTCATAAAATGAATTCTATTTAACCAAGTATTATCGTCGAGCGACGAAAGCAAAACATCAGAGACGTATAAAATATAAAATGTGCACAACATAATGAAATGTCAACATCGATGTATATATATAAATGAAGCATGAGTACAACAAAATGAAACATCGCCGACATACATAACATCGATCCAACGATCGGGGCACAAAAGATACAACATCATATCACACATATATAAGAGTGTCACAAAACATACATCACCATCAAAATACACCAAAATATATGAAGATACATAAAAAACATCAAAATGTCAAAATCATCCAGAACCCCACTCTTTCCTATCCAAACTCTCTCACACTAGATCTATCATCCAAGGAGCATCGGGAGAGGCCTCAAAGAAGCTCAAGAGGCAGTGGAAGGATCTACAGCAGCAGCAGGCTCTGCAGCAGGAGTGGTGGTCACCGGATCAGCTGAAGTGTCCACGGGAGCGACGGTAGTGGAAATCTCTGGAGCAGCAATAGTAGTAGCCTCAGGAGCACCAGTCGTAGTATCCACCGCAGGAGCGGTGGCAACAGGAGTACTCTCGGGGTCACCAGCAGAAGAGGCAACAGCAGCACCAGAAGTGCCCTCGGGGGCACAAGTAGAAACATGAATGAGCTCCTCAATCTCCTCCTCGTCCAACTCCTCCTCGTCAAAGACTGACGGAGGGATCTCAATACCAAGGTGATGAGCAATGCAAGCAAGAATCTCCTCGGTACGAGCATAACAAGACTCCACACGTCTCACTGAACGTGTGAGTCGTCAAGAGTGGTAGAGGGAGCAGCTGAGGCAGAGGCAGACGCTGAAGGTGTCGTCCTCTGAACGTGACGGAGCGCCACAAGAGACTTCTTGATGGCCGTCGCGTTCAGAGGGGGACCAAGGGGACGCTCATCGTCAGGTGGAAGTGTGACACAGAAGTGGCGAAAAACTAGAGTCAACAAGCAAGGATATGGGATATGCGCAGACTTCGTGGACTTCCGGATACACTCGAAAGAATCCATCTTATCGAGTATGATTCGGGCCCAGTTAATCTTGCTACCCATAAAGATGGCATAGATCAACTTCAGAAATGGCTGGGAAGGCAAAGAGGAGGAGCTGTACTTATGAAGTAAGCACGACTTCAAGATCAAGTTTAGGACCCAGGCATTAGGCTTGAATGACTTGGAGGGGACGCCAATCATGGCGGGAGGAATCTCATGGAAGATCTCAGAAAGAATGACCTGATCAAGTGAAGATATGTCATCGACGGAAATATCAGAGGGGAGGAGGCCAGACGACGAGCAACCTATCAACTCGCCTAAGATTTCTACCGTGAGGACTATCGGAGTCCCCAAGACAGTAGTCTCAATCGAGTGGGTCGTGTCGTACTGACCCCGGATCCTATTGGCATAAAAAAGATTCACTAGGCGAGGGTAGGGGTGAGGATTCGCCTTAGGGTCATACCAAAGATAATCGATAAGACCCGAAGACGACAGAAGGTCAGCTAGCCCTATGAAGTCAGAAAACTGAACGAAAAGCTCCAGAAGCAGCGGACAGTGTTCGATACGGTTGTAAGCCGCGAGACACATATGGTCATCGCGACACAACAAGATATCGACACCGCCAACCGGCATCAGAGCCTTTCCCTTAGGCTGACGGGTACGGGGTCGAGAGCTAGACTCAGGCTGCCTAGGAGGAGGTGAGGGATCCCTATGGGTCTCAGTCTCAGGTCTATACTCGGTGTCGAAATCCGTAGGAGTATGGAAAGAGGAGGGAGACGCAAGTTGCTTGGGCTTGGGCTTGGGCTGAGATTGGGCTCGGGGCTTCGCTGTTGTCGTCCTCTTCCGCTTGAGAGGAGGCGACGACGACGAGGGTTGGGTGGTCTTCGATCGGCGTCTAGGAGGGGTTCGCGAGGGTTGAACGGGATCCGTAGGAGATGGTTCTACGGTCATAGGCGATGGGCTCGTAGGATGGATCGGGATTCGTGTTCTTGCCATAATCGAAGCAAGACACGACACACAAGAGATTGAATCGAAGAAACCCTAAAAAGAAACCCTAGCCGAAATCAAAGAAGCTGAAAGGTAAACCCTAGAGAGATAACCCTAACCCTAGCACAGGAACCTAACCCTAGAGAGCGGTGGGAGAGAGGGTGGTTTACCCTAGGAGGAGGTCGACAGCCGGAAAGATGGTCGGAGTTGGTCGAACACGACGGAGGGAGAGGGGAAGACCAAACGGCACGGGGGATTTTGAGCTGGAGGAGAAAGAGTGAACCGACTAGAAAAGAAATAAGTCGGTTGGGAGAGTCTTTTAATCGATCGGAAGCTCAAAAGACAAGACAGTCCCCGTTACAACTAGTCGGTCACAGTTCAAGCACTTATCGACTAGATCACGATCTAGTCGGTCGGTCAATGAGCTTGAACCGACTAGTTGTAAACAGTAAATGAAGCCAAATTTCCTGACAATATTTAGTCGGTCTAAGCTCATTCACTGACCGACTAGAACTGAATCTAGTCGATCGGCCAATGAACTTGGACCGACTAAGAGAGTCCAAAAATTGAAAATTTTGAAATTTTGATTTCTCTCCAAATTGCACTTGGACGAAACATCGTTAAACTCTCATTAATCATTATACTACCCCATTAAACATCGAAAATCTGAAATTTGACGTTTACGAACAAATCGAGCGAAAATTCCGAAAATTCAACAAAAAATCCAGAAAATTTCAATTAATCTAGCATGAGCAAATATAAAGAATTGAATAGCATGCAAGATTATTGAAAACATATGAATCCTAAATCTCGGATTCACCCATAATCCCCAATTCTCGACGTAACCGCACAAAGGAGTCTTCCTTTAGGGGTTTCGTGAAAATATCGGCGATTTGCTTCTGGGTTTCAAGTACACTAATATGATGTCCTTTTTAGCAACATGATCATCTAAGAAATGGTGTCGGACATCTATGTGTTTCGAACGGGAATGGTGTACCGGGTTCTTGGAGAGACAAATTGCACTTTGGTTATCCACCATGATAGGGCAAGTATCACAGTGTATACCAAACCCTTTAAGTGTGTGTCTCATCCAAAGAACTTGAGCACACGCGGCACCGACGGCAATATATTCCGCTTCGGTGGTTGAAAGTGATACGGAATTCTGCTTCTTGGAAAACCAAGAGACAAGAGAGTTTCCTATAAAATGGCAAGTGCCACTAGTACTTTTTCTGTCGGATTTGCATCCCGCATAATCTGCGTCACTATATGAGATTAACTCATACGTGCTAGATTTTGGATAAAGTAATCCAAAATCAAGTGTATAACTTAAATAACAGAAAATACGCTTTACCGCTACTAAGTGTGACTCCTTAGGTTGAGACTGATAACGAGCACATACACATACGGCAAACATTATATCGGGCCTACTAGCGGTAAGATAAAGTAAACTACCTATCATACCTCGATATAGACGAATGTCTACATCTTTTCTGCCCGCATCTTTATCAAGATGTGTAGTCGTGCTCATCGGAGTCTTTTTCCCGGAGGCATTCTCCATTCCAAATCGCTTTAACAACTCCACCGTATACTTCATTTGGTGGATGAAGATTGCATCGTTCATTTGGCGAATTTGGAGACCTAAGAAATATTTGAGCTCACCCATGTGGCTCATCTCAAATTGATCCTTCATCACATTAGAAAACTCTTCGCAAAGAGCAAAGTTAGTAGCACCGAAAATGATATCATCAACATAAATTTGAACTAAAATTATATCATTATTCGAATACTTAACAAATAATGTGGAATCAACTTCTCCCATTTTAAAACCTAAATCCAAAAAAAAATTCTTTAAACGGTCAACCAAGCTCGAGGAGCTTGTCTCAAACCGTAAAGTGCTTTCTTAAGTTTAAAAACATGATTTGGAAAATTTTCATTTATAAAACCCGGAGGTTGAGAAACATAAACTTCCTCAACAACATCTCCGTTTAAAAACGCACTTTTAACATCCATTTAAAATAATTTAAAATCCTTATGGCATGCAAAAGATAACAATAATCTAATTGATTCTAATCTAGCTACCGGAGCAAAGGATTCTTCGAAATCGATACCTTCCTCTTACCGATAGCCTTGAGCTACTAACCGATCTTTGTTCCGGACGACGACTTGGTTTTCGTCGGTCTTGTTCTTGAAGATCCACTTTGTCCATATGACGGTGTGGTTCTTCGATGGCAATGGAACAAGCTCCCATACCTCATTCCTCTCGAATTGAATGAGTTCCTCTTCCATGGCAAGGATCCAAGCGCTATCTTTGCATGCTTCATTAAAATTCTTTGGCTCTATCGAGGAGGCAAAGGCACAATGAGCGAAGTGGTTGACTTGAGATCTCGTCTTAACACTATCATGGATATTGCCAATGACTTGCTCATGAGGATGGTCACGAACGGTATGAAGCCGTTTGGGAATTCCTTGATCACTAGGAACATTCTCAACAACTTCATTAGTTGGGTTAGTATCAATAGAATCAATAGAATCAATAGAGTTAGAATTACCAATTGAATCACATAAAACATCCATGGAGTCATCATCATTAGTAATTCTAGTTGGAACAAATCCTTCATTAAATGAAACATGAAGCGATTCCTCGATCGTTGAGGTTCGTTTGTTGTATATCCGGTAGGCTTTGCTACGCGAAGAATATCCAACAAAAATCCCCTCATCAGATCTTGGATCGAATTTGTCTAAACTACCATACGTGTTTTTAATAAAACATTTCGAACCGAAAACACGAAAATGTTTAACTTGAGGCAACCTACCAAACAACAATTCATAACAAGTTTGTTTAGTGCCGGGCCTCAAAAGTATTCTATTAAACACATAGCAAGCGGTGTGTACCGCTTCCGCCCAAAATTGATGGCCAAGTTGGCTATCATCAAGCATAGTGCGAGCACACTCCACTAGCGTCCTATTCTTTCTCTCAACTACACCATTTAGAGGAGGTGCACGAGGGAAAGAGAAGGTGTGTCTAATACCAACTTCATCACAAAATGTCTCAAAAGACTCATTCTCAAATTCCCCTCCATGATCATTATGAATAGTGACAATGGTGGTTCCTAAGAGATTTTGTACTTTCTTAACAAAAATTGTGAAGTTTTCGAAAGCATCATTTTTATTACACAATGAAAATACCCAAGTAAACCTAGAAAAGTCATCAACGATGACAAGTCCATAACGTGCATTTCCTAATGAAGCAACTCTAGTTGGCCTAAATAAATCTAGATGTAATAGCTCTAGTGGCCGCTTAGAAGAAATGCTTTTCTTTGGTTTAAAAGACGATTTTGGAAGCTTGCCTCGTTGACACGAGTCACAAAAGCTTTTCTTTTGAAAGACTAGCTTAGGGAAGCCTCTAATAGAATTTAACTTGGAAAGCTTAAATAGTGTTCCAAAGTTCACATGACCAAAACGTCGATGCCATAAGTGTTGTTAACTTGTGTCGGCAATTAGACATTGTTCATGTGATCTTGGAAGATCTAGGATGTATATATCCTTATGGCGTGTGTCGAAAAACAATAATTCATTATTATCTTTTCTTAAAATATGGCACATTCCTTTTGCAAAGGTAACTTTGTAACCTTTGTCACAAAGTTGACTTATTGAAATGAGATTGTGGTTTAATCATTTAACAAGGTAAACATCACTTATTAGGGGTTTAGAAGGATTACCCACTTTACCAACACCTATGATGGTTCCGCTCTCGTTGTCTCCAAAGACTACCCGGTTTCCATTTGCAATGGGAACCACTCCGGAGAGCAATTGAGCGTCACCCGTCATGTGTTTTGAACACCCGCTATCGAGTATCCAATTCCTCTTGGAGCTAAATTTAAATTTGTTGCTCCGTTTCTTTTTCTTGAGTACCTAAAGATAGAAAATTTCGTATCATGGTACCCAAGGTCATTGGGTCCAAAAGATTAGACCTTTGGAAGCCAAGTCCAATTGAACTTAGACTTCCCCACATAATTATCACTATGCACAACATTCAAAAAATAAGCATTCATGTAAACTTGTTTTTCATCCATGCTTGTGTCCTTTGGGCTCCAAATTGTGAATATTTTGGGAGCCCTCATCCTATTGGGTGCATGCATGCGTTGTTGGTTTCTACGTGATGCATGTCGTGGATATGCATAAGGAACATGATGAAATGGTGCATTATGAGAATTATTCATACGATGATGTGGGTGTACATATGCATATGGAGGAACACGTGCGTGAGGGTGTCTCACATGGTGTGCACGTGCCCGTGAATGTGTAGCATAGAAATCATCATATGTGTGAACCGGTGGAGTAGGACGTGTGTTCCTATGTGGCATGGCATTCGTGTACATGTAAGCATGGCCCTTCTTTGGAGGTCCACCCAAAGTGGGTTTCTTTTCAAAAGAAGATGTGTACGAGGTGGAAGCACCATTGGTAGATGAACTACCAATAGAGTGTTTGCTACCACTCGTTGAGGCATCGGAAGTTGGCCTAACAAAAGTAGTGACCGCTTTGGATGAATTTCCCATCGTATACCCCAAGCCAATGTGGTGATTGGCCGGGAGTAAGTCATTTAGGATTTTATCCCAATGGTCCTTACCCTTATTGAATTTATTAATTCGGCCTAATGTGCATTCATATTTCTCGGTGAGAGAACGCATAGAAGCATCCAAAGTGGATACTTGCGATGTGAGCACATAAACATGAGATTTGAGATTTTCATTCTCAATACTCAAAGTCGAGTTTTGAGAAGTCAAATCTGCTATCTTGTGTTCTTCCGGATCCTCAATGCTAACATGTTCAAGTTGAGTCTTGAGATTAACGATCTCATTCTTCAACTCTTCAACAACGGTGTCGTTGTTGGGGATGATAGTTTTAGGCGAGGTTTGGATGCTAGCTAAGTCATCTTTTACTTTAGTATACCTATTTACTAACTTAGTGTACTTAGACCACAATTGAGAATTAGCATTCCTAAGGTCATCCATAGTTACCTCATCGCCTTCGTTGTCGCTATCATCGAAGGAAGATCCTTGTTCATTTTCCTCTCTAGCCATGAAGTACATGTGTGCTTGCTCCACTTGCTCATCATCTATCATCTGACTCTCAGCTAGAGGAATCATCGGAGTCGGTGAATGTTCCGACAAGCCCCTTTTTGTTCCCTTTCTTGTACTTCTTGGACTTGTCGTACTTCGGCGCCTTCCACTTTTCCTTTTGCTTGTTTAGAGGACACTCCGCTTTCATGTGTCCTGGCTGTTGGATATGGACGACATGAATACACCCATGAGGGGATGTATGAGGGTATACGGACCTCAGATGTCGCGGGCATAAAAGCGTGCACGAAGGGAACCTTTTCTCGTGTGAAAAGGACCACTCGATAAGTGGAAAAAGCCACTCTATAAGTGGAAAAAGTAACTTTATAAGTGCATAAAGGCAGTTGATAAGTGAATGAAGAAGAGGATAAATGAATGAGATAATATAGGATAATAAGCTTATATTTAGTTATTTCCTACAATAACTACCCCTAAAGCCTATAAATAGGACCCAATGGTAAGGCATTCATACTACACTTTCCATGCCATAAGTTTGCAAAAGGCATCTTATGTTCTTCTTCTCCCTTCCATTAAAATCCTCTTCTAAATAGAGATTTAGGTGGTGAAACTCTGCTTCGATCCTCCGTGACGAAGTATCGACCGTTGTGGCGAATCCGAGGGCGAAGTTCCGAGATTACGGTGCTGCGTACGCAAGCGTAAGTCTCTACTTCATTATTTTATCCTAACGTCCTTGTTTTGACAGGATCCAACATTGGTATCAAAGCCATACAGGTTCGCCCTGGTCAAACCATCGCCCCGTCGAACCGATGAACGAGGCGTTGTCTTTTTCACGTGTAACGCCCCGCTTCCCAAAAGACACCGGAAGCGAGAACGTTACGCGGTCCGCTTGAACTGGAGCGGTGAAGCTCGAGTTCAATAAGCGTCTGTGATAAAAACACAGAAGAGGTCCTTGCATTTACGTATCAGAACAATCAGAACATTCAAAATAAATACCACATCCAAAAATATATATAAGGCGTACACGAAATTACAAGACAAGCCACAGCAGGGCTAAAGAAATTACAACTACTACAAGGTACAGAAACCAAAACTCAAAGTAGTGACGGAAGGGACTCTAGTCTTCCGCAGAAAGTGGCTCGGCAACTACGACGAACTCTGGCTCTCTAAGTCACGAGTCTCGAGAGAATCCTCCTAGTGCTCAAACTCGAGATCTGATATACATCCAAAAACATGAATGCATGTCAGCAAGGTCTGCAAGAAAAGATTAGCATCCGAAGGCAAGAAATACAAGTGATATGAATTTAAGAAGCATCAATAATTTAAGAGAAGTGACTGCAGCAATTTAACATTAACAAATATATTGAAATGGAAACAACATCCCTAACATGCGGTTCTAAACAGTTGCAAGAATTAAAGTTAAGATTTCCTCTGCGTTCATTAGCATTTCAATTATCAAGATGATCAAGTTAGCGTTGCAAGTTTTCATGTCAAGAGTTAGCATTCTAATCTAGGGTTCACGCCTGTAGGTCGTGATGAGAAGGTCATTCCTCTCACGGGGGCTTAACCGTGATTGACGCTAACCCACTGCATGTGGGTGGTGCTCTTGAGGAGAGTATCTTTCATATGTCTAGTGGCCGCTCAACCCTAACCCCACCCAAAAGTTTTGCCGAAACACGAGCCGGCCTAGTCGACTCACACGACATCACGATATCATGATACCGCTTTCGAGGCACACGATTTCCATGATGTCCATACTTGTTAGGCATTTAAAATGCCCAGACAAGTTGTGTACCAATTTAGCAATGTCATCATTTCTTATATACAACGTTTTCAATCATTAAGAGGGGCTTGCCGACATTTACGATAATTTAATGAGAGTGTTGAACATGTGAGTTTAACGAACAGGTCTAAAACGTTACGGAAAAGATTCCATGCGTAAATTAACATGTAGTTTTCAAGATATGCAGATTGAAGTAAAAGTAGAGTACTAGTCATCAAACTTCAAAAATTCGTATTCAATTACACACTTGCCTGTTGTAGCTGGCTTCGGGGGTCTAGGCGGTAGCATTTAGGCGTACGTAATTATCTGTGCCAACAGATAAACGATATCAAGCCAAAGGATCTGAGAAATTATCAAAACTAATATATATATATATATAACTAATATGTTAACATAAAGTACCGTTCTAATATAACTTCAAAATAATAATCTGTCGTTTCCAAGTAACATAGTGTAATGATAATATAGAAGGCACTAGTTGTAATAACACACTGCTACGTAAAAGTCCTATACATGAATGATCATGAAGTAACATATACTCATCATACAATGTCATATAAAGTGCCCTAACATCTTATATATACGTCCATCAGCTTATAAACAATTCAATACTCTTCCTAGGATATTTCCGAAAGAGCCACGTGCTAAACTACCTCATGATGCTGCTATTACTATATAATAAAAGTTTATATTAAAGAAGACTTACTCTCTCTCCATATTCCCTCTTCTGCTATCCATCTCCCTTTCTTTTCCTTTGCAGTGAGCTCAAGAGGAGGAGGAAGTGTTTGACGGATGCTTGGGAGAGGGCGGTGGTGTTGGGGCTGGTGTTTGTGATAGCGAAAGGGAGAGGGGATGCAGATGGTCGAGAGGGTGGTGTGAGACGACGCGTGGAGGAGATTGGCGGTGGATGAGGGAGGAGTGCACGGATAAGGTTGTCAGGGTGTTTGCACGGCGGGTCTGTGGGGAGTCGACGCGGGCGGAGTTGAAGGAGGAGGTGTGGCGTGCGGAGGGAAGAGGCGTCGGTGTGTGGGTGAGTTGGCGGCGGTTCGCACGGCGGCCTGTGGGGCTCCGTGCGGAGGAGACGGTGATCACTCCTTATTTTACACCTTTTTTCCGCATGATTGCATGCCATTTAGATCGCTCAAATCACGCTTTTCACGATTTATCGACAATATTGCGATACTTTTCACGATTTGTTGTTTTTGTCGTATTTCAGGAGATTTGGAGCGATTTGGAGTGATCCCCTGATACGCCTACTCCAGAGTGTCATCGATGACTTCCCCGAGGGGTATTTTGCTATTGGAGAGGAGCGAAAGAAGAAAGAACGTCGCAGGAGCGACGAGGAGGTAAAAACAAGCTGTTTGGGCATTTTTGGTGTCTCACTCGGCCGAGTGAAGGAGTCACTCGGCCGACCAGCGAGACACCGCTCGGCCGACCAGATCAGACACGCTTCATGTGTGCATTCGGCCGAGTATCGGAAGCCACATCGGCCGATTGACGAGACCCCGTCCGCCCGAGTGGCGCTCAGACGAAGCCCATCAAAAAGAGCCAACTTACTGTTTTTCGTCTGCCTGAGCTTCAGAAGACCCACTCGGCCGAGTGGAAAATGTCGACCGCCCGAGTATCTAGAATCCATCGGCCGAGTGAAGACAACTCACTCGGCCGAGCGACCCCCGAAGTGAAGACCCCCGAAGACCTAGACTTACTGGAAATTCTCAGGGTTTGTCACTCGGCCGAGCGACTTTTGTCACTCGGCCGAGTGCGACGCGCTGCCTGTAGCGTAAATTGCGATTTTCAGGCTGTGCAGGGGCATTTTGGTCACAGTTTTTTGGACGATTTTGGGGGGTATTTAACACCAGTTTTTAACCTAGGTTAGAGAGCTTTTTTTTCCTTTACTTTTTGCAGCTTTTTAGATTAAACTTTTTAGGTTTTGATTCTTGCTATTGGAGAGGAGAGGAAAGTTTATTTTTGTTGGATTCTTGGAGAACTCTATTGGTTTGTCCCCCTCTCCATTAAAAATCTCATTTTTATTGCTTATTTGAATATTGTGATGAATTCTCTCGTTATTTCAATTGATTATTTTTGTATTTGTGATATGAACTGTGAGTAGTCTTTACGTCTTGGGACGTGGGGATGAACCCTACGAGCCCAATTTCAGATTTTTGATGATTTGGTAGAAATATTGCTAGAATTGCTATTAGGGTTAGTTTGGGATCGATATACTACGGATGGCTAGGTGTTCATACCGATTGGGATTTGCAAGAGATTGGATCCCAATTCGATAGGAAACCCTAGAAATCCGAATTGGGTTGAAATTGAGTTTCCGTAGTATCGGTTTGCAAGAGATTGGCCGATACTAGGGTTCTCGGTTGCAATTCCATGCCGATACCCGTTTGCAAGAGATTGGACGGGTAGGAACTATCCCAACCTAGGTCGTGGCCCGAGTTTGCACGAGAGTGGGCTCGGGGCGCGATTGAACGATGATGTTGATCCTAATGCTAGCTTGCCTAGGCTAGGGTTTGCAAGAGATTGGACCCAAACCTAGGATAGCTATAGACTAGCAACAGTGCGAGAGCGTGAGCTAGGTTTTACATTTAGTTGCAACTAGTTCATCCGAAATTCTACCCTAGCAATGGTGATACCAATGAATCACATTGACGAGATACAGTGAGTAGCGGGGATTCCCCATTCCCTAGGCGTCTTTATTTGATTTGATATCTCCATACTTTGTTTGACAATTGTGACAGGATCGCCAAAGGCAAATTCCCTCTTTTCCGTTTTAATAGCCAGGTTGTCTGGAGCAGGCACTTTCATTCGTCCTCCCTGTGTTCGATAACCCGCTCGCCTACACCGTGCGCTTGCAGTAAAACTACAACCGTCTCTCCGGGACGTGTATCCGGGGCACGACCAAGTTTTTGGCGCCGTTGCCAGGGAGGCGATTGCGTTTGACCCTACCACTCTAGCTATTTCTTTCTTTTTGTTTTATTTCTTTATTTTTTATCTAACCCTTCCATTGTGTTAATCACTTCTTTGAAACTTTGTTTTCCCGTGCATGTACATGAGATCTACTGCGGACCCTGAAGCTATATTATTTGATCCTGAGATTGAACGTACTGTGCGGAGAATCAGAGCGGAGAGGAGACAAGACCCGGAAGGGAGGTTTATGACCAACCCGGAAACTGCGGAACAATTAGCGGCAAGAATGGCGAGGATTATTTCTATTCGAGATAGGCTTCGGCCTAAGACCTCTTCTATGACCTCATCCATTGCCATGCCGAAGTTGGCGGCTGACAAGAATTTTGAGCTGAAGACTGGACTAGTGGTTCTGATGCAGCAGGATCCATTTCATGGGAATGCCCATGAAAATCCCCACTACCACATCCAGCTATTTTTGTCGAAGTGCGTCACATTTCAGATGACGGGGGTCTCCATCGATGCCATCAGACTGCACCTCTTCCCCTTCACATTAAAGGATAAAGCACTTTATTGGTTGAGGACGCAAGCTGAGGGAGTCTTTACCACATGGGACGAGTTGGCGAGTGCGTTCATTGACAAGTTCTATCCGCCCTCCAAGACGGTAAAGATTAGGAGTGCTCTTATGTCCTTCAAGCAAGGACCTCAAGAGACACTCTATGAGGCTTGGGAGCATTTCAAAGACCTGCAGCATCAGTGCCCGCACCATAGCATTGAAGATTGGGAGCTAGTTCATAGCTTCTACAATGGTCTCCAACCGGGGACCAAGCAGATTATTGATGCCGCGGCAAATGGTGCCATCCTATCGAAGACTCCCGACGAAGCTACGGCCCTAATTGAGGAGATGGCATCAAACAATCAACAATGGGGCGACGAGCGAGGACACTCTTCGTCCTCCTTGAAGCCATCTAGCATCTATGAGGCGAAGGCCGTAGCGGAGCTGACAAACAAGTTCGATTCTCTCCACAAGGTGGTGGAGAGACTGGAGAAGTATATCACGGAACCCCAAGGAACCCCTTCCACATCCGCACCAACAAATCAAATGTGTGATTGGCAAGACCAATCTCAAGCTATGTATTTGGGAGGAGAACAAGGAGAGGGCTCTTTGGAGCAAGTTCAATACGTCGCGGGGAACCAAGGATATTGGGCCAATCCGGCCACTAGAAACCATCCCGGTTTCTCCTACGCCAACAATGAAGGAGCGTTGAACCCGCCGTAACAACCACCTCAACAAGCTCGACCACAACAACAACAACAACAACAACAACAACAACAACAACATTATCCACCGAGGGGGCCTCCACAACAAAATTTCGCACCAAAGCAACAAGTTGGACCCTATAGGCCGCCCGGATATAATTAAGGGTGGAGAAACCCAAACCCTCCACAAGCTCAACAACGATCCGAATTTGAAGCTAAAGTGGAGGAGTTTATGGTCGAGCAAAAGAAGATCAACGCTTCCTTGAAGGCGGGCCAAGACTCCCTTACAACCGTTGTAGCTCAAATCTCGGAGCAATTGGCGTTGCTCAATCGAAATACTCAAAAATTACCGGCTCAACCCGAGCAAAACCCACGGGGGAACACCGGCCACATCAATACCGTGGTTGCCGTTACAACTAGAGGCGGGAAGGATACCACTACCGTCATGATTCCAACCGAGAAACCCGTGGAGGAGAATGTAGAGCCTATTGAGCCGGTCGTTGAAGTCGAGATGGAGAAAGAGCCGCAAGAAAAAGAAAAGTCTAGGGCGGAGCAATTGATTGAAGAGAGGCGTTTTATGCCACCGGTCCCATTCCCTCAGAGGCTTGCTAGAGCAAAAATGGAGAAGCGACTAGCGAAGTTTCTCGAATATTTGAGAGGGGTAAGCCTCAATATTCCCTTTCTCGATGCTATCGTTGAGATCCCGACATACGCCAAATTTTTAAAGGATTTGATTTCGGGAAGAAAGAGGAAGGAGAAAATTATGCTCGCCGAGGAGGGCTCTTGGTTCACCAAGAGAGAGAAGGAGCCGGCTAAATTCAAAGACCCAGGGAGTTTTCGAGTTCCTTGCACCTTGGGCGGCGTACCTCTACCAAAGGCGTTGGTGGACTTAGGGGCTAGTGTTAGCCTCATGCCTCTCTCTATGTTTTTAAGGCTAAATACCGGCACAAAATTGAAGCCTACCGACATGCGGATACAACTTGCCGATGGTCGGATCACAAGGCCGGTGGGGATTGCAGAGGACATCCCGCTACAAGTCCCGGGGGGCATATGTTTGCCATGTGACTTCGTGATCATGGATGTTAAGGAGGAGGGAGATACGTCACTAATACTTGGACGCCCGTTCCTCGCCACCGCCGGTGTCATTGTCGACATACGTGAAGGAACTCTAACATTGAATGTTGGCAACATCGAGGTGGAGCTTCATATTCCCAAGGCAATGAAACATATGCCTTATCATGAGGAGCTGGACTATATGGACCTCCTTAACGAGGTTATCGATGAGGCGATCCCCCATTTGATCGGCGCTCTATTCAATGAAGATTTTGAGGAGGAGCCGGATTTGGACCAAGAAGAGAAGATGGAGCATTCCCCCGACCTCTCCATAAACATTGATGAAGGCGACACTGATGTCGCGAGGATACGGGAGCTCTGCAAGCTCTCGAAGATGAAGGCTCCAAAGAAAGCCACACCGATACGGAAATCGGTGTCACCGGTGAAGCCGAGGACCGGAGCAAGCGCTAGCTTGGGGGAGTCACCCCCCAACACTATTCGAGACGAGAGACCACCGAGGGAGAACACGCCGCCGCAACTTCCGAATCCAAGCGTTCTCCCCGGAAAATTTGACGGGTACATCTCATATGCACCAAACATCCCGCATTAATTGAAAATCATAGGGGGTCGAGCTCACGACCTTAAACGAGCGCTTGTCAGGAGGAAACCCGACGGTTATCGCTTTATTTTTACTTTTCCTTTATTTTTGTTTTAGAAATTATTAGTGTTTTGAGTCGTTCGCCCAAAAATTTCGTGATAACCGGTCCTGTTTTTCTTTGACAGGAGAGGAGAATGAGGTACCTATCATTAGGAGGATGAACAAGGCGACAAGGAGCGCTCCAGGAATGTGCTCGATGCCTGGGAGAAATATGAAATCGACTGGAGGAAGAAAAACAGAGTTTAGAGCCCAAACGAAGCCAAACAGCAGAAAACCGGGTTCACTCGACCGAGTATACTAGTCACTCGGCCGAGCACATAAGTTCGTCCGCCCAAGCGGCTCACGAACGAGAGAAGTCTGATGTACCCAACTCTCTGTTTCTTTTCTTGATTTCAGTATAATTGCTACTCGGCCGAGTATACATATTCACTCGGCCGAGTAAAACTGATACGCTCCTAGGGCGAGTCTTGCTGAGTAGCTTGAGCCACTCGGCCGAATGGACTTACTCCACTCGGCCGAGGGTGGCAAGGCCACTCGGCCGAAGCGTAAGCGGGGATGAATTTTTCCGTCGAGTTCACTCGGCCGAGCGACTTAGTCCTCGGCCGAGTCGTAACTTTTTCTATAAAAGGGGGTGTGGGGGCGCGTTTTTCGAAACGAATTAAAACGCACATCGCCCGACCCTTCGACTCCCTCGGCCCCGATCTTCCCCCTCACTCGCCCGACCACGCGCCCCGCGCCGGCGCTCGGCCACCCAACTCCGGCCGATCGTCGCCGCGCCTCGACCGAGTCGCCGCCGGCGGCCACACCTCCGGCCAACTCCGGTAACGCCTTATTCGCCCTATTTTCTCATTTCTCTCGTATTTCTTGACGATCCATGTGTTTATCGAACCCCAAACCCAAATTAAATTCAATTTCTATCTATTATACCCTAACCCCCCATACGTTTTGAATATTACACGCTAATCTCTTCGTTTGATGTGCATGGTATATTGGGGAGCTTAGGGGAGCCCAGGGGAGCTTCCGAGGATTGTTTTGGGCTACGTGGAGGCGTCGTCTTCGCACGCTTCCATAGCTTTGCTCTCGCGGCGTGTCGCGGTATACTTTTTCCTTTATTTTACGCACGCCGCACTTTTCACGTTTTTGGTGAGCACCCGGGGGCCATATGCCGCCCCGGACACGGCCGCGGTCGAGGAGATCTTCTGCCAAGCGGAAGCGATCGGATGATGCCGGCCCCTCCCACGAGGTGGAGGACTCTCCTCCGCCTACTCCACCACACCCCGTTCACCCAGCACAGCCTGCAGGCCACGCACCCCCCGCACAGCCTGCAGAGCCCGCACAGCCCATTCACCCCGCACAGCCACTCCCTGCCGTCCCACAGCCACCACCACCGGCTCCACTTATCAGGCTGCTGGGGATTACGTTTCGGGACGACGCACACTGCGTCATTTTCGAGCGCATTTCCCAGCGCTCGATCGTACCCTCCAGGTTCGCGCACCTTGCAGACCTAGGACGCCTGGGGGTACTTGAGGGGATGCTCACGTTGTATGACAACGTGGGCTGGCGAGATTTCTTCCAGGTGTCGGCGGACACGTTTCTCCGTCCGACACTTGAGGTCCTTAGTTCTATCGCCCAGACCGACGAGGGATGCTCGTTTAGGTTCATGGACCGGGAGTGCCAGGTTACTCTCGGTATGATGAGAGCATTCTTCTCGTGGCCCGATGTCCCCGGGGCCGACCGTGGTTACGCCCCCACTCACATTCCCCCACCTTCCTTCGATGCCGGCGCTTTCTGGGCCCGGATTACAGGTCTACCTGCTGCCTTCGACCCTAGTAGGGCCAAGGCCTCGGCCATCGTCCACCCTTGCCTCCACATAGCTCAGCGCCTTATGGCGACTACCTTTTTGGCGAGATATGAGCCAGGGACGATGTCCACGCCGGAGCTTTATATGCTCTACGCGATGACGCGCCCCAGAGCTCTATCTAGGGAGGGTGACGAGTTGGTCCCCGCCGTCGTGATCGATATCGCGAGCTGGTTTTTGGATCGCATCATCGTATCGGTGGGCGCTCGCTCACCGATATGCTGCGGCGGTCTGATCACCCTGCTCACTCTTATGACCGGCGAGGACCTTCCTGCTGACTTGTGACGAGCCCCGGGCCCCACTTCACTGTCCATAGATGTCATGGCCCGGATGAAGATGCTTCGTCTGCATGGTCAGTGAAACTGGGTTTGGTTGCACGGCCCCTATGGTGCGGATTACATGATCCTCCCGAGCCCAGCTCGGACTCAGATTGCACTAGCACAGGTGGACTGGCTTCTGGCGATGGATCTCCTGATCCCCGCCGCCTATGTGCTTGAGGCCGAGGAGGCTGAGCAGGCTGAGCAGGCCCACGCTGCCCACGCTACACCCGCTGACCCTGCTGTTCCTGCTGACCCCGTAGCCCCTCAGCAGCCCGATATTTCTGCTACTCCTGACACCTCGGTCCACACTTCTGCCGGTGTCGGGAGTACCCTCGCTGAGCCCACTCCCACTACCTCCACGCCTACGACCACCCACACTACCTCCACACCCACCACCACTGCTGGCCCTCTGTCCGTTGAGCTCGTTTCCTCTGCCCTGCCCGAGCACCCACCTACTATAGTTGAGTGCGGAGAGCCCTCTTTTGCTGCCGCCGTGGAGACCGTGGTTTCCACCTTTGTCTCCACCGCTGCCGTATTTTCTGAGAGTGTCGCGGCGTCTGTCCACACGTCTGTGTCGCTGACCTCTCTGGCCACCTCGTTGCCACTTTTATACTCCACTTCCGTTGCTGTTGCCTCCACTTCTTACCAGCCTGCGCCCCGGCCTCACACTGAGGCTAGGCCCACTCTTGCGAGCACAGCACCTTTCCTACACCTACCCGCTGAGCCCATCACCTACGCCACCCGAGTACGCCAGCCTCGTCCTTCACAGCACAGACAGGTGCGTCCCTCTGCACCACCTCCCCCCGACACTATACTTCAGAGCATTCGTGCTCTCGAGGGGGCGGTGAGTGGCCTCAGAGGTGACCTTAGGACCCTGTCCGCCACCGTCACCGATATGGCTCGCCGCTTCGACCTGCTTCCGCACATTCACTACTGGCTCACCCAGGTTCTAGAGCGGCTTCCTCACGCACCCACACCCTCCCAGCAGGTACCCACCCCCACTACCACACACACCCAGCCTGCTTCCACACCCACACCCGCTCAGCAGCCTGTACCCCAGCCACCACCACCTCCTCCTCCGCCTCAGGACGGAGACGGCGCAACACCACCCTCTTAGGCACCCTTGATGCCATTGATCCTTTTTGCCGTCGTGTTACCCGTCTCTGCTGGGTCCTGATGAGTTTTGCCCACCCCTCCCCCTCCCCTCACTGTTTTTGGATCCACATTTTGTTCATATCTTTATATATCATTTTTGGGAGCGAGGTAGAGTTTTTGGTGTCACACTTTTATATCTGTTTCACTCCTGTATCTGCATGCATCATGTCCGCATCATATTTTTCATTTCGTTATTTATATTTCCTTTTTCCTCATGCATGCATCCTCACTTACCCCTCACTTTACATGTCTCTCGGTGTGCCACACTTCGCACATTGAGGACACTATGCACTTTAGCTTGGGGGAGTGAGTTCTCACGTTCTTTTTGATTTACCACCTTTATTTTTATTTTATTTTTCACGCCATTTTCCGCTTTTGCACTTATTTTCATCACTTTTTCTTTTTTTTACCATGCATCACATTTTTCTTATTTTCTTTGTGTGCTGCATTGTAAATAGTTTCATTTTCCCTCTTTATCTTTATTTCTTTTTCATCGCATGCTAGAGATGACTTTTCTGTGATGATGACGACGTGGAGTTAGCTTTCTCTATATGCATGCTATATTTGTCATTTCTTAGATTTCATTTCTGATATCATATGCTGTGATTTGCCTTGCATTTAGAGATAGTAACCCACACTTTTCCCACATGAAAATGGATGAAATTTTATTATTAGCTGAGTCTGAATATTCATATGTATGCTATCGCAGAAAACACACCAAGATTCACACATTGAATGCTTATATCTGGAGTACCGCTTTCTTTTCCTATATCACTTCTATATGCATGATTTGTACATTTCACTTCAGGATGATTGAATGATGTTAGCTATGATAAATCTGGATTAGTTTAGCTTTTTTGTGATCGAAACTGAGTAGATTAGATTACCCTGCTGAAGTTGTCGTGCACATCCTATAGAGTGAACTGAGAGACATATTTACTTCTTTCTCCACATATCTTGAACATCAATTCTCTATTTTAAAATCATTGGTGAATCTCCCCTTAGCGATTCTATTATATGGCATTTCCCCCGCTATTAAATCCTAGCTCCAAATTTCCCAAAACCAAAGAAAGAAAAAAGAAAAATTCTTGTATATCCTTATTTCTCTTTGATTTGGGATCATTGTGTATATATGCTATTTGAAAAAAAGAGAGAAAAAAAAATAGAAAAGAAAAAGAAAAGAAAAGAGAAAAGAATCTCAATAAACGATCCCATCTCATGTTCTCTCTTTCTTCTCTCTTTTTGTTTTTTTATTTTCATTACTTTTGGAGCTTCATGAAAAATGGGGATGTAAATATTGTTTTTTGTGCCACCACGCTTATAGTTAAGCTTGGGGGAGAGAATCCAATGATGTGTATGAGAGTGACTACTTGACGTTGCACGACAACCTAGGCTAAGTAATATTCTATACTCGGTGAGATCGTTTTAGCTTCACGAAATCCAGAAATCTATGCCTAGCACTCATTTCATGAAATCCACACTTTTCTATTCTTTCTATTCTATTGCGTGATATTCTTATACTCCTCTTAGAAAGCGTTTAATTGAAAAGTGTGTGATCTGCGATGTTGTATACCTCTTCAAATGATTCAGACGATGTTAATTCTAAAATTATTCCGTTTTTCATGTTATATCATTATTCTTGGGTTTTCTATTTCTACTTGCACCATTATAACATGATATCGAAATAAAATTCTTTGACATGTATTTTACATTCGGTGCATGCTATATAAGTAAGCAAAACCCACGTCCTGAGAAAATGATCTAGCAGCTTCCCTCTTCGCTTTCTTCTTTCTTCTTCGTTTTTCGTTTTTTCGTTCTGTTCGTTTTTCGTTTTTCTTCGTACTTCGTTTTTCGTTTTTTTCGTCGTCTTCGTTTTCCGAATCCACCTGGTTCGCCTTTTACTTATCTTCCTCGAGGACGAGTAAGAGGTAAGCTTGGGGGATTTTGATCACTCCTTATTTTACACCTTTTTTCCGCATGATTGCATGCCATTTAGATCGCTCAAATCACGCTTTTCACGATTTATCGACAATATTGCGATACTTTTCATGATTTGTTGTTTTTGTCGTATTTCAGGAGATTTGGAGCGATTTGGAGTGATCCCCTGATACGCCTACTCCAGAGTGTCACCGATGACTTCCCCGAGGGGTATTTTGCTATTGGAGAGGAGCGGAAGAAAAAAGAACATCGCAGGAGCGACGAGGAGGCAAAAACAAGCTGTTTGGGCATTTTTGGTGTCTCACTCGATCGAGTGAAGGAGTCACTCGGCCGACCAGCGAGACACCGCTCGGCCGACCAGATCAGACACCCTTCATGTGTGCATTCGGCCGAGTATCGGAAGCCACATCGGCCGAGTGACGAGACCCTGTCCGCCCGAGTGGCGCTCAGACGAAGCCCATCAAAAAGAGCCAACTTACTGTTTTTCGTCTGCCTGAGCTTCAGAAGACCCACTCGGCCGAGTGGAAAATGCCGACCGCCCGAGTATCTAGAAGCCATCGGCCGAGTGACGACAACTCACTTGGCCGAGCGACCCCCGAAGTGAAGACCCCCGAAGACCCAGACTTACTGGAAATTCTCAGGGTTTGTCACTCGGCCGAGCGACTTTTGTCACTCGGCCGAGTGCGACGCGCTGCCTGTAGCGTAAATTGCGATTTTCAGGCTGCGCAGGGGCATTTTGGTCACAGTTTTTGGACGATTTTGGGGGGTATTTAACCCCAGTTTTTAACCTAGGTTAGAGAGCTTTTTTTTCCTTTACTTTTTGCAGCTTTTTAGATTAAACTTTTTAGGTTTTGATTCTTGCTATTGGAGAGGAGAGAAAAGTTTATTTTTGTTGGATTCTTGGAGAACTCTATTGGTTTGTCCCCCTCTCCATTAAAAATCTCATTTTTATTGCTTATTTGAATATTGTGATGAATTCTCTCGTTATTTCAATTGATTATTTTTGTATTTGTGATATGAACTGTGAGTAGTCTTTACGTCTTGGGGCGTGGGGATGAACCTTGCGAGCCCAATTTCAGATTTGTGATGATTTGGTAGAAATATTGCCAGAATTGCTAATAGGGTTAGTTTGGGATCGATATACTACGGATGGCTAGGTGTTCATACCGATTGGGATTTGCAAGAGATTGGATCCCAATTCGATAGGGAACCCTAGAAATCCGAATTGGGTTGAAATTGAGTTTCCGTAGTATCGGTTTGCAAGAGATTGGACCGATACTAGGGTTCTCGGTTGCAATTCCATTCCTGTCACGCCCCGCTTCCCAAAAGATTTGGGAAGCGAGACATGGCCAGCTCGCATGGACTCGAGCCGTTGAGGCTCGGGGTCCAATAAGCGTCTAGGCAAGTTATGATGCGGAGGAGAAGGTCCGATCGAATGGTTTAGCATGAAACAATAGTCAAACAGTAATATAAAATACTATTCAAAGCAGAAGGTAACCAACAAAGAGTTTAACATAGAAGCTAAAACTGCACGTACCAGGGACAACTAAAAAGTGAAGAGTCTGCTGGGATCCTCAGGAGATGCCAGCTCAGCCAAGTCTGTGACATGTGCAAAACACATGTCAGCAACGAACTAATGAGACCATAATTAAAACAGTTATACAATTCTAGCAGTTCTATATGGAATTTAAATGACAACCTACACAGGAGTTCTAGAAAACAGGAAATAAGTAAGGGTTGTTCTAATCGATCTGCTAGGGGTGTCCATCTAGTCAGATCGTCTAAGAGTTGTTCATGTAGTTCTATCAATCTGCCAGGGGTGTCCATCTGGTCAGATTGTCCAAGTCTAGAAAAGGTCAAACGACCGGAATGCATCCCTGCGAAGCAGGCAGGAGTGCACCAACTGCGATACAAAGATAAAGCCTAAGGACTCAAGCTGCGTAGGCGGAGGGGAGCTACCCCCCCAGGCCCAGCTAGACTCTTTTGTCCTACCCCACCCGCGAGTCGTTTGTGTTATGGACACGAGCCAACAAACGCTCCATCTAGACACGAGACAAGACAAGGATCACGAATGAAACGGCGTATCATACCGGAGCGCACCAGTCACGGGTGAGCCAAAGCTGGGGAGCACCAGTTCTCAATGGTCACCCCGTCGTCGATCCGAAACAAATCATTAATCATGAATGATACTACGTATCATACCGGAGCGCACCAGTCACGGGTGAGCCAAAGCTGGGGAGCACCAGTTCTCAATGGTCACCCCCGTCATCGATTAACATCCGAAGCGAGACATTCCTGGACGAGCCAGCAACGTTCCACAAGTCCGTAAGCGAGCCGTCTCTGGGCTAGCCAGCAGACGCTCCACAAGAGTAGTGCCAACCTCCGTATAGGAGAGGCCCACGCCTGTGATCTTCTACAAAGATCCACACAATTATAATGTCTGGCTTATTAATTAGCATGTGAGGTTCAAGTTGCATCTTAAAAGTGGGTTCGAGCAGAAAGTAGCATGCGATCATTTTCAAGTATTTTGCAGAAATAAATCTAGCAGTTCTAACATCAATTCTAGAAAAGCATAAAAGCAGTAACTAAAGTCTCATTCCTTGCCTGAAAGATTCCGGCAAGTATGTAATCCAGCAGGGTCTGGGTCAACCAACGGATCTACGGAACCTGTACGATAATCCTATCATCACAATCATGCACTCTAACATCCACAGGCAACAACATAAGATAAGCCAGATTAACGGGGCCCGCTTTGGGTCACCAGACCTATGGGATGCTGCTTAATTCGATCGATCATTCTATCTATCCTATGTGCACAGCAGAGTAAGTCCATTGATCGATCGAGGCGATACTTTAATGAGTTCGTTCTAGGTGAGTTACCTCATGCAAGTTGGCCCTAATTACTAGAGCAACAAAGGCTTTGAGAATCGTTACCTAGCCAGATGCGAAAGCTCCACGTAGATGACGATTCTGACACAACGCCGCGTCACCCGACGGTAGGTCAAGGGTGGAAGGCCTGGAGCACAGATTCCTATCAGCGATCCGTCAGCTCCACGTTGTCGCAATCAGCGACCGAGGGTACCCAGAGGTGACTGTCAGTGACAGAAGTCACCGAACCACCCTCGGGAAGCGTGAAATGGTCGATCGACGCCCGGATCTACGACGAAACTACAAACGACGTCCGTAGACGCTGTTCTTGGTGTCGAATCAAAGAGTAGGCCGACCGAGGGTTCACGGTACCGATGGATCTCCAAGGCGAGGTCCCAGTCGCCGGAAAACGGCGAAAGAACCCCAAACTTAGGGTTTGGAGCGTGGAGAAACGGAGAAGGAGATCGGGGCCGCGGCAGAGGCTCTGGTTGCTCGCAGCTGGAGTAGGGGGCCGAGGGGGAGTCGACGGCAGCAGGGGAGGTGGCCGGCGGCAGTGGCGGCGGCGGCGGCGACGCGGCCTGCTGCAACTGCTGCAGTTGCTGCGCACGTTTCAGGCGATGTGGCGGTGGCTTGCGGTGGAGCAGCGACTCCACGGAAACTCGACGACGGAGGGGGCCTCGACAGGGGGCTGCTGCGGCGATGCGGCGACAGCGGTGGCGGTGACAGTCGCTGCAAGCTACCGCAGGCTTCGCTGCAGGTTGGGGGCATTTTGCGGCGGTAGCGGCGGCACTGTGGGGCCCCACGGCGGCGACGAGGGAGGAGGCACGTCGGAGGTGAGGCCGGCGACGGGTTAGGGGCGGAGAACGGCGGGCTCGGGGCGTTTTGCGTGAGTGGGAGAAAGAAAAGGGTGGCGGCTGCGTTATTGAGTTGCTGTGAAGAAAAATGCAAACCCTAGGTCTAACTTATAAAGAGTATGGGCTTGCACGTGGGCTAGGTTAGCTTGGGCTGGGTTAGATTGTTTTAGAAAGGAAAATTGTTAATATAAGAATTGTTATTAAGTTGTTATTATCAATATGAAAAGAGAACTTGGTGTGTGTGTGTAATGGGCTCAAGGGGGTCGGCCCATGCAATCAAGAGGGATAGGCTAAGGATAATGGGAAAAGATACACATATAAACTTAGGGAAATAATCAATAAGGCTTAGGGTTGAAATAACTATAATAGAGTGAGTAAAAAGTGAAAGTAGGTCAGACGAAGCCCAAAAATCGTAAGAAAAATACTGGGGTGACCGGGACGACGAGAGAAGGAAGACGGAGAAGACGGATCACAATTTCGATGACGAGAAACGAAATTAAAAATAAAAACGTCTCTCGTCAAAAGTGAGGATCACGACGTCTCTCCAAACAAGGTCAATTCGTGGGAGAACGACCCGTGAAATGACGTTGCGAATCAACACCAAAATTCTAATACTCTCAGAGAGGGTCGCAATGGCATATCACACTATAAGGGTCGGATACAGACAATGTCTAAAATAAATACGTGTACGAACAAGGCTACGTGCACGAAGGCGACGGTAATTCTAAGTTGGGCACACGTCGGGGTTGGCTTGGGTTGACACGTGTTCCCAAGTCGGACACGAGTCACGGAGGCTATCTATAGGTTCAAGCAAGGTTCTAGGGTCTTACTGCGTGCACAGACGACATCTGCTATGCACACAGACCAAATCACTTTACGCACAGACCCAATTGCTGTGCACACACAAAATTCAAATTGGCCCGAAAACAAGCCGTTACATTCTCTCCAACTTAAAATAAAGTCCGCCCTCGGACTTCCTTAATTTCAGGCATGGCTAGACTCTTCCAGTTAACTATAGTAACTACCCCGATCATTCCTAGCACAGTACCCCAACCAACGTATAACCTAATACATCTATCTATATACATGCTCAGTAATAATACACATCAATTATTTCTCAACCATTATATCTTGTACTTATAACTAGGTTAACATCATTCACGCATACATTTCTAACTCATGGAAGTGCCTCCTCACATCCATACCTACGCACAATCATATTCCAACATTCAATAATCACCCCATCATATACAACCATTGTATTATACATATAGTACACATATACTAACCAGTGGTATTTAAATTCATCACGAATTTAAAACCGAAAATACATATATCTACTCAATATAACCTACAAAAAGTATATCCCCTAGTATACATTCAACACATCAATCGTAACAATAATACTTAGCTATATTATAACTATTCGCCACAACACCAAACGACAAACAATTTCTTATTACATGCAATACATAATCACGCCAACATGTTAATCTATTCCTACAAACACAATACATCCAGCCTAATAACTATGCATATAGCACATTTCACTCCTAGTTTAACTAACACACACTCATTCAAACATGTAAACCCTTCATTCATAACTTTAGAATAAACCTGTATCTATATATGGTGTAGCTACGCACGTCCGGGTGCGTAGCGTAACCCAGCACAAACACATATATAATTACATTCACCATATCCTATCATGCACGGATACATATAACACTATAATCACATCCGCAAACCACAACCACATTATAAAATACTTACAGAGCAAACTCACTCGCTCTCGAGTGAGACTCCAAGATACATACCAAACAATATACAATCTATGTACTTATACACACACTCCTATATATCCATATGATACGACTCATCATATGTAGCCTTAGTAATTAGCTAGACATCACTATACAATCATTCACACATCAGAACACGTAATTCATACTTATCCATATATACGTATATACAATCACGCAACACATCCTTATCCTAGTATCTGTAAGCATGTCCACTCGTACTCGAGGGAACACTAAGACTTATATGTATTCACAAGCATTATATATTCACACCTATTATCTTACATAAGTATCTATACTCATTCATGTACTATATACACATAATCATTACATTCATCGCAGTACACATATTCCATTACTCATCCTTAAGCTCACATATACCTAAGTAATAATACTAAGCATGCCCGATAATGATATATATTCACACGAGCCGGGTAATCCTCCTCATGGATCTACGGGGAAGGCAGAACAAACACAAGGCTCTAACGTGCAGACACTTCCAATATTCACGTCTAGGGTGGTTAAACAACCTCCAACTAACCAGCCCCAATTGGCTGGTCCCAATCATTATAAACACCAATAAAATTTCCAACTCAAAAGCCCGTCCATGAGAACCTGTCATAATGATCCTGTTGTTCTCCGCTTCGATTGGTTCTTGGTTCAGCTGCCTCTAGGAATCTCTAAAGTGAAACTACCAACCAATTCTAGGCTTTCGGGCGCCAGACATACTTACGATTTCCTTTTCAATCCAAACAACCAAGGCAATCTACTAACTCTTTTCCATATTTCCCGATCATTAAGCACTCGTAAAACCAAACATGCTCACCTGACTTGATCCAGAATTTTCATTGACACTTAAGCTGCTAGTCACTGTTGACTATAATCCATCCACAAGATCTGGAGAAGTCATCGCCTTTCACCATTTCGTAAACTGTAACTGGAATCCAGGGGTCAGTACGCACTCGATGCGTATTCGAAAGGTCGACTTTGAAACTCCCATGACATTCCCAAGATCCTTAATTCCTTTAAAACACTGTGTCCAAAATAGATCATGTTGTCGATCTTATACAATCCATCATAAGATCAATCTCGTCATCACATTATCACTCTGAATCTCTTCTGTTCATCTCTAATGATCATATTTTTTTAACCCAGGTTATACGGTTGCTACTCGGCTTATATATACTCATAATATCAGATGCATAACATTTCACTTGATCGATGTAGGTCTATGCCTTTAGTCGTTAGGACAAGACTTCTAATCACCAAACTTCTATCACGAGCAGCATACTAAGAGTCGATCTAATTCCCTAGATTCAATGTTCTCACTTCCATGGTTCCTTGTCAAGTCGAGAATCCAACCTTATAACTATCCAATGTGTTAGAAATACATCACTTTAAACTTCATCTTATTCATATATTCTCACTCAAAACCAAACTAGAGGGGGCCAAGGAACTAGTCTTAACCTAACTAACTTATGTTAGACTCGAATATTGTTGGTTGTTTGAATAGTTACTGCAACACTATTGTTTCGATAAATCATTCGATCAAGACCTGCATGGGCCACCACAAAAACTGTCACGCCCCGCTTCCCAAATGATTTGGGAAGCGAGACATGACCAGCCTGCATGGACTCGAGCCGTTGAGGCTCGGGGTCCAATAAGCGTCTAGGCAAGTTATGATGCGGAGGAGAAGGTCCGATCAAATGGTTTAGCATGAAACAATAATCAAACAGTAATATAAAATACTATTCAAGCAGAAGGTAACCAACAAAGAGTTTAACATAGAAGCTAAAACTGCACGTACCAGGGACAACTAAAAACTGAAGAGTCTGCTGGGATCCTCAGGAGATGCCAGCTCAGCCAAGTCTGTGACATGTGCAAAACACATGTCAGCAACGAACTAATGAGACCATAATTAAAGCAGTTATACAATTCTAGCAGTTCGATATGGAATTTAAATGACAACCTACACATGAGTTCTAGAAAGCAGGAAAAGTAAGGGTTGTTCTAATCGATCTGCTAGGGGTGTCCATCTAGTCAGATCGTCTAAGAGTTGTTCATGTAGTTCTGTCAATCTGCCAGGGGTGTCCATCTGGTCAGATTGTCCAAGTCTAGAAAAGGTCAAACGACCGGAGTGCATCCCTGCGAAGCAGACAGGAGTGCACCAACTGCGATACAAAGATAAAGCCTAAGGACTCAAGCTGCATAGGCGGAGGGGAGCTAGCCCCCAGGCCCAGCTAGACTCTTTTGTCCTACCCCACCCGCGAGTCGTTTGTGTTATGGACACGAGCCAACAAACGCTCCATCTAGACACGAGACAAGACAAGGATCACGAATGATACGACGGATCATACCGGAGCGCACCAGTCACGGGTGAGCCAAAGCTGGGGAGCACCAGTTCTCAATGGTCACCCCCGTCGTCGATCCGAAACAAATCATTAATCATGAATGATACTACGTATCATACCGGAGTGCACCAGTCACGGGTGAGCCAAAGCTGGGGAGCACCAGTTCTCAATGGTCACCCCCGTCATCGATTAACTATCCGTAGCGAGCCGTCTCTGGGCTAGCTAGCAGACGCTCCACAAGAGTAGTGCCAACCTCCGTATAGGAGAGGCCCACGCCTGTGATCTTCTACAAAGATCCACACAATTATAATGTCTGGCTTATTAATTAGCATGTGAGGTTCAAGTTGCATCTTAAAAGTGGGTTCGAGCAGAAAGTAGCATGCGATCATTTTCAAATATTTTGCAAAAGTAAATCTAGCAGTTCTAACATCAATTCTAGAAAAGTATAAAAGCAGTAACTAAAGTCTCATTCCTTGCCTGAAAGATTCCGGCAAGTATGTAATCCAGCATGGGTCTGGGTCAACCAACGGATCTACGGAACCTGTACGATAATCCTATCATCACAATCATGCACTCTAACGTTCACAGGCAACAACATAAGATAAGCCAGATTAACGGGGCCCGCTTTGGGTCACCAGACCTATGGGATGCTGCTTAATTCGATCGATCATTCTATCTATCCTATGTGCACAGCAGAGTAAGTCCATTGATCGATCGAGGCGATACTTTAATGAGTTCGTTCTAGGTGAGTTACCTCATGCAAGTTGGCCCTAATTACTAGAGCAACAAAGGCTTGATAATCGTTACCTAGCCAGATGCGAAAGCTCCACATAGATGACGATTCTGACACAACGCCGCGTCACCCGACGGTAGGTCAAGGGTGGAAGGCCTGGAGCACAGATTCCTATCAGCGATCCGTCAGCTCCACGTTGTCGCAATCAGCGACCGAGGGTACCCAGAGGTGACTGTCAGTGACAGAAGTCACCGAACCACCCTCGGGAAGCGTGAAATGGTCGATCGACGCCCGGATCTGCGACGAAACTACAAACGACGTCCGTAGACGCTGTTCTTGGTGTCGAATCGAAGAGTAGGCCGACCGAGGGTTCACGGTACCGATGGATCTCCAAGGCGAGGTCCCAGTCGCCAGAAAACGGCGAAAGAACCCCAAACTTAGGGTTTGGAGCGTGGAGAAACGGAGAAGGAGATCGGGGCCGCGGCAGAGGCTCTGGTTGCTCGCAGCTGGAGTAGGGGGCCGAGGGGGAGTCGACGGCAGCAGGGGAGGTGGCCGGCGGCGGCGGCGGCGGCGGCGGCGGCGGCGGCGGCCTGCTGCAACTGCTGCGGCTGCTGCACGCGTTTCAGGCGATGTGGCGGCGGCTCACAGCGGAGCAGCGACTCCACGGAAACTCGACGATGGAGGGGGCCTCGACAGGGGGCTGCTGCGGCGATGCGGCGACAGCGGCGGCGGCGACAGCCGCTGCAAGCTGCCGCAGGCTTCGCTGCAGGTCGGGGGCATTTTACGGCGGCAGCGGCGGCGCTGCGGGGCCCCACGGCGGCGACGAGGGAGGAGGCACGTCGGAGGTGAGGCCGACGACGGGTTAGGGGCAGAGAACGGCGGGCTCGGGGCGTTTTGCGTGAGTGGGAGAAAGAAAAGGGTGGCGGCTACGTTATTGAGTTGCTGTGAAGAAAAATGCAAACCCTAGGTCTAACTTATAAAGAGTATGGGCTTGCACGTGGGCTAGGTTAGCTTGGGCTGGGTTAGATTGTTTTAGAAAGGAAAATTGTTAATATAAAAATTGTTATTAAGTTGTTATTATCAATATGAAAAGAGAACTTGGTGTGTGTGTGTGTGATGGGCTCAAGGGGGTCGGCCCATGCAATCAAGAGGGCTAGGCTAAGGATAATGGGAAAAGATACACATATAAACTTAGGGAAATAATCAATAAGGTTTAGGGTTGAACACTACAACAAAACTACTCATTTACAACTTCCATAGGACAACGTTTATATTTTGGTAGTTATAATAAATGTTTATCACAACTTTTTTTCTTCTGAAAGTTGTAAAAAATGGTTATTACAACTTTTTTTCGTGGATGGTTGTAAAAAATGGTTATTACAACTTTTTTGTGTGGATAGTTGTAAATGTTAATCTTGATACCACAACTTTTTTTATCGGAAAGTTGTAAAAAATGTTTATTACAACCTTTTTTCGTGTATAGTTGTAAAAATGATTATTACAACTTTTTCGTGAATAGTTGTAAATGTTAATTTTGATATCACAACTTTTTTTCTCTGAAAGTTGTAAAAAATGTTGATTACAACTTTTTTCGTGAAAAGTTGTAAAAAATAGTCATTATATATATGAGTGATGATAGTATGAGATGACCTTATTGTGAGCTGGGCACTATTGATCGTTGGATTAAATCCAACGGCTCAGATCGGAGCTCACATCCTAGTCTCACGTGCGCCTCTGGCCATTTGCGCTCTGAGGAAAAAAAACTTCCACGCAAAAAAAACTCGAAGCTGCGTCTCTGCCACCCCAAGCCCTAGAAACGCTCGGAGATCCCCTCCTCCCTATCTGATCCCCTCCCCCCTCTCTGATCCTCCTCCCCGCAGGTCACGGCAGCCTCCTCTCGCGATCCCCGATCTCCCTCTCCAACCTCAACCTCGCGATCCCCGCTCCCTCCCATGCCCTAGAACGCCATCATCCACCCATCGCGGCCGCGAGCTCCCCAAGAGAGCCCTAGATCATCGTATGTGAGCATACCCCATCGCGTCCGCTCCCTCCTCATGCCCTAGGACGCCAGCATCCACCCATCGCGGCCGCGAGCTCCCTAAGCCCTCCATCGACGGTGATCTCGCGATCGACCACGATAGCAAACCCTCAACCCCGGTTGCATCAAGCTGCTTCAAGTGGGAGCTTCAATTGGTCCAAACCCTAGATCAACTTCTCCATCCTCAAGGTATATTTTTTGTTTGAGTTTTTAAATTAATTTGTGGATTTAATTGTGTGATATTGATCTATTATGTGAAGAGGCATAAATTTTACGCACTATTTTTAATTTTTTTTGATAAAATCATGGATAAAATTTTCTGATAAATTCTGTGCTAGAAACCTAGCACTTTATAATTTTTTGGAATCACTTATACATACCTGACTTGTGGAAATATTTCTCATGTACTATTTGTCACTTTTCTGCTAGTAGTGCAGTTTGCACTGATCGAGTTCTTTTGTCAACCTCTTGCAATGATCATGTTATTTGTTCTGTTGTTTGCCTAATTGGATGGAAACTGTAGTTTTTGCTTGGAGACAGAATCTTCTTATTGCTTGCAGCTGTTAGTTTAGTAGTGCAGTTTATCAGTTTTAGTTGCATAGCCAACGGATCTTAATTAATCCATTTCTGAGGAAGATTTCAGGATTTTTGTTTTCAATTAGGATACAAAAATTCCAAACCGAAAGAGTCTAAACTAAATAAACTGAATAAACTGTGGTGAAGCCTATTGGTTTATGTTGATTGTGAGTCTTTTTAAATACACTGAAAATAGTCATTTCTGTGGTGAAGCCGGATCAAATGTGCCCTCAAATTTCTGACATAGCTATCGATTTCAGAAGCTTATTGGCTGGTTTCTGTTCACGTGCCTCCAATTTAACACTTCCCTTGTTCACACTGTATTGAAATATCTATTTACTGTCATTTAGAATGATTATATCTTACTGAAAAAGAGAACATAACATCTGAAATTACAGGGAGACTATAATATAATCTAAGATGCACTTCAATATAAGAAGTGAGATATGTAAGATATTCTCCTATATGGTAGAGAGCACATGTCTATTTTTTTATGTGAATCCAATTTATGTATCATACTTTAATATACTGCTTTTCGGCAGAAGGCCAGCATTCTTAACTTGCATTTCATGTTATGCCTCTGCTATAGAATCCCACAAGCTATAATCTTTGATGTGATCATATGATTAGTCCCAAGTTCACCGAAAGATTATAAGCTATTCGACATAATCAATGCCTTCTCCTACATTGCCAGATCTTAAATTAGTAACATAACCTCTTCTTTTCAAACCTTTGTTGCTTTCTTCATAGATTTCATTAGTAGTGCAGCCTTCTTTTCAAGTCTTGTTACATTCTGCATGTAAATTTATATCTCACAACTTCAGAATAAAAATGTCACCACTGACATCAACGAGGATCATGTACAAGATATCCGGGAGCATACAAAGGCGGTAACGAGCATGGCCATTGTGCAGACCGGCGACAAGTTGTTCAGCGGCTCACTCGACAAAACTGTGATGGTATGTCGCCATATGGGCTCCTCTGCGATTTCACGATGCTAACGCTTGCTCCTTTTGGACAGGTTTGGTCTGTTCGAGATGGCAAGATGGTTTGTGCGGAGGTTCACGACATGAAGGATCAGGTTCACAATCTCGCCATCGCAAGCACCATTGCATGCTTCTCTCTGCAAGGGGCTGGTGTCAAGGTGTTTTCTTGGAACAGCGGTTCAAAGATAATGAATCCTAACAAGTATGTGAGGTGCCTAGCTCTTGTGCATGACAAGCTTTACTGTGATTGTCAAGACAACAACATCCAGGTCTGTGTGTCTCGCTGCTGCTGCTGCATACCGCATATCTTTCGCCTGACAGCTGAGATCTTGGCTGACGCTCGACAGGAAATAGATTTGGCTACTGGAACAACGGGCACGATCCAGACTGGAAACAAGAAGCTGCTGGGGAAAGCCAACCCGATCTATGCACTGTAGGTTAACGACGGACTGCTCTATTCAGCAGGCACTGCTTCAGATGGCCCGACGGTTAAGGTAGTTTCATCATATCCTGAAAATTTCCATAAAAACCATTGTTGATCAGATTCTTTGTTCGATTTTTTTTGTTGCAGAAACATAATGCTTCAAACTACAACCATGTAGGATCTCAGTCGTCTGCTGCAGATGTTCGCTCGATGGCGATTAGCACAGATTTGATATACATGGGTTGTAAGGCAGGGATTGTTGATGTGTGGTCGAAGGAGAAGCTCACAAGAGTAGGGACTCTTCAAACGGGGAGAAACTCAAAAGTTCAGTGAATGACTCTTGATGGTGATGGAGAGGTTTTGGTTGTTGGCACATCTGATGGCAGGATTCAGGTAAACAACCTGACACTTCATGAATTTTCCTGAAGATAATTTCTTTATACACAATTTGGTTATATTGGCAGGAGGAACATTTACATATTTACAAATACTTTGAAGATTACATCCTCTCAAGACATGTAGGGAAAGGCATCAACGAGGATCTTGGATTAAACTCTAGATTAGTCATCTTTCATGAAGGTGGCCAATGCTAGAGTGGATTAGAGAAAGAGAGGGCACTATCCTTAATAATAGAGATAATTTATGGATAGATGAAAGTCTATCATAAAACACCTAAGTTGAGATATAACGACCAATACCTCATGTCCAATACTTTTGATGTGTATCATCCGATATTTTCGATATAGTAGTATATATGTATACTATAAACCACTCGGGCGAGACCAAAACTGAGATCTCGAACCTAGCCTAGAACCATTTGTAAAATAAATGCACGATGAAAACGGTCCGAGTATATGTGCTATTGAAACTTCTTATGCTATGAAGTGGTATAAATTGAATAATTCTTAGCAAATAGCTTAATTTATCTATGGTGTCATTCAGTTACCTATAATCACACCGTTGTGATGATTTGATAGGTATCTGGCATCTGATATTTGTTTGGGCACTTGATTATAGACCATAACTCGATCAGAGGCATCTGGCATCTGAATAATTCTTGTGAAGATGCAGCTTTATACCTCATTTAACTTGCATTGAAAATCACTATTTGGTGCTTCTAATTTGAACTCTGTCCTTGAAGATGGTTTTGTATGTAATTTGAGTTTGTATGTAATTTGTTTACAATGACGAGTCAAATGGTTGTTGTTTTGGCCTGCAAACAAATGCAAACCTGTGTCATTGATGTAGAAATTAACTTGTACTCATATCGACTTTGAAAAACGATTTCACCTGCTATTTCATATAAAATATATGGTTACTATTTATTTTTTCACGTGCAGGACAACAATTAAAACCAGTAATTCCCAACATAATAAACCAATATTTCTATTTTATGGATGTTCTGAATTTTTAGATGTTCTGAATGCAATCGCAGATACGAATCGGTATTTATTTTGATACCCCATAATCAGAATCTGATGCAACTTGAATGCAATACAAAGTTAGATTATACTGGTCAACTAATATGAGTAGCCTGTAGTCATCTCAAAACTAGTACCATATAACTTCAGCATGTACGTCAAATTGTGACCTTATGACCTAAATGAATGACTACATTTTCTGCTAGTAAACCAAACTCAAACTGTATATAAAAACATCATCAATTTCCAAATAAAATAATAATCATTAAATGTCTTATTGTTGCCGAAATTTGAAACTACACATGATTTTCCCCTTTTCATACCATAGAGTCTTGAGATCTAGAAAGGTACACACACCTTAATGTTTCAAGACATATTATTGCTGTTACACACCCTCATGTTTCAAATGAATGCCCCTAAATACATGTGTCAGATGCTGTATTGTGTGCAAGTTTCTAAATTAACATAATAAAATGCTTTCATCAATTTTGCATGGCGATATTCCTTTTTATGTCCTTTTCAAATAAACATGTGTTAGCTGTTACACCTAAAGTTTTTGGCACCATTTATCTTGTCCATGATCAGAAGCCCGGTCTTGATAACAACTATGTTTTTGTTGGTTATTTAAGAACTCAAGAAACATCAATGTTTTGATCATGTTGGTGGTCGATATTATGTTTTTGCTGATATGATATATTTTAAGTCAGATTCCTATTTTGTTAAATGAACGAATGATTCAGGTGTGCCTTTTATTCCTTTTCCAAGTACAACTACAAATCCATTGCCTTATATAGATGTTAAGAAGCTTGCTTTCCAACCACTACATGTGTATACCAAACGTTCTAAAAATGTAACTCATGTTACTACATCAGCTGATCTGTCATTTCCAACTGTTGAGCCAGGACACCCATCTTTTATCGCTCTGACTAACATGGACCTATCGATTGTACTTCTTAATGATAAACGATTGAGTGCTTCACATCATATTTCTTATTTTTGTTTGAAATGATCATTGTATCCTGTCTCTTTATAAGTTTACCCTTTCCTTATCTTAAGTATTCTATACCCAAAAATGACAGGAAGCACTAAATCATCCATCTTGAAAATCTGCAATGGATGAGAAAATATAAATTTTATAGCAGAGTTGATCTCAGTGAAATCTGGAGATGGTTGGTTTTCGTTGGGTTTTTAGTTTGAAGTATCAACCTGATAGGACAATGGATCGTCATAAAGCATGACTGGTTGCTTGATGATTTACTCAAATCTATGATGTAGACTATTTTGAGACCTTTTCACCTGTTCCCTGGCTTGAATTCAGCAAAGATCTACGTTTTAATGGGATGTAAAGAACACTTTTCACTATGCATTTAGAAAAAATATACATAGAACAATCTCCAAGGTATATTGCTCAAGGGAAATATTGGGTGTGCAGGCTTAAAAAGGCTAGCCAAGAACTTAACAAAGTCTTAGCTTGTTTCCAAAAGCTTAAACAGGTTGTTGAGAACAAAGGCTTCAAGAGATGCTACTCGAATCACTCAGTTTTTGTTCATCATTGCTCTTTAAGATATGCTACATTTGGTGATTATTGCAGTATGTGTGGATGACATTATTCTCATGTATAATGATAACCTTGGCATTCAGGTGATCAAAGAATATCTGAAGGCACAGTATGTTACTAAAGACTTGGAGAGATTAAAAATACTTAGGAAAGAAATTGCTTTTTAGTAAATATGGAGTGACATCCAAAAGGAAGTATGAGCTTGATCTACGAAAAGAGATGGACTTACACAGTAGTAACCCCGTGAGTACACATATGGATGCTAATGTTGATACATGGGATGAGGATAGCCCAATTTTTACTGATATATCACGTCACAGGAGGTTGGTTTGCAAATTAATATTACTCTTACCCATCCAGACATACAATTAGATTGGTTACCTAGTTCATGCACCGGCTCAGAGATGCCCATTGAAAAGTTGCTTAACATATTCTGTTGTATATAAAAAAGGTTCCATGAAATGAATTGTATTATAGAAATAATAGCATGTGAGGTTACATGTGTATTCAGATTAAAATTATGCTGGTGATAAGCATGATAGACAGTTGACTTATGGTTAATATACTTAGGTGGAAGAATATTCGGTAACTTGACATGGCAAGAATGTAATATCCTGATCAAATGTTGAAGCAGGGTATCACGACATGATTCATGCTGTATGTGACCCGATGTGATTGAAGACATTAGTGTGTGAACTTGGATTCCAGAGTTTTAAAATTTTGCATATGTATTACCACAGTTAGGTAGTCATCTGCATTGCGAAGCATCGACATTTCAAAATCAGATCTAAGACCTTCACATTTCCAAGTCGTCTCCCTTTGGCATTTCCAGGGGGCCAACGTCTTCAAATTGGTCTTTATGGTGACTCTCATTTACTCTAAATTGGAATTTGTTTGTTTGTTTGTTTTTGTTTGTCTGTTTTGATTCTACGCTAGAATCTGTTTTGCTTCATCTTGCATTGTGTATTAGATTTTGGTCATTTTGAATTCACTCGCATTTTTTAACAATTGTGAATGCAAATGAACTAATGTATCATGTATCGGTTTATGTTTTTGTGACATAAAATGTGTTGCAGAGAGTATACAAACTTTGTTCATGGGCACGGGACCTATCGGATGCTGCCCACAGCAGAGATGAAGCACCAGTTCCTGCGAGTGCAATGGCATATCAAACACCATTTCTGCTCAGTATGAGAATCGAGTCGTGTTTACTGCTGCAAAAGATGAAATCAGAGCTAAGGGACATGAGCTACTCGATCTTCAACTCGTCCAGCGCATTGATGTACTACATGGAAACTCACAGGACTTATGGTAAGTATCTTAATTTTTCTTTTGCTGATGTTAGAAAAACAACTGATTCTGTATTTATTTTACAGGATTTGATGAATTTAAGGAAGCATGTTATGGGATCGAGCTTCCCAGGGTTTTCGCTTGTCTTCCAATCTCCGAACAATCACTTACGTTTGGCCGTCACAATGAAACAATTAAAAGAGGAATGATTTTATAGCTTTAGCAGTAGAAAGAAGTAGAAGATGTTTTGTAGAAGATGTTTTCTGTTGATGTTAGCATGTGTGTTACTCTCGATTATGTTAAACTTTTGGCAAGTTTAAGAAAAGATAATGTATCACCTTGTAATGGAGGAAGTTAATGTTCACCTTGTATTAGAGGAAGTTAATGTTCATGTGTAATTTTCTAGTTTATGAATAAAGAGTTAGACGTATTTGTTTAAGCCATTATGTGTGTTTGTTAATCAGGATGAGTATAACTACTATAGGGAGATTTGGAACAGCTGCAACTGCATAATTTTTTTTAATTTTGTGCCTTTTTTGCAACATTTTTTAAAAGTTGTGATAAATGTTTGACAACCTTTTATAAAAGTTGTAATAGAGTTTTAAGCAACTATTTAAACCAGTTGTAATAGAAGTTTACACAATCTTTCATAAACGTTGTAATATAAGTTTACACAACCTTTTATAAACGTTGTAATAGAAGTTTACACAACTTTTAAAGAAAGTTGTACTATTGTTTTAGACAACCTTTTATAAACGTGGTAATAAAAGTTTACACAATATTTATTAAAAGTTGTACTATCTTTTTACACAACTTTTTATAAACGTTGTAATAGAAATTTACACAACATTTAGAAAAAGTTGTAATATACATCTATTACAACGTTTACTTACAACAGGCAGAAAAAGTGGTCGAAGGAGCCGACCCTATTACAACTTCGCATATTACAACGTTTGTTAAAAAGTTGTCTAACCCCTATTACAACCTTTTTTAGAAGTTGTCAATGACCATTTTTGTTGTAGTGGAAATAACTATAATAGAGTGAGTAAAAAGTGAAAGTAGGTCAGACGAAGCCCAAAAATCGTAAGAAAAATACTGGGGTGACCGGGACGACGAGAGAAGGAAGACAGAGAAGACGGATCACAATTTCGATGACGAGAACGAAATTAAAAATAAAAACGTCTCTCGTCAAAAGTGAGGATCGCGACGTCTCTCCAAACAAGGTCAATTCGTGGGAGAACGACCCGTGAAATGACGTTGCGAATCAACACCAAAATTCTAATACTCTCAGAGAGGGTCGCAATGGCATATCACACTATAAGGGTCGGATACAGACAATGTCTAAAATAAATACGTGTACGAACAAGGCTACGTGCACGAAGGCGACGGTAATTCTAAGTTGGGCACACGTCGGGGTTGGCTTGGGTTGACACGTGTTCCCAAGTCCGACACGAGTCACGGAGGCTATCTATAGGTTCAAGCAAGGTTCTAGGGTCTTACTGCGTGCACAAACGACATCTGCTATGCACACAGACCAAATCACTTTACGCACAGACCCAATTGCTGTGCACACACAAAATTCAAATTGGCCCGAAAACAAGCCGTTACAATGCCGATACCCGTTTGCAAGAGATTGGATGGGTAGGAACTATCCCAACCTAGGTCGTGGCCCGAGTTTGCACGAGAGTGGGCTCGGGGCGTGATTGAACGATGATGTTGATCCTAATGCTAGCTTGCCTAGGCTAGGGTTTGCAAGAGATTGGACCCAAACCTAGGATAGCTATAGACCGGCAACAGCGCGAGAGCGTGAGCTAGGTTTTACATTCAGTTGCAACTAGTTCATCCGAAATTCTACCCTAGCAATGGTGATACCAATGAATCACATTGACGAGATACGGTGAGTAGCAAGGATTCCCCATTCCCTAGGCGTCTTTATTTGATTTGATATCTCCATACTTTGTCTGACGATTGTGACAGGATCGCCAAAGGCAAATTCCCTCTTTTCCGTTTTTAATAGCCAGGTTGTCTGGAGCAGGCACTTTCATTCGTCCTCCCTGTGTTCGATAACCCGCTCGCCGCTATACCGTGCACTTGCGATAAAACTACAACCATCGCTCCGGGACGTGTATCCGGGGCGTGTGGAGAAGATTGGCGGTGGACGAGGGAGGAGCGCATGTACAAGGTTGTCGGGGTGTTTGCACGGCGGGTCTGTGGGGAGTCGACGCGGGCGGAGTTGAAGGAGGAGGCGTGGCGTGCGGAGGGAAGAGGCGTCGGTGTGTGGGTGAGTTGGCGGCGGTTCGCACGGCGGCCTGTGGGGCTCCGCACGGAGGAGACGGGAGGGGGCGCGGTTGTGCTGATGGTGCGAAGACAAGGAGAGGAGCAGGGGGTGTCGACGTTGGGTGCTGGGCGGGTTGTATCGAATGGAGATCCGGGCGACGCTCGCGGACGATGGACGGAGGAGACGCTGTGAGATGCTCGCGAGGCTGGTTGTCGTCGTGTTGGCGTGTGGAAGAAGAGAACGGCCCGGCTTCGCGTCGAAGAAGAAGAAGAAGAGGGAGCCTCCGGTTGTGCTCGATTTGTGATTGTGTGGGGAAAAGAGAAATAGGGGCGGCTGCTGCTCGAGGTTGTAGGGTAGTGTATTTGGTTATAGAGTTGATGTGGTTTTTGTTTGGGAGAAACAAAGACTAGGTTTTATATTTAGTTGTAGGGTGCGGCTGAGCTTGAGTTAGGGAGAAGAAAGAATAAGAATCAAATACCCTAGGGTTCCCTTTTGTAAAGGCAGTAGGGGTACCGTGTGCTAAGGGGTAGCACGTGAGGGTCTAGGAAACTAACGGGAGATGCTAGCCTAGGGTTCCTAGTTATAAATGTTTTTTTAAAAGGCAGGTGAGTCCCAGCTTTGTAGAGAAAGGAAAACATGTGAGCCTTGGTTTAGGGTCTTAGGTTGCTAGGTTGAGTTTTTCTTTTGTTTCTTTTTTTTTCTTTTCCAAGCTGTGTGCGTGTGTGACTGGCTGTGGGGATTCGGCCATAGGGATTGGGCTAGGGTTGTAATTTAAGAAATAATTTGAAAGATCATTATTAGTATTAGCATTAAAGGGGTCTAATTAGGGGGATTTTTAGAGCTAGTTAATATGTTTAATATTGGTCTAAAAAGGAAAACTTTTCAAATGTTTAAAAAGTTTTAAAATTTGAATGTTTAAATTTATTTGAAAAATAATGTTAAGATTTGAAATATTATTTGTGGGATTCTAATATGGCTAGTGTCATACTAGGAAGGTGATTATATAGGGAAGTTTGAAATATTATTAAAGGGAAAAGATCAAGTGATTAAGAGCTAATAAAACCGTTTTTAATCATGGGTTTAAATGAGTTTTAATAGGAAACTTTCAAACATTTAAACAAGGTTTAAATTCGAAATTCGAATTTTGATTCAAAAATTTATAACGAATTTTAAGAAGAGCCCCTTTTAAAATAATTTACTAAAATAAATAATAATAATAATAATAATAATAATAATAATAATAATAAGTGTGAAGGACAACAATGGATACGAGTACGGTGACAGAAACGTCGGACTACGGATACGGAAAGAAATACACGGTAGAAAATACGGATAACGTAATGATGAGAACCGGTCGTTACATCACGAATGGGTATCCTACCATTATGGATATGGTAGGAACGCTTCGAGACGGAGAGAACGCAGTGGTTGTTCTTTTCACGTTAGGGTCTCCTACCATTATGGATATGGCAGGAACTCTCCGTGACGGGAAGAACCTACCGTTCATATCACCAAGCTCGCACTCTTCATGGATGCTGAGTCTCCATTCAATTGAGAATGAGTGCTCTCTTCATGTGGAGCGTGTAGTTTGCGAATTTTTGAGTGTGTTATTTTTTTCATTTTGGCACACGGCCATTAGAGAATAACTACTTTCTCGATGAACGGGCGTCTCATCGGAGAAGAAGATGGTGGTTATTCCCATCGGAGAAGATGACCTTTGGTGCATGATCACCATGGCCAAATGGGCTATGGAGGCAATGCATCCCCCCTCCCCATGCGGAGGGGGTTGGCTATGGCCAAATGACCACGAAAACCACCCCGTCGGGGGGGGGGGGGGGGAGTGTGTGCGGCAACCCCATACAAGGGGGTGGCCGGCCATGGCCATATGGGCCATGGCCGGCCAAAGCCAAAGGGCCATGGCCGGCCTGGCCGGCATGGCCGGCCCCGGCCAGGTCCAAAGGGCCTGGCCACCGCCTGGCCAGGGCCTGGCCGGCCCTGGCCGGGAGCCAGGGCCCGGCCAGGGCCCTGCCGGCCCTGGCAGAGGCCAGGGCCAGGGCCCTGGCCGGCCCTGGCCAGGGGCCAGGGCCCTGCCGGCCCTTGCAGAGGCCAGGGCCAGGCATTGGCCGGCCCTGGCCGGCCTCAGCCAGGGCAGAGGCCCTGGCCGGGGGGGCCATGGCCCCTGGTCGGCCAGGGCAAAGGCCCTGGCCGATCAGTGAGGGACTTTTGGCCAGTATTGGCCGGCCTCGGCCAGTGCCGAGCCCCGGTTGAACCTGTTTTTTTTGGGGGGGGGGCTTGCATGAATGTGACATGCATGGCTAGCCCATACGGGGCCAACGACAGTCGCCTGCGGCAAAATTCTCCTATACGGGGGGAAGCGCCTGGATTCATACGGGAACCGGCGACAATGGCTTGCAAAAAAATCCCCTCAGGGGGATCCGGCCTTGGCATGGCTACGGCACAACCCCGGCAATGGCCAGGAATTGCCGAATATTTCGCTAGTATCATAAGGGTACTAGATTAAAATACACGTTTTGAAAAATACGTTTTCAAAAACGCTTTTCCGCTGCGAAGTACTATAAGAGTACTATCGTTTGATAAGTGAGGGGGAAATATTGAAGGATTGTTCTAGATGGTGATTGGAATCGTAGAAACGTTTCCGATTCTATAAAAACATCTTCAATATTTTTCGAAAGTAACTTATCAAATTATAAATATCATTCCAAGTGGGAGTTGAAATTAGAACTATCCAAATGGGATATTCTATTATCATTTCAAGTGGAAATTATATTTTAAGAATTTTTTAATGCAATGTTTTTGATCAAATCTTCGGTTTTGTGTCTTTTGCAGCATTTTAAAAGTAAAATGTCTTCCGCTTCAAAGAATATCGTCGATGAGTTAAACAGAGGTGAAAAACTCAACGGCGATAATTACAAACTTTGGTCCATCAAGATACAATACGTTCTAGAGGAGCAAGAAGTGCTCGAAACTCTAAAGAACGTAATGATTGAACCTGAGTTGGGCACTACGGCCCAACACAGACGAGACAAGGAAGCTTTTGATGCTTGGTCTCGGAAGAACAAAATAGCTCGCATTACGTTATTGAGCAGTATGGCCGATGACATAATATGCATCTTCCGAGAGCATGACCTAGCCATGGACATATGGTCCAAGTTAGAGGAGAAGTTTGGTGGCACATCTGTGTCTAAACTTCGCGCCTTAACTATAAGATTTGATTCATACAAGAAACGTCCAGATCATTCCATGGGAAAACATCTGCGACATATGGCGAATCTAATCTCAGAGTTAAAGGATGCAGGTCATGTGCTCACTGATGAACAACAAATCCAAGCAGTCATACGTTCCCTACCAAATGGGTGGGACCAAATGAAGATGCATCTCACTCATAATGAGAGCATCAAGACCTTCAGCGATGTTTCCAAGCACCTCGAGTTAGAGGAATAGCGGCTTGCGGCTGCCAAGCCAAGTGCAGAAGTGCACATGGTTGCTAGTTCCTCACACGGGGGAAAGAAACGGAAAGATCGTTCGAAGTCTACTAATGAACGTAATAAGCAACCTGAGTCTACCAAGAAACCCAAACATAAGAGTGGGCACAAGAAATGGCACAAGAAGAAAGACTTGAAGAGGATCAAGTGCTTCAAGTGCAACAAGCTCGGTCACTATACTCATTCGTGTACGAGTGGAGGCGACGAGGTAACTTGTAATTATACTAGTTACATATGTGTTTCTAGTTCAATATTTCTTGTGGAATCTAATCCATTTTGGATAATTGATTCAGGTGCCACCGACCACATAGCAAAGGACAGACGGTCCTTCGTGGACTATCACCGGATACCCCAAGGAACGAAGTGGATCTATGTAGGAAACAACACACGTGTTGAAGTGAAAGGCGTTGGGAATTGCAAGCTAATCTTGGACAACGGCCGCGCTCTCCTACTTCATGATGTTCTCTTCGCTCCAGATATTCGAAGGAATATAATATCTGTGGTCGTGTTAATGGGTCTTGGTTATAGCTGGTTCTTTCAAAATTGTAAAGTGGACTTGTGTTGTAATAATACTCTAATTGGTTCTGGGTATGTATTTAAAGGATTTATTGTATTAAATACAATGTATGATTCCTCTGATTGTAATGAATATTTCTTTGTTGCAAATTCTTCGACTTATGAGTCTGATATAATTTGTTGGCACGCAAGGCTTGGTCATATTGGACCAACGCGTATGGATAGACTTGCCAAACGTGGCTTTCTATCCAATGTTTCAAAGGACGATTTGTCGACCTGTGAACATTGCCTTGTGGGAAAATCTTGTCGCAAGTCGTTTGGAACCAGCACAAGGGCCGAGGTTCCATTACAGCTCATCCATTCGAACATATGTGGTCCGATGAATGTCAAGACAAGACGCGGGAAGTCCTATTTCATCACTTTTATTGATGATTTCACCCGATTCGGACATATCTATTTGATATCCCACAAAAGTGAAGCATTAACCTGCTTTAAAAACTATAGGAGTTTTGTGGAGAATCAATTAGATCGCAAGATTAAGGTCTTGCAAACCGATAGGGGCGGTAAATATCAATCAACAAGTTTTAAGGAACTTTGTGATGAAAAGGGCATAGTACATCAGGTAACTATGCATTATTCTCCTCAACAAAATGGTGTTGCTGAAAGGAGGAATAGGACTTTAATGGAAATGGTCCGTTCAATGATGGCGCAAGCTAACTTGCCAATCACCTTTTGGGGTGATGCATTATTGACGGCCGCTTTCATCTTGAACCGCGTACCCTCAAAATCAGTTAGCTCCACTCCTTATGAGTTGTGGAACCAAAGGTCTCCTGACTTAAACATTTTAAAACCTTGGGGATGTGCATCCTACGCACATATTTCCTCCCATAAGTATGGCAAACTTGGGCCACGGGGAAGGAAATGTATCTTTATACGATACGCAGAAAACTCCAAAGGTTATGTTTTCATTGGTCAGGAAGATAATGGAGGTCTAATTGAATTTGAGTCGAGGGATGTCACTTTCTTGGAAAACGAGTTTCCAAGACAGGGCGAGATAAGTCAGGACTTATCTCTATTTGAGATTAATGATCAAGAAGGATTACCTCATTTGAGTGGGAGAATTCTTGGTGAAGACGAAAATACGTTTCAAACTTCACCAATGGATGATACGAATGACACAAATCATATTCCATACGGGAATAATGATCCAAGTGGGAGCATTTCTAACGACATTCCAAGTGGGAGTGATATTAGAATTGATCTAAATTCGAGTCAACAAGGACTTGAAGAATCTCAAATACGACGTAGTAGTCGTACAAGGTTGGCTCCTCTAAGATTTGAGGATGAATTTCCGTAAACCTTTATGACTTTACTACAAGATGATGACGAGCCTGCTACTTTCAAACATGTCGTATCATGCCCTGCGAAAGACAAATGGATGGAAGCGATGAAGGAGGAGTTGTAATCCATGAAAGTTAACCAAGTCTGGGACTTAGTTGACTTACCCAGAGGACGTAGAGCTATTGGGAACAAATGGGTTCTCAAGATCAAGCTTAAGGCTGATGGCTCTATTGACAGATATAAAGCTCGCCTTGTCGCGAAAGGTTTTACGCAACAGGAAGGGATAGACTACGAAGAGACCTTCTCACCTGTTGTTCGTTTTACCTCGATTCGCCTGATTCTAGCTATGGTAGCTTGCTTAGACCTCGAATTACATCAGATGGATGTAAAGACTGCCTTTCTCAATGGAGAATTGGACGAGGAGATCTATATGGAACAACCAACAGGGTTTGTTAAAGAAGGAAACAAACATAAGGTTTGTAAACTTTGTAAGTCCATATATGGTCTTAAACAATCCTCGAGGCAATGGTATATACGATTTCAAGAAGTTGTCTTATCAAATGGTTTTTCCATGCTTGATGAAGACAACTGCGTATATATCAAGAGGATTAAGAGCAAGTACGTTATTATGTCTATATATGTAGATGACATTTTAATAGCCGGAAATGACAAGGGCTTTGTAATGGATATCAAGGCTTGGCTTTCATCAGTTTTTGAGATGAAAGACATGGGAGAAGCCGCATATATCCTTGGAGTTAAGATTTCAAGGAATCGTTCGAAGAAACTTCTTTTTCTTTCACAGGAGACTTATATAAAGAAGGTTTTAGAACGTTTTAATATGCAGGACTGCAAGTCCATTGATACTCCTATAAGCAAGTGCGATAATTTATGTCTAAAATCGTGTCCAAAGAACCAAAAGGAAAAGGAAATTATGGAAAAATTTCCATATTCCAGTGCAGTTGGTAGTCTTATGTACGCTATGATGTGTACAAGACCGGACATCTGTTTTGCCGTTGGAATGGTAAGTCGTTACCAATCCAATCCAGGGCAAGTACACTGGAAAGCGGTTAAGAGGATATTGCGGTATCTTAAGGGAACTGCGGACTATGCTTTATGCTATCAAGGAGATGCCTTGATGCTCGAAGGTTACACTGATGCTGATTGGGTGGGTGATCTCGATGAGCGACGATCGACCTCAGGATATGTTTTTCTACTCGGATCTGGTGCAATATCCTGGAGTAGCAAGAAACAATCCTGCATCGCACTTTCAACTATGGAAGCCGAGTTTGTAGCATTTAGCATGGCAGTCCAAGAGGCTGTTTGGCTTAGGAAGTTCTTAGACAGGCTAATTGATGCAAGTGACTCAGGTGCTGTACCTATACACAGCGACAGTCAAGCATCTATAGCCTATGTCAAAGATCCTAAATTCCATTGTAAGACCAAACACATTGATATCCGCTACAAATTTGCAAAAGACTATGATAAGACCAAGAAGGTAGACATAAGGTACATATCTACGTATGAGATGATATCGGATCCGCTTACGAAGGCGATCCCCAGAGATGTGTTTTACAAACACTTATCATCTCAAGGATTGCGTAAGAGATGAGTTGTACCAATGTAAATTCCCATGTCTGTAAATGATCAAATTTAATAAAAGAATAAGTTCTTTTCGACATTGCATATGAATTTTTTAAGAAATGTTTGTGTACATTTTTGAAATCTCAGCTATACTTTCTAGTATGTTGGACAGATTAAGGTTGGCTCTCTCACATGAGCAACCGCCTTTATTCTATCAGACGGATAAAATAAAGATGAGACCTGTTTAAAGTCAAAATCGTCAGACGGACGATTTAGAGTCATGACTTAAACAAAATGGTCGTATGAAAGATCTGCATCATATGGATGCTTTCAAAAGATCTAAGAGGAGTTTTGAAATCCTATCTGTCTTATTCGGGATGTGGGTCCAGAAGATTATTTGAGTAGTAAAAGGGACTCAAAGTCAGACATTGTGGTGTCTGGTTATCATCCTTACAACATCATTAAGACATACGCTCCCTGGGAAAGGAGTGATGTTGTAATACGTAATCATACTACGTATGCATTTTGACCATTGGGTTAGAATAGTAATTGTGTTTACTATTATGTGAGACCCAAAGACCACATGGGTCTTAACTCGTTACCCTTATGGACTCTAATTGGTTCCTTTAGATTTGACTGGGTGATTGCTATCTTAGCATGTTGCTTATGGACCATGGCCAATTCGGTCCGGCAGGGCATGTTAGAAAAGCGAATCAGGTCAAGATCGAAAGGATCACAAGAAGAGAAAGATTAATTTCATATTCATATTTGGACTTTAGAGATTCAAAGCTGGCCAGCCAATTGTAATCCAGATGGGATTCAATTGTTGAATATAAAGTATAAGAAATGTGAAGAAATAATCTAGGGTAAAGCATGCGTTGATCTACTCAACTTTGCACCTCGAGGGGTATTGTGTATCTCTAACAAGTGCACAACAGCGGACTCTATGCGCATGACGGTCACACGGCCTATTTCTCGGTATGATAAACAGAAGAGTTAAAGGAAAGATGTTTCCTTACAATCCCCTCAAGTGTGAGTGGGAGATGTTGGATTTGGACGACATGAATACACCCATGAGGGGATGTATGAGGGTATACAGACCTCAGATGTCGCGTGCATAAAAGCGTGCACAAAGGGAACCTTTTCTCGTGTGAAAAGGACCAATCGATAAGTGAAAAAAGCCACTCGATAAGTGGAAAAAGTCACTTTATAAGTGCATAAAGGCACTTGATAAGTGAATGAAGAAGAGGATAAATGAATGTGCTAATATAGGCTAATAAGCTTATATTTAGTTATTTCCTACAATAACTACCCCTAAAGCCTATAAATAGGACCTAAGGGTAAGGCATTCATACTACACTTTTCATGCCATAAGTTTGCAAAAGGCATCTTATGTTCTTCTTCTCCCTTCCATTAAAATCCTCTTCTAAATAGAGATTTAGGCGGTGAAACTCTGCTTCGATCCTCCGTGACGAAGTATCGACCGTTGTGGCAAATCCAAGGGCGAAGTTCCGAGATTACGGTGCTGCGTACGCAAGCGTAAGTCTCTACTTCATTATTTTATCCTAACGTCCTTGTTTTGACAGGATCCAACACTGGCTTATTGCATTTAAAGCACAAAGAAGAGGATGCGTTAGAAGAATTAAACTTCGATTTGTTTTTGAAGTTACCTTTCCGAAAGAACCGGTTGAACTTCTTGGCCATGAGTGCCATGGACTCCAAGTCCAACTCGTCTTCCGAGTTTTCATCATCGGTCGATGTGAAAGTTGATGGAGTGGCCTCGAAAGCAATAGCCTTCTTCTTTGGCTCGTCTTGTTGTAGGTAGGACTTCATCTTTTCCTGCAACTTCAACTTGCTATCCTTGCGTACCTCATAAGACATCAAGGTACCCATTAGTTGAACAACCGTATAGGTTTTCATATCATTACCTTCCTCGATGGCGAAGGTACGTTTCTCCCAACTAGAAGGAAGTCCATCGATAATCTTCGAGACTTTCTCCTTTTGGGTGTAGGTCTTACCGAGAGCCTCCAACTCGTTTGTGATGTCGACGAAGCGAGCATAGTACTTCTTCATCTTCTCACCCTGTAGCATATGAAATAACTCGTAATCTTTATTAACTACTACGAGTTTGGAGTCTCTTACCCTACTTGTTCCTTCATGCAATATGAGGAAGGAGTTCCATATTTGATATGCACTCTTAGATGTGCATATCTTGTTGAAATCCTCGGGCTCCAAAGCACATTGCAAGGCGTTCATTGCCTTGGCATTGCTTACCTCCGTGGCGATCTCCGTGGGAGTCCATTTCTCGAAATCTTCTTCGGCGGGCTCGACATACTCTTTCATCGTGGCCTTCCATAATGAAGCACTCCGGAGGAAAGTTTCCATTCGACATTTCCAGTACCCGTAGTTGGTACCGTTGAAGAATGGAGGCCTCGTTGAGGAGTGTACTTCCATCACCGAAGACGCTCCTTCACGATTCTTGAAGGTGCTATAGTCGGAAGGTGGACGAACGGTCTTGTTGTCGTTGGCAGACATAGCTATAGACTTGGCTCTGATACCAAATGTAATGCCCTGCTAAGCTACTGCACAAGTACTAGAGGGGGGTGAATAGTACTTTAAAATAATTAAGAGGCTAATTCCTAATTACCTTGCAAACTCTACCAATTAATGCGGAAATGCGGAATAGTAAATAATCGACAACAAATAAACAATCGCTAACAAACGATATTACTAGGTTCGGATCCACCCAAGTCTCCCCTACTTGTTCCCGGTGATCCTACGTCCCAACCACCCGGATCACTTCCGGATACTTGAGTTAGAAACCCTAACTCAAGATTTTCACTATGAAATACTTGTGAAAAACTTTCACAAGTCAAATCATACACAAATGAACTTGTGACTCCCACAACCCGGGATCACAAACATAACTCTCACAACTGAGAGTGAAACACTTACAATATCGAAAGTAAATGAAATGAAATGCTTACCACAAAATACCTATGCCTTGAGTAAACTTACGAATTAGGGCAAAGATGATTTTGAGGAAGATAAAGAGGCACCAAACCCTAGCTCCAAGTAGATGACCAGCAATGGAGAGCTATGAGGTTGATGGTGACCTAGGATCAAGCACTAGGCTTGGAAGGCTCACAATCAATGAATCTCTCTTTTGAAATAAGAGAGAGGGGATTCAAGATTGGAATGAATGAGCTTTGAATGAGAGGGAATGATTTCTCTTTGATCTCTAAACTTGTCTTAATATCAGCCTTGAGTGCAATGAATGCAGCTCAACAAGTATATATAGGTTAGAGGAGAGAGAGAGAGAGAAAAACGTTTCAATAAAAGCTCCAACGGCTCTATTCTGAACCAAACTAGTCGGTCAAAGAACAACCACTGACCGACTAGTTCATCAACTAGTCGGTCGGTCAATCAACATGAACCGACTAAGTGGTGAACAGGGAATAGGTCGAAGTTCAGACTAAAGGAACTAGTCGGTCAAAGCACACTTGCCGACCGACTAGTTTCACAACTAGTCGGTCGGTGAGTTAACTTAGACCGACTAAGAGATAAAACACAAAGTCTGAGAACAAATAGAATTAGTCGGTCCAAGAACAAAAGTTGACCGACTAGTTCATCATCTAGTCGATCGCCAAATGTACATGGACCGACTAATGACAAACAATAACTTGTCATGTACAGTAGAAGCTCAACTAGTCGGTCAAAGAAGCATCACTGACCGACTAGTTCACAAACTAGTCGGTCGGTGAGTCAACGTAGACCGACTAACTGTAAACAGTAAAGAGCTATGATTTGAGAAGGCAAACTAGTCGGTCCAAGAAGGATTGCCGACCGACTAGATCACCATCTAGTCGGTTGGTCCTTCTTCTTGAACCAACTAACATGCACAAGAAGTCGCAAATCGAAGCGCGATGCTTCGAGAAAGTTTGTATGGACTTCTTACTAGTTCCTATGTCTAAGATAGGAGCGATATGAAGATTAAAATGTAAGACTTACTCAAGGCTTAACATTCTACGGAACGAAGCTAAAAGACTATAAATAAAACTTGACGAACCGTCTTCGAAAGCTTCGATCCGAATCTTCATGACTTCTAAAATGGTCCAAAAGCTTCAACGAAGCTTTAGGCATACGATCACGTGCTTTGAGAAGTCTCGAGACGTCGCTTTGAATGTTCAAATGAATTTGGCGACGATCTCCATAACTGCGCTCACAAATTGTTAGTTCACAATATATTTATGTTTGTTCATCATCTAAAACCAAATCCGGGGAGTCCAATATCCAACAAAAAAGGCATACAGTCAATCAACCGGGAAGTTGAGCGTACAATTTCATGCAAATAGAGGTGATAGCAGATAACAAAGCAGTACTCCAAGTTTAGGCAATCAATGCATGAAGCTCGGTGTGTTTTCTATGAAAAGTATACGATATAAATTTTCAGACTCAGCTAATGCTAGAATTACATTCACAATCATATAATAAAGATGAAGGTTACTATTCTCAAATGCATGGCGATGTATATCATATGATATCTGAAATAAAAACGATGGCATGGCAAGAGAAATATCATATAAGAGTAAGCTAACTCCAAGTCATCGACATCACAGAGAATTCATCTCTAGCAAAAAGGATAAAAGAAATAAGGATGAAGGAAAAATAAGAAATAACTATACAAATGCAGCACACACGAAAAATAAGAAAACGTGATGCATGAGAAAAATATTAAAAAGTGGGTGAAAATAGGTGGAAAATAAAGAAATAGAAAAATAAACATAAACATGAAGAAAATGAAAAGTGCGTGAGACACTCACTCCCCCAAGCTAAACTGCACAGTGTCCTCAATGTGCTAAGTGTGGCACAAGGACTTATATAATGGGGTGGGTGGGTGCGGATGCATGCATGATAAAAAGTGAAAATGAAAGAAAAATGGGATGGATATGCAAGTGATGAGTGCGGAATGCAAATGATGGATGAAATGAGTACACCGATCAAGGCGGTGCAATATAAGGGCCCAGAAATACCTACTCTCACCCAGAAAGATATAAGCAAAGCCCATCAAAAAGTGACCAAAATATGTGGGCGAGAGGGGGTGCAGAATCAGTAACAAATATATGAATCACAGCAACGGCAAAAAATATGAGAGACATCAACTGTGTGCCTAAGCAGGTGGTGGATCGCTAGCACCTCCCTGTGGTGGGGGAGGGGATGGCGGAGGTACTGGTTGCTGAGAGATGGGGCAGGCAGCTGATGGTAGAGGCTGTGGCAGGTGCGCAAGAATCTGGTTCAGGATAACCTGAATACCAGGAAGTAGCACGATGTGGGCCTGCACAGAGGTGTGTGCAGTGGCAGAGGAGGATGATGCAGGTAGAGAGGTCGTAGACACAGATGTAGGGACAGACGTCATGACACTCTCAGTAAAAATAGTGGCAGCAGAGACAGAGGGGTCGACCACTGGGGAGGTCATGAAATCAACGAAAAATGACTCCCCGAGGGTCGAGAAATCAGGTGAGGACAGGGTCTCGGCTGTCGAAACTAGGGAGGGCTCGCCTCTCTCAAGTGCAGCAGGGGAGGTGTGACGTGCGTTTATATTTCATATATTTACGCGCGTTTTCTTCCGTGTTTTTCCGTATTTACTGCCGTCTTTTATTTGTTTTCTCGTGTTTTCTTGTATTTTCTTGTTTTCTTTCACTTTTCCGTATTTTCCATGTTTTGCAGGAGTTTGCTGGCATTTGGGACATAAAATGATGATATCATGTGTCCCTGGAGCAACGGGAGGAGTCATGCGTGATCCAAGGGATCAAACGACGAAGATTACATCTTTCAGTCCCTCACCCGGTCGATTGGTCATCTCCAACCGATCGGGTGATGCACGCGTGCACCACCCGGACGCAGATTGGAGCTCACGAGAAGTCGCCCGGTCGGTTCAGTGACCGGGTCAAAAGCTCAAAGTCTCTGGAAATTCGAAGCTGATTTCCAACCGATCGGGTGACCTTCACCCGATCGGTTCACCTGTAGCTGAATTTCAACAGCCAAGACTCGGAGCTCCAACCGATCTCCTCACCTGGTCTGCTCCAAGATCCAACCGGTCGGCACCAAGATCCAACCGACCGCACCAAGTTCCAACCGACCGGTTCATACTGACCGGGTGAAACCCCCGCATTACGCTGTGATTTTGTGAAGCGGCTCACCCGACCGGTTGACTTGTCAACCGATAGTGTGATGTCGTTTTCTATAAATAGAACCCTAGGTTTCCCAGATTCGGGAGTTGGTTATTTTTCACTGTTTTCTTCATTTTGTGACGGCTGTAATTTCCCAGTTTTTGTAAGTTTTTGGATCTTTCTAAAACTTTAGTATTATCTTAATTGCTTTACTACCTTCGCATTCCTATTGTCTGATTATGATTTTAACGGTTCATTTTCGTTTAGATCGCTTTTTAATGAATATTTGTGAGTAGTTCCCAAATCTGGGATTTTGGCGGAAACCCCTTCGGGGGCTCTTTCTGATGCATCCATAGGGTTAGGAAATCGATAGGGATTAGGAATCTAACGGTTACGCGGGATGTTTTATTGTCATCGGCGGGAAAAAGACCACCTTTGACCGTTGGGCCAAGGGGGAATAAACTTGGCGGTTGACTCCCTAACCATAGCTCACGCCCTTAGCGTAGACGTCGTATCCTAGCGCGCGGGAGCGACAGGATGAGACATTGGGGGTTATCGTTGCGAGCTTAGTGCTCCCGGAGTCAATCAGTGTTAATGGACACGGGAGTGCCCACTGATCGAACCCGGGAAGTCCGGCGTATCATCATGGGCACCGACCGGAATATCGGGCACATGGGATGCCGGTACCACTTTTAGAGGCAACGTCTCACCATTAGACCCTAATTCCGATCGCCATCCTACCCGTAGGCCGTATCGGCGAGAGTCGCTCGTTGGGGTGGAAACCAAAGTCCTGGGTTTTATTTTCTTATTGTCTATACCCTGCATTCCTTTACCGTGACAACCCATCATTTGATCTGGGCTAGCTCGCCCACGGGGTGATTTCGGTCATCTTTGACACAAGCACATCCTAGCCTCCCTGTGTTCGACCCCCAAGCCACACTGCAATACCGTGCGCTTGCGGTTACAAATATCTAAACCCTCACGCGGGTCCCCCGGCCATTTGCGTCTCGCAAACCGGGGGCACGTCAAGTTTATGGCGCCGTTGGCGGGGAGGCAACGTGCTTGTTATTTTAGGATCTCATGAACCCTAGTGTCTAGCTCTTATCCCTACCTCGCGATAATTTTCGCATTCTTCCTTTTTCTTTTTATTTTCTCATTTTAATTTTTATTTCTTATCTTATTTGTTTCTTTCCCACTTGTCGCTTCACGAGTGTTTGTTGTTTTTCATGCGCAGGAGTTCAAGAAGTCTCGACGACTTGATCCCCGTTGACCCAGAGATAAACACCACCCTTAGGCATTTGGCCGCCGAGAAGCGAAGAAGAGAGGATCCTGAAGCCATGGGGGAGAACACCCCGCCTCACAAGTCCCTGCTGGAGTACTCGATGCCTTCCATCGAGTCCACGTCCGCCATCCGTCCTCCAGCTATTACGGCCCAAAGCTTCGAGCTTAAGCCCTCTTTGGTGACGTGGATCCAGCAGGATCAGTTTTCGGGTGCACCCATGGAGAGCCCGATCAAGCATCTAGACTCCTTCTTGGAGAAATGTGACACCTTTCGGATTAACGGTGTCACAACTGAGGCGATCCGGCTGAAGCTGTTCCCCTTCTCCTTGCGAGATAAGGCCAAGCTATGGCTTAAGGGGAAGGACCCCAACACATTCAACACCTGGGAGAAGCTCTCCAATGCTTTTCTGACGAAGTTCTTTCCTCCGGGGAAGACCATGAAGCTGAGGAGTGAGATCTCCTCCTTCTCCCAGGCCAGCCACGAGTCCTTGCATGAGGCTTGGACAAGATACAAGGAGATGCAGAGAAGATGTCCCCACCATGAGCTCTCCAAGTGGCAGATTATAAATCTGTTTTATAATGGGCTGAGGGACGATTTAAAGTCTTCCATGGACGCCGTGGTTGGAGGGTCCTTCATGTCAAGAAGCGAAGAAGATGCCGGGCAAATTTTGGAAAATATGGCATCCAACAATGAACGGTGGTGTGACGATAGAGCCACACCAAGGTCTGGGGGCATCCATAGAGTGGAAGACGTCGACAAATTGTCAAGCAAGTTTGACTTGCTGTCAACCCAGATCTCTGCATTGATGGTAGGCGCCGGTGGCGTCGGTTCACAACAGATTGCTGCGGTAGAATCCGAAGTTTTTGGAGAGTTCGACGGTGGTGACATCTCACCACCGTTGGATCAGGCGAGCGCATTGTTTTACAATCCTACGGGGAATGCGCCATTTCCACCACGAACCAACTCAAACCCAGCCTACTCTCCCAACAACCGGAATCATCCGAACCTCAGCTACCGGGTACCTTACCAACAGCTGGCTCAACAACAACAGCAAACTTATCAGTCGGCTAGGCCCCAGTAGCAGTTCCAGCAGCAGCAGTTTCAGCAGCAACAACCACCACCACAATATCAACAATACGCCCCTAGGAATCAGCAGCCCGCCCAGCAGCAATACGGCCAACAGAGTGCCATTTCTCCGGTTGAGTCCCTCTTAACTCAATACATAGCCAACCAGGAGAAAATTAATCTGAAGCTGGAGATGGGACAAAGAGTGCTCACTGATCAGGTGACCCAGCTGGGGTTGCAAGTGGCGAACCTTCAGAGACCGCAGAATTTATTACCGCCACAGCCTGAGGTGAATCCTAAGGGGGGTAAATCGGACCTTGGCGCTCACACATAAGCATGAGAACGTGTCCGCCATCGTCTTGAGGAGCGGGACACAAATTCCTACTAGAGCACCGCCCAAAGAACCGGAAGCACCACTGGCTGTTGAGCGGCCAATTGAAAAGGTTAATGACGATGGTGCCCCGTCGCCAAAATTTGTGGCTCCGGAGGGAACCCCCGAAGAAGAGAAGAAGAAAGAAGGAGGGAATTTGAAGGTATTCAAGCCCGTTGTGCCTTTCCCACAACGGCTTGCCAAGGCAAAAATCGATGAGAATTATGGCAAATTCTTTGCCATGGTGAAAGATATGAGTTTACAAATCCCCTTCCTCGAGGCCATAGAGACGATCCCCTCCTATGCTAAATTCTTGAAAGACTTGGTGACACGGGGATCTAGAAAAGAAAAGGTCGTGTTAACGGCGGAGTGCATCGCTCTCATTCAGCGTGCAAATCCGCCCAAGCTCAAGGACCCCGGAAGTTTCTCCATCCCTTGCTCTATTGGGGAAGTGCAAATCCAGAGGGCACTCGTCGATCTTGGTGCGAGCGTCAGCTTAATGCCCCTATCATTGTACAAGAGAATAGGGATGGGAGATTTAGAGCCCACCGGCATGACATTGCAACTTGCTGACCGTTCGGTCAAGTATCCGGTGGGAGTAGTGGACGACCTCCCCGTCGATGTGAAAGGGGTGCATGTACCAGTTGATTTTGTGGTGATGGACATGCCAGAAGACAAACATACACCAATTATTCTTGGACGACCCTTTATGGCAAGCGCTGGAGTGTTGATAGACATAAAGAATGGGAAGCTTTCCCTGAATGTGGGCCAAGAAAGAGTCGAATTTGACTTAGGCTTGTCAATGAAGCATCCAAACCCCCCCGGACGATCCTAGTATCAATGTGCTGGGGAATGAAGAAGATAGGGCTGTTGAAACGAGTGCCTGGGAAGTGCTCTCGAGGAATCCCCCCGATAGCTTGGGGGACCTTGGAGAGCAAGTTGGCTCCCCTAAGAATGAAGTGGCTAATGAGGCGGTCGCACGACATGTGATCCCTCCTGGGTTTCCTAAGTCTCCTCCCACGAAGAGAAAAGGAAAAGAACCCATGGACCTCACCGGTGATGAGGTCCGGATCCTGAAAAAGATGGCGGTGGATGCCAATTTGAGGGAGAAGCCACCGGATCCTATCAACAAAGGGAGGGTAGTCGAGCAAATCTTTTTACAGCCGCCGACTACACCGATAGCCACAACCTCTGGAGCTGAAGAGATGCCAGATTTTGGGCATCACCCGTACCGCCCACCATGAAAATCATCAACGGGCGTCGAGCTAAACGATGTTAAACAAAAGCGCTTCATGGGAGGCAACCCATGTTCTAAACTTTTGCTTCGCTTTTAAGGATTTTTTTCTACTTTATTTTTCTCTATTTTTATAAATAAATCCAGCCGAAACAACTTCCGTGAAGGAACTTAGACGATTTTTGGGTTTTGCAGAAAACAAGGCCTCAACCGATTGGTGTAGGATCCTGCCAAAATAGAGTTAGGATCGATAAATAAAGTTGAGACTTATGCTTGCGTATGCGTCACGGTAGTCTCAGAACTTTGCCTTCGGATTCGCCACGACGGATCGAGTCTTCTCACGAACGGAGTAAGGCTACTAAATCCACAATCTAAATCTCTACTTTTAGATTAAGAACTTGGATAGAGGGAGAGGAAGTATTTCGGCAGAGCTTCGCTAGAATGAAAATGCATGCAAGAATGCCATGCAAAAGTGTAAGGAAATGGCTAACCCTTTTGTCTTATTTATAGCCCCCAAGGTAGTTATTTTAGGATCAATTGTTCCTTTGGAACAATTTAACTAAGGTGTACCATCGTACATGGCACATTATAAGCTTAAGTTGTACCATATGCATGGTACAATATAAGCTTAAGATATTACCCCTTTATTAGCCATATGTCGCATGCACTTATGCACATATAATGCGACTTTCCCATCAATCTAGAGATCCTCTCCGCAAGGGAACATATTCCCTTTGCGCACGACTTCGTGTACGCGACGTTCGAGGTCCGTATTCCCTCGTACATCCCCTACAAGGGTGTACTAACGTTTTCCATATCCAACATCTCCCACTCACACTTGAGGGGATTGTAAGAGAACGTCTTTCTCTTAGTTCTTTCATCTATCATACCGAGAAATAGACCGTGCGACCGTCATGCACGTAGAGTCTGTTGTTGTGCACTTGTTAGAGATACACAACGACCTCGAAGGTGCAAAGTTGAGTAGTTCAACGCATGCTTTACCCTAGATTATTTCTTCACATTTCTTATACTTTATATTCAACCATTGAATCCCATCTGGATTACAATTGGCTGGCTAGCTTTGAATCATTAAAGTCCAAATGAGAATATGAAATCAATCTTCCTCTTCTTGCGAACCTTCTGATCTTGACTTGATTCGCTTTTCTAACGTGTCCCGCCGAGCCGAATTATCATAGCCCATTAGCAACACGCTAAGATAGCGATCATCTCGTCAAATCTAAAGGAACCAATTGGAGTCCTTGACGGTAAGAGTTAAGACCCGTATGGCTTTTGAGTCTCACATAATAACAAACACTATTGCTACTAACTCAGTGGTCGAAATGCATACGTGGTATGAACACGTATTACAACATCACTCCTTTCCCAGGGAGAGTATGTCTTAATGATGTTGTACGGATGAAAGATCAGACACCACAGTGCCTATCTTTTGAGTCCCCTTACTACTCATGAAATATTCTCGGACTCTCATCCTGCATAAGACAGATAGGATTTAAAAAATCCTATGAGATCTTCTTTCAAATATCCTTGTGATACAGATCTCAGATCTTTTGTAAGCATCCATATGATGCAGATCTTTCATTCGACTATCTTGTTTAAGTCACGACTCTAAATCATTTGTCTAATGATTTTGACTTTAAACTAGTCTCATCTCTATCTTATCCATCTGATAAGATAAGGCGGTTGCTCATGTGAGAGAGCCAACCTTAATCTGTCTGACATACACACAATAAAATAGCTGAGACTTAAACACAAATGTATGTAAAATCATTTGTAAGAAACTTGTATGCAAATTAAACTTTGATCTTCTATAGACATGGGAAATATTACATGATACATCTCAGCACCTACGCATTCCCATAGATGATAAGTGTTTGAAAAACACATCTCTGGGGATCGCCTTAGTAAGGGGATCCGCTATCATCTCATGCGTGGATATGTATCCTATGTCTACTTCCTTCCGTTTGTCATAGTCCTTCGCAAACTTGAATCGAATATCAATGTGTTTGGTCTTACAATAAAATTTAGGATCTTTGACATATGCAATCGAAGCTTGACTATCACTGTATATAGGAACAGTGCTCGAGTCAGTGGCATCCGTTAGCATGTCTAAGAATTTCCTAAGCCAAACAGCTTCTTGGACCGCCATGCTGAATGCTACGAATTCGGCTTCCATGGTTGATAGGGCGATGCAGGTTTGCTTCTTGCTGCTCCAGGATATTGCACCATTCCCGAGCAAGTAAACAAAGCCTGAGGTAGATCTTCGCTCGTCGAGATCACCCGCCCAATCAGCATCGGTATAGCCTTTGAGTCTCAAGGTATTGCCTTGATAGCATAACGCATAGTCCGCAGTCCCTTTGAGGTATCTTAATATCCTCTTCACCGCTTTCCAGTGTGCCTGTCTTGGGTTGGATTGGTAACGGCTTACCATACCAACAGCATAGCAAATGTCCGGTCTGGTACACATCATGGCGTACATTAGACTCCCGACAGCACTGGAGTATGGAACCTTTTCCATAGCTTTCTTTTCTTTTGGATCTTTGGGACACATTTCCAAACATAGACCCTCGCCTTTGCTTATTGGAGTATCAATTGGCTTGCAGTCCTGCATATTAAACCGTTCTAAGACTTTCTTTATATATGTCTCTTGAGAGAGAGAAAGAAGTTTCTTGGAACGATTCCTTGAGATCTTAACCCCAAGGATATATGCAGCTTCACCCATGTCTTTCATCTCAAAGACGGATGAAAGCCAAGCTTTGATATCCATGATAACACGCTTATTATTTCCGGCTATAAGTATGTCATCTACATAAAGAGACATAATTACATACTTGTTCTTAATCCTCTTAATGTATACGCAGTTGTCTTCGTCGAGCATGGAGAAACCATACGACAAAACGACTTCTTGAAAGCGCATATACCACTGCCTTGAGGATTGTTTAAGACCATATATGGATTTACGAAGTTTACAAACCTTATGTTTCTTTTCTTCTTGTACGAACCCGTTTGGTTGTTCCATGTAGATCTCCTCATCTAGTTCTCCGTTAAGAAAAGCAGTCTTTACATCCATCTGATGAAACTCGAGGTCCAAACAAGCAACCATTGCCAGAATTAAGCGAATGGAGGTAAAACGCACGACAGGAGAGAAAGTCTCTTCGTAGTCTATTCCTTCCTGTTGCGTGAAACCTTTCGCAACAAGGCGAGCTTTATATTTCTCGATGGAGCCATCAGCCTTATGCTTGATTTTGAGAACCCACTTGTTCCCAATGGCTCTACGTCCCTTAGGTAAATCAACCAAGTCCCAGACTTGGTTTGTTTTCATGGATTGAAGTTCTTCTTCCATCGTCGCTATCCATTTATCTTTAGCAGGGCATGTGACGGCCTGTTTGAAATTTGCAGGTTCGTCATCATCTTGTAGTAATGTCATGAATGTTTGAGGAAATTCATCCTCAAATCTTAGAGTTGTTAGCCTCGTTCGATTACTACGTCTTGTTTGAGTTTGATCACTCCCACTTGGAATGACATCACTCCCACTTGGAATAATATCACTCCCACTCGGAATAGGATTGGTATCGTTCGTATCATCCATTGGTGAAGTTTGAAACGTATTTTCTTCTTCACCAAGAATTCTCCCACTCGAACGTTCCGATCCTTCTTGATCCCAAGTCTCAAATAAGGATAAGTCTAAACTTCACCCTGTCTTGGAAACTCGTTTTCCAAGAAGAAAACATCCCTTGATTCGAATTCTATTAGACCCCCATTGTACTCTTGACCGACGAAAACATATCCTTTGGAGTTTTCAGCGTATCGGATGAAGATACACTTCCTCCCACGTGGCCCAAGTTTGCCATATTTGTGAGAGGATAAATGTGCGTAAGAGGCACAACCCCAAGGTTTTAGAATGTTTAAGTCTGGAGTTCTATTGTTCCACAACTCATAAGGAGTAGAACTTACCGACTTCGAGGGTACACGGTTTAAGATGAATGCTGCCGTCAATAATGCATCACCCGAAAAGGTGATGGGCAAATTTGCCTGAGACATCATTGATCGGACCATTTCCATCAATGTCCTATTTCTTCTTTCCGCAACACCGTTTTGTTGCGGAGTATAAGGCATAGTTATTTGATGAACTATGCCTTTTTCATCACAGAGTTCCTTAAAACTCGTTGAATGATATTCTCCACCCCGATCGGTTCGCAAGACCTTTATCTTGCGATCTAGTTGATTTTCCACTAAACTCATATAGTTTTTGAAGCAAGATAAAGCTTCATGTTTGTGGGAAATCAAATAAATGTGACCGAAACGGGTGAAGACATCAATGAATGTGATGAAATAGGACTTCCTGCGTCTTGTCTTAACATTCATTGGACCGCAAATGTCCGAATGGATAAGCTGTAATGGAACTTCGGCCCTTGTGCCAGTTCCAAACGGCTTGCGACAAGTTTTCCCTACAAGACAATGTTCGCAAGTTGACATTTCAACTTTTGAAACATTAGATAGCAAGCCACTTTTGGCAAGTCTATCCATTCTAGTTGGTCCAATATGACCAAGTCTTGCATGCCAACAAATGATCTCAGATTCAGAGTTAGAAGCATTTGTCAAATGGAAACTTTTATTAATAGAAGAAGAATCATCATACATTGTGTTTAAAACAATTAATCCATTACAAACATTACCCGATCCAATTAAAGAACTATTACAAACAAGGTCAACCCTTTGTTTATAGAACCTCCATTCATAATCTAAAGACATTAACATGACCACGGATACGATATTCCTTCTAATATCTGGAGCAAAGAGGACGTCGTGCAATAATAAAGTCCGGCCGTTGTCGAGAACTAGCTTGCATGTTCCGACGCCTTTGACTTCAACACGAGTGTTGTTGCCGACGTATATCCACTTTGTTCCTTGAGTTATCTTTCGATACTCTATGAAGAACCTTCTGTCCTTCGCTGCGTGGTCTGTGGCCCCTGAATCAATCAACCAAAAATAGTTAGATTCAGCAAGAAACACGGAACTAGAAACACATATGTAACTAGCCCTACAAGTTACCTTATCACTTCCATCCGTACACGTACGGGCGAAGTGACCGTACTTGTTGCACTTAAAGCACTTGATCTTCTTCAAGTTTTTCTTCTTTGAGTGCACATTCTTTTGCCACTTTTTGTTCTTAGTCTTCTTTGAGGTTTTCGGTTCTTGCTTTCGTTCAGTCACAAACCTTAAGCGTTTATTCTTCCGCTTATTTCCTCCATGTGAGGAACTAGCGGCCACGTGCACTTCTGCACTTGGTTTTGCGGCTTGAATCCGCTCTTCCTCGAGTTCGAGGTGTTTCGATACATCGCTTAAAGTTTTAATGCACTCATTATGAGTGAGGTGCATTTTCATGTTATCCCAGCTATCTGGGAGTGAACGAATGACTGCTTGGATCTGCTGTTCGTCAGACAGCGTAACACCCGCATCCTTTAATTTAGATATGAGATTCGCCATGTGGCGGAGATGCTTTTTCATAGAATGATCTCGCCGCATCTTGTACGAATCAAATTGAATATTTAAGGAGCGGAGTTTGGTAACCGAAGTTCCACCAAACTTTACTTCTAGCTCAGACCATATGTCTTTGGCTAGGTCGAATTCCCGAAATATACGCATTATGTCATTGTCCATTGCGGACAGTAACGTAATACGTGCTATTTTGTTCTTTCGAGTCCAAGTCTCATAAGCTTCCCGGTCCCTCTTGTATTAGGCCGTATTGCCCAACTCAGGTTCTTCCATTATGTTTTGGAGTGTTTCAAGCACATCTTGCTCCTCCAAAACATATTGGATTTTAATTGACCAAAGTTTATAATTGTCGCCGTTGAGCTTTTCACCTTTGTTAAGCTCTGTGACAATGTTCTTAGAAGCGGTAGACATATTCGAATCAAAAAACTGCAAAGAAAATGAAAAACACGATCAAAATTCTATGCATAAAGTTTCGATTCTTTAAACACTTGATAAGTTCCTTCGATGCGCTGAAATGTTACTCTAGAATCGAGAAGTTCACTACGTTCCCAACTACCATCTAGAAGTAACTTTCAAAGTATCCCTCTTACTTATCTCAAGTAAAAAGAAATCAGAAATAATACCCGTATGGTATTAGCAGCGGAAAAAATACTTTGAAAAACATATCTTTCAAAATGGAATAGGTGAGAGTTTGCGCAAAGAATTTTAGCGCAACAATTTCCAAGCCACGAAACCTGTTCTACACACCCATGGGTTAGATAACCATGGCCGGATCTTGGTAGGACTTGGAATTCTAAATTGCGCTATCCCGATTAAGGACGGGACATAACCTATTTGAAAACACCTTTTTCAAAAATTTGAAATACATTGGCTAATCTCCGTAGAGTAGAGCACAACGTCATAAGTACATTGGCTAATCTCCGTAGAGTAGAGCACAATGACATGGCTAATCTCGCATGAAGTAGAGCACTATGGCTAATCTTCAAGGAGTAGAGCCCAAGGAAAAAAAACTTCATTAAAATGTTAGCCCCGTATGGGCTAGTCGGCACTGTGGTTAGCCCCGTATGGGCTAATCGGCACATTCGAGTTTGACCAAGGCCTTTTGTCACCTCGTATGGGTCAGTCGGTAAGTTTGCGATCGACCAAGACCTTCTACCGGATTGGTCGACCAAAACAACCAAATTGGTCGACCAATTATTTGGTCTGCAACTTCTCCCGGCCAGGGCCTCTGCCCTGGCCGAGGCTTGGCCAAGGGCCGGCCAGGGCCTCTGCCCTGGCCGGCCAGGGGCCCTGGCCCCTCGGCCAGGGCCTCTGCCCTGGCCGAGGCGCCCTGGCCGAGGCCAGGGCATTGGCCCTGGCCTCTGCCAGGGCTGGCCAGGTCGGCCCTGGCCTCTGCCAGGGCCGGCCAGGCCGACAGGCCGTGGCCGAGGCCGGCCATTGCCGGCCTGGCCTTGGCCGGCCACTGCCGGCCTGGCATGGCCGGCTTGGCCATGGCCGGTCATGGCCAATGCCATTTGGCATTGGCCGGCCATGGCCCCTTTGGCCATGGCCGGCCACCCTCTTTGAATGGGGTTACCGCACACCCCACCGGAGGGGTGGCCGTGGTGGTTATTGGCCGTAGCCAACCTCCTCCGCATGGGGAGGGGGGTGCATGGCCTTCATAGCCCATTTGGCCATGGCGCACATGCACTAAAATTCATCTTCTCCAATGGAGATAACTACCATCATCTTCCTCGATGAAGCACCCGTTCGTCGATGAAGCACCCGTTCGTCGAGAAATTAGTTATTTTCTAATGGCCGTGTGCCAAAAATGAAAAATAACATACTACATGAACGGTCGGTTCTTCCCGTCACGGAGAGTTCCTACCATATCCGTAATGATAGGAGACCCTAACGTGAAAAGAACAACCGCTGCGTTCTCTCCGTCACGAAGCATTCCTACCATATCCGTAATGGTAGGATACCCATTCGTGAAAAAGACAACGACTCGTTCATAGTTTCGACGGGGCGGCGGTTTGACCGGGGCGAACCCTTATGGCTTTGATACCAATGTAGGATCCTGCCAAAATAGAGTTAGGATCGATAAATAAAGTTGAGACTTACGCTTGCGTATGCGGCACGGTAGTCTCGGAACTTTGCCTTTGGATTCGCCACGACGGATCGAGTCTTCTCATAAACGGAGTAAGGCTACTAAATCCACAATCTAAATCTCTACTTTTAGATTAAGAACTTGGATAGAGGGAGAGGAAGTATTTCGGCAGAGCTTCGCTAGAATGAAAATGCATGCAAGAATGCCATGCAAAAGTGTAAGGAAATGGCTAACCCTTTTGTCTTATTTATAGCCCCCAAGGTAGTTATTTTAGGATCAATTGTTCCTTTGGAACAATTTAACTAAGGTGTACCATCGTACATGGCACATTATAAGCTTAAGTTGTACCATATGCATGGTACAATATAAGCTTAAGATATTACCCCTTTATTAGCCATAAGTCGCATGCACTTATGCACATATAATGCGACTTTCCCATCAATCTAGAGATCCTCTCCGCAAGGGAACATATTCCCTTTGCGCACGACTTCGTGTACGCGACGTTCGAGGTCCGTATTCCCTCGTACATCCCCTACAAGGGTGTACTAACGTTTTCCATATCCAACAATTGGGTGAGTTCTCACCCGATCGGTTGGGATGTATCAGCATACGGCCGTGTCTGTCACCAAATGAACCGATCGGGTGGAGAATGCTGAAACCGGGTGAGCAGACCGGGTGACCTGGGGGAACTCTCGGAAAAATTTCAGAGTTCATCAACCGACCGGGTGGCAAGATGCGAGACCGGTTGATGGGCCGGGTGAAAAAATCTGAGTTTTCAGGAAAATCTGTGGAGCGACGAACCGATCGGCTGAGTTCTCAACCGATCGGGTCGCCTGTAGCATTTCTTCAGCATCAAATTTTCGACCTAGGGTCAACCGATCGGGTGAAAACTCACCCGATCGGTTCGACTTAAAACCTATAAATACCCCCGACCCACCCGCTCACAAACCCTCGCCCGATCTCGCCGTTTCTCCGTCGTTTCACCTTCCTCCAATTACCCGACTGCCAAAATCCCTCTCCCACAACCTCAAATCCTCCATTAGTCTCTCTCTCCACCTCCCCCTCGCATTCCTCCATCTCTTCCTCTCTCTCCCTCTCCTATTTCCTATTTTCTAGTCCTAATTCCCAAACACCCACATCCACCATCGAATTTTTTGCTGAAGAAGAGTGCCGCGGCTCCACACTTCTCCAATTGCACGGCATTGGGTCATCTACAAGCGGGGAGATCTAATTGCTACGGGGTAACTTCATTCCACTTCTCGAATTTCAATTTTTACCCTAATATTCGATTTGCTTGGTTTTCGTGTGTGTGCACTTTAATAGTATTTTGCACCCATTTGCATCATCCACACACATGGCCCGGGAGAGAGATAAAGGAAAAGGTATCTTACGGGAGGAAGAACCGTCTCGTAAGAGACGTAAACAAACACTTCTTCCTTCCCACACACGCGAACTGACACTTGCCCCTCCCGCACCTATCATTCCCCCTGTGGACCCCATGTTGGGCCTGCATGGATACATATTTAGGAACCAAGAGTAGAAAGACTTCTACCACAGACTTGACACTCGGGGGCATTTATCAACCAAGTTTGCCCACACCCAATCACTCGTCGACCTCGGTGTATTCACCGAAGTCGAGACTCTTTTTGCTAATCTAGGTTGGTTGGCCTTCCTTAATGCATCTGCGGTATCTTACCCGTCACTCACCCTAGAATTCCTTTCCTCCCTCGTTTGTGAGTCGGGGTTGACTGTCACTTTTCAGGAGCGTAACCAAACCATTCGTACAAACCTAGACACCATCTGTGATATATTTGGTTTCCCTATTCTAGGGAATGACGCTATCCGTCACTACGGATATCCCCCGGAATTTGACGTCGATAATTTCTGGTTCCGCCTCACCATACTCCGCCGTTATCCCCGGGGTAAGGCCAAGGCCTCCTCCATCATCCATCCCATATTTCGTCTGGCCCATAGGATCATATCATCTGCATTTTTCCCGTGGGATGAGTCAGGCACCGTGACTATCCTCGATCTTTTTATTCTCTGGGCCATGACTTTCCCCTTTGTTTGTGATGATGATGGAGTTAGTTTTAGGGCCCCGGTTGTCCATGTCCATGCTGGCGATTGGCTTGTTTACAAGCTTCTCGAGATTAGCAGGGCCGGGAAGGGCAAAATCTGATGTGGGGGCATTATCACTATCATTGTTTCTTACCCCCCGTTTAATATCCATTTCCCCCGTGGTCTTCCCATCGCCGCAGGACCCTCACGTCTAGATCTTGACATCCTGCGGCACATTCACATGATTAAGCCCCGCCCCGACGGTCGTTTCGAATTCAATTACGGCCACCCCCCCTCGCCCCTACACTATTCTCCCCAACCCCGCTCGCATGACTGTGGCTATCATGGCGGATTGGACTTTTTCGCCCGACCCTGAGTTCTTTGAGGGGTTGCACCTTCCTTTCCTTCCCCCTGACACACGTAGACCTCCTTCCCCTGCCGCCCACTTAGGCGAGCAGGATATTCCTGCGTCCCGGGGAGATATGGGGGCTGGCCCGAGTCGCCTTGTTTCTGCTCCTGGCCCCATCACTTCTGAGCACCTCTTAGCGGCCATTTCTGGCCTTGTCTCCTGTGCCGGCATGACCACCGCCGCCGGCACCACTTCCACCTTACCTGCCAGCACCACTTCTGCCTCACGTCAGTCCACATCCTTTGGTCGTCGCCAGGTCTCTGCCCGTCTTGGTCTTGAAAGGGAGGTCGATGCCCTCCGTGATCTTGCCATGTCCTCTGCCTCCTCGGACCCATCACCGTCCTCCTTTCTCACTCACCCACGTTTCCTCGCACTTGAGAGGAACGTGGCTGCCATTCTTTGCCTTCTCACTCACATCCACGGACCACCTCCACCTTCACCACCTCGACGATCTTCTCCTCCACACTCCCACACATCCCCACCTCCATCACATCCCCCACCACATTCTTCCCCTCCGCCATTCCACCCATCCCCACCTAGGCGATCATCTCCCCCTCCTTCATCTATTTCCATCCCGGTATCCACTTCGCCCCTCCCGACCACTTCCATCGCACCCACACCACCTTCTACCTCCTCCACCGTCACATCATATGTGCGCCGCAGGAAATTGCCGGTGAGGTCCAAGTCTCTCCCACCCACACCCACTACCATCACCATCACATCTTCTCCCCCCATTTCTATTCCTTTCACCACCGCCTTGATCGCCGTCCTCCCACCACCACCCACCCCCACCGACACTCCTCCCATCATTCACACCACCGCTGCACCTATTCCTCCACCTCTTTCCCCGCTTCTCTACACACCCACTGTTTACCCCACCCACCCACCCACACCCTCTTCCGAGGAGGGCGAGGATTCGCCTTCTCCTGATTTTTGATTTCACTTTGTTTGTTTTGACTCCTCCCTTGCATATTTCTGCATTTCACGATCACATTTTATTTGCTAGCATTGTCATGTCTAGCTTGGGGGAAGTCTGTTTTGCTGTGTTGTCATATTTTATTTTCTTCTTGTGTGTGTGTGATTGTCTTTACTTTTTATTTTGTCGTGTCGTGTGGTTTTATTTCGTTTTTCGTGTCGTGTGGTTTGATTTTGATTTTTCTTTATTTTTCAGTTTCGTATCTGTGTTTTCCTCGTTTTTCATTTCTTTTTGTGTCGGTGCATACCCCCCCCATTTTCATTGCCCCCTGTACTCACTCTTATTGCATTGAGGGCAATGCAAGATTCAGCTTGGGGGAGTCGCCCTTTGTGCGTCATTTGAGTCTTTTCTTTTTCGTTTTTGTGTCGTTTTCATCTTGTTTTTATTTTTTCTTCTCTTCTTTTTGTCTCTTTCTCCTAGAGATGAACCCTATGATGAATCGCCAAAAAAATCACACACACCTAGCACCTAGCATCACATTCACTAACCCTAGGATTTCGAGTCCTCTTGCGTTTCACGCATCGTGGGTCCACTTAGCTTTTTTGTGAGTCGTTTGTCGTGCTTAACCGTGTGGTGTGCTTCTACTTTGTGATTTTACTTTATATACCTGTCCAGGAATGACCCCTAGATTATCATGCTTCGATTTGAATATGCGGTATTTATTTCCCCTGTCTGCTTCTGCATGCTATATATATATATATATATATATATATATATATATATATATATATATATATATATATATATCGTGTACTTCATTTCGCATGTGTCGGGATTCCACAATTAAGGACTAGGATAACCCATTTAGCCCATGCTCTATTTAGCGAGAATAGTTTCCTTTGCCCAAGTGTTTAGATTCCGACTTCTTTTTTTTGTTTTACTTGGTGCAAATCCCCTCGTCATGTACCGTTCTCCCACTTGGGAGAGTACACATGTGTATAGCCAAAAACCCAAAAATCCAAAAAAAAGAGAAAAGAAAAGAAAAACCCAAAAAGAAAAGAAAAGAAAAATTTTGTATAGCCAAAAAAAGGAAAAAATATACAAATGCCCAATACCCAAAAAAATTCCCGTGTGAATATTTTCCTACGTGCCGAGAATAAAGGGAAGACGAGAATTTGCACCGAGTGTTCTTCTCCACATCATCTCATCCCCCATCGGTTTCGAAAACACTTGGCTTAGGAACTTTTTAGCTAGTATCTTGGCTGTAGTGGTGTGATTTCCTTAACCCTAGTTGTGGAGTCCCCGACGCATGATACGCTTCTATTCTTATACTCTTATCATGCATGCTTGAACTAATATTCACCGCAATTTCAAATTCGAATCAGTATTTGGGTCGTTTCCTGGGTCTGTGTATATCGAGCTTTATTGCACATCGTAGATAGCGACACCGACTGCTAGCGCACGGCCACACTCACTCGCGCTTCACCGTGTGGGCCCACGGCACTTATTTGGACTCGTATTCCTAGGTTTAGTGATGTGATTTGGCGTTTGCTTGGTGTGTCGTTTTTGATTTTGTTGGCCCTGACGGGTGATCTAGGATATAGAGTTTTCTTTTTCTCTCTTTCTCTCTATTTTTCCCTCCGAGCTCCTACTCTCACTCGTCTTCCTCGAGGACGAGGAAGAGTTCAGCTTGGGGGATTTTGACGTGCGTTTATATTTCATATATTTACGCGCATTTTCTTCCGTGTTTTTCCGTATTTACCGCCGTCTTTTATTTGTTTTCTCGTGTTTTCTTGGATTTTTCTTGTTTTCTTTCACTTTTCCGTATTTTCCATGTTTTACAGGAGTTTACTGGCATTTGGGACGTAAAACGATGATATCATGTGTCCCCGGAGCAACGGGAGGAGTCACGCGTGATCCAGGGGATCAAACGACGAAGATTGCATCTTTCAGCCCCTCACCCGGTCGGTTGGTCATCTCCAACCGATCGGGTGATGCACGCGTGCACCACCCGGACGCAGCTTGGAGCTCACGAGAAGTCGCCCGGTCGGTTCAGTGACTGGGTCAAAAGCTCAAAGTCTTTGGAAATTCGAAGCTGATTTCCAACCGATCGGGTGACCTTCACCCGATCGATTCACCTGTAACTGAATTTCAATAGCCAAGACTCGGAGCTCCAACCGATCTCCTCACCCGGTCCGCTCCAAGATCCAACCGGTCGGTACCAAGATCCAACCGACCGCACCAAGTTCCAACCGACCGGTTCATACTGACCGGGTGAAACCCCCGCATTGCGCTGTGATTTTATGAAGAGGCTCACCCGACCGGTTGACTTGTCAACCGATCGGGTGATGTCGTTTTTTATAAATAGAACCCTAGGTTTCCCAGATTCGGGAGTTGGTTATTTTTCATTGTTTTCTTCATTTTGTGACGGCTGTAATTTCCCAGTCTTTGTAAATTTTTCGGATCATTTTCGTTTAGATCGCTTTTTAATGAATATTTGTGAGTAGTTCCCAAATCTGGGATTTTGGCGGAAACCCCTTCGGGGGCTCTTCCCGATGCATCCATAGGGTTAGGAAATCGATAGGGATTAGGAATCTAACGGTTACGCCGGGTGTTTTATTGTCATCGGCGGGAAAAAGACCGCCTTTGACCGTTGGGCCAAGGGGGAATAAACTTGGCGGTTGACTCCCTAGCCATAGCTCACGGCCTTAACGTAGACGCCGAATCCTAGCACGCGGGAGCGGCAGGATGAGACGTTGGGAGTTATCGTTGCGAGCTTAGTGCTCCCGGAGTCGATCAGTGTTAATGGACACGGGAGTGCCCACTGATCGAACCCGGGAAGTCCGACGTATCATCATGGGCACTGACCAGAATATCGGGCACATGGGATGCCGGTACCATTTTTAGAGGCAACGTCTCACCATTAGACCCTAATTCCGATCGCCATCCTACCCATAGGCCGTATCGGCGAGAGTCGCTCGTTGGGGTGGAAACCAAATTCCCGGGTTTTATTTTCTTATTGTCTATACCCTGCATTCCTTTACCGTGACAACCCATCATTCGATCTGGGCTAGCTCGCCCACGGGGTGATTTCGGTCCTCTTTGACACAAGCACATCCTAGCCTCCCTGTGTTCGACCCCCAAGCCACACTACAACGCCGTGCGCTTGCGGTTACAAATATCTAAACCCTCACGCAGGTCCCCCGGCCATTTGCGGCTCGCAAACCGGGGGCACGTCAAGGTGTTCTTAAAGCTCTCGTAAGAAATAGGAGCAAAAGTCAATGGTACAGAGGTGGTGATGGTGGTGGTGGTGGTGGTCACAGCAACGGTGCTCTCGACACTGGCAGAGGTGTGGACAGAAGTGTCGGGGACTGGGATCAAATTAGGTGTATGCTGTGGGACAGGGATCTCCGAGGCTAGATGGGGGAGGAGGGGCTCCTGCTGAGCACCCTCGGGCTCAAGCACATATGCAGCTGGGATGAGGAGGTCCATCTCTGGTCTCCACTCCCCACCTGCGGGTCCAATGTGGGTCTGAGCAGGGCTCGAAAGCACCATATAATCAACAGCAAATGGACCGTACAGCCGAACCCAGTGGTGCTGACCATGAGGATGCATCATCTTCATGCAGGCCATAACGTCTATGGAAAGGGAAGTGGGGCCCGTGGGTCGAAGCAAACCAGCTGGGAGCTCAATCCTGCACAAAGGAGCCAGAAGGGTGATCAGACCGCCACAACAAATCGCCGTCCTGGCGGCGACAGAGATAATGATGCGATCTAGATACCAGCTGGCAATATCAATCTGAGTGACAGGGAGTAAGACGTATCCGTCGGCCTCGAAGGTTCTCTCTCTTGTCATCACGTAGATCATATAGAGCTCAGGCATAGAAATCGTCCCAGGCTCATACCTCACAAGAAAAGTGGTCGCCATAAGGCACTAAGTAATACAGAGGCAAGAGTGGACGATAGAGGAGGCCTGGGCCTAGCTAGGGTCAAAAGACAGTGGTGCTCCCATGATCAGTGTCCAGAATGCATGAGCATCAAAGGAAGGAGGGGTGTGGTGCATGGAACCAAAAGCGCGGTCGGGATCTGGGACATGGGGCCATTGAAAATAGGCTCGGAGCATATCGAGAGTGATCTCACACTCACGATCCATCAGACGAAATGTGCAACCCCTGGGAGTCCTACGAATAGAACTCAGAACCTTGACAATCGGTCAGACATAGGTGTCCACCGACACCGAAAGGAAATCACGCCATCCCACGTTCTCATATAGCTGGAGGAGCCCATGGAACACCCATAGGCGCTCAAAATCAGCAATGTGTGCAAACCTAGTGGGGACGATCGATCGATGGGTGATTATTTCAAATCTGGTGCGGTATGCATCATCTTGAAAGCGATCCCCATCGTGTCGAAAGCCTGGGCAGGCTGTGCTGGTGGTGGGGGAAGGGGTGTAGTAGAAGGCGAAAGTGTAGGTGGTGGTGGGCTAGGAAGCGGGGAGTCCGCTCTAGCGGAGGAAGAACCAGGATCACTAGACTTTTTTCGCTTGGCAGCGGGCTCCCGTGCACGGGACCTAGTGCATGGAGGCATGTGGATGCCGTGAAATCTGAAAACTATCGCGAAGTGCTAATAAAATGGAAAGAGTATACCAAAGCACGAGAAGCTCCGAAGCTCCGAAGCAGCCCTCAATCTCCCGCAAGCTAACCTGAAACAAAAAATCGATTGATTAGCAATGAATATCGAAAAATTTAGGGGAAAATCAAGAGAAATAGATGTGAATTGGGTTTAATTTCGATTCGGGGGTAGAATAGGGCTTACGAAATGGGAAATAGGAGAAAAAGGGAATTTTCGGGCGTAAGAGGGCCGGCCAGCGGTGAGGGAGGCAAGGCGGCGGGTGGTCGAACGGCTGGGAGGACGGCGGGGGGTCGCACCACTCTGGCACGGCTGGTGGCGGCTCAGGCGAGGGGTCGGGCGGCTCGGGCGAGGGATCGGGCTGCTCGGGCGATAGATGTGGATTTTGAGAATTTGGGAATTTGGGAATTTTGGAATTTAGGGATCCGAGCACTGGCCTTTATAGGGTGAGCCACTCGGTCGAGTGGCGTTGACCACTCGGTCGAGTGGCCTCAGTTTCAAAATATTTAAAAATTTTCAAATATGCTCTGACTCGGCCAAGTAAGACCTATCACTCAGCCGAGTAGACAACGTCACTCGGCCGAGTGGCTAGGCCACTCAGAGCTTTTTAAGTATTGAATGTGTTAGGTTCACTCAGTCGAGTGACAAATTCACTTAGCCGAGTGGCATGTAATTTATAGAGAGGGGGTTTTGAGACTTTCCTGAGCAGTACCCTACTCGGCCGAGTAAGGTCTTCACTCGGTCGAGTGAAAATATCACTCGACTGAGTGGGCTGCTGTTTTCATCTCCAACTCTCTGTTTTGCGACACTTTCTGATTTTCTTTCTTCCGTCAGTTTCTTCCTCCTCTTGGTGCTTGAGCACATCCCTGGAGTGCTCCCCATCGCCATGGTTGTACTCCGTTCATGTGGTCTTCCGTTCTCCTTTTCCTGAAATGAAGAGCGTAGCCCGTTGTCAGGTTGTTCTTGGACTCTTGACTCTATACACTAATAAAGGTCTAAAACAAAAAATGAAAAGAAAATTCAACTAAAAAGTGAGATAGAACTGTCGAGTTGCCTCCCGACAAGTGCTCGTTTAAGGTCTTGAGCTCGACCCCTTAAGATTCGCAATTAATGCTTGATGTTTGACACATGGAAAATGCACGTGTCAACTTGCCGGGAAGGCCGCTTGGGTTCAGTTGTTGATTTTCTTCAGCATACCTAGGCTGCCCTTCATCATGGGTAGTAGTGGGGGGCGACTCCCCCAAGCTTGAGCTCTTAGCATCCTTTTTCTTGACCGGTGGCGAAGATTTGTTCGTCGGTGGAGCTTTCTTCACATGCTTCACCGTAGAGAGATCGCATAGCTCTATAATCTTAACGACATCAGCGCCATCCTTCTTTTCATCTGTAAGAGGATCCGGTGGGTCTCCCATCATTTTTCATTCATTAACGTCTTGGACCTCTTCAAGGCCGTCATCATGCTTTTCTCCAATGGCAAATGGTATGGCATCGTCAATGACCTCGTCGAGGAGGTCCACGTAATCCACTTCCTCTAGCCAAGGCATATGCTCCATCTCCTTCGGAATGTGGAGCTCAACCTCAATGTTGCCGACGTTTAGGGACAAGGTTCCTTCCCTCACATCTACAATCACTCCGACGGTGGGTAGAAAAGGGCGTCCAAGTATAAGCGACATATCTCCTTCTTCCTTAAAGTCTATCACCACAAAGTCGTATGGCAAGCAAAGTCTACCCGGTACTTGCAGTGGTACGTTTTTCGCGATCCCCACCGGCCTAGTGATTTGCCCATCGGCGAGTAGTATCTTCATGTCCGTGGCCTTAAGGTCGGTCCCCATATTCAGTTTCTTGAACATCGAGAGGGGCATGAGGCTTACGCTTGCTCCTAAATCCACTAGAGCTTTCTGAAGTGGGACTCCTCCAAGTGTGCAAGGGATTCGAAAACTACCGAGATCTTTACACTTGGTCGACAACTTTTCCTTTTTGTGAACCATGTACTTTACTCGGTAAGCATGACCCTTTCCTTTCGCTTCTTTCACGCGATCAAATCCTTGAGAAACTTTGCATAGGACGGGATTTCAACGATTGCATCTAAGAACGGGATGTTCAAGCTCACTCCTCGCAAGTACTCCAGAAATTTAACGAGCCTCTTCTCAATCTTTTCCTTTGCCAACTGGTGTGGAAATGGTACCTGTGGCATATAAGTTCGCTCCTCTCGTGGCTTATCTACTTCAGATTTTTCACCATTGCTCGTCTCTTTTGGGTTATCCTCTTCATTGACAAGCTACTTCTCAACCGAAATTTCCTCCCTCGGTTCCTTAGCTTGAATCATCGTATGAGTGGTGTCCTTTCCACCTATAGTAGTTACTGCCATACCCGCATTGATGTGGTGGGTTTTGTTCCTGTTGAGCCGGTAATTGTTGATTGGTCTTGTTGAGCAATGTGAGTTGCTCTGCCAATTGTGTCACGACTGTGTTGAGGGAATCTTGTTGAGCCGTCAATCTTCCGTTAAACTTATTTTGTTCGGCCATGAATTCTTCAACCCTTACATCGTACTTCGACCTTGGTGGCGCTTGAGGAGGGTTGGGTGTCCTCCATCCTTGATTGTATCCCGGGGGGCTATAGGGCCCCACTTGTTGCCTCAGTGGGTAGTTTTATTGGTGGGGTGGCCTCTGTTGATACTGTGGTTATTGCAGAGGCTGTGCTTGTGTTTGTTACTGCGGTGGATGCTGCTGTGGTGGAGTCAAGGCTCCATCATTGTTGGGGTATGAAAATTCGGGGTGACCCCTTGTTGCCAGGTTCACCCAATAACCGCTAATTTCCGCAACATATTGAGCTTGCTCCATAGCTCTGTCTCCTTGCTCCCCTCCAACGAACATAATCTGGCTTTGATCCTGCCAGTCGCTCATGGTTCCTCTGGGTGAAGACGCGTTGGAAGCTCCATGTGGCTTGCTAACCAACTTTTCTAATCTCTCTACGCCTTTATGAAGGGAATCAAATTTTGTAGAAAGCTCCGCCACAGCCTTTGCCTCATAGATACTAGCTGGCTTCAAAGATGAAGAAGAATTTTCCCGTTCGTCGGCCCACTGCTGATTATTCGAGGCCATCTCCTCAAGTAAGGCCGTAGCGTCATCCGGTGTCTTTGCCAAGATAGCTCCATTGGCAGTTGCACCAATTATTTGCTTTGTGCTCGGTTGCAATCCATTGTAGAAGCTATGCACAAGCTCCCACGGCTCGATGCTATGGTGGGGGCATTGGTGTTGGAGGTCCTTAAAACGCTCCTACGCCTCATATAAAGTCTCCTGAGGGCCTTGCTTGAAGGACATAAAGGCGCTTCATATCTTAATAGTCTTGGATGGCGGGTAGAACTTGTTGACAAATATGCTCGCCAGCTCATCCCAAGTGGTGAAGATCCCCTCAGTTTGCATCCTCAGCCAATGCAAAGCCTTATCACAAAGAGTAAATGGGAAGATGCGCAGTCGAATAGCATCTGCTAGCACTCCAGGCATCTGGAAAGTAGCGAACTTCGCCAAGAACAGTTGCAAATGGTAGTGTGGGTTCTCTTAAGAATTCCCATGGAATGGGTCTTGTTACATCAACAATACGAGCCCTGTCTTCAGCTCAAAGTTCTTGTCAGCCACTAACTCTGGCATGACTAAGAGGAGGTGGTGGACGTGGCCTTAGGCCGTAGCCTATCTCGGATGGAGAGAAGCCTAGCCATACGTTGCGCTAGCTCCTCTGGTGTTTCCGGTGCTTCCATTTGAATTTCCTATATAGCAGATCTCCTCTCAGCTCTAAGCCTCCTTTCAGTACGCTCGATCTCCGGGTCAAATAATATTTCTCCTTGGGGAGCCTTCGATCTCGTGTACATGCACAGAAAAAGAGAGTCTAGATAGAATTGTTAGCACAATAGAGGAATAAAAGAGTGAAAATAAAAAAATACAAAAGGAAATAGCTAAGTAAAGAAAATAAAATACCGTCGCCTACCCGGTAACGACGCCAAAAACTTGGTCGGCCCCCGGATACACACCCCGAGGGACACGATTGTAGTCTTACCGCAAGCACACGGTGTAGTGGTGAGCGTGTATCGAACACGAGGAGGACTAATAACTGTACTCTATTTTGATCACTAAGCTATTGGTGGAAGAATGGTTTTGAGAATGTTGTCACAATCGTTCAATTAACAATTCAAATTCAATATAATAAAGGCGTTTATGGCTAGGGAATCCCCGCTATGAATCGTCATTTATCTTCGTAAATCGTGAATCTCAATGTTGCAAGACTTGAATTGAGGTGAACTATGTAGGGAAATATGCCCTCAGATCAATTGTATTTGATGCAAATGATAATAGGGACTAAATTGCATATGATGCAAAAGAGATTAAATGTGTTGTAAATAGTTTAAGACAATATTTAATAATATAAACGTAAGAAAAAGCTCACAGGTAAGATGGGAATGTCCCGGTCTACGCCCAGGTTCGAATGGCGTCCAAATCGGACGTCAAATGCTCAAGATATGCCCAAAAGAGTTCTACGGATCAGTCCAAGCTGACCCAGGCCAGACTGGGTCTGGCCTGGACGCCTGTCTGGACCCAGCCCAGGCTGACCGGGCCTGAGCGCCCAGGCCTGGGCGCCCGGCCCAAGCCAGGGCCTGGGCGCCTGGGCCTGGGCCCGCCCAGGCGCCCTGGGCGCCTGGGCCAGGCGCCCAGGCACCCTGGGCGCCTGGCCTGACTGGGCCAGGCGCCCAGTCTGGGCGTGCCAGTCTGGGCGCGCCCAGACCAGGTTCTGAACCTGGTCTGGGCTTGCCCAGCAGGCCTGGTGGGCCCCGCAGAATAGGTTTTCAGAAGCCTAAGTTGGGCAGTTTTTGACGGCTCAGTTTTTGCGAAAAACTAGCCATGAGCTGAACTTTGAGCGATCAATTGGATGGTCAAATGAACTCCGATTGACGAACGGTTTTTTCCTATGCGTTCACCGTTGAACACCCTTCGAATTGATAGGTTGTATCAATCCTGAAGTTCAACGGTGAGTGAGTTAAAATTCACGGAAGTTTGCACTTTGTGAAGTGCAAACTAACTTGATTTTAATTAACTCATATTAATAGTCCCACATCGGATTTTGAGAAAAGGGGAGAGTCCGCCGCCTATATAAATAGGGGTCTGCTCTCCTCCTGAAAACTCGTCCCAAGATCTAGATCTGAGCGGCTCTCAAAACTATTGGAGCACGCTCGGATCTAAGCTAAAATTAATAATTCTCCTCTCCCTATAAATTTCTGCCTTGCTCCTGAGGGCTCTAGCAAAGCCGCAAAGGAGTTCGGATTCAGATCCGAAATCTAGGCGGAGGTTTCACTCGCGTGAAACTTTCTGGAGCAAGTGGTTGGCTCAGCGACGAGAAGTTGCTGGGATCGGCGCAAGTGGTTGCTGGGATCGGAGCGGTTCGTGCGGGAAGGGCAATTGATTGCCTTCGGTAACACTTTTGCTGCAAGGCAAGAGTTACAGGTATGTTGAGTTTTCTCAACTTTAGTTTTAATTAATGTGCATTATTTTATTGCAGTAGCTATAGTAGTTAATTAGATAGTAGTATCCTCCGGGGTTGGTATGGACCCTACCCCGGGATAGTAGCGTTTTCTTGGCTCGGGTTTTATGAAGATATGGCTAGTTTATATAAAGTGTTTATATAAAGTTTTTCTCTTTATTTTTCCGCTTCCACTGCGTTAAATTTTGTGCAAGGTTGTCCGGCCTTCGCTCTCAAGTAGGGCGAAGGACGAACAATGCACTAGTCGAAAGTAAGCCCAGGATCTATTAAAACTCATCATTGGTATCAGAGCCAGGCTACATAGACTATCTAAATACAGCTTTTATGACATGCATGTTATTAAAACTTGTAGTTAGTCTTGAACTAACTATATGTTGGTTTTCAAATTTTTCGAAAATTGTTTTGAAAACCAAGATTAGATCTTTTTAATTATATGATAATTAATTTCTTTATGTTTCTTTTTGCTTTATTTGATAATTGCTAAAAGAAAGACTTGTAGGGTTAGCCATTAAAATTCATTTAAATCTTTAATCTGATTAAATTTAAATGACTAGCTTTGGCTATGTTTTAAAATGTTGTTCACAATATTTTAAATAACACATCCTAATGAATGATTAGGATTGTCCCTTGTTTGTTGAAACAATTCTGATGTGATTTATTAAAATCCTATAGTTGATAGGTTTCTAATAAAAGTTATGAAACACATCCTAATAATTTTTAATTATAAGATTTGACTAGTTGATAGGATTAACTAGTTAAATAAATCATAACAACCAGATTAAATCAATATAACACTTTTTATCATTAGCACTTTCAATGGAGAATGGTATGGGTAGGTAGTTAGGGAAGGTGTTGTGGATCGACTCAGCTTTGCTGGGCGCAAGTGATCCTGCCCGGCCCTAACCCTGGTCATGCCCGCTTGTACCGCAAAGTTGTTGATAATAAAATGTGTTAGCTTTGGTTATATCTAGTCAATGCATTATAAATCTTGTTAAAGATTAATTCGTATCCCTCCTTGATTTTGGAGCTTTGTAACTCAAAGAAAACATTTATAGTTGTTGAGTCTCCTCAAGCTATGACATGTTTCTCTTTAAGGAACAAACTCCAACATACATGTGATGTAATCTGGACTTGACCCAAATCGATGCGTCGGGTCTCCTCGAGCATCGATCTAAGTCAAATCTGAACACGAAATCAAGGGTCTGACTAGACCAGTCATTATGATTAGTTGAGTCTCCTCAAGATCATAAGTAACTGTGGGTAAGAATCGATAGGGAGTCACATGTGATGTGATTGACTAAGAGTTAGTCTACCAATCATGGAACCAATCGACTTGTTGAGTCTCCTCAAGGTTGTGAGGTTCATGATGATTGGGTCCCTCTTTCACTATATTTTAAGATATTAAAATTCGTTCATTTCCGAGAATGATCGTAAAATAGTGGGAGACCATAGTTAATTAAAAATCATATTAATTATATTATTTTATCATGAATTACACTAAATTCATTCTATGTCTTTTGCAGCATGAAAACGAATATGAATCTTATCCTGAATAATAAATTGACTGGTTTAAATATTGATTGCTTAGAAAACTTTGGGCTTAACGAAGAGAAGAAAGGACATATTGATGTCTCGACTTCTAAGGTATTAGTTATACAGAGTATAGTCCTTTCTGTAACTGCTAACGCATGGGTATTGGATACTGGTGCGGGTACTCACATTTGTAATTCGTTACAAGGTATGAGCAAATTTAGAAACTTAAGAAAGGACGAAATAGTTCTTCAAGTTGGTAATGGAGCTAATGTAGCTGCTAAAGCCGTAGGAGACCTAAAGCACACCTTGGCAAACGGTGCCACATTGTTTTTGAAACAATGTTATTATATACCAAATTTTCTATGCAACGTTATTTCCATTTCGGCTTTGGCCAAAGACGGATATAAATTTACCATTAATGAATCTGTTATGAACATTTTCTTTAATGATAAATTGCTGGGATTTGGAAGAATGAATAATGGTGTATACACTCTGTCTAATGACGTTGTGTTAAGTGTTAACACACGAAAACGTAAGGAATCTAGTTTTAATGAAACTTTCCTTTGGCACTGTAGACTAGGCCATATCGAAGAGAAAAGACTTAGCAAGTTGCATAAAGAGGGGTCTCTTGACCTCTCGAATTATGAGGCGTACGACACTTGCGAGTCTTGTCTCAAAGGTAAAATGGCTAAAACTCCCTTTACGGGTAAAGGGGAAAGAGTTAGTGAACTCTTGGGTCTAGTACATTCTGATGTATGTGGACCAATGTCTACTTTAGCTAAAGGAGGATATTCATACTTTGTTACTTTTACTGATGATCACTCTAGGTTCGGACATGTGTTCTTGATGAAGCACAAGTCTGATACATTTGAGCGATTCAAAGATTATCGTAACGAAGTTGAAAAACAGACGGGTAAAAGTATTAAAATTCTTCGATCTGATCGAGGAGGAGAATACTTGAGCCATGAATTCCTTGCGCATTTAAAAGAGAATGGGATTCTCTCTCAGATCACTCCTCCTTACACACCTCAACATAATGGTGTGTCAGAGAGAAGGAATCGTACATTGTTAGACATGGTTCGATCAATGATGAGTGACTCTGGGTTACCTATCTCCCTTTGGGGCTATGCCCTAGAAACTGCCACCCATATCCTTAATAGAGTTCCATCTAGATCCGTGCCAATGACACCAAATGAGATATGGAACGGGAAGAAACCAAACCTTAAGCATATTAAGGTATGGGGTTGTCCTACGTATGTCAAGAAGCTTAATCCAGATAAACTGGAGGATAGGTCTGTTATGTGTAGATTCATTGGATATCCTAGTCACTCGACGGGACACATTTTCTATCACCAGGAACAACAAAAGATTGTTGTGTCCAAACACGCCACCTTTCTTGAAAAGGAATTCCTTGTGAAGGAGTCTAATGGCGAGGTAATAGAACTGGACGAAAGTCTAGAGACTGAATCAACACATGAACAGATCGCGGAACCAGTGGGAGAGGTAGAGCCTAATACTCCTGAAGCAATTATTAGGAAGTCAAATAGGATTCCTCGAGCTCCAGAAAGATACTACGGATTTCTCGTAGATGGAGGAGTTGAGGATAGCATCTTAGTTGAAGATGATCCTATTAGTTTCCAAGAAGCAATTCAGAGTAGAGACTCTAAGAAATGGCTGGATGCAATGAAATCTGAGATGGATTCCATGCACATTAATAAAGTTTGGACTTTAGAGAATGTGCCCAGGGAAGTGTTCCTATTGGCTGCAAATGGATCTTCAAAAGGAAGATCGGTGCAGATGGAAAAATAGAAACGTACAAGGCTAGACTTGTTGCGAAAGGTTATCGTCAGATTCTAGGTGTAGATTATGACGAAACTTTCTCACCCGTAGCCATGCACAAATCCATCCAGATTGTACTCGCTATTGCTGCCTATCACAACTACGAAATCTGGTAGATGGATGTAAAAACTGCATTTCTAAATGGTGATTTAGAAGAGCATATTTACATGTCTCAGCCGGAAGGTTTCGAAGTCAGTGGGAGCAAAGGGAAAGCGTGTAGACGGCATAGATCCATTTATGGATTGAAGCAGGCATCCAGGAGCTGGAACATCCGATTTGATAATACGGTCAAAGAGTTTGATTTTATTAAAAATTAAGATGAGCCATGCGTTTATAAGAAAACCAGTGGAAACAATTTAGTCATTCTCGTACTTTATGTTGATGACATTCTCTTAATAGGTAACAACATACCGATGTTGAAGTCTGTTAAGGATTGGTTATCAACTAACTTCTCCATGAAAGATTTGGGAGAAGCATCCTACATACTAGGTGTGAAGATCTATAGGGATAGATCTAAAAGGATGATAGGACTCTCCCAATCTTGGTACATTGATACTGTGTTAAAACGGTTTAACATGGAAAACAGTAAAGGTGGGTTTATACCCGCAAATCACGGAATAAGTCTTTCCAAGAAGATGTCTCCAAAGACTGACTTGGAAAGAGAACGCATGAGCAATATTCCATATGCTTCGGCAGTTGGATCGATCATGTATTCCATGATATGTACCATACCTGATGTTGCTTTGAACTAGGTGCAGTAAGTCGATATCAGTCTAACTATAGAGAAGAACACTGAAAAGCAGTCAAGACGATTCTCAAGTACTTACGAAGAACAAGAGATCTAGTTTTGATTTATGGAAGTGAAGAACTCAAAATTGAGGGCTTCACAGATTCCAGCTTTCAGAGTGACGTGGATGACAGCAAGTCAATTTCAGGATACATTTTCACTCTCAACGGATGTGCAGTGAGCTGGAGGAGTTCAAAGCAAGACACCGTTGCTGATTCAACTATGGAGGCCGAATATATAGCGGCCAATGATGCAGCAAAGGAAGCTGTCTGGATTGGGAAATTTGTGAGCCAGCTAGGAGTGGTGCCTACTGTTATAGATCCAATACCGTTGTATTGTGATAACAATGCCACATTGAGCTTGGTCAAAGAACCCAGATTCCACAAGAGATCCAGGCACATTCTTCGAAAATATCATTTGATACGTGATATTGAGAAGAGGAAGGACATAAAAATCCTCAGAGTCTCGTCTGAAGAGAATTTAGCTGATCCATTTACAAAGGCCCTTGCACGTGATCGTTTGGAGAAACTAATGTGTAAAAGCGGTATGAAATACCATAAAGAGTGGGCCTTGTAGTGAGTGGTAGATGTTTTGAGAGTTGTATGCCTATGAGACACATTGTCCTGAAAAACATCTTATTCATGAATAAAATAAATTTATTGGTATCAAATTATCTTTGTGCATTAGTGTCATCTTATATACTTAGATAATTTCCTTAGACTTATACCAAGGTATACACTTATCTTGATGCCGATCACGATTATGAGAAAGTGTTTTTACCGATTGGAGCTTAAAGTCTTAAACTGGTTCGTGGTCATTGATATGTCGAGAAAAGGATATCGACACATCGATAAGACCATTGTGTCTTTGTATTCACTATGGATTAGTAACGATGGACTCGTAATCGTTTGACTTGGTGAAGTCAGAAACAAGACGCAGGTGCTCATTAGAGAATGAGTTCACTGAACGACTCATAAAAGATTATCATTTGGTTAAACTTAATTTAAAATGTCAATGATAACTTTTTGTGATGATAGGCAAGCTGGTCCTATGACTTGAAGACATTGAACAAACCTGCATGTGAATGGTGTCACTTAGATCATTTTCCTAGCTTCAAGACTTTACTTGTCGAAAGGATTTTGGTTGGGTGGCATTTGAAGCATGTGAGGGGAGTTGTGTCTAAGAAAGGATTCGTCTCTCTCATTAAGGAGAGTTAGTGTTGTATGTGTTGGTTCGGTGCTTTAGTGAAAATCTTTGATCAAAGTATGTTGAAAGAAGTTCAACATGTATTTAACTAAAGACCGATGTAACTGACCGGTTTCAAGTTGGTGGGGTTGACATGTTACCATACCCTAAACTTGAATAAACAACATAGTCTTGATGAAAGGATAAAAACTGTGGTATTCATCACGGATACAGTCTTGGTAGTCCCGACGATTTTGTCAATGGGTTAAACCACATAATTATGATGCCGAAACAGGGACGGCAACTACTGCTCGTGGTCTCTGCCGTCTAGGGTCTCGAACCCAAACCTGTAGTAGGGTCAGGCTGTAGGGTCTCACACAGAGTGCGATCTTCGTCTAGTAATAGTTAGAAATTAGTTAGAGAGAATAATTTGCATTTGATGCAAGGGACAAAGTATTGCAAAAGATGTTTGCAATAGTCTCCAGCATTCAGGATAAATGATCCTGAGTGCAAGTGGGAGATGTAGGGAAATATGCCCTCAGATCATTTGTATTTGATGCAAATGATAATAGGGACTAAATTGCATATGATGCAAAAGATATTAAATGTGTTTTAAATAGTTTAAGACAATATTTAATAATATAAACATAAGGAAAATCTCACAGGTAAGACGGGAATGTCCCGGTCTACGCCCAGGTTCGAACGGCGTCCAAATCGGACATCAAATGCTCAAGATATGCCCAAAAGAGTTCTACAGATCAGTCTAAGCTGACCCAGGCCAGACTGGGTCTGGCCTAGACGCCTGACTGGACCCAGCCCAGGTTGACCGGGCCTGAGCGCCCGGGCCTGGGCCCGCCCAGGCGCCCTGGGCGCCTGGGCCCGCCCAGGCGCCCTGGGCGCCTGGGCCAGGCGCCCAGAAGCCTGGGCGCCTGGCCTGACTGGGCCAGGCGCCCAGTCTGGGCGCGCCAGTCTGGGCATGCCCAGACCAGGTTCTGAACCTGGTCTGGGCTTGCCCAGCAGGCCTGGTGGGCCCCGCAGAATAGGTTTTCAGAAGCCTAAGTTGGGCTGTTTTTGACGGCTCAGTTTTTGCGAAAAACTAGCCATGAGCTGAACTTTGAGCGATCAATTGGAGGGTCAAATGAACTCCGATTGAGGAACGGTTTTTTCCTATGCGTTCACCGTTGAACACCCTTCGAATTGATAGGTTGTATCAATCCTGAAGTTCAACGGTGAGTGAGTTAAAATTCACGGAAGTTTGCACTTTGTGAAGTGCAAACTAACTTGATTTTAATTAACTCATATTAATAGTCCCACATCGGATTTTGAGAAAAGGGGAGAGTCCGTCGCCTATATAAATAGGGGTCTGCTCTCCTCCTCAAAACTCGTCCCAAGCTCTAGATCTGAGCGGCTCTCAAAACTATTGGAGCACGCTCGGATCTAAGCTAAAATTAATAATTCTCCTCTCCCTATAAATTTCTGCCTTGCTCCTGAGGGCTCTAGCAAAGCCGCAAAGGAGTTCAGATTCAGATTCGAAATCTAGGCGGAGGTTTCACTCGCGTGAAACTTTCTGGAGCAAGTGGTTGGCTCGGCGACGAGAAGTTGCTGGGATCGGCACAAGTGGTTGCTGGGATCAGAGCGGTTCGTGCGGGAAGGGCAATTGATTGCCTTCGGTAACACTTTTGCTGCAAGGCAAGAGTTACGGGTATGTTTAGTTTTCTCAACTTTAGTTTTATTTAATGTGCATTATTTTATTGTAGTAGCTATAGTAGTTAATTAGATAGTAGTATCCTCAGGGGTTGGTATGGACCCTACCCCGGGATAGTAGCGTTTTCTTGGCTCGGGTTTTATGAAGATAGGGCTAGTTTATATAAAGTGTTTATATAAAGTTTTTCTCTTTATTTTTCCGCTTCCGCTGCGTTAAATTTTGTGCAAGGTTGTCTGGCCTTTGCTCTCAAGTAGGGCGAAGGACGAACAATGCACTAGTCGAAAGTAAGCCCAGGATCTATTAAAACTCATCAAACTAGTCGTAATTAAATAGAGAACCAAGCTCACGCTCTTGCGCTATTATCGGTCTATAGAAACCTAGGTTAGGGCCCACTCTCGTGCAAATCCTAACCTAAGACAATAGCATGAAGATCGTCCAATCGCACCTAGAGCACACTCTCGTGCTAACCTGAGTTACGATCTAAGTTGTGATAGTTCATATTCATCCAATCTCTGGCATAGATTTATAATAAAAATCCTAGCTTTGGTCCAATCTCTTGCAAACCAAGTCTAGTGGATTTTGATTTCAAACCTAAATCGAATACCTAGGCCTTCCTATCGATTGGAATCCAATCTCTTGCTAACACCAGATCGATTGAAATTCCTAGCTATCCGTAATAAATCAATCACAACCAAACCTTTTATCAATTCTAGCAACAAAGAAATTCATTCATCACAATTCTAAAATTGAATCCATAGGGTTCATCCCCATGCCCTAGAACAGCGGAACTACTCGCAATTCATCATAGAAATAACAGAATAAATGAATGAAAGCATATAGCAATGCATAGTTGGAAGAAAACAATTCACAAAAATGAGAAATTTCAATAAGAAGACCAAACCGGGTCTCAAATCTTCAATCTCCAAAAGGGAATTACAATTAGAATTTTGCTAAAACCTCATTTCTAGTCTTTCCCTCAACTAGGATGGAAAACAAGCTTAAATACAAGTAAAAAACGGCCAAAAAATCCTGACAGATTTGCTCCTGGCGCAGCCCAGAACCCTAGTTCGCGATACAGACAGACTGCGCCACTCGGCCGAGTAGAAAATGTCACTCGGTCGAGTGACAGACACAAACAAAACAGAGAAGTCGGGGGGTCTGGCCTTCTTGGCTTCTGCGTCACTCGGCCGAGTAGAGTTTGTCACTCGGTCGAGTAGACTTCCTCACTCGGTCGAGTGAGTCTTCTGCTGTTCTTCTCAAAATTCCAGAGATTCGGCTTAAATCTTCTCTAGAAAACTCGGATATACTCGGCGAGTGAAGTTTTCCACTCGGCCGAGTGGGAACATTCACTCGGTCGAGTGGACTTTGACTCCGGGCGCTTTTGTACCAGTTGTACTCGGCCGAGTACGTTCCTTCACTCGGCGGAGTGAACTGCGTACTCGGCCGAGTGGCCTGTTCCTAGAGTCACATCTTCTCCTTCTCGCTTCCTCATCGATTCTATCGAACTTCTTCTTCTTCCACCCATCATCTAGCGCTGCTAGCTCCTCGATAGGTCCATGGAAGATGCTCTGGTATACGTGCAAGTCCCTTGATCTCATTTATGCTATCGATCGCTCCATATTTCCTGAAATCTGACAAAAACAAGAAATAGTGAAAAGAAATGTGATATCGTCGAATAATCGTGGAAAACACGATATGGACGATCAAAATGATATGCAAACATGAAGAAAAAAGGTGTAAAAATATGGAGCGATCAGGTATCAAATGATGTCCAAAAAATTCACAAAAATACTAAAATTTTCTTATTTCTGATGAGAACGTCACAGAGGAGGCGACAGCAGTAGAAAATTCGACAGTAACCAAAGAAGAGGATTTTAGGGGTTAATTGAAGGCTTTGGTGATAAAAATCTAAAATTTCTTATTGTATTGAATTAGATTATTGTATTAGAGACTAAAGATGACTTTTTTATTATTAAAGATTAAGTCTTTTCTATCAATGCTTAGTTAATTCTCTTGTGTGTTGGTTGTGATGTATCTAGGGTTATGTAATCATTGTTATAATGTCTTTTCGCCTTAATTTCATGCCATATCAAGTGTTTTATCGGTTTCTACATATACTATTTGTGTATGATCATTGTTGACATGATTAACTCAAATATGATCTTTGCGGGCTTATTTGTGATATGATCCTTGCAGACATATCTTAACCCTTGCGTGCACTCAAGCTTAAAATCTTCATGATAAAACGTTCATACCTTTGCAGGATAAAACGTTGAGTTATATAAAAGATATTAATAATCATTGATGAAAACATCCTAACGAAATCACAACTGACACATACTCTTCATATTGGTACCCTAGTATCGACTTCTCCGTAGTTATCTTAGGATCGTTTTTAGTATTTAAAACTATCGACACCATTACTCTATCTTTGAAAGGTGGTAGTTTCTATTAGATTAGTACTTTTATAAATTGGAATTCGTAGTTTTGTAGGTCAGTTGTCCCTTGGATTCGACCCTGGACTCACCAGGACTTTATTACTTATTCGATCTCCTATACTTGGGAGTAGTGCTCATATCTTTTGAAGTCATTTACTCCAATTGGAGGGTTTACTCCATATTAGAGGGTTTACTCCTTTGTATCTCGGTTTAGGGATTATAACTCTTGTATCAGTTTTGGTGCGTAGTTTGTGTTACGTCTTGTTCGCCAAATACACGAAAATACATGCATTCCCGAAGTATTCGTAGAGTACGAGAGGAGACAAGTCCGCGATAGTATTTAGACCCAAGATTTGACCCCTTGACTCTATTAATACCAAGCGTAATTTGTGATTTAACCATTAATTTCACAGGCCAATGCGACTGCTAGAATAGTACAGACAAGAGAGGAATATAAATGCTCCAGCACAGATGTCCTCAGATACATCACAAAGATGGACAAGAGAGGAATATAAATGCTCTAGCACATATGTTCTCAGATACATCACAAAGATTACAAAATGTCTGCATACATTAAGGTAAAAGATTCAGATAACATACATCAATTGTACAAGTACAAAAAAGGGAAATAACAAAAATAAATTTTCCGAACCCACAAAAATAACAGTGTCCACACACCGGTTACAACTCACTCTCTAAACTATCCCTGTGAAATCAGCTCCACGAAATCGCTCTCCGAGGGCTCCACCTCTAGCTTGAAACTTGGGGAAATCCCCTGGATAGGGTTTTGCTCTGACATCTCAGACTCTAACCCTAGGAAAAGGGTGGATGGACATGTCAACGCCTGTCCAGTAGGGATCTAACAATCCTAGGTAGATATGGCAGTCTCAAAATGGTTTTATCTTACTAAGGGTCAGGCTACACATGATGTTAATGACAATGAATTTAATTACATAATTTAAAATAACACATACACAAGAACGTTACTGAGCATAACAGGAAACACTGCAAGAATAATAAGAAATGGATGGTACTAAGCGTAACAGGAAACATTGCAGTAAATATTAAGAAATGCAAACTGACAATAATTTCATCATTACAGTTGATGATTTAGAGAATTTCAGTATAATTATAATTTGAAAACTCGAGTAAAATGTATGACAAAAGGCACTAGACCCCACCAAGGGTAGGTGGAAAAGTGGTACACCACCAGTGACATGAGCACTGTGACAAACGGGGCATCTCGTAACTCCCCTTACTGGGAGTGAGAATATCATGTTATTTCAATTATCTCATGGTGCATCATGAGTACACCATGGGCCTCTCCAACTCTGCCCAACTCCCCCTGTCGGCTGCCAGGAGTGCAAGTGAGATACATATCTAGTCCAGTCCTTAAGCGTACATTTTACACGGTGTTCCCCCACACCCAAAGTCTGGAATCCTTACCCACCTTAGGGTAGACCGAGTCATCTAGGTTATTACACTCAAAATCCTCACTCTCAATATGGAACAAAATCCATCATTTCATAAATTCTGTGGTCTCATTTACCGCTATACACATCCTTTCATTCCCACCATTATTCCATTGATGTCGTGTTTTAATGGCGATCATTGTATTTATCCTCATAAAAGAACATCACAAGATTTCACCATTGCCAATTAGTACATCAAGCCCTTATTAGGCTACCATTATTTCATCCATATGTAATGGCTGAAATTAATCATGCTAAAAGACATAGAATTTTAATCATTAAACATGAATCATGGAAAATGAGTATTAACATGGAGTTAACGTGAATTATCAACATGGAGCATAAGGATATAACATTATGAAACATGAAATATAGAAAGTAGTTATCACATGGAATTTAGCATGAAATAACTAAAATAAATCTTGGGACATAACTTAGCATATAAACATAAATTCCTAGGCATTTTCGTTTTACAATACACTTGAGCATATTTGAGTTAGCATGAACATACATTATTGCAATATGGACATGAAACATACACTTGAGCATACTCATGAATGCAATATGGACATGAAACATACACTAGAGCACTACAATATGGACATGAAAAACACACTAGAGCACTACAATATGGACAAGAAACATACACTAGAGCATAGTCACGAATACTACAATATGGACATGAAACGTACACCTGAGTACTAGAATATGGACATGAAACATACACTTGAGCATAATCATGAATACTACAATATGGACATGAAACATACACTTGAGCATATTCATGAATAGTACAACATGGACATGAAACATACACTTGAGCATAATCATGAATACTACAATATGGATATGAAACATACACTTGAGCATATTTGAGTTAGTAATATGGACATGAAACATACACTTGAGCATAATCATGAATACTACAATATGGACATGAAACATTCAGTTGTGCAAGAACATAAAACTAGAACACGCATTATCATCATATTAGGATTTCTTCTTTCCTACACCATTCCAAAAATGGCACCAAGCTAGAGTTGTTAGAATCCTACCTTAAAAATCCGTCATCCTCAAGCTCTAGCCTTCCTTCTAGCCCCCTCTTCTCCAAGAGCTTCTTCTCTTCAAGATTCAAAGCACCAAGAAAAGAGGTTAAGTGATGAAATTTGGTCAAGGAAAAGGGGGTTGGGTTTCGGCCTTGAGGGGAAAGCCAAAGGGAGGAGGTCTAGGTGGTGCAAGGGGAGGAGGAGATGGTGGTGGGCTGGTTCGGCCTAGTGTGACTGGAATAACTCTAATTCTATTATACGAGTACGAGCACGTATTTTTGGGACGTACATGAACATATAATTTTTTTGAGTATTTCCCTAATTTTCGCAAATTTTTGTGGTAGAAAAATTATTTTTAAATTATTTCTAAACCACCATTGGGATTAAATAAATGAAGTATATGAAGGGAATACTTTTATATGGGGTGGTATATGGTATTAAGAAGAGTATAATTATTTTTCCTAAAAGAAAATTTCAAAATTCTTAAATGAAGACACTTCATGCTTATATGTGTCATTAGCCTATTAAATCCAAACTACACTCTAGACATGTGGCAACTTAGGAGGATTTTGGGATGATGATGATGATGCTAATTCAAGGATTGAAGAGGGAATAAAAATTAGGAAAAAAGAAAAAGAAAAAGAAAAGAAAACCCTCACCCAGCTCACGCACACAACCTAGCTCACGTTAACGCATTGCTTCTGTTTCTTCCCATACACTGAACTCAAAGACAAATCCGAAACCCAAGCTTGAATCAACGATTGAAGAAGGAGAGCATCAGAGGGTCATCAAGGATTAAGAATGGTCCAGACCATCTGAAGGATTGATTGATGTAGGAGCCTAACAAAATTAGTTAGGATTTAGTTTAGAATTGCGTAGAATCCAATTTTAATCGCATCAGAAATTAACAGTGGGAAGAAACCAAACGACTGTGTCAAGGCCGTGTCTCAGTCATGTCGTATTCCACACGGTCGTGTCTCGATCGTGTGGTGGTCGTTTGACTGTCAGGAGAGTCACACGGTCGTTCTTTTACCGTGCCATGGTCTTTTGGTCCCATACGACTATGTAGAACTAGAACACGGTCATGTCGACCCTTTAATCCTAGTAACACATCGACGCAGACACGGACGAGTGGAGTGGAACACTCCTGAAGCACACGGCCGTGTCACCCTTAAAACAAACATGTGGATTCATTTGAGTTTCGACTCAGTTGACTCAAACGACCATGCGAGTTTGCCACACGGTCGTGTGACCGTGTACTCTACCTTCTGAACCATTCAGCACCACACGACTATGTGGATGAAACCACACAACCGTGTGGAAATCTTTTCCCGAACCTTAAATAGTATTGCATCCACACGACCGTGAGGAGTACCCCCACACAGCCGTGTGGCACTGCTTCCAGTTTTTGACAGAACGTTGATGTATTGTTTTTGCTGTTGTTTATGTTATACAAATATCATGCCATGGATGTACTTCACATGATGATTTAATTCAGTATCTATGTTAAGAAACCCATGTTAAAATGATGAAAGAAAAATCCTATGTTATTACAAATGTTGTATATGCAAGAAAGACAAGTAAGTTATTCTCTTTGTGAATTTTATATGAAATTGGGAATGAAAAGAAAAAAAATGGTAATGATAAATGGATATATTGAGATATCCAAATGATAAAGATATAAATGAAATATGGATTGAAAAGCAGTAATGAGATCGCCAAAATGAAAAGTAATTTGAACTGATGAAATTGAGAGTGAGATGAGTGCAAGTAGTCTGGAGTCCTCAGTCCATTCAAAAATGTGTGAGACTCTAGATGTAGGTTTGTGGGGGGGAGGGGGTGTTGAATATTGGACTCCCCGGATTTGGTTTTGATGATGAGCAAACATAAATAATTCATGAACTAACAATTTGTGAGCGCAGTATTGGAGATCATCTCCAAATTCACGAGAACAATCAAAGCGACATCTCAAGACTTCTCAAAGATCATATTCATTGCCTAAAGCTTCGTTGAAGCTCTTGGACCGTTTTGGAAGTCATGAAGAATTAATCGAAGCTCTCGAAGACCATTCATTAAGGTTTTATTTATAGTCTGTTAGCTTCGATCTATAGAATGTTAAGCCTTGAGTATATCTTACGATTCTATCTTCATAACGCTCATATCGTAGCTCTAGGATCTTAGTACAAGTCCACTCTAATTTCCTCAAAGCGTTGCGCTTCGATTCGGACTTGTTTGTGCATATTAGTTGGTACAAGAAGAAGTACTGACCGACTAGATGGTGATCTAGTCGGTCAGAAAAGCTTCTTGGACCGACTAGTGTGAGTTAATCTTTTCTTGTTCAGTACTGTTTACAGTTAGTCGGTCTACGTTGACTCACCGACCGACTAGTTTGTGAACTAGTCGGTCAGTGATGCTTCTTTGACCGACTAGTTGTGATTTACTGTACATGCCAAATTTCTCCTAAGCTACTGTTTACCGTTAGTCGGTCTAAGAACGTTTGGTGACCGACTAGTTGACAATCTAGTCGGTCAACTTTTGTTCTTGGACCGACTAAGTCAATTTGTATTCAGACTATTTGTTTTTGCCTCTTAGTCGGTCTACGTTCACTGACTGACCGACTAGTTGTGAAACTAGTCGGTCAGAATGTCTTCTTGGACCGACTAGATTTCTAGGTCTGAATTTCTATCTCTTCTCAATTCTTCACTTAGTCGGTCCATGTTGTTTGACTGACCGACTAGTTGATGAACTAGTCGGTCAGTGGTTGTTCTTTGACCGACTAGTTGCCTCAGATTTCTATCCGTTGTGACTTGACCTAACTTGTTTTTATGGGACCCTATAAATACGAACCTAGGTCATTTCTCTCTAGGTTAGAGCTGCCATTAAGAGATTCATTGAGATTGAAAGAGATAGCTATTCTCACTCATTTCCAAAGCCCTCTTCCTTACAAGAAATCCATTCTCTCACTTTCTAGATCTAGAATCCATCTTGAGAGAAGTTTGTTCTTGGTGAGCCCTTCAAGCTCTTGCTTGAATCAAGTCTCCAAATCACTCCTAGGCACCCATTGCTGGTCATTTCCTTGGTGCTAGGTCTTGGTGACTTCATCTTCCTCAAATCCCTCCTTGCACCTATTTGGTAAGAAAACTCAAGGTATAGGATTTTGTGGTAAGATTGTTTATTTCATTATAAACTTGTTTATATTGCTTGTTGATTCTCTCGGTTGTGAGAGAAGGTTGTGATCCCGGGTTGTGGGATTCACTATTGCCATTGCATGTATGATTTGATCTTGTGAAGGTTTTTCACAAGATATCATAGTGGAAATCTTGGGATAGGGTTTCTAACCTAAGTATCCGGAGGGGATCCGGGTGGTTGGGACGTAGGATCACCGGGAACAAGTCGGGGAGACTTGGGTGGATCTGAACCCATTAACATCTCTTGTTAGCATTGTTAATTTTGTTGTTGTCATTCAATTTAAGCTTCCGCAAATTGATTTGGTAGTTGTTTGCACTATAATTTGGAATTATACTCCTTGTTATTTTTAAAGTACTATTCACCCCCCCTCTAGTACTTGTGCAGTAGCTTGTAGGGCATTACATTTGGTATCAAAGCCAGATACTTAGCTATGTCTGCCAACGACAACAAGACCGTGCGTCCACCTTCCAACTATGACACCTTCAGGAACCGTGAAGGAGCGTCTTCGGTGATGGAAGGACATTCCTCTACGAGGCCTCCATTCTTCAACGGTACCAACTACGGGTATTGGAAATGCCGGATGGAAACCTTCCTCCGGAGTGCATCTCTATGGAGGACCACAATGAAGGAATACATCGAGCCCGAAGAAGAAGACTTTGAGAAATGGACTACCGCGGAGATCGCCGCGGAGGTAAGCAATGCCAAGGCAATGAACGCCTTGCAATACGCATTGGAGCCCGAGGACTTCAATAAGATATAAACATGTAAGAGTGCATATCAAATTTGGAACTCCCTCCTCATTCTACATGAAGGGACGAGTAGGGTAAGAGACTCTAAACTCGTAGTTGTAAACAAAGATTACGAAATGTTTCATATGCAACAGGGCGAGAAGATGAAGGAATATTACGCTAGTTTCGTTGAGATAATAAACGAGTTAGAGGCCCTCGGCAAATCCTACACCCAAAAGGAGAAGTGCTCGAAGCTCATCGAAGGACTTCCTTCTTCTTGGGAGAAACGTACCTTCGCCATCGAGGAAGGTAATGACATGAATAAGTATACCGTAGTTCAATTGATGGGTACTTTGATGTCATACGAGGTACGCAAAGATAGCAAGGTGAAGTTACAAGAAAAGATGAAGTCCTATTTGAAGCAAGACGTGCCTAAGAAAAAGGCGATTGCATTCAAGGCGGCTTCATCCACATCTACCGATGATGAGGACTCGGAAGAAGAAATGGACATGGAATCCGTTGCACTCATGGCAAAGAAGTTCAATCGCTTCTTCCGAAAGGGTAACTTCAAACAAAAATCTAAATTTACTTCTACTAACGCCTCTCCACCTTTGTGCTTTAAATGCAATAAGCCAGGACACATCAAAGCGGATTGTCCTCAAAACAAGCAAAAGGAGAAGTGGAAGGCGCCGAAGTTCGACAAGTCGAAGAAGTACAAAAAGGGGTACAAAAAGGGACTTATCGGAGCAACATTCACCGACTCCGAGGATTCCTCAAGCGGAGAGTCGGACGATGAGAAAGTGGAGCAAGCGCACATGTGCTTCATGGCAAGAGAGGAGCATGATCAAGGATCTTCCTCCTCCGATGATAGCGACGACGAAGGCGATGAGGTAACTATGGATGATCTTAGGGATGCTAACTCACATTTATGGTCTAAATACACTAAATTAGTAAATAGATATACTAAAGTAAAAGATGACCTAGCTAGCATTCAAACCTCGCCTAAGACTATCATCACCAACAACGACACCGTTGTTGAAGAGTTAAGAAATGAGATTGTTAATCTCAAATCTAAACTTGAACATGTTAGCATTAAGGATCCGGAAGAACATAAGATAGAGGACTTAACTTCTCAAAACTCGACTTTGAGTATTGAGAATGAAAGTCTTAAATCTCGTGTTTATGTGCTCACATCGCAAGTATCCACTTTAGATACTTCTTTGCGTTCTCTCACCGAGAAATATGAGAACACATTAGGCTGAATCAATGAATTCAATAAGGGTAAGGGCCATTTGGATAATATCCTAAGTGTCTTACTCCCGGCCAAACACCATGTTGGTTTGGGGTATACTTTGGGAAACTCATCCAAGTCGGTCACTACTTTTGTTAGGCTAACTTCCGATGCCTCAACGAGTGGTAGCAAACACTCTATTGGTAGTTCATCTACCAATGGTGCAACAACCTCGTCCACACCCTCTTTCGGAAAGAAACCCACTTTGGGTGGACCTCCAAAGAAGGGGCATGCTTATATGTACACAAATACCATGCCACGTAGGAACACACGTCCTACTCCACCGGCTCACACATATGATGATTTTTATGCAACACATTCTCGGGCACGTGCACACCATGTGAGACACCCTCACGCACGTGTTCCCACACATGCATATGTTCACCCACCTCATCATATGAATAATTCTCGTCGTGCACCATTCCATCATGTTTCCTATGCCTATCCACAACATGCATCACGTAGAAATCAACGTCGCATACATGCACCCAATAGGATGAGGGCTCCCAAGATTTTCACTATTTGGAGACCAAAGGACACAAGCATGGATGAAAAACAAGTGTATATGAATGCTTATTTTCGAATGTTGTGCATAGTAGAAATTATGTGCGGAAGTCTAAGTCCAATTGGACTTGGCTTCCAAAGGTCTAACCTTTGAGGACCCAATGACCTTGGGTACCATGATATGAAAGTTTCTATCTTTAGGTACTCAAGGAAAAGAAAAAGAAAAGGAGCAACAAATTTAAATTTAGCTCCAAAGGGAATTGGATACTCGATAGCGGGTGTTCAAAACACATGACGGGTGACGCTCAATTGCTCTCCGGAATAGTTCCCATTGCAAATGGAAACCGCGTTGTATTTGGAGGCAACGAGAGCGGAACCATCGTCGGTGTTGGTAAAGTGGGTAACCCGTCTAAACCCTTAATTAGTGATGTTTATCTAGTTAATGGTTTAAATCATAATCTTATTTCAATAAGCCAACTTTGTGACAAAGGTTACAAAGTTAGATTTGCGAAAGGATTATGTCATATTTCAAATGATAATAATAAGTTATTATTTTTCGGCACACGCCATAAAGATATTTATACTTTGGATCTTCCCAAGTCATATGAACAATGTCTCGTTGCCAACACAAGTGAACAACACTTATGGCATCGACGCTTTGGACATGTGAACTTTGGAACACTTTATAAGCTTTCAAAATTAAATTCCATTAAAGGTTTTCCGAAGCTCGTTTTTGAAAAGAAAGGTTTTTGTGATTCTTGTCAACGTGGCAAGCTTCCTAAATCTTCATTTAAACCTAAGAAAAGCATTTCTACTAAACGGCCACTAGAGCTATTACATCTAGATTTATTTGGGCCAACTAGAGTTGCTTCCTTAGGAAATGCAAGATATGGACTTGTCATCGTCGATGATTATTCTAGATTTACATGGGTATTTTTATTATGTAATAAAAATGAAGTTTTTGAAAACTTCACAATATTTGTGAAGAAAGTACAAAATCTCATCAGAACCACCATTGTCACTATTCGTAGTGATCATGGGGGTGAATTTGAGAATGATTCTTTCTCAAATTTTTGTGATGATCTTGGAATTACTCACACGTTTTCTTTCCCTCGCGCACCTCCTCAAAATGGTGTTGTTGAGAGGAAGAATAGAACGCTTGTGGAGTGTGCTCGCACTATGCTCGAAGATAGTCAACTTGGTTATCAATTTTGGGCGGAAGCGGTACACACCGCTTGTTATGTGTTTAATAGAATACTTTTGAGGCCCGGCACCAAACAAACTTGCTATGAATTGTTGTTTGGTAGATTGCCTCAAGTTAAACATTTTCGTGTTTTCGGCGCAAAATGTTTTATTAAAAACACATATGATAATTTGGACAAGTTTGATCCGAGATCGGATGAGGGGATATTTGTTGGGTATTCCTCACGTAGCAAAGCCTACCGGATATACAACAAAAGATCCTCTACGATCGAGGAATCACTTCATGTCTCTTTTAATGAGAATTTTACTACTTCTAGAATTTCAAATGATGATGATTCTATGGATGTTTTATGTGATTCGTTTGAAAATTCTAAGTCTATTGATTCAATTGATTCTATTGATACTAACCCGACTAATGAAGTTGTTGAGAATGTGCCTAGTGATCAAGGTATTCCCAAGCGGCTTCATACCGTTCGCGATCATCCCCATGAGCAAGTCATTGGCAATATTCATGATAGTGTCAAGACGAGATCGCAAGTCCACCACTTCGCCAATAGTTCTTTTGCCTCATCGATAGAGCCAAAGAATATAGTTGAAGCGTGCGAAGATAGTGCTTGGATCCTTGCCATGGAGGAGGAACTCATTCAATTCGAGAGGAATGAGGTATGGGAGCTTGTTCCTTTGCCATCGAAGAACCACACCATCATATGGACAAAGTGGATCTTCAAGAACAAAACCGACGAAAACCAAGTCGTCGTCCGGAACAAAGCTCGGTTAGTTGCTCAAGGCTATCGCCAAGAGGAAGGTATCGATTTCGAAGAATCCTTCGCTCCGGTAGCTAGATTAGAATCAATTAGACTATTATTGTCTTATGCATGCCATAAAAATTTTAAATTATTTCAAATGGATGTTAAAAGTGCATTTTTAAACGGAGATGTTGTTGAGGAAGTTTACGTTTCTCAACCTCCGGGCTTCATAAATGAAAAATTTTCAAATCATGTTTTTAAACTAAAGAAAGCTCTTTATGGTTTGAGACAAGCTCCTCGAGCTTGGTATGATCGCCTAAAGAATTTTCTTTTGGATTTGAATTTTAAAATGGGCGAAGCCGATTCTACACTTTTTGTAAAGCATGCGAATAATGATATTTTATTAGTTCAAATTTATGTTGATGATATCATTTTCGGTGCTACTAACTTCACTCTTTGCGAAGAGTTTTCTAATGTTATGAAGGAACAATTTGAGATGAGCCACATGGGCGAACTCAAATATTTCTTAGGTCTCCAAATTCGCCAATTGAACGATGCAATCTTCATCCACCAAACAAAGTATACGGTGGAGTTGCTTAAGCGATTTGGAATGGAGAGTGCTTCAGGGAAAAAGACTCCAATGAGCACGACTACACATCTTGACAAGGATACGGGCGGTAAGGATGTAGACATTCGTCTATATCGAGGTATGATAGGTAGTTTACTTTATCTTACCGCAAGTAGGCCCGATATTATGTTTGCCGTATGCGTATGTGCTCTTTATCAGTCTCAACCTAAGGAGTCTCACTTAGTAGTGGTAAAACGTATTTTCCGTTATCTAAGTTATACACTTGATTTTGGATTACTTTATCCAAAATCTAGCACGTATGAGTTAGTCTCATATAGTGATGCTGATTATGCGGGATGCAAATCCGACAGGAAAAGTACTAGTGACACTTGCCATTTTCTAGGAAATTCCCTTGTCTCTTGGTTTTCCAAGAAGCAAAATTCCGTATCACTTTCAACCACCGAGGCGGAATATATTGCCGCCGGTGCCGCTTGTGCCCAGGTTCTTTGGATGAGTCACACACTGAAGGATTTTGGTATTCATTGTGATACTAGCCCTATCATGGTGGATAACCAAAGTGCTATCTGTCTTTCAAAGAATCCGATACACCATTCCCGATCTAAACACATAGATGTCCGACACCACTTTTTAGATGATCATGTTGCTAAAAAAGACATCATATTAGTGTAAGTTGAAACCCAAAAGCAAATCGCCGATATTTTCACGAAACCCCTAAAGGAGGACTCCTTTGTGCGGTTGCGTCGAGAATTGGGGATTATGGGTGAATCCGAGTTATAGGATTCATGTCTCATTCAATTATCTTGCATGCTATTATATTTCGAGATATTTCATTCATGCTAGATATATTGAATTTTTGGGGATTTTATGTGATATGTTTGAATTTTTGCTCGAATTATTATTTGAATGTCGTATTTAAAGATTTCGATGTTTTATGGGGTAGATTAGATGTCTAATGAGAGTGTTAAGATGTTTCATCCAAGTGGTTTATGAAGAGAACTCATCTATCAACATTTGGACTCTTCTAGTCGGTTTCAGTTCATCAGCCAACCGACTAGATGGTCATCTAGTCGGTCAGCTAGTGAACTCAGACCGACTAGTTCAAGATTTATTCTTTCTATTGTCATTAACTTCTTTTAGTCGGTCATAGTACTCTTACCGACCGACTAGATTGAACACTAGTCGGTCAGTGATTATACTGTGACCGACTAACTCTAGACCTAGAAATTTCGGTTTGCCTCTGTTTCGACTTAGTCGATTTAAGCTCATTGACCGACCGACTAGATCGTAATCTAGTCGGTCAGTGCTTGAACTGTGACCGACTAAGTGCGTTAGGGCAATCGCGTCTTTTCACATTCCCGACCGACTTATACTCATTTCAATCCGATTGTTTTGCCTTCTAGTCGGTCTATTTCGCTCTCCAGCTCGAAAAACCCTCAAACCCCGATCGTGTCTCTTCGTCTTCCCTCGATCTCTGGCCAGTTTTCCGACCATCTGCCGCCGCCGATCACTCCCCTAGGTATCTCCCTCCTCCTCCTAGGTCGTTTTCCTATTCTAGGGTTTGATCTTGGCCGATTTCATCTCTAGGGCTCTAGGGTTCCGAAATTTATCTTAGGGCTTTGACCTTAGGTTGTGTGATTCTAGGGTATAAGCTTAGAGTGCTTGATCTTCGTCGCTTGATTGTACTCGTTGTGCCATGATCATGGCACGAACGAGACTCCCGATTACATCTTCTGGGGCATCCCCTATGACCGTAGAGGGTGCTACCGCTTCGACCCCTCCCAAGCGTAGGGCCAAGACCACTCGACCCCCCTCTTCGTCTTCAACTCCATTGAAGAGGAAGAGGACGTCCAAGCCTAAACCTGCCGGCCAAACGTCCAAGCCCAAACCTAAACCTAAAAAGTTTCGTGCTCCCACTCCTCCCGGTGAGCGTTCAGATAGTGATTCAGAGGATGATTCCGATGACGAATACACTCCTGAACATCCCGAGAAAGCCCCTACTCCACCCCCTCCTCCACCTCCTCCTAAGCCCCGTAAGGCTAAGGGTAAAGGTCCGATGCCAGTCGGTGGTGTAGATATATCGTTGTGCCGCGACGACCCTCAGTGTCTCGCAGCGTACAACCGTATAGAGCACTGCCTATTGTTGTAGGAGCATTACGTTCAGTTTTCTGATTTTCTTGGCCTTGCGGATCTACTCTCCTATAGTGGCCTATTGGACTATCTTAGATATGACGCTAAGGCGAACCCCAGACCATATCCTCGCCTGGTCAAATTATTCTATGCCAATCGTGTCCGGGGCCAGTACGACGAGTCTCACTCCATCGATACTTCTGTTTTGGGGACTCATATAGTCCTCACGACAGAAATCTTGGGGGAGTTGATAGGTTGCTCGTCGTGTGGTCTCCTCCCTTCTGACATCTCTGTCGACGATATCTCCTCCCTCGATCAGCGGACCCTAGGCAAAATCTTCCAGGTTATCACCCCTGCATTCATAGGAGTTCCTTCGAAATCATTCAAGCCGAATGTTTGGGTGATTAACCTGATCTTGAAATCATGCCTTCTTCCCAAGTATGGATCTTCATCTCTTCCATCTCAGCCGTTTCTTAAATTGATTTACGCTCTGTTTATGGGTAGCGAGATTAATTGGGCTCGCATTATACTCGATAAGATGGATTCTTTCGAGTGTATTCGCAAGACCACTAAATCTGCGCATATCCCATATCCGTGTCTCCTGACCTTGGTATTCCGTCGATTCGGTGTCCCCTTGCCCCCTGATGATGAGCGTCCCCTGGTCATCCTCTGAACGCGACGGTCGTTAAGAAATCTCTTGCGGCACTCCGTCACGTGCAGCGGTCGACACCTTCTGCATCTCAGGCCACTCCCTCAGCTGCTTCAGTCCCTCCTCCTTCAGCTGCTTCAGTCCCTCCTCATACCACCACACTTGATGATGTCGTACGGTTACTTCGTCGGCACGAGTCACGTTTGGCTCGTACCGAGGAGGTCGTCTGCCGTATGGCTAGTTTGATGGGCGTTCAGCTTCCTCCTCCTGTTTCTGAGGATGAGGAGATGGACGATGAGGATATTGATGATCTTGTCACCTCCTTGGCTCGTGGCGATGAGGCCACTGCTGTTGCTGCTCCTGATGCTGGCACCTCTTCCGGCGCTCCTGAGACTTCTGCACCAGTGGATCAGCCTTCTGATGCTGCTGCTGCTCCTGCTGACGACCCTTCTCCAGTGTTGCCTGTTGTTGTTCCTGTTGAGACCCCAGCTGTTGAGCCTGTCGTCGATGTCTCCACCCCTGCCCCGACGATCCCTTCTGTTCACATGCCTCTCCTCCATGCAGAGCCTGAGTCCACTCCCTCGACTGGACCTCCGGAGACTGCAGATCCTGCCACTTCCTCGTGATCGTCTTTTTCGAGGACTCTCCACTACTCTTTGGATGATACACTTTTTTTGAGAGTGTTTTGGGTTAGGATGGGATGGAGTGTTGGGTGGTTGTTTTTATGTATTTTGGTTTTATGGATGTCGGTGTTGTATTTTGATGTACTTTGGATGATTGATGATGGTGTATCGATGATGTATGATGTATTTCTTTTTTGATGTTGACATATATGGTATGTTGCATTTGATATAGTCGATATCTTTTTGGATGTACTCATGATGTTTTTATATATATGCATCGATGTTCTCTTTGTTTTCTTTCGTCGTGCACATTTAATTTTCATTCAATGCCTTTGACATGTGAATTCGTCATTCGTCGCTTGAAAAACTTGGTTAAATAGATTGAAATTCTATAATTGTATAGAATTGTTTTCCATGCACAAATTTAACCAAGAATATTGAATATTGGAGAGTATGTTTCTCTATTCAAGAAATGAATAAAAATTTGGTATTTTTGATGATTTTAATTATCACTTTTTGATAATGGACAATTTGACACACATTGATTTGATTTCATCACTTTTCCCTTGGTGTCAATTAGTTCCATCGTCATTTTCTACGACTCCCGATGTTGGATTTTTCATTTCCTAGTTGTTGTCGTTGTATGCCCGCCATTTTTGGGATAATGCCAAAGGGGGAGAGATAATGATAATAAATAGGACAAATGAAAATTTAACTCAATTTCCAAGAATCTATTTGATGTGTTAGATTCAGGGGGAGTTAATATATATATAAGGATTTTCAAAATCCGATATTTCAAAAATCGATTCTCATTATATATCTTACTCGTCTGATTGATGCAATTTTTATATATTCATTTTGGAATTAACGTGTCATCAATGCAGGGGGAGTAAGTATTTTACATTTGAATCATTATTTTTGATTATTATTTATGTTGGTTTGTCATCACCAAAAAGGGGGAGAATGTTGAATATTGGAATCCCCGGATTTGGTTTTGATGATGAGCAAACATAAATAATTCATGAACTAACAATTTGTGAGCGCAGTATTGGAGATCTTCGCCAAATTCACGAGAACAATCAAAGCGACATCTCAAGACTTCTCAAAGATCGTATTCATTGCCTAAAGCTTCGTTGAAGCTCTTGGACCGTTTTGGAAGTCATGAAGAATTAATCGAAGCTCTCGAAGACCATTCATTAAGGTTTTATTTATAGTCTTTTAGCTTCGATCTATAGAATGTTAAGCCTTGAGTATATCATACGATTCTATATTCATAATGCTCATATCGTAGCTCTAGGATCTTAGTACAAGTCCACTCTAATTTCCTCGAAGCGTCGCGCTTCGATTCGGACTTGTTTGTGCATATTAGTTGGTACAAGAAGAAGTACCGACCGACTAGATGGTGATCTAGTCGGTCAAAAAAGCTTCTTGGACCGACTAGTGGGAGTTAATCTTTTCTTGTTCAGTACTGTTTACAGTTAGTCGGTCTACGTTGACTCACCGACCGACTAGTTTGTGAACTAGTCGGTCAGTGATGCTTCTTTGACCGACTAGTTGTGATTTACTGTACATGCCAAATTTCTCCTAAGCTACTGTTTATCGTTAGTCGGTCTAAGAACGTTTGGTGACCGACTAGTTGATAATCTAGTCTGTCAACTTTTGTTCTTGGACCGACTAAGTCAATTTGTATTCAGACTATTTGTTTTTGCCTCTTAGTCGGTCTACGTTCACTGACTGACCGACTAGTTGTGAAACTAGTCAGTCAGAATGTCTTCTAGGACCGACTAGATTTCTAGGTCTGAATTTCTATCTCTTCTCAGTTCTTCACTTAGTCGGTCCATGTTGTTTGACTGACCGACTAGTTGATGAACTAGTCGGTCAGTGGTTGTTCTTTGACCGACTAGTTGCCTCAGATTTCTATCCGTTGTGACTTGACCTAACTTGTTTTATGGGACCCTATAAATACGAACCTAGGTCATTTCTCTCAAGGTTAGAGCTGCCATTAAGAGATTCATTGAGATTGAAAGAGATAGCTATTCTCACTCATTTCCAAAGCTCTCTTCCTCACAAGAAATCCATTCTCTCACTTTCTAATCTAGAATCCATCTTGAGAGAAGTTTGTTCTTGGTGAGCCCTTCAAGCTCTTGCTTGAATCAAGTCTCCAAATCACTCCTAGGCACCCATTGCTGGTCATTTCCTTGGTGCTAGGTCTTGGTGACTTCATCTTCCTCAAATCCCTCCTTGCACCTATTTGGTAAGAAAACTCAAGGTATAGGATTTTGTGGTAAGATTGTTTATTTCATTATAAACTTGTTTATATTGCTTGTTGATTCTCTCGGTTGTGAGAGAAGGTTGTGATCCCGGGTTGTGGGATTCACTATTGCCATTGCATGTATGATTTGATCTTGTGAAGGTTTTTCACAAGATATCATAGTGGAAATCTTGGGTTAGTGTTTCTAACCTAAGTATCCGGAGGGGATCCGGGTGGTTGGGACGTAGGATCACCGGGAACAAGTCGGGGAGACTTGGGTGGATCCGAACCCATTAACATCTCTTGTTAGCATTGTTAATTTTGTTGTTGTCATTCAATTTAAGCTTCCGCAAATTGATTTGGTAGTTGTTTGCACTATAATTTGGAATTATAATCCTTGTTATTTTTAAAGTACTATTCACCCCCCCTCTAGTACTTGTGCAGTAGCTTGTAGGGCATTACAGGGGGAGCATGTGTAAAAAGTAGGCGTTAAGGAGTGGACACAAATTTGATCCTCACTCGCACTCCTAAAAGGGGGAGTTGGCTAGAGTTAGAGAGGTCAATGGTGTACTCGTGATGTACCATTAGGTAACTGATGATTTCATCCGTTTTTCCAGAAAAATCAAGAATTGTCTCAATTTCGAAAGGGTAAGTTACGAAAGGCCCTTATAGTGCTCATGTTGCTATTTGGGGTACCACTTTTTCACCCACCCAGGGTGAAGTCCAGCTTCTTAAGTGTCCTATGCTTTACACATATTCCCAAATATTTAACTGATAGATTTAACATAATTGATACTAATCCATGAATGCCGTTATCTTATGTTGACACGTTTCTCAGTTTTACTTTCAGCACTTGCATGTTGTGATATGTTATTATGCATATGTATGATGTAGTCTTGTTCATATAATATAAGTTTAGTATTTCCTTTTCAGTATTTGTGGATTTTAATTTTGTTGGAGCACTATACTATACTTTACTCTTCTGTACTATTCTAGTATGTCATAATGGCATGCATGAACAGTTTTGTTTAATCACAATTAATGCCTAGTAGTATTTGGATGTTAGGGACTCGAAACCTAGTGGTTGAATATTATGGCGGCCTTGTCAGCTACGTATCTTCCGTATTTGGAAGAGCGGGGCGTGACATGGTTTTTATGGTGGCCCATGCAAGTGTGCTCACACTGTGATATACGTACGAATAATATGGATGAGGCTCCAATGTTATCATCCGTTAATCTTGTAGTGAATTTTATCTCCCTTATTCCTTCCTGCAGAATGGATAGCGGGAACGGAGCATCCAAAATGAGACATCAGCTTCTGATATGGCCTCGTCTGAGTCGTCTTTGATGGCAAAGGTCATGATGTGCATACTGGAGCATCTGAGTCAGCAGGACGAGAAGTTGGCCAGTATCCCAACACTGAAGAAGGGAGGTTTCAGGTAGTTTAGGGCATTGCATCCGAAGTCTTTTTTGGGCAAGGAGAGCCCTCTGGAGGTCGACGTGTGGATTAGACACACGGAGGATGACCTGATGATAGTTGGATATCGACGGGATGGTTGGGTGGATGCCGTGAAGAGGCAGTTGACACATCAGGCCAGAGACTGGTGGGACGTAGATGAGATACATTTGACTGGACCAGTCTCATGGGAGAAGTTCAAGGAATTCTTCCAGGCCTAGTTTCTCCCCAAGATAAAGAAGGATGACTTGCATCTGCGGTTCGAGCACTTGACTCAGTGGCGACGGAGTATGGATGCCTATGATGGAGAGTTCTCATTGCCAAAAAAGTCCACTCCAGAGTTGGTTAAGTCAGATGCCACTAGAGCCAGGTGATTTAGGATGGGTCTTGACCCGAAGTACAGAGCAGATATGTCTACCTTGGAACTGCCTATACTTGAGGCCATGCTGAAGGCAGTCAGTATGCATGAGACACACCTGAGGAGTGTAGGGAGGGCACCAGTGGTAGTAAAGAGACACCATACTGGACAGCAGAGGAGCTTCTCGAGACTGGTAAAAACCACTCAGTTCAGGAGGCCTGGAGTTCCACCAACACCTTAGAGGCGAGTGTCTTGTGAGCATTGCGACAAGCCAGAGCATGCGAAGACGGATTGTAGATTCCTTGGCAGGCGATACTACACATGTGGTTAGATCGGGCACATCATCAGATATGGCCCTCAGTAGGGTCAGACCTCAGGACCAGTGGCACCTGTGGTAGCCAGGCCGACGTAGCAGAGGACCCTTCCACCTGTTCCATAGAGGCTTCCACTTCTAGCACCATCAACACCTAGTACCATTGCCCATATAGGACTACATATGCCTACTTAGCAGCAGACCTCCAGGAAGGCAGCACCGAGGCGTCATGCCTTTACGATGACAGTTGTGGAGGCAGAGAATATCGGGCGAGTCATTACTGGTATTCCTCCATTCTTTTATTTACGTGATGATTGTCTTTTTATTTTTGTTTTAGCATAATGTGATGTTTACTATGATTAGGATGATAGACTCTTATTTTAATTTTGTGGTATTCCTTTAGGCATTGTTAGAGTTGCCTCCTTTCCTACCATGTTACTTTTTGATTCGGGCGCATCTCATTCTTTCTTGACCCAACTATTCGTGGCGAGACATTCTATACTAGTAGATTCGTTTACCACTAGTTGGAACATCCATACATGGAATAGAGTGCTCCGTAGTTCTTTAGGATGCTATCAGTGTCCTGTAGAGATCTGTGGGCAAGAACTGTATGTTGATTTCCTAGTAATAAAGATGCACAATTTTGAGGCTGTGTTTGGAATGGATTGGTTAGGAATGTTCTATGTCACCATAGATTATAGACTTAGGAGGATAGTATTCCGGATCACAGATCATCCAGAGTTTGATTTATTAGTGGTTGTAGTTCACTCAGACTAGTGAAGTTCAAGGCTGATCCAATAAAAGAGGTGATGATGGCGATAGAAGCTGAACCAGTCTTACATAGGGTTGTCAGAGAGTTTCCTGATGTCTTTCTAGATGACATCATAGACTCCCTCCAAACAGATTGTTGGAGTTCACCATTGATCTTATTCCACGCACCCAATCGATTATGAAGGCTACATATCGTATGGCTCCTCCCGAACTAGTTGAGCTTCATAATCAATTGACGTATTTAACAGAGCATGGACTGATTCAATCTAGTGTGTTTTTGTGGGGAGCGCTAGTGATTTTGGTGAACAAGAAGGATGGATCTCGAAGGATGTGCAGTGAGTACCGAGAATTGAACAAGGTTATAGTGAAGAACATGTATCCACTTCCTCGTACTGATGACAACTTCGATCAGCTTGGTGGATCGCGAGTGTATTCGAACCTGGACTAGAGAAGTTGGTACCATCAGATGAAAGTCAGAGGGTCAGATGTTCCGAAGACTGCATTTTGAACTTGTTACGGCCATTATGAGTTCTTAGTGATGCCTTTTGGCATTACTAATGCACCAACTACTTTCATAAGGTTGATGAACCAAGTTTTCTATGATACATGGACAAGTTCGTAGTAGTTTTTATTGATGATATCTTGGTATATTCGAAGACTGAAGAAGACCATGCTGAGCACTTGAAGACAGTCTTGGAGACTCTGAGGTAGCACCAGTTATATGCCAAATTAGCAAATGTCAGTTTTGGTTATCTAAGGTTGCCTTCCTTGGACATATAGTATCAGGAGATGGGATAGCTGTGGATCCAGAGAAAGTTATTGCAGTAGAGAAGTGGCTAGTTCCTAAGTCAATCATGGAGATTAGAAGTTTCCTGGGATTGGCCGGATATTATAGGTAGTTCATAAAGTATTTTTCTAAGATCGATACACCATTGAATCATCTTACCAAGAAGAATGTTGATTACAATTGGTCTGAGGAGTGTCAGTAAGTGTTTGATGAGCTGAAGTAGAAATAGATCACGACCCCTGTCTTAACAGTTCCAGATCGGTCGGGTGGATTTGAGACATTTTGAGATGTGCCTGGTAGAGGACTGGGATGTGATCTCCACCAGCATGGTAGGGTAGCATATGCCTTCAGATTATTGAAGGTTCATGAACAGAACTATCCTACACATGACTTATAATTGGCGGCAGTGATATTTGTATTGAAGTTGTGGAGACACTTTTTTCTGGGTGAGCGTGTGAAGATAGACACCGATCACAAGAGTTTGAAGTATGTGTTCACCCAGAAAGAACTCAATATGAGGCAACGTCGATGGCTTAAATTGATGGCCAACTATAATATTGATCTTCAGTATCACACTGGGAAGATTAACGTCGTACCTGATGCTATCAGCCATATGCCAGCGGTAATGATGATGACAACACATAGAGAACTTTGTGGAGTTATACAGCAGATGGAGATTGAAGTTGTTCTTCATGGCATATCAGCGAAGATGATGAGTTTGCAAGTCCAATCTGACTTAATTTAGAGGATTAAGGCTACTCAGTCTGGAGATGAGAAGTTGAAAAAGATTCGGGGGCAGACAGATACTAGACTTTGTAATGATTTTCGTATTCATGAAGATGTGTCTCTACTCTTTGGAAGAAGGATTTGTGTGCCAGCCGACGACATTCGGGATGAACTTTTGAGGGAGGCTCATAGCTCTCCTTATTCCATTCATCCCGGAGGCACGAAAATGTATCGAGATTTGCGAAAATATTTTTGGTGGCAAGGGATTAAGCGTAATGTAGCTTCATGCTAGGTATGCTAGCAAGTGAAGGTAGAACATCATAGAATAGCAGGACTGCTACAACCTTTTACTATTCCAGAGTGGAAGTGGCATCACGTGACTATGAATTTTGTGACCGGTTTACCTTGTACTCCTCGAGGACATGATGCTATTTGTGTAATCATTGATCGATTAACCAACTCGGCTCATTTCATTCCTTATAGGGTTGGCCATTCGACCGACCATCTTGCTAGGAGATACATGGAGGTAAGATTCCTTCTTTTTCTTATCTTTGGCAGACTCGTTTATTAGTGTAGATTCTGGTTTGATTTTTGTATACAGGAAATCATGAGACTCCATAGAGTTCCTGTATGCATAGTCTCCAATCGTGACACCAGATTTATGTCACATGTCTGGAGAATTTTGCTGGCTAACTTGGTAACTCAATTGAGTTTTAGCACTGCATATCACCTCCAGACAGATGGTCAGTTGAAGCAAACTATATAGATCATGGAGGACATGTTGAGAGCTTGTACGCTGGACTTCAAGGGTACTTGGGATGACCACCTACACTTAGTGGAGTTCGCATACAACAATAGTTACCAGGCGAGCATAGGCATGGTGCCATTTACGACATTGTACGGAAGGAAGTGTCGTTCGCCTTTCAGTTGGGATGATGTTGGAGACCGTGAACTTTTTGGACCTGGAGAACCAGCAAGGATAATCTTTGTATAGCCCAAGACCGTTACAAATATTGGGCAGATGCGAAGAGACGACACTTGTAATTTTAGCCAGGTGATCAAGTATTTTTGAAGATTTTATATACGCAAGGATTAATTCATTTTGGCATAAATGGAAAGGTGAGCCCGATGTATATTTGACCATTTGAGGGCATGGATCATGTTGGTGAAGTTGCTTATAGACTTGTGCTACCACCATCTCTCGAGGGTGTGCATAACGTGTTTCACATATTATAACTCAGGAGATGTGAGGGAGATCCTAATCACGTTGTCGACTTCTTCGAAATTGAAGTACGACTAGATCTGATGTACGATCAGCAGCCAGTAGCCATATTGGATAAAAGAAAGAAGATGTTAAGAAAGAAGGCTATCAACCTTGTAAGGGTCATATGGCACCGAGAGTCACCAGGAGAATCTACCTAGGAACTCGAGGATGAGATGAGAGAGAAATACACTCACTTATTTGTACAATGATGACTATCTTTTGATGTATATGTATATGAGATGATGTATAGAATGGAACTTTCCTCTTATTTTGAAATTTCGAGGACAAAATTTATTTTATGGGGGATAGGATGTAATAACCCTAATGCTTTTATACGTGTACAAGTACATCTTTTTGGGACGTACGTGAACGTATAAATTTTTTGAGTATTTCCTAATTTTTCCCAAATTTTTGTATTGGAGAAACTATTTTTAAATTATTTTAAAACCACCATTGGGATTAAGTAAATGAAGTATATGAAGGGAATACTTGGATATGGGGTGGCATATGGTATTAAGAAGTGTATAATTATTTTTACTAAAAAGAAAATTTCAAAATTCTTAAATGAAGACACTTCATGCTTATATGTGTCACTAGCCTATTAAATCCCACCTATACTCTAGACATGTGGCAACGTGGGAGGATTTTGGGATGATGATGAGCTAATTCAAGGATTGAAAAGGGAAGAAAAATTGGGAAAAAAGAAAAAAAAAGAAAAAGAAAAGAAAACCCTCACCCAGCTCACGCGCAGAACCTAGCTCACGTTAACCCTTTGTTGCCGTTTCTTCCCTTGACCGAACCCAAAGACAAATCCAAAACCCCAGCTTGAATCAACAATTGAAGAAGAAGGAGAGCATCAGAGGGTCATCAAGGATTAAGAAGGGCCCCAGACCATCTGACGGACTGATTGAGGTAGGAGCATAACCAAATTAGTTAGGATTTAGTTTATAATTGCATAGAATCCAATTTTAATCGCAACAGAAATTAATAGTAGGAAGAAACCAAACGACTGTGTGAAGGCCATGTCTTAGTCGTTTCCTAGTCCATACGGTCGTGTATCGACCGTGTGGTGGTCGTTCAACTGTCAGAAGAGTCACACGGTCGTTCTTTGACCGTGTCGTGGTCTTTTGGTTCTACACGACCGTGTAGAACTAGAACACGGTCGTGTCGACCCTTGAATCCTTGTAAGACATGGACGAGTGGAGTCGAACACCCCTAAAGCACATGGTCATGTCACCCTTGAAACGAGTGGAGTCGAACACCCCTAAAGCACATGGTCATGTCACCCTTGAAACGTCCATGTGGATTCATTTGAGCCTCGACTGAGTTGACTCAAACGGTCGTGTGAGTTTGCCACACGGTCGTGTGGCCGTGTAGTCTGCCTTCTGAACCATTCAGAACCACACGATCGTGTGGACGAAAACATATGACCGTGTGGAAATCTTTTCCCGAACCTCAAACAGTATTGCCTCCACACGACCGCGAGTAGTACCCCCACATGGCTGTGTGGCCATGATTCCAGTTTTGACAGAATATTGATGTATTGTTTTTGCTGTTGTTTATATTATACAAATATCATGCTATGGATGCACTTCACGTGATGATTTAATGCAGTATCTATGTTAAGAAACCCATGTTAAAACGATGAAAGAAAAATCCCATGTTATTACTCATGTTGTATATGCAAGAAAGACAAGTAAGTTATTTTCTTTGTGAACTTTGTATGAAATTGCGACTGAAAAGAAATTGAATTGTAATGATAGAAGGATATATTGAGATATCCATATGATAACGATATAAAGGAAATATGGAATTTGAAAAGTGGCAATTAGACCACCAAAATGAAACGTAATATATGAAATTGAGAGTAAGATGAGTGTAAGTAGTCTGGAGTCCTCAATCCATTCAAAAATGGTCGAGACTCTAGACGTAAATTTGGGGGAAGCATGTGTAAAAAGTAGGCGTTAAGGAGTGGACACAAATTTGATTCTCACTAGCACTCCCAAAAGGGAGAGTTGGATAGAGTTAGAGAGGCCGGTGGTGTACTTGTGATGCACCATTAAGTAACTGATGGTTTCCTCTATTTTGCCAGAAAAATCGAGAATTGTCTCAATTTCGAAAGGGGAAGTTATAAGAGGCCCCTACAGTGCTCGTATTGCTGTTTGGGGTACCACTTTTTCACCCACTCTGGGTGAAGTCCAGCTCTTTAAATGTCCTACGATTTACATGGGTTCCCAAATATTTAAACAAATAACTTTAACATAATGTTATTAATCCATGAATGTCGTTATCTCATGTTGCATTTTTCTTAGTTTTACTTTCAACACTTGCATGTTGTGATATGTTATTATGCGTACTCTGTGGACCTATTATTTCAGTAGACCACCACTTAGATAGGTAGTCCGGGTCTAAAATTGGGTCCTACCTAGTTTAGTTATGTTTCCTACTGGATCACAAGTTGACATGTCCTATCTATGTCTTTCAGGTTCAGAGATAGAGACTTCTGGGCAGACCCTAATTCAACAGACTACTCCATCTTCCCTTGTACATGTGGAGAGCCCTGACAGAGACTTTGTTCACTTTGATTTCCTTGGTGTAGACTAGAGGGTGTGATGTATCGGGTGTGTACCCCTTTTGGTTTCCTTTTGAGGGTTTGGGGTTTCTTTTGACTTTTCACCACTTTTGTACTTTTGTACCCCTGCACAGATCGCAGTATGTATGATGTACTCTTGTTCATATGATATAAGTTTCGCATTTCTTTTTCAATACTCATGGATTTTAATTTTGTTGGAGCACTGTACTGTACTTTACTCTTCTGTACTATTCCAGTCTGTCGTAGTGGCATGCATGAACAATTTTATTTAATCACAATTAATACCTAGTGTATTTGGATGTTAGGGGCTCGAAGCCCAGTGTTTGAATACTATGGCGGCCTTGTCATCTACGTATCTTCCGTATTTGGAAGAGCGGGGCGTAACAGTGAGGAGAGTGAGGGAGATGAAAAAAAATGATTTTTGGTTTTCTTCTTTTGTTTTTGTTTTTTCCTTTTTCATCCCTTTTCTTTTTCTCTTACTCTTTTAAATTCCTTCATAATCCTCATCATCGTCATCATTTGTAAAAGGATGCCATGTGTATACTAATGTGGCATGATTAGGATTAAGGATGTCTTAGTAAAAGACACCTAAGGGGGCGATGTGTCACTCTTAGAAAATTTGCAAATTTTTATTTTTGAAAATATAGGAATACGCCCATTATACCACATGCCATACCATATACACTGTATTACACTAAATACTTTTCACATTATCACATTTACTACTGATTTAAGATATTTAAAAATAGTTTTATTATTATAATAATTTTAAAAAATTGGGAAAAATTCCCAGAACAAAAAATGTAAGCGTATAAATACGATCGAAATACGAAACATAATACATCATATATTCACAATGGGGGGTATAGCTAGGTTAGTGGAAATCCATAGCTTTGGGTACGAGGATGGGACTGGAGTAGGCGTAGCCTAATGGGAATACTTCTTGTGTTTGCATTTGCCATTGTCTCTTTGTTGATTGTGTTTCAATTATATTTCTGCATTTGCATAATTAATTTTTATTAGCATTTTTAATTGCTCACTACACTATTCACCTCTCTCTAGTGTGTTTCTAAGGATACAGGGATCCTATATGGGGCTGTGGAGGTTGGAAGAGGGGGGAGGGGGCTGGGGATGTCGGAGGAGGGGTGGAAGAGGGGTGGAGGAGGGGGCGGAGATGGGGCGGGGATGGGGAGGTTGGAGGATTAAGAGGGGGTCTGTGGAGTTCAGAGGAGGGGAAGAGGGGTGGCTGGGGATGTTGGAGGAGGGGGAGGTCGGAGGGGGCGGGGCTAGGGATGTTGGAGGAGGGGGAGGTCGGAGGGGCTGGGGAGGTCAAAGGAGGGGGAGGGGGCTATGGATGTCGGAGGAGGGGCTGTGGATATTGGAGAGGGGGGCTGGGGATGTCGTAGGAAGGAGCGGCGTCGCCATCCACCGCCATTTTGTCGTTTTACGCATCACATACACCTAGGTGCTTTTCCAAAAATTTGCCACAGTTGTGTGTGGTGTGTAATTTCAGTGGCAAACTTGTAAATAAGTGGTCGTGCGCAGGGTAAAAATGGTCGTGCACGTAGCAATTCGCCCTTTTGAGCAAGCAAAGAGGGATATATTACATGGCACTTTATCAAAAGGAATGTCAAACTTGTAAATAAAAGTAATTTGTTTAGCAAAGTGGGTAATGCGATTAGCAGCACTTTGTATCGCCTTCTAGAAGCATAGACAATATAAGAGGGAGGAGTTGAAATTCAAGTGTTGTGACCTACTTGCCCATCTATCTGTCGGTGTAGTTTTTTAAAGTTACCGATAGGTCTAAACGAACAAATAAAGTCAATATGAGGAAGGAAACAAAAAACTGATACGCTAAGAAAAAATAGGATAACCTCACAAATGGGATAAGCTCGATACACCGATTGTTTAGGTTTACCCATGTTTGGTGATGCAATGATCTTGCACCAGCTGTTGATGCAGTAATCTTCACACCGGGTAGGTTTTCACATGGTCGAGTAACTCTTTCGCCTTTACCTGAAATAAATGTGAAGAACGACAGAGGAAACGGATGGAGTGGTCCTCTGATTCGACTTTGATGCTTAAGCCAGATCCAAGTAGGAGTAATGAGGAGATTGCAAGTGTGTAGTAGATGAGTGGGTTGATTCAGATATATCACATAACGAAGATGATCCGTTGCCTTTGTAGAATTGGAGGGTTGGTTACTCTATGTCAGGGAAATTACGAGGATCCCCTTTCCTGGTGAAGTTGGTTCCCCCATGTACACCCCGCGATTACACCCACGTTAAATGGGCATAAATGCTATTCCATTGGTAACAGCCTAGAGAGAGGACTGCCCGTCCGCCTGAGATCGTTCCCAATTGATTGCACGGGATGAACCTACCATTTACGTTTTGGCCAAGTCTTTGAGAATTGAGATACTAGGATACACCATTGTGTTTCAATCTTGATGAATGCAGAGCATTGGTTGTTCCTTGCTGATTTGAGCCAAATTGAAGAATGTTTCATGGGTTTGCTCTTTTTCATAAGTATGTATATAGAATTTGAGATCACGATTGAAATTTTTTCTATGACATGATTAATGAATGGAGTTTGATATATGATTTGATAAGAATCCGAATTTATCACTTATTTTGCTATGACTAACAAGAAACTAGTTGGAGGGTGTGATTTTAGGAGAATATTACATATTTACCCCCCATTTATGGGCATTTTTTGCATAATTGGGGTCTATGTGGTCTCTAATACATGCATTTTTGTAATACACTTTAATATTTCCAGATTTTTTGAGCTTGTGGTTATTTTCTGTATTTTTGGAAGATAAAGCAACCAATACTAGGCTAATCTGCCCAATCGGCTGGGCCAGTTCGCCCAGTCGGCTGGGCCAGTCTGCTCAGTGCAGATTTGACCCATTTTCTTTCAAATTCCAGCCAAACCCATTATATTTTTTAACCGTTGGATCTTGTAATCAAGGGCCATGATTTAAATGGGTCTTAGGTAGTATAAATAGTAATCCTTAGGGCTTATATTCAAAATCATTGGAGGATCTAAAGCTTGTGGAAACCATTAGAGACGAGGGTCTAGAAGAACTCAAGAGAGGGGTTGAGGGCTTCATTTTCTTCAAAAGCATGCAAGATTTGATCTCTCTATCTCTCTCTCGTGTATTTGTATCTAGATGGTTATAATATGTATTGAAACATTATTTTCTATGAATATTGTGTTTCCTTTCATCTCTTGAGTTTCTAAATCACTTTTGTACGTGTTGTGATAAAATAGGGCTTTTATGATGTTATGATTCCTATGATCCCTTGTACACTTTAATGTGTAGATCTATTGTGTCATTAATCCCTTCCTTTGATTGGATGTTTGATCAATCGAGAGGATTATGAACCGAGGGGTCCCTCTTGCTTGTTTTTATGCCATGTAAGTGATGAAATGATAGAACACTAAAGATGCAATCTGTTATCAATTTAATTGCTTTATCATCCGATTATGCAAGCCTGAGAGGGATTTGCAATTGAATTATACTTTGAGCTTATCCTGAGAGGGCATCATTTGGTGGTGCAAGCCGAAAAGGGATCCACCACTTATATTTACGGGCATTGAGATCGTAATTAGCATTTGCCCTAGTGAACCCTTGATGCATGCAATCTTCATATCTTTCCCCCCAATTGCACATACAACTTTAGTGAATCCTAGATTAAAAACCCAATTTTCCCATCATACCCATCAATTTTGTAGTTGAGATGGTACTTTTCTCACCATTATCTTTCCTTAATCGATCGAACACCATGAAGTGTAGAGCGACTTATCCGTGTGTAATTTGACTTTAGCCTCACCAGATTCTTTACTTGGTGACCTCATATATTTGGAAGTAGTTGGAATATTATTTGTGAGCCGATTATGCACAAGAAAAATAATGTAATAAAATTGATTAATAATTATTTGGACCAAGGGGTGATATCATACACCATTAGGTTACATAACTAATGGCAGAGCGGTCACATGATCCTCATAACTATTTAGCCAATAATCACATTATTAAGCTAATAAAGCAATTTAAGCATGCGAGTAATTTTGCAAGTAATCCCTGCAACAAAACACATTATTGTAAATAAATTATGATCATATCATGAAATAAATAGATCCGAGAATTTTATCTCATAAAATTCTTCCTCGATTTATTTTCCATGAAACTAATTTGTGATCTCATAACAAATATCATGAAAATACATTCTTAATTTCAAAATTGATTTTACGAATCTTTAAAATCATCACATATACACAATATCACATATTGCATTTTTAATGCAAATTCTCTAATGTTTGGAGCAAAGATAATCAAATTATATTCCTCCTCATGCACAAGATCAACACTTGATCGTTGCAAATCGTTAGAAAATATTCACACATACATCTCAAGATCAAACACAACCTTTGCGTTAATTATTTAACATTAGAAATTTAAAATCCCAATTAGAAAAAAATCCCTTTCTCAATTTACAACATTAGTCGACTAGACGTCTAACGGTAGTCGACTAATCTGCAATCTCCAAGTTACACAGATCTATTAATGGTGTACTAGTGGACTAGCCTTACAGGGCTAGTCGACTAGTTCCCGGACAAACCGATTAGGGATTACCCCCTAGTCGACTAGTATAGTGCTTCATCAGATTTACACAACCATGAAATTGTGTGATTAAGGATCCGATTTTAATTATTTCAAAGTACGTACATCTTGCATTATAATCTTTGTGTAAATCATATTTATGCATGGTTCAATATTTGATTTGTGGTGAATAAAAATCCGATTTTTTAATAAATTTTAAATCTTTAAAATAGCATAATCTCAAGATTTGTAGTATGGCTCTGATACCACTATAAGAAACTATGCTAGGTACACAAAACTATTTAGCATGCATCAGAAGACTGAAAAATCAAATTTTTGTACGATTATCATATTCTAACCTTGATCCACTGCAATACTTGAAATTAATACTAGTGAAAAGCCATACCTTTACGCGGATATTCTGACGTGATTTGCAGATCCAAAACTTTTTCGGTGAAGTTGAGAATACCGCTTCTCCATCCATCATGGTGTAGTAGAAGTCACATAGCGATGCCAACACCGTCACGATCCATGAGCTCGTCCTGAGCCCAAACTTGACTCCCAATCGATGTGGTTAGGGATTGAGAGGAAGAGAAGGAGGAACTTCAAGAAGACGCAATGCTTGTGTTGATGTACATGTGCATGAGACCATATAATTTAATCCGCATCCTCCTTGTAAGGTATGTGTTCATGGGGCAAACCATGCATGGCTTGTGCGTAACCTTCATGCATATGTGCATGAATAAAACATCTCTCTGTAGTGCGTAAATGGCTTCTTGGGAAAAGAAACAACAAGTCGCACCTAAATAAATTTTCACTTCCATGAAATATATATGCACTTGAGAGAGTTTTCTTGCTTGTGCATTGGATGCCTTTTGGTTTGCATGGTCACGCATGTGGATGAATCCCATGTGCATGAGTTGGTGGGGATCCATGCATGTCTGCAAGGATTTGTGGTTGGTATATATTTCCTCTTTAAATAATCAACCCACATGCCACACCTTATATAGAGAGAGGAGGAGGAATTCTACTCGAATCCAAATTTATCCAATTGTGTTATTTGAAGAAGACACGTAGAATATGTTTTTCAATCACACAAGTACTCTTGATTTGAATCCAAACCAAATCCTAAAACAATATTGATTAGTCAAATCATAACTTTTAAGAATCTCCAAACACTTAGGAATTCATATTAGAGTCAAAACCTATTATTTTGAGTTGATTTTAGATCCAACTCTTAGATTAAACCCACACCCAATCATTGAACCAACATCCCTTGCGCATCTGAGCCAATTAGTTGACTAGTGCTTGTGCACTAGTCGACTAGTGCCCAGTTAGTGTACTAGTGCTAAAGCACTAGTCGGCTAGCCAGTTTTTTTTTTCTGCAGGCTCGTTAGTCATCTACTGAAGCGTTATTAGCCGACTAACCACAGTTGGGGGGTTGGTTTGAAATTTATGCCTTCTTCTTTTACTTGGATCATTCGTAACTCTTTACGAATCTTTCCAATGCACACTCACAACTCCTTGCGACGGGCATTCTCTCTCTATAAGCGTCATCACAACACTTGTGATTGGTCATATACATCTCATATACATGAAGCCCTTGATGCATCCTATATAGCAAGCTAAACACTAGATGGGGGATTAGTGTTTCAAAATTTATTGCACAAATAGAAATTAAATCCTCTAAATTTAGCCTAAGCACTTGAGAGAATTATCTCCTCAAGAAATTAATAAACTCTATGTAATACTTGCAATGAAATAGAGTTAGTGCACAGTGGAATTAATAATCACAGATGAGAGAGGGGGGGAGAGAGAGGGGGGAGAGAGAGAGAGGGAGGGAGGGAGGGAGGGGGGGGGGGGGAGAGAGAGAGAGAGAGAGAGAGAGAGAGAGAGAGAGAGAGAGAGAGAGAGAGAGAATCAATAATCGTAAACACACAAGAAATATCCTAGTTCACCCACCTTGGGCTACTCCAGTCCACATCCTCCTTGTTAGGATTTTTCACTAACCAAGTCTCTCAAATAGAGCAAATGCCTCGCAATAGAGGGCTTCTACAATATACACCTATCCTCTCTTTCTTAGGTTTCCAAATACAACCAATAAACCTCTTCTCCAAAGAGGACCTCAAAGATGCTTTTTACAACACAATCACAACAAGTGTAATGCAAACACTTAGGCACTTACCACCACTCATTTAGTAGATTTACAAACCTCTTTTCGTATGAATAAGGTGGTGCAACAACTTCCCTATAGCCAATAGAGATTGGATATTTGTTAAGTGTCTAAGGAAAGAAACTTATCCCTTGATCTCTAAGAAGATGAGATTAGCTTAGATAGATCAAGAGACTAAAAGATTGATTGGTTTCTCAGAAATAAGAAGATTAAAACAGTGAGAAAACATGTCAATTTTAGCCAAGAAAGAATTTTGCTTAAAAGCTTTGAGCTGAAAATTTTTTTGGCTTAAGAAAGCTTGGAGAAGGAGACTTTAATGCTAATAAAACTCAGAGATTTTTTTCATTAAAATCTCTTTAAATATCCAGTCAATTCCCAGCATTTATAGCCCAACTAGCTGTTCAAAATCGTTCTCCTAAATACCCTTCAAACTATTGAAAAAACAAAATCATGAAAAATCTTGAATTGTGTCGCCAAGTCAAAGTAATCGACCGTCGTTCATTTGGCAGTCGACTCCCCAATCAACTACGGTCGACTAGTAGCAAAGCTGCGGTCGACTCTTTCGAGGTCTAGAGAGCACAGTTCTTATCCCATTTAAAATAGTTGACTCTCATCAATGAATATCCGACTCTAATTCGGATATATGGGTTTTTGGCTACTGAGAACATCATGAAATCATTTCAAAAAAATTTCAGAAATTTTCTACATCATCTTGTGGGATTTAAAAAAAAATTTGTGAGTGTGTGTAGGTCCAATCCTAAGGCCTACAAATAATCTAAGAGCTTGAATAAAATTTACATCAAAACTACCCTCTCTTGGATTCTTTGGTGCATTCCGTAGTTTCATCTTCATGCCTTAGCTTCCTCTTGATTCTTTGGACTTGATTTGAGCTTCAATATATCTCTTAACCTTCTTTAAATGATTTTTGTATTGAATTTTTCCTTTGGCCAAGCTCCTTAGTCTTCATTTGAGTTAATTAATTGGAAGTTGACTTTTGCTGAAGACATGCCCAACAAAAGTCACCAGCTGAAGCAAAGCTAAAGACATGTCACTACTCATTCTCCTCTCCACAGGGGCGCTGATTGGTAGTGCGGCCAAAGCACACACCAACACCACCAGGTAAGTAAGGCAACTATGGCCAATCCACAGCAGTGAGGTCCACAGCTGCCCCACCAGGATCCTCAACAATGATCACGTCATCAACATCAGATTCCTCCTCAGAAGGGTAGGGATCATAAAAAGGATTAAGGGGGTCCCCCAAAACCATCCCGGGGGATCAGGAGTGTCCCCAAGTGGTGCCAACTCCAAGGAAGGCAATGGGTACACCACATCTTGCACCACCCCCACAGGGACCATATGGCATTGCCCCACACTATACCCGAAGCTCATACAATTAACACATCTAGGGCTCACTTTCATATTCGACATCCAGGGAGATAGTTGTACCATATTCGAACTCCAAACAGACAATCCAAGGGAGGGGTATATCAGCACTGACCTCAACAAAACATCTAGTGAATTCTAGCATGTCCAGCTTAGAGGTAGCGGTGTCCGTGCAAATGGGGGTTTCGACCAGACTAGCAGCAATGGTGAGAATATCCACTGACCAAACATTAATTGGGAATTAGTAAATCGGATCCAAACAGAAGCTACCTTGAGCATGCCTCGGTTTAAGGTAAGATCACTACTCCATCGGTATATGATGATGAGACGTCCGTCGAATAACCAACACCCCCAAGGACGACAGCCTTGCATTCGTTAGCACTATCAAACCAAAAAAAGAAGAAGCCATTGTCCCACGAGAAGATGCACATACTATGTTTCAACCCCCACATGTGGCCAACAGAAGCACGCCTTTGACTGAAGAAAGGCTGGTCCCCAAGGACATGGTCCGCTAGAGTATTCTCCCACCTACGATCAGCGGAGACGATGAGATGGCTTGGCACACTGCCCACAGTTAGACCATCATCACCTAAGGATGGGGTGACAAACTTCATCTGGCGAGAATCAGTAACCTTCCTATCACTCGAGCAAATGTCAGCCAGGAGGAGGCAGCACCTGTGGTGAAAGTAAGAGAGCAGATAGGCCATGCAAACCTACGAGCAGATCGAAAATTAGTAGCTTCATTTAGCAATGAATGAGAGACATGATGTGGTAGGTGGGGGTGATTCCGTGGCAACCGACGAGCACCAAGTGAGCTGTGTATACCATCGAACACATGGCAGGCATGAGCCAAACCAAGAACGTCATCACCAAGGAGAGCTTTCCCAAGACCACCAATAGTCACAACAGGCCCATGCCACCCAGCCCTATACCTTGACTGCCACCATCGCCGGTTGGAATAGCACAGCCCGCTGCCCTAGCTCCAGTGTTCAGATTGGGGACAAGGCTCTCCTTTCCCAGCCTCCTCCTAGGAGGCAATTGAATCTAATCGCTGGAGTCAGTGACAACACGCCGTTCAACCGTAGCAAAGGATCCTGTCGGAGCAGCAATAACAGCTGAAGACACAGGCTGACGATTACCAACCAAGGGATCAGAAGCCCCTTACGCGTCCACAAAAAACTGGCATTATTAGACAAGCCATAATAATAGTGAGGGGAATGTGGACTTTGCCTTGGCCAACATTGGATCGGTGTCTGCGAACCACAAGCAGAAATGTGGAACGCCACGAAGGTAATTCACACCATATGGTGCTTAAAGAAATGCAATTTACTTTTATCAATATTTTTTATTTATATGCGATTAGTTTTTATATTTTTATAGGAAGTGTATCCTCTGGAAGTCCAGGACGATAAGGCCCATGCTTATGAAATATGGGACAAGCAAGTGTTGCACACCATGTCTGAGAACCTATGATCTGCTCGCGTTAAACATGAGAAACTAGGATGGATGCTAGAAGAAGTCTGGTTGGAGCTATGTGCCTACTGAAACACAAATGAGTGGAAGAATATGTCGGCACGAAATAAAAGGAATAGGATTGGTGATGCTCCCACCGATAAAGTACTTGGCATGTACTACGGGTGATCTATTACCATTGACCAGTATCAAGAGAAATTACCGGGTTGTGTGCATTTATTTCATGCTTCAACATTATTATTTTCTATTTTTGGCGCAGCTCATAATTTTAACTTAATATTTGTTTGTTTGAACTTACAGAGGCGTGCACCTGAGGGACATATTGTGACCCATCTGGATGTATTCGATGCAACCCATCAGAAGAAGTGGGTGATTTTGTTAGCGACCGATCATGACATGTCTCTCCGTACTTTCTTTTTGATTTGACCAATCAATTTGGATAACTTATGTTGTGTAGGATTCCTATCGGGAACGGATGACACAAGTACACGGGTGTAACGTCCGCTTTCCGACCGTACATATTTTAGCGTGTATAGTTGTTTCGGGAGCTTATTTTCGTATTAGATTTTTATCAGTGTTTTCTGTAGTCGTGACGCGTAGCCAGACTTTGTATTTGCGATCCTCTCGGAGGCGCGATCGACCCGGTATTTTCTTTGTATTTTTTTGGACGTGATAGACCAATCTGCAAATCTGAAGTATTAATTATTAAAAACAAATTTTTTAAAACTTTTTTTATTTGAATTCCTGGGTCTCTGTACGTTTTTCTCTAAAACAAATTCATATATATATAACTATCCTAATTTATTAATACCCAAAGATGTGTGTCTCTTAAAAATCAAATCTAATCTGTTAAAAAATCATATATATTATTCTTTCAAATCCTAACTGAGCCCTACAAATCCCAACTCCACTATCACACGCACTACTCCTCTCCTCACGTGACGTCTCTACCCATCCTAATATAAATAGCCAAAACCTAGGTCAATTTTTGTGCACAGCCGAAACCTAGGAATAATGGGTTTCCTATTATTTTTTTGAGCCTACCCTACTTAAGCTAGGAGAGAAACCTAAGCTTCTTCACGTACTGCCCTTTATAAAAAAACCAAGACTAGGTCTTTTAGAATCAGCCTATCATACACAGCATGCCTACATAACCCTACTACTCCTTGCTTATAAAATTAAAACCCCAACTTCTTTTCTTTTGTATTCCCCCTATGCCAAACTAGCAGCCACCCTACCCTCATCTTCTCTCGCGAGCGCACGCAAACGAGTTTAGCAACTCGCGGCCATCTTCTCGTCCCTCGCCTAGGCGTACGCCAACTCGCAGTGGCCTCACCTCCTCCGCAAGCAGCTCCCCTCGCCCACACAAACATCAACCCAACACCCCCCTCATCCTCACAGCGTCAACCTCTCACGACGACCCCGCTGTCCGGCCATCTCCCCCATTTCTTCCGGTAAACCCCTCGCACACGAATCTCTCCCGGCCTCCTTTGTGTCGTCGGCCACCACGACAGCAGACTTCCGCCGCCGGTCTCCTCCACCTATCCCTAGCCGCCGTTGACGTTCGCTAGGCCGTGACCCCCTCGCAGCTGCCCTCGGTCGCCGGAGACGACCCTCCCGGTGGGGTCTCCACGCAGCAACGGCAACAGCAGCAGCCTGACGGCAACTGCTGCGACTTCCGACGCCGCACGGTCGTCATACGCCGGTGGCGGCTTCCCCAAGCCCGGACGATCCCCTCCCCGTCGCTGAGCACACCCCCCCGGCATCCGTTCACTTCCCATCTACAATACACAGCGAGGAAGAAGCTTACAAGAGGTTAGTTACATGTGTTGAGGTTCATTGTTAGTTAAGTTATATTTCAATTGTTTTTAGGGTTAGCTTGCTACATACTGTTGTTAGATTAAGTTTTGAAACCTGAGGAGTTGTTGTATGAAGGCTGTTTTTGGATAAATATATGTTAGGGTCAGTTACTATTAGAGAATATGTGTTAAGATGTGTTAGTATAATGGTATACTTAAGTTTTAAGGTTAGCTTGAAATTTCCTATTGTTAAGTTAAGTTTTCTATCTGAGGGGGGTTGGTGTTACCTGATATTGCCATTGGATATATAACTATTAGGGTTAGTTGTAACGGCCACTTCCGGTCGTACGTATTTTGTGCGTATGTTGATTCATGGGCGTATTTTCGTATTTGATTTTATTATTGTCTTTCCGTAGCTCAGCCGCGTGACCTAACCTCGTACTCACGATCCTCTCGGAGGCGCGAGCGCTCCGATATTTTCCTTGTAATTTTTGGTCGCCGAGGGACTAATCTGCATTAACACATATTTAATTATTAAACTTTTCTTTTAAGAATTTCTTTTGAAATTCGTATGCTGTAGTTTGGAGTTAAAGTTACTTAATTTTATAATATTTTAAACCTTAAGTCTCTTTAGTACTATCAGCTTTAGGCTAAGGGAATCTTTCATTTTTTTTACAAACCAAATCCTAAACTATCATTGAATAACCCCCACAACCGTACCCCTTACCCATTTCAAAATAATTTTAACCTAATATCCCCTCACGTGAGCCATAGACTTTTCCTCTATTTTTAATAATGACCTAAGGCTATTTCACAGGCTGTCCAACCCGCAAACTATCCTCATGATAAGAAACCCTAGCTAGTACAACAAGAACCCTAGACTAATTCTTCCCACAGCCGCATCCCTACTGTCCTCTATAATTAGACCTAGGTTATTATTCTTTTTCATCCCCAACAACTCATATGAGCAGCTGCCCTTATCATATTTATTAGCCCTAGGGTTATACTCCTTATTTTCTCCTAGCCCACAACGCAGATCCGCCACCCCTATATTTTTTTACGCAAACGAAACCAGGCGCCGCCGTAATCTCCTTCTCCCCGACGCACCCCTCGGCAGCCTCCTCATCGAGTCCACCCCCGCCTGACCCTTCGCCGGAGTTTCCCTATCGACGTCTGCCCCGCCGCCTAGCTGCCGGAGCTCCGCCAGCGCATCCCGCAGCCGCTGCAGCAACAGCAGCACGCGCCCTCTTTCGCAGTGCATCAGCCTCACGCCGGCGACCCCCGCCCCGTGCTCCACCCAGTCATGCCGCAGGCAGCCGCCCAAGCGTTGCAGAGCACACCCAGTCTCCGGCCTTCTCCCCGTCCGGCGTGGTCATCCCCACTGCAAGAATGAACGGTGAGTTATGAATACTTATATTGTCGAATGTTTTAAATATTATGAACGGTGCGTAATATTATTGTTACTAGGTTAGGTTACTAGTACTATAGTGCATAATCTGTTAGGGTGCAGTTTGTTTTAAATAGTAAACTTAGTTGTAGAATTATTAACAGTAAGTAACTTATTGATTTTTGCTTGTTCCTAATGAACAATAACCCATATAGGATGAACCGTAATTTTTATTAGGAGCTTTATGATTATACTTTTGAACACAAGAATAATAGAAGTTAGGCCATTATCCATGGGTTATCTTGGTTGGTAGTAGCATGCTCTGTTAGTAATTTTATAATACGAACACCCCCGTAGGACAGAGAACTCAATTAAAAATCGGGCCACTAGACGTTTTAGGACTTGTCTAATTTTTCTAGCAGTCGTCACAACTTATTTCGTGCATGTGTCTTTATCTCAGTGTATCCGCCGTTCCACACCATGCACGCTGCCGGAATCCAACCCCTGACGTCGCTACCCGACGTCAGAGTAGCTTTCGCGTCGTGTTGAGGTAAGTCTCTCACCATAGGAATTCACACCGCATGTTAACAAGATAAAAACTGTGTTTTTACTGCTTTGCAACTCACTAATCGAACTTAATAATATGGGACTGTAGGCTGATTGTTGGACTGAGCGTGGGAGCTCTGGAAGTTGTGAATCTGTGATTGGACATTGAGTATTGTGATACCAGCATGTATTTCAGGCAAGTGAAACTTGCCAACACTTCTTAGGGCCATGTTTTAGGCCAATTCTTTGTACTAGCGTGAAAGAGACTAGATCGTGAAATGATAGCGATCTAGGCGCAACTTTGAGATCTAGCTTGACAACGAAGCTAGATCCGACACCTTGACATATCATTCATGCATTGATAATTGCCATGTTTAAATTCCTTTAACTGTACGCACTTGAATTGTTAACTGTCATGCATTGCATCATACATGTCATCCTAGTTAAACTTGCATCGTAGCACACGCTACACTACATGTACAAAATCCATGTTTCCGTGTTACCGGCTAGGCACCCGTTATGCGGGCATAACCCTACGCCATCCGTGTTAAAAACACTTCCTGGCTCGTGATCCAGAAGCGAGCATTCCGTGTTCGGGGGTAATGCCCTGGCTCGACACACGTGGAGGGGTAGGGATAAACGATCACTTGAGCGTAAGAGTTGGCCCGTACAGCCACTCTAGCCAAAGGGCGGAATCTCTGTGCACGACGTGATTACAATTCCAGTACTTGTCTTTTACTTGTTTACTTGCCATGCCATGTTACTTGCCATGCCATGCTATTTGTCATGCTATACCATGTCATACTTTACTTTAGAACTGTTAGGTTGCTTCCTTTTTATAGTTTCCTTGCACAAGTCTTTTTAGACTTGCTGACATGTGCCCCTTCTCTTTGGGTGACGCATGTTAGTTGCTGAGCCAGAGATTGCAGTTGAGGGTGACGTGTCCATGGTGTACGTGCCCGAGCCGTTGTTGACGTTGAGTACGATGCTTCCGGTGACTATTCTTAGTGACCTCTGCTGAGTTTTCCTTTTGTTTAGATTTTGTTAAGTTGTCGGTGCGTGACACCTGTACTATGTTTTTATGTACCTTGTACCTTTGTTTGGCCATGCTGGGGCCCTTAGTTTCTTTCTCTGTAAGCCTGGTGGCTTTTTCTGTGATGTTGTAATTTAATTCAATGGATATTCTGAGAATTCTTTTGTCTCATTTCCTTGTTTATTATTTTTGTTTCGTATTGCAATTGCAAGGACCTGCCATTTGATGTTTATTGACGCTTATCGGACTTGGAGCTTTACAGCTTCAAGTCTGAGCGGACCTTCTCACGTCTCGCCTCCACATTTTTTGGGAAGCGGGGCGTGACAGGTTTTGTTGGTGGCCCATGCAGGTCTATTTGCAAATGCGAACTATCGGAACAACGATAATAAATATAGAATGTCCATTAAATAAATTAGAACATTCAAATTATAAGCCAGGAGTCGGGGTTTTAGCGTTCCTATGTCTTAGGTGGCTAGTAGACGTGTTAGAGCACCTGTCCCAGCCTGATAGGAAATCCATTAGGTCAGAACTATAGTGAAACTTAGTTAGAAGTTTGTGCTTACTAGTTAGAGGCCCCTGATTGTTTGTTAGACTCCATGCTAGAGATTGATATGATAGTCTTAAGAGTTACCTTAGTGGTTCCTGTCTAGCTCTGACCATGATAGATTCTTAGGATTTCTTTAGCCGTTCGCTTGGGTTCATCGATATCGGGCCCAACAGAATATGATCTCGATTCTCTTAGAACCTTCCCTGAGGCCTCTAATATACTCTAGCCACTAGGAAGCCTTAATGTTAAATTTTCCGTGACCTTTAGTCAACCGATGATTAGGACTCTCTGGTTCAATCTTTTCCTGGTCACTACACTTCTGTGTTACTGACCGTAGGTTTTTGTCGTAGTTTTCTTGAATCATAATTTAGGTGCATGCCTCACACAACCACATTCATTGCCCTCGATTCACATGATCCCCTCTTTACTATTATCGTTGACCTTTCAAATCTTTCCCGTTGCAAATCTTGATTCTTCCAAAGTCGTTTTCAAATTTTCCTCATTAAAAGTTTCCACTCGATTTAAATTTTGTTTTAAACCTCCTTTCAGTGTATTTCCATTACTTCCGTTTGAGCTAAAATTCATTCTTAGATTTTGAAGACTATTTGATCGTAATTTTAAATTACTATCTTGTAACTGTCTTTCTAACATATATCGTCCGCACTTGATTTTAAAACTTTAGTACTATTTCGATAATTCGATATACCACCTTTTCTAAATTGCGAAATTTATTTTAGCTATTTATCATACGTACTTTAAAATACTTCCTTCAAGATAAATAGAACTCCAATTAATTTATGAATATATATTAATTACAAGTTTGTCGTACCCGTACTTCAAAGTCTTTATACCAACCCGTTTTGTGGCAAATCCTTGTTTCCCCCTAAAAGTATTTTCCGATGTCTCTATCGCTAAGTTTAAATTTGTTCGAAAACTTTTAATATATATATTAGATTCCTTACGCTTTCGCGACTTAAATTTATTTGTTCTTTTCCTAAACATTGAAACTTTTGTCGAGATTTTTGATTATTGGTTTATAATATTTTCCAGCCTATATTTTCATATCGATATAAATGTCTTGCCCCTTTTCATATACCGATTTATTTCTGAACCGTACTTCTGTTTTTCCTAACCTGAATTATAATTTTCTTTTCTTGCTTATGTCATTAAAACTTATTCGAATACCGCATCGTGTTTGTTTCTTATATACCTCCCGAGTCGCATGGGACTTCAGCTTTCAGCGAGTCGATTTTATGCTCAACGTTTTCCCTAGTTCAGATTTTCGTAAAATTACTTTTCGAAACCATTTCCTCTTATTATTTATATTCGACTCAAACTTATTTCGAACAACTCATTTTATCGACCGGTTTCGCACTCTTCAATTTAACTTATACCTTTTACACACCGTTTTCCATGGATCCTAATGGAGCAACATTACATCATTACACGACCATTCTCATGCTTTTCGATCCTTCTATTCATTACGCTTTTGATTTCAGTTTCTTTCCTTTTGTCTAGCCAATAGAGCTGGTCGTCGCCCGTGTCAACCTTAGTATAGTTTGGTGGGCCCCATTAGTGTAATTTGATGTGTCGTCGTAGTGTATTAGATTCCGAGATGCATAGGAAGTTGTTTGTGGTTGGTTTTGGTATGTTGTGTGTAGGTAGTTATGTATTAGCTGCATGAGTATAAGTGTGATATACATATGATAGTAGGATTATAATTGTTTGGTTGGTAGTACTTGTTTTATGGGATGTCGTATGCGTATACCATGAGGTATACCCGACTACAGCATATCTTAACTAATGGATGAAGTAAGTGTATTGATGTGCCAATTATAGATGTGTGGATATGGTATGAATATATGATACGTGTATGTGACCACATGATGACAACATTTATTCGGGAGAGTATTGTAATTTTAGGTGTGCTGATGTTTGTAATAATTTAATGGTATATGAGGTGTTTGAGATATGTGATATTACCTGATTAGATATTAAGGGTGTTTGACACTTTGATATGTATATGGTTATGTTGGGAGACGTGTATGCATTAGATAGTATTGGTATATGTATGGATGCTGTGTTATGTATATGGAATTATTCTGCTATGGTTTCGAGTCTCACTCAAGCTTGAGTGGGTATACTCTATGTACGTTGGTGTATTTGTATGTGGTTGGTGTATAGTGATGGATGATGTAAGTATAATGTTTGGATTGTTTGTGTCCGGTTGTGTTACGCACATGATTGTGGGTCACTAAACCCGTATATAGTTATAGGTGTTGGTCTTGTGGTATAGTTATTTATTAGGGGGCTTGCCTGCGTGTATATATATATATGTACTAGCTAAAACTAAGCGTGTAGATGTACACAGTTTATAATCGTATGATTGGTAAATATGAATGAAATGTTAGCGTGTGTGGGTGTGCACCATGCACGGGTAAGTATGTGCTTAGTTATAAGTTTTGGTGACTATGATATGTATGGCGTGTCGTGGGTATAATGATAGGGCCGTATGTGATGTGAAGATATGGTGGAAAAAAAATTCATACATTTGAATGACTATATATACTGTGAAATTATAGTAGTGGTGCGTGTGAATTAGATATAGTAAGACTTGTATGAGTATTGGTATGGTGCGACTTTGTGTGTCGATGTGTTTGGTGTTGAATGTATGCTAAGAAATATTAGGGAGTATTATACCCTTGGATGCTCGATGCACAGGTAGCTATCTATATGTAGAGCGATGGTTGTAATTGCTAATGTGAGACTAATCCTATATGGGTATCCGAACTATTGTTTGTGCTAGGTAAGTAGTAGCTATATAATGAATGTTTATACATGATGGAAATTTATGTATGAGTGTGAATGTCTATGATATGTATAAGAGGAAAATGAGCGTGAATGAAAACATGTTAATAAGTGATAATATTTGACTACTTAGTGTATAAATATATACGCACTTGTAATGACTATCTCTGGTTTGAAGTATGATGTGATATGATTTGGGTAGTTTTCTAGAGCAACTAGATATGTTAGAAAGTCCGAGGTCGGACTTTATTCTAAGGTGGGTAGGATGTAACGGCCACTTCCGGTCGTACGTATTTTGTGCGTATGTTGATTCATGGGCGTATTTTCGTATTTGATTTTATTATTGTCTTTCCGTAGCTCAGCCGCGTGACCTGACCTCGTACTCACGATCCTCTCGGAGGCGCGAGCGCTCCGATATTTTCCTTGTAATTTTTGGTCGCCGAGGGACTAATCTGCATTAACACATATTTAATTATTAAACTTTTCTTTTAAGAATTTCTTTTGAAATTCGTATGCTGTAGTTTGGAGTTAAAGTTACTTAATTTTATAATATTTTAAACCTTAAGTCTCTTTAGTACTATCAGCTTTAGGCTAAGGGAATCTTTCATTTTTTTTACAAACCAAATCCTAAACTATCATTGAATAACCCCCACAACCGTACCCCTCACCCATTTCAAAATAATTTTAACCTAATATCCCCTCACGTGAGCCATAGACTTTTCCTCTATTTTTAATAATGACCTAAGGCTATTTCACAGGCTGTCCAACCCGCAACCTATCCTCATGATAAGAAACCCTAGCTAGTACAACAAGAACCCTAGACTAATTCTTCCCACAGCCGCATCCCTACTGTCCTCTATAATTAGACCTAGGTTATTATTCTTTTTCATCCCCAACAACTCATATGAGCAGCTGCCCCTATCATATTTATTAGCCCTAGGGTTATACTCCTTATTTTCTCCTAGCCCACAACGCAGATCCGCCACCCCTATATTTTTTTACGCAAACGAAACCAGGCGCCGCCGTAATCTCCTTCTCCCCGACGCACCCCTCGGCAGCCTCCTCATCGAGTCCACCCCCGCCTGACCCTTCGCCGGAGTTTCCCTATCGACGTCTGCCCCGCCGCCTAGCTGCCGGAGCTCCGCCAGCGCATCCCGCAGCCGCTGCAGCAACAGCAGCACGCGCCCTCTTTCGCAGTGCATCAGCCTCACGCCGGCGACCCCCGCCCCGTGCTCCACCCAGTCATGCCGCAGGCAGCCGCCCAAGCGTTGCAGAGCACACCCAGTCTCCGGCCTTCTCCCCGTCCGGCGTGGTCATCCCCACTGCAAGAATGAACGGTGAGTTATGAATACTTATATTGTCGAATGTTTTAAATATTATGAACGGTGCGTAATATTATTGTTACTAGGTTAGGTTACTAGTACTATAGTGCATAATCTGTTAGGGTGCAGTTTGTTTTAAATAGTAAACTTAGTTGTAGAATTATTAACAGTAAGTAACTTATTGATTTTTGCTTGTTCCTAATGAACAATAACCCATATAGGATGAACCGTAATTTTTATTAGGAGCTTTATGATTATACTTTTGAACACAAGAATAATAGAAGTTAGGCCATTATCCATGGGTTATCTTGGTTGGTAGTAGCATGCTCTGTTAGTAATTTTATAATACGAACACCCCCGTAGGACAGAGAACTCAATTAAAAATCGGGCCACTAGACGTTTTAGGACTTGTCTAATTTTTCTAGCAGTCGTCACAACTTATTTCGTGCATGTGTCTTTATCTCAGTGTATCCGCCGTTCCACACCATGCACGCTGCCGGAATCCAACCCCTGACGTCGCTACCCGACGTCAGAGTAGCTTTCGCGTCGTGTTGAGGTAAGTCTCTCACCATAGGAATTCACACCGCATGTTAACAAGATAAAAACTGTGTTTTTACTGCTTTGCAACTCACTAATCGAACTTAATAATATGGGACTGTAGGCTGATTGTTGGACTGAGCGTGGGAGCTCTGGAAGTTGTGAATCTGTGATTGGACATTGAGTATTGTGATACCAGCATGTATTTCAGGCAAGTGAAACTTGCCAACACTTCTTAGGGCCATGTTTTAGGCCAATTCTTTGTACTAGCGTGAAAGAGACTAGATCGTGAAATGATAGCGATCTAGGCGCAACTTTGAGATCTAGCTTGACAACGAAGCTAGATCCGACACCTTGACATATCATTCATGCATTGATAATTGCCATGTTTAAATTCCTTTAACTGTACGCACTTGAATTGTTAACTGCCATGCATTGCATCATACATGTCATCCTAGTTAAACTTGCATCGTAGCACACGCTACACTACATGTACAAAATCCATGTTTCCGTGTTACCGGCTAGGCACCCGTTATGCGGGCATAACCCTACGCCATCCGTGTTAAAAACACTTCCTGGCTCGTGATCCAGAAGCGAGCATTCCGTGTTCGGGGGTAATGCCCTGGCTCGACACACGTGGAGGGGTAGGGATAAACGATCACTTGAGCGTAAGAGTTGGCCCGTACAGCCACTCTAGCCAAAGGGCGGAATCTCTGTGCACGACGTGATTACAATTCCAGTACTTGTCTTTTACTTGTTTACTTGCCATGCCATGTTACTTGCCATGCCATGCTATTTGTCATGCTATACCATGTCATACTTTACTTTAGAACTGTTAGGTTGCTTCCTTTTTATAGTTTCCTTGCACAAGTCTTTTTAGACTTGCTGACATGTGCCCCTTCTCTTTGGGTGACGCATGTTAGTTGCTGAGCCAGAGATTGCAGTTGAGGGTGACGTGTCCATGGTGTACGTGCCCGAGCCGTTGTTGACGTTGAGTACGATGCTTCCGGTGACTATTCTTAGTGACCTCTGCTGAGTTTTCCTTTTGTTTAGATTTTGTTAAGTTGTCGGTGCGTGACACCTGTACTATGTTTTTATGTACCTTGTACCTTTGTTTGGCCATGCTGGGGCCCTTAGTTTCTTTCTCTGTAAGCCTGGTGGCTTTTTCTGTGATGTTGTAATTTAATTCAATGGATATTCTGAGAATTCTTTTGTCTCATTTCCTTGTTTATTATTTTTGTTTCGTATTGCAATTGCAAGGACCTGCCATTTGATGTTTATTGACGCTTATCGGACTTGGAGCTTTACAGCTTCAAGTCTGAGCGGACCTTCTCACGTCTCGCCTCCACATTTTTTGGGAAGCGGGGCGTGACATTAGTTGCCTTGGAATTTATATATGGGTTAGCTTTTTATATACAGGGCTAGCTGGGTTGGAGTTTGAGTTATATTTCTTTCATAGTCCATGTTAGGACCTACTACATATTATCAATGTTTGCCCCAGCTAGAGCTTTTATATAACAAGCTGTTCTTTTAGGTTATATTTTAAGTCCGTAAATAGATTAATAATATAACTTAACTTACCCATTAGCTAGTAACATACATGTTAGTAAAGAATATTTAGTGTTTTAATGTTATCAGTTAAACCAATACTTAGCTTTCGTTAATACCTATAAGTTAGTGTGTAAACAGAATTTTATAACGGGTTATCTAATATTAATTCATTTGGTTGAATCATCTTAATTTGATCTAAATGACGCAGATAGTTATGTACGCTCCTTTTTGCTACCGTCTGGTTCCCGACGTCCTATTTCATGTTGCCACTCGCTGACATCCCCTAGCTCGTTGCCGTAGCAGCTCAGATCCGACGCCAGATTTACGCGTGAGCATCATTCAGGTTGGTACCCCGAACTCGTAGCAACCCACACCGTAGTATAATCAAACCCTAAACTAAAACTAGACAACTCAAACTAAATTTACTTTCAGTATCTGTAAAACGCTGCTCACCGTAGGAAGGATTGACAATTAGACAATTATTTCTGTGCACATAGGGTAGAAGTCGATCTAGGCTGATGAAACATCAAAACGTGACTTGTGACAATTTGGATAGTTCCGATAATCTAGAAACAAACCCTAATAGGACTTGATGGAAAATCGCGACCTGACACCGTCGCCCTGACACTGTTTCAGACGGACTACCGCAGACGCGACGACTGGACGAGACGCTCTGGACGGACGACACACTCGCCATCACAGGCTAGTGTATCCCACTTGAACTTTTGGCCGTGCATAGGCCTTAGTTGGTTAGAACTGATAACTGTGAACAAATAGAACCGGACGTGAAATGATAGCGTCCGGGTCACCCTAACGACTTAGACTTGACGACGAAGTCTAAGTCCGACGAACAACAAATTGTGACACCTTAGGATTATCTTATGTGTGCGTGCGTGTGGACACCCTAGAATAACTCTCCCGTACACTGGTCGTGTCTTGTCCCTGTTACACAAAAAGCCTTCGGGCGTTTCAGATGCTCTCCTTGCAGGAGTGATCTCCGTGATACAAAAAGCCTTCGGGCGTTTCAGATGCTCTCCTTGCGGGAGTGATCTCCGTGATACAAAAATCCTTCGGGCGTTTCAGATGCTCTCCTTACGGGAGTGATCTCCGTGATACAAAAAGCCTTCGGGCGTTTCAGGTGCTTCCCGAGCGGAAGTGATCTCCGTGATACAAAAAGCCTACGGGCGTTTCAGGTGCTTCCCTAGCGGAAGTGATCTCTGTACTTCTTGTCCTGAGTTCTGGGGTTTGGGGTAGGGTTGAGCGGGCGCACGGGGAGAGGGCTGATCCCCCTCAACCCGTAAGGCGTGAACCCTTCGTGTCTCACGTGTCGTGTCCTGACCGTCTTGTCTTGTCTAGTTCCGTCTTGTCCTGACACGTGTAGGTTAGTCCCGTAGTCAGTAGCACATGCTACGACTACTACTTGTCGCGTGTTACTTCTCTGTTGCGTTTACTTTCTGCTGTCATCCTGTTATAACCTCAGCATGCTAAACAACCAGTAAACCGTCTGTTATAACCCCAGCATGCTAATCAACCAGTAAACCATTGTTTAATAGTTTGTGCACTTGCAGTAGAATCTAACCCTTCTTGTAGATTTTACCTGACGTACAGTTCCTTTTCTCTTAGGTGATGTACGTCAGGTGTTCAGCCAGAGTTCGTGGACGAGGCAGACTCACTGGAGTACGCGGAGCCGATGACGTCGACCCAGAGTACGTGCCTGACAAGGACCAGACCTTGAGGTCTTTTTAGTCGTCACTTTCAGAGGTTACTGCTTTTTAGTTTGCTTTTAGATAGTTTGTTGCCATGCTTATGCTTCTTCTTAGACTTTGTACTCGCTGGATGTTATATCTCTAATTTTAATGAATGCCATTTCCTTTCTGTACTTCCTATTGTTCCGAATTTTATTAATGCAAGAACCTAGAAATTTTAAAATGGTACCTCTACAGACGCTTATTGGGTCAGAGTTTCTCAGCTCCGGCCTAAGCGGGCCTTAGTCACGCTTCGCCTCCGTCGTTTTGGGAAGCGGGGCGTGACAACGGGCAAGACACCAGCTCCTACTCTTATTTAGACCCTTCATTATGGAATGAAGTGACTTGTGGGCCGACTCAATCTCGTGTATTTGGATTTCCTGTGGCTGCTAAACCCTCGTAGGTCCTGAGGATAGCTTGTTCTACAACTCCATCGCATACTCGTAACAACTTAATGTAAAGTTAATGGCATAGAATAAGCAGCTAAGGGCTGAGGTAACTACAATCAAGGATTTACTCATGCAAATAGGTCCGAGATGTGGAGTTGACGTGCTATACCCCGACGTGATATACCTTCTTAGTAACTCAATATATGTTTCACTTGTCTATTATAAGTTCTAGTTATATTTTACTTGTTTATTAATTTCAGCTTAATAAATATATTAATTTTTTAATCATATGTAGGGCACAACAGCCAGTGCATCTGCACCCGCTGTAGGTGCATCAACATCTGCACTAGATATATGAGCCTATGATGTGCAGGCCCCTGCCTATGATGAGCCCCCACATCTTACCGACTTATAGGTTTTTATTTCTATATTAATTTTGCATCTTATAATAGAATTATTAAAATATCTTTTTTGTGCATGGTAGAAATGTAGTATTTTAAAATTTCTTTTTTGTGCATACATGCTTATGTTGGGAGATGGTATGCCCTCGAGGCAATTTATCTCTCTGAACATGTACAAACGTCTTGTTCAAAATAACAGTAAGCTGTTTGGTAAGAATTTATCTAAGTTAAATAATAATGAAGTAAGCATTAGAACTTAGGTAAATTCCTGAGACGTAATGCGAGGTTAAAAAAGTATCGAAATGAGGATCACGATCATGAAGAATTGTTTGATCATGAGTAGCATAAGTCCGAAATCGTTCGTGGTCGTAAATGTTTCGAGAAAAGGATATCGAAACATCGGATAGACCATTGTGTCTTTGTCTTCGCCATGGAGTGGTGACGAGGATCTCATGGTCATTCGACTTGGCAAAGTTGGAGACGAGACACAGGTGCTCATTGGAGAATGAATTCACTGAACGACCTAACGAGAATTATCACATGGTTAACATAACAAATCTGTGAGTAATAATTCTCAGTGGTGATAATCTAGTTGGTCCTTAGATTTGAAGTCATTGTACGAACCTGTACGTGAACTGTGTCACTTAGACCTCTGACCTAGCTTTGAGGCAAGGCCTGTCGAAAGGTCTTTGGTTGGGTGACATATGAAGCGTGCGAGGAAAGTAATGACCAAGAAAGGATTCGTCTCTCTCGTTATAGGGAGTTAGTGTCGCATGTGTTGGTTCGGTCTTTAGTGAAAAAATTTGACCAAAGTATGTTGGAAGAAGTCCAACATTATTTGACTAGATACAGATGGAGACTAACCAAGTTCAAGCTATTAGGGTTGACAGTTTGACCGTATCCTAGGTTTGACTAGGGGACATAGTTTTGACGATGGGACTAAAACTACAGTATTCATCACAGACACAGTCAGGGTAGTCCCGACAATACTCATGTCAATGAGTTAACCACATAAGTATGATACTGAAACAGGGACGACACTTGCTGCTCATGGTCACTGTCGTCTGGCGTTTCGAGCCCCATCTATAGTAGGATCAGTTTGTAGGGTCTCACATAGAGTGAGACATTCGTCAAGTAATAGGTACAATTAAGGGAGAATATGCATTGGATGCAAGGGAATTAATTCATCACAAAATGTTTGTGACAAAAGCTTTAGAATTTATTAGATGTGGATATTTTGCTTAAGATGCAAAAGAGAATTAAATATGTCCTAAAATATTTACGAGCATATTTAATATATTAAACATGAGAAAAAGGTTACCTGGATGATGGGAACATCCCGGTCTAAAGCCAGGTTCAAACGACATCCAAAACAAACTCCAAATGAGAAAAATAAAGCCAAAACAGTGCCTACAGCAAAGTATTGGGCGTTACGGGTGTGGCACCCGTCATTGCGGGTCTGGCGCCCGTTAGATGGGTGCCTGACCTACCTGGTTTTTCGGGCATCGATTCCCAGAGGGCAGGCGGGCGCCCGCACCAGTCGCCCAAGCAGGCCCAGGCATAGTGTGCGCACCTGTGCACTCAGCGCGGGTGCTGACGCGCCCGCGTTGAGTACGGGTGCTACGCGTGCCTGCACTGTATGCGGGTGCACATGCCCAGACAGAAGTGCATGCATGCTACATTTGTGCTATGCACTTGGTGTATGGGTGGGGCCCGCAGGTGGGCCCCACCAGGGTGCTAGGGCTGCGTGCAATTGTTGGCGGCTCGTTTTTTTGCAAAAACATGTTTTTTGGTTGACTTTGAAGCCTCGTTTGAGGGTCAAATGAACTCGGAATGGAGTGCCGTTTCTTCCTATGCATTCACCGTTCAGTGCTCTTCAATTTGATAGGTAGTATCAATGAAGCTCAATGGTGAGGGAGGAAAAATTCGCTAAAGATTGGCCTTTGTAAAAGACAAACTTTAATTGGTTTTTTATTCACTCCAACATTTAGTCCCACATCGTATATGATGAGAAGTGGAGGGGTCGGCCGCCTATATAAATAGGGGCCAATTTCCCTCCTTGAAACTTGCACCAAGTCTCCAAATCCGAGAAGCTCCTAAAATTTTTGAGCACGCTCGGATTAAGACTTAAATTAATTATTCACTCTCTCCCAAAATTCTTCCTTGCTCCTGATCGGGCTCTAGCAAAGCTACGAAGGAGCTCAGATCGGATCCGAAGTCTTAACGAAGGATCCACTCAAGGTGAAATTTTCTTCGGCACGTCGTTGGCTCGGCGACAAGGGTGTTGCTCGCCTCAGGATGCGGTGCAGTTTGGGAAGCGATTCGGCTCGGGGCGAGGTGCGGCTCAGGGCGGTTCGGCTTGGGAGGAGCAATGCAGGGCCAAAGAAATGTTACTGAAAATGATGCTTCGTATTCTGTGGAAATGAAGTGAAAGTATGTAGTTTAATTAAACATGTGTTTATAATTGCAAATAGGTTGATGGATCTATCCTTAGGGGTTGGTCAGACCCAAGCCCGTGATAGTAGAGATTCTGGCTAGAGTTGTTCATTTTAGGGCTGTTCTAAAAATAGGTTTAAGATATTTTTCGCTGCTTTTTTGATTTCTTCGTCCGACAGACTTGGGCCAGACATCGATTTTATGGCCCTAAGGACCCAGAAAACCCTTACGTGGTGTCATAGCTAGTTCTCCTTGATCTATAGTTTTGCAATTATAAAGTGTATATGATACAACTTGTTTCTCCATCGGATGTAGGTTTTAAGTAAACTATTAAATTGTCGTTTCATGTGAAGTTCTTTTGAAAAATTGTTTTCCAAAAAATAGATCTAATTTTAAAATCATGTGATAATTTTGAAAATTAGATCTTTATAATTATTTGATAATTATTAATGTAACTTAAACTTATGCAATAAATTTTAAGTTGCATGTTTAGCAAAAAAAATTTATGAGATAATTTCAATTGCTATGTTATCATGCTAAAATGTTTAGTTGCTAATTTTTAATGGTTAAATTATTCTGGTTGATTATGTGATAATACAAGAAATTTTTTTAGGATAGCCATTAAAAGCTTTTAGAAAATTATAAGATAATTTTTGATAGACATGCTATGATGTAAACTTGTTTTAATGCCTACTACATGATTAGGATAGCACCATAAAATTCACTCCTTATAGTTGATAAGGACATTAATAAACGTTATTCACCAGTCCTAATAATTTCGAATTTTAGGATTCAACTAGTTGATAGGATTTACTAGTTTTAATGAAGACATTTCTATTCGATGGCACACATATGAATAATTAGTTTCCTTCAATGGACCATGATCCGGTCTAGTGTTTTTTTGGACTAGTGTTGTGGATCACTCTAGCTCGACTAAGGATAGTGATCCTGGCCTAGCCAAATCACTGGCCGTGTTCCGCTGAGGATGCGAGGTATGATTATATGAAATCGTCGATTACATCTAGTCAATTACTTGTAAAATCTTCTTCAAGGTTAGCCATAGCCCTCCTTGCTTTTGGAATTTGGAAACCAGGGATTTCATGTTATAGTTGTTGAGTCAACTCAAGCTGTAACATGACTATATTTTGGGAACCAATTCCATTAAACATGTGATATAGTTCGACTTAACCCAAACCATCGCGTCGTGAAAACCGAGTGCCGGTGTAAGTTAGGATTGGACAAGAAAGTAAGGGTCTGACTAGACTAGTCTTTATGATTTGTTGAGCCAACTCAAGGTCATAAGTGACCAGGGGTAAAAACCATAAGGGAATCACATTCAATGTGATTGATGAAGAGTCGTCTATCGATCACAAAGTTAAGCAACTTGTTGAGCCAACTTAAGGTTGTGAGACTCAAGTGGTCGGGTCTCTTTCCCACTAAAAATTATTATTCGTTCATCTGTATGGCTTAAGTTGAACTCTAAAATAGTGAGAGGATATCGTTGAATAAAATCCATTTTAACTATATTTAAAAATTATTGAACATATGCTAAACTATGAAAGTTCTATGTTTTACCGATGGAATCCAAGATATAATATCCTAAAGGAATTTGTTAACTGGTCAAGATGATTGTTTAAGGAATATCAACTCAAAATCAAGTTTAATAGTCTAAACTAGGTTCTCACTGACCTTAAAGTGTCTTTCCTAGCACAAGCTTACGGACAATGATTTCCTTGAGCACTGTGTCCAACAAAATAAAAGCACGCTACCTGTCAATCGCTTCTATGAGGGGCATCTTGAACATATTGATGTTCAAAGCAAGTTTCTTCATATAATTTGTTGAGTCAACTCATGGTTGTATGGAAAATGGTTTCGATCCGCAAAATTCGAAACTTCTATCAAACTGTTTGACTCGAAGATGAGTGCACGAGCGGTGCAAGACTATGTATCCAAATTGGATATTGCACCAAGCAGCTTGTTGTGTCAACTCAAGGTTGTGAAGCTCAAGTGTTTGGATACATGAGGTGCTTGCACAACTAATAATTTTTGTTGGGAAAGTATTGTCTAAATGTGATTTAGAACGGAGAAGGCATTGAGGAAAGTCGGTTGAGAAAGAAAGTTTTGACTATGATAAGAAAAGGAAAAAGTAGGAGGAATTGAAAATGTGACATTTGATGTCACGATTTGAGGATAATTGTTATACAAAAGGAGAACACATTTTGGAGAATGTCGTTACTTTGCTTCTGAAGCAATGTCTCGATATGAATGTTTTGTCTAACGATATTGTATTAAATAGTAATACACAAATACACAAGTTATAGAAACTTTATCTATGGTAAAATAGATGAGGCCGTACCGATGAGAACAGACTTGACAAGTCACATAAAGAGAATTTTGATTTCTCGTATTATGAGTCGAAAGGCACTTGTAAGTCTTGTCTCAAAGGCATGATGTCCAAACTCCTTCTATAAGACAGTGGGAGAATGAGTTAGAGAACTCCCGGTCTTATACATACGGATGAATCCAGACCCAAGTCTAAATTTGCCATGATATGTTATACTTATTTTATTACGGCACGTGTTCTTGATGAAACACTAATCTGATAAAATAGAGTACACCGTAACAAAAGTATTTGAACTGCTTCAATCAGATCGAAGAGTCGAATACTTAGCTAAATAATTTTTGTGTAATTAAGAGAAAATGTGATTTTCTCTCAGGTCAAGTCTTTTAACACATCGATGTGTTGGAGATCATGAATCATACTTTGTTAGACATGGTGCGATGCATGTCAAGGGACTCTGAGTTACACTCATCCCTCTGGGTTAAGTCAGGTTCTGTGAGGACCTTATCAATATGATATTCCTCAAATTAATCGTTAGGAAGTCACAGGATTACTTGAGCCTCGTGAGATGATAAGTCGAGTGATACATCACATTTGATGATGGCCTAGACGACTTCCAAGATGCCATTCGGAGTAGTGACGCTTAATAAGTGGCTTGATTCAATCCGAAAAAGGTCCTTGCACGTAAACAAGGTATAGACTTTGGTTGATATGCCCAAGAAAAGTGTTTTCTTTAGCTGCAAGTGAATCTTCGAGACAGAAGATTAGTGCAGATGGAAAAAGAGTGAAGTACAAGTTATACTGGTTAAGAATAGTTATCATCAGAACACCTATAAATGGATTGTGATGAAATTTTCTCGCCAACAGTTGTGTACAGCTTTATTCCGATTAGACTCGATGTAAATGCTCATGATGACCATGAAAATTGGAGCATTTATGTATAATCTGTTTTCTAAATATGATTTAGAAGGACAAATTTATATGAATCAGCCCGAGAGTTTTCAAGGTTAGTGGGAGCGAATAAAAGGCATGCGAGGCATTAAGGAGCCGGAACATATGTTTTGAGAAAGTGGCCAAAAGAGTTTGACATTTTATCAAAAATGATTATGAACCGTGCATATGACCAGTGACTATTTTGAAGCATTCTTGTAAGGTACGAAAATGATATTGTTTTATGTCTTAGTGAGGCGTTGAGCTGCATGAGATCCTGAAAATTTAGAAATTATGGATACTAAAATACCAAGGTAATAAATTGGATGTGATTCAAATGATTGGTCTAGCATAAACATAAAAATTCCTTTAAGTCTATACGATAGACGGTTTAGCAGATCCACTCACGAAAGCTTTACCACATAAAATCTAGAGAGACTTATGTGTAAAAGCGGTATGAGATACCGAGATAAATGGGCCTGAGTGCAAGTGGGAGATGTTGGGAGATGGTATGCCCTCGAGGCAATTTATCTCTGTGGACGTGTATAAACGTCTTGTTCAAAAAAATAGTAAGCTATTTGGTAAGAATTTATCAAAGTTAAATAAATGTAGTAAATATTAGAACTTAGGTAAAGTCCTGAGACTTAATGCGAGATTAAACAAGTATCAAAATGAGTATCTCGATCATGGATAATTGTTTGATCGTTAGTAGCATAAGTCTGAAATCATCCGTGGTCGTAGACGTTTCGAGAAAAGGATATCAAAACATCAGATAGACCATTGTGTCTTTGTCTTCACCATGTGATGATGATCTATTGGTCGTTTAACTTGGCGAAATCTTAGACGAGACACAGGTGCTCATTGGAGAATGAATTCACTGAACGACCCAACGAGAATTATCACATGGTTAACATAACAAATCTGTCAGTAATATTTCTCAGTGATGATAGGCTAGTTGGTCCTTGAACTTGAGGTCATTGTACGAACCTGTACATGAATGGTGTCATTTAGATCTCTGACCCAGATTTGAGGTAAGGCCTGTCAAAAGGTCTTTGGTTGGGTGACACTTGAAGAGTGCGAGGAAATAAATGACCAAGAAAGGATTTGTCTATCCCGTTATGAGGAGTTAGTGTCGCTTGTCTTGGTTCGGTCTTTAGTTAAAAAATTTGGCCAAAGTATGTTGGAAGAAGTCCAACATTACTTGACTAAAGACAGATTCAGACTAACCAAGTTCAAGCTTTTAGGGTTGACAGTTTGACCATATCCTAGGCTTGACTAGGCGACATAGTTTTGATGAGTGGACTAAAACTGTGGTATTCATCACAGACACGGTCAGGGTGGTCTAGACAATACTCATGTCAATGAGTTAACCACATAAGTATGATACCGAAACAAGGACGACACCTGCTGCTTGTGGTCACTGCCGTCTAGGGTTTCAAGCCCCACCTGTAGTAGGGTCAGGTTATATGGTCTTACATAGAGTGAGACCTTCGTCAAGTAATAGGTAGAATTAATGGAGATGATGCATTGGATGTAAGGGAATTAATTCGTAACAAAATATTTGTAACAAAAGCTTTAGAATTTATTAGATGTGGAAATTTTTGTATATGATGCAAAAAAGAATTAAATATGTCGTAAAATATTTGCGAGCATATTTAATATAATAAACGAGAGGAAAAGGTTACCTAGATGACGGGAACATCCCGCTCTAAAGCCAGGTTCAAACGACGTCCAAAACAGACTCCAAATGAGCAAAATAAAGCCAAAACAGTGCCTACAACCGAGTATTGTGCATTGCAGGTCTGGCGCTTATTAGACGGGTGCTTGACCCGCCTGGGTTTTCATGCGCCGATGCCCAGAGGGCAGGTAGGTGCACGTGCCCGCTAAGCGGGCGGGCTCATATGCCAGTCCCCCTGGCGGGCCCGGGCACAGTGCGCGCCCGCGCCCGTGCTTAGCACGAGCGCTGCGCGCGTCTGTACTGTGCACAGGCGTGCATGCCCAGACGGCAGCACACGCATGCTATGCATGTGATGCACACATGGTGCGTAGGTGGGGCCCACAGGTGGGCCCCACCAGGGTGCTAGGGCTACGTGCAATTGTTGGCGGCTTGTCTTTTTTACGAAAAACTTGTTTTTGGTTGATTTTGAGGCCTCGTTTGAGGGGTCAAACGAACTTCAAAATGGAGTGCAGTTTCTTCCTATACATTCACCGGTCAGTGCTATTCAATTTGATAGGTAGTATCAATTACGAAGCTCAACGGTGAGGGAGGAAAAATTCGCTAAAGATTGGCCGTTGTAAAAGGCAAACTTTAATTGTTTTTTTCACTCCGACATTTAGTCCCACATCAGATATTATGAGAAGGGGAGGGGTCGGCTGTCTATATAAATAGGGGCCAATTCCCCTCCTTGAAACTTGTACTAAGTCTCCAAATCCGAGAAGCTTCCAAAAGTTTTGAGCACGCTCGGATTATGACTTAAATTAATTACTCACTTTCTCCCAAAATTCTTCCTTTCTCCTGATCGAGCTCTAGCAAAGCTACGAAGGAGTTCGGATCGGATCCGAAGTCTTGACGAATGACACATTCAAGATGAAATCTTCTTCGGTGCGTGGTTGGCTCGGCGACAAGGGTATTGCTCACCTCGAGACGAGGTGCAGTTTGGCTCGTGACGAGGTGCGGCTCGGGACGCAGTTAGGCTTGGGAGAAGCGGTGCGGGGCCAACGAAACATTATTGAAAATGATGCTTTGTATTCTGCAGAAATGAAGTGAAAGGTCTGTAGTTTAATTAAACATGCATTTATAATTGCAAATAGGTTGATAGACCTATCCTTAGGGATTGGTCGTACCCAACCGTGGGATAGTAGAGATTCTGCCTAGGGTTGTTCTCTTTAGGACTGTTCTTAAAATAGTTTTAAGATATTTTTATGCTGCTCGTTTGATTTCTTCGTCCTTCCGACTTAGGCCGGACGTCGGTTTTATGGCCCTAAGGACCTAGAAACCCCATCAGCATGAACTGTACTATTTTTACAATAAAAAGCTTTTTCTAGGATTTTAAAATTCAAATAGAGCATAAGTCTTTTTTTCTTTGTTTGTTGGGGGGTTTGTGTGTGCACGCGCGTGCCAATTCAGTGTGTGTTTGTGTGTCTGGGTATAGGAAAATGTGGGAGGGGGGCAATGAGTATGAGAGAGAGAGAGTGTGTGTGTATGTGTATGTGTGCATGTTTGTGTATGTATGGTAGTAGGTGTCATTGTGTCATTGTGTTTGTGTATGTGTGCATGTGTGTGCACGTGCCATGTCAGTCTCTCTCTCCCCCCCTTTCGGTGTGCCAAGTGAGTGAGTGTGTGTGTGTGTGTGTGCACGCGCACGCGAGTGAGTGTGTAACGGCCAGTTTCTATCATACCTTCTTCGTGCACGTGCTTTTGACCGCGCACGTAATTATTTTAGACTTTATTTTTTTTGAACGTTTTTGTGTGATATGTTGATGTGATCGTCTCTGAAAGTATTAGATTGTGGAACAACTTTGGAACGACATATCTCGAGTCGATCTTCGGCGATACTATCTTATTTGACGTGACGTCGCGACATTCTGTTTTGACGCAAGACGTTCCTATTTTTAGTTTCGTCTCTCGATGTCAAAATTTAGAACCGTCTTCTCCAATCTCTTTCTTTCGTCGCCCCGAACACCCCAATATTTATTTCATAATTTTTGGGCCTCGTTTGACCTACTTTCACTTTTGCCCAACTTAAATATTGTTTAACCCTATGTATACATGACATCTATATTTCCACCTAATAATCTTTATTATACATCCAATTCTCTCTCTAACTTGAACCCAAGCCAAGTTTTCCTTGCCACTTGGCCGCACCCATGTGTGAGAATGAGAGAGGGTGTGGGTTATGGTTTTTATTATAATAATAACTTTATAACAAATTTCTTTTCACAGCAAGCCAAGCTAAACCTAACCCTAGACCTAGGACCCCCCTCACGTGACCCATCCCTCTACATTAGCTTAGGGTTATTTCTGTTTCCTCCCAGCCTCAGCTTTGAGCCACCGCCATCTATAGTGAAAAAAAAAGAGAACTCCCCTTTTCGAGTTCTTCTTCTTCCCTCTCTCTACTCATCTCCTCTCCCAACCTCCTATCTCCTGCGGCCGCCCTCACTCCGCCAGCTACTGCCACAGCCTGTTTTTGCAGCAGCCAAACGCAAGAGCCGCCGGCCACCTTTGCGAGTGCTTCGACCACAACCGACGACCGACAGCCCCCTCTCGCCTTCCCCGACGACCGACAGCCCCCTCTCGCCTTCCCCGACGACCCTCCGCCCTCAGGCCGTCGTGTCATCGCTGCTGCACTGCCACAAAACCCCACGCGTCCGCCATGTTAACCCACAGCAGCAGCAACCGCACGCAGCAGCGACGACGGCCGCCGCCGTCGTCGCTGCCGCCACCACCCGACCCCCTCCGGCGTCCTCGTGTTCCCCTTGGATCTCTGCACCGTCACGAAGCCGCGCCCCTCGTTTCTTCACCTACAACACACGTAAGTGTTTCCTTCATGCATGATATTTTTTACCAACTTATCAAGTGCCTATATTCTGTAGCAACTGGCTTTGCTTACAGTGATGACAGCATACAAAATTATACTAGATTACTTCATGTTTGGATTTTGCCAGTACGGCTTGATTGTGTTATGAACTTAGTTTACATGTGCTTTAGATACTAGATTATCGCGGGCTTTTTAGGTGATGTAATAGGACTGTATAATAGTAGGTGTTGGCTACGGTAAATTTGACCACTACCCCAAATGAATGTACCTTAGAGAATAATAGTGTTATCTTGGTGTATATATATATATATATCAGTAAGATATATATATTGTTAAGCTATTTATAAGGTTCATATATTTTATGTACAGTAGGTATTTTATTCGCAAGTTTCATATGTAGGGTTTATTTATACGGTATGCCTTTTAACGTAGCGCTGTTAGCTTACCTTTGCGAATCTGATGACACAGAGATGATATGTTCCTTCGTGACCCGTTATCGTTCCATAGCCGTGCTGTTCGAATCGGTCGCTGTCCAGACACTGCATCCACTCTACATCGAACACCGGAGAGGTTGGTACCCCTAACTCGTAGCATAACCCACACCATAGCGAAACTGAAAACCTAACTAAAATCGGACAACTGTAACTGAATTTATTTTCTGCGCCAGTAAAACGCTGCTTATTGTAGAAATCGACCATTGGACAATTTTCTGTACATATAGGGTAGTGGTCGATTTAGGCTGAACAAGAACACCAAATTGTGACTTTGACAAATAGGGTAGTCCCGATAACCTAGAAACGAACCTAAATAGGATTTGATGGAAATCGCGACCTGACACCGTCGCCGTGACACTATTTCAGACGGACTTCCCCTGACGAGACGCTTGGACGAGACGCTCCGGGAGGACGACACACTCGTCACCGCAGGCAAGTGTATCCCACTTGCACTTTTGGCCGTGTTTAGGCCTTAGTTGGTTAGAACTGATAACTGTGAACAAATAGAACCGGACGTGAAATGATAGCGTCCGGGACGACCCCTGACGGCTCAGACTTGACGACGAAGTCTGAGCCTGACAACAACAACTTTTGATACCGTAGGGCTATCATGTGTGTGCATGCGTGTGGACACCCTAGAATAACTCTCCCGTACACTGGTCGTGTCTTGTCCCTGTTACACAAAAAGCCTTCGGGCGTTTCAGATGCTCTCCTTGCGGGAGTGATCTCCGTGATACAAAAAGCCTTCGGGCGTTTCGGATGCTTTCCTAGCGGAAGTGATCCCTGTTACACAAAAAGCCTTCGGGTGTTTCGGATGCTTTCCTAGTGGAAGTGATCCCTGTTACATAAAAAGCCTTCGGATGTTTCGGATGCTTTCCTAGCGGAAGTGATCCCTGTTACACAAAAAGCCTTCGGGTGTTTCGGATGCTCTCCTAGCGGAAGTGATCCCTGTTACACAAAAAGCCTTCGGGCGTTTCGGATGTTTCCTTAGCGGAAATGATCCATGTAATTATTGTCCTGAGTTCCTGGGTTTTGGGTTGCGTTAGCGTGCGCACGGCAAGAGGGTCTGATCCCCCTCGAACCGTAAGGCGTGAACCCTTTCGTGTCTCACTTGTCCTATCTCGTCTTGTCCCGTCACGTCCCGTCTTGTCTTGACACCTGTAGGTTAGTCCCGTAGTTGGTAGCACACGCTACGACTACTACCTGTCCCGTTTTACTTTCCTGCTGCGTTACTTCCTGTCGTGTTACCCTGTTATAAACACAGCATGTTAATCAATCAGTAAACTATTGTCAAAAAGAACCTCAGTATGCTAATCAACCAGTAAACCGTTGTTTAAAGTTCGATGCACTTGCAGTAAAGTCTAACTCTTCTTATAGACTTTACCTGACGTACAGTTCCTTTTTCTTGGGTGATGTACGTCAGGTGTTCAGCCAGTGTTCGTGGACGAGGCAGACTCACTGGAGTACGAGGAGCCGAGGACGTCGACCCAGAGCACGTGCCTGACGAGGACCAGACCTTGAGTTCTTTTTAGTCGCCACTTTCAGAGGTTACCACTTTTAGTTTGCTTTTAGATAGTTTGTTGCCACGCTTAGGCTTCTTTTTAGACTTGTACTTGTTGGATATTATATCTCTAATTTATTGAATGCAACTTCCTTTCTGTACTTTCTGTTGTTTCGAACTATATTAATGCAAGAACCTGAAACTTTTAAAATGGTACCTCTACAGACGCTTATTGGGTCCGAGCTTCTCAGCTCTGGCCTAAGCGGGCCTTGTCACGCTTCGCCTCCGTCCATTTTGGGAAGCGGGGCGTGACAGGTTTTAGTGGTGGCCCATGCAAGTCTTGCAAAAGTTCGGAACAATAAAAGTATCGCATTCATTTAATATCCACGTACAAGTCTGAATTAGTTTCCCAGTCTCAGATAGTAGGAAGACTTAGATAGATGTCCCAATTTGATAGTCTGACGCCTTGGTTAAGATTAGCTGTACCCGTCTTAGGATACCTTAGTAGTCTCTCCCTCCCTAACTCTGACCAAATTATATTTCTAGAGTCCTTCTTTTAATTAGTCGCTCGCCTAGCTCCATCGACTTCGGGCCCAGCAGAACGTAACCTTGATTCCCTTAGGAATTTTTCCCCCTAGATCCTGATTGTAGTTTAGCTCGTTAGGAAATCTTAGCGCCGAGCTCTCCTGATCTTTAGACGACCCGATGAGTAGGACCCCTGACTTCTAGCGTCTCTCTGATCATTGCACTTCTGCGTTATCGATTGTAGGGTCCCATCGTAGCCTCCTTGCATCTTATTCTATGTGTAACCACCATGCGATCATTTTCCTTTTTCCCGATTTGCGTGATCGTTTCCAGACGATCATTGTAGATCCTTCGAATTTTTCTCTTTGCCAATTTTGCCTCTCTAAAAATATTTTCGAAATTCCTTATTCAGTTTCTTCGCGCAACTTAATTTCATTGAAAACCCATATACTACATATTTAAAATTCTTGTTTTTTTTCGGTTGAATTAAAATTCTTTTATTGACTCGAAACCTTCTTGGTCGTAAATCCTTAAGTTACTATCTCGTACACGCTTTCGAATTATTATCTTTCGTATTTTGGTTTTGAAACTTGTTACCATTTTGAAAATTATATATATATATTTTTAAAAAAAACTACCAAAATTTCTAATCACTTACCGTACATACTTTTAAAATATGTACTAAACTAGAGGGAACTCCAATTATTTTCTTATCATTTTGTCAGTTCTATGTTCCTCGCGACCACATCTCAAAATCCTTGTGTAAACTTAATTTCGTTTGCAAAACAAACATTCCTCACCCTACCCATCCTTCTTCCGTCTTACTTTTCCAAAAATTTAAATTGCTGCATTGGCTCACTTTTAAGTATATAAATATATGAATATTTTACCATATTTTACACGTAAATTCTTCCGTCACTAATCTGGTTATTTTGAAGAATATTTTTCGTTCCATCCAACCAATTATCTCCTTGCCCCGCCTTACTTGAACTCGTTCCTTCCGAATTTTTTTCGTTACACTTTTGGTTTCCGTTTCCTTTATTTGGTGTAGACATTAGTCCTTGTAGTTGTTTATAGGAGTAGGCCTTTGGTAGGTGATGTTGTTGTGATGCATGAGTATAGGTAGAGTGCGTAGACCTGTATGAATGTGTGTTCTTTAGGATCCCGATGATTGCCTTTTGTGTCTTGAATGTGTACTCAGTGTTAACCATGGTATGCTTGTAGTTGCCTGAATGACGGTACTCATATGTATGTGAATAGGGTCATAGCAGGCAATTTCCTTAGACGTAGTTTTTCGCGATTATAGAATAGCTTAACTTTAACTGAATGTGATTGTATCAAAACTTTGTTTTCTTTTAAACCAAACCTTTAAAGTTTTTGGAACTAGCCCACAAGATCACAAATCACTTATCCTCCCTCATCCATTACCGAAACACCACACATTTTTCCAAATGTTTTAAAATATTTCCTTGGCCTTAAGTCTCCCTTTCTCTTCTCTTCTTTCTCCCTTAAAGAAAATTTTCGTGTTTATGGTTTTTATATTAATTGGAACTAGCTATTATCGTTATAGGATTTTGTTTGTAGGTAGGCTTGGAGTGCGATGAGTTTTATTATGGCAATGATTAATTGATTTTGGGAACACAAGGATGATGGATTAGAATATCTTTTGGGTGAAAAGAATGGACTGTCCAAAGACTTAGTTATAAAACCGAAGTGTGGCGGACTCAATGGGAAATTCTGGTCGGATGAAATTATATGCGAGGAGATGATAACTTATCAGACTTGAGGCTTAGACAGGTGGTAGATAGGAGTAACTGCGGAGTATAGTATGAGTCAGGATGATCACGAGAATTAGTAGAACCTTGTAAGCATCAAGACTTGGTTGTCGAGTTGACGTGAGAAGGCTTTGAGAATGATACGACGCGTCGAGATAAATGGATGGTTAGGTAGTCAGACTTAATATTGCTTGGGATTAATTATAGTGAGTAGGATAAGATATGATTTTGGTAGTCCAAATTATTTGGTGGATAAATTATGGGAAGATATGACAAGAATGTATTGAAGACACATCGATTGCTGATTTGTGAAGGTATTATAAGATTGACAAAGTTTTTGTCTTGGATTGGTGATTGACTAGAAAATCATTTTAGCGATTGATTAATATTGAGAAGAGATCGAGAGTTTAAAAGATTGTTGTTGAGCAATGATATTTTGTGGAGTAGTATGGTATGAGATGATGATTATTATCCTTTTAGGAGAACTTAGAGTTGGAAATTTGAACAGCAACGATGGGTCTATAGTTAAGTGTTGGGAGGAGAGTTTAATCGTGGCTTTGCCTAGTGAAAAGATGGATTATGAAGGATTATTGAGGAATGTTGTTCGAAGTTACAGGATTAGAAATCTTTATGAGTAGATATGATAGTTGCGAGTATAAGATTATATGGGTAATAATATTATTAGTGTGAGTGATTCCGAGGTCGGAATCATTTCTAAGGTGGGTAGAATGTAACGGCATGTTTCTATCGTACCATCTTCGTGCACGTGCTTTTGACCGTGCACGTAATTATTTTAGACTTTATTTGTTTTTGAACGTTTTTGTGTGATATGTTGACGTGATCGTCTCTGAAAGTATTAGATTGTGGAACAACTTTGGAACGACATATCTCGAGTCGTTCTTTGGCGATACTATCTTATTTGACGTGACGTCGCGACTTTCTGTTTTGACGCGAGACGTTCCTATTTTTAGTTTCGTCTCTCGATGTCGAAATTTAGAACCGTCTTCTCCAATCTCTTTCTTTCGTCGCCCCGAACACCCCAATATTTATTTCATAATTTTTGGGCCTCGTTTGACCTACTTTCACTTTTGCCCAACTTAAATATTGTTTAACCCTAAGTATACATGACATCTATATTTCCACCTAATAATCTTTATTATACATCCAATTCTCTCTCTAACTTGAACCCAAGCCAAGTTTTCCTTGCCACTTGACCGCACCCATGTGTGAGAATGAGAGAGGGTGTGGGTTATGGTTTTTATTATAATAATAACTTTATAACAAATTTCTTTTCACAGCAAGCCAAGCTAAACCTAACCCTAGACCTAGGACCCCCCTCACGTGACCCATCCCTCTACATTAGCTTAGGGTTATTTCTGTTTCCTCCCAGCCTCAGCTTTGAGCCGCCGCCATCTATAGTGAAAAAAAAAGAGAACTCCCCTTTTCGAGTTCTTCTTCTTCCCTCTCTCTACTCATCTCCTCTCCCAACCTCCTATCTCCCGCGGCCGCCCTCACTCCGCCAGCTACTGCCGCAGCCTGTTTTTGCAGCAGCCAAACGCAAGAGCCGCCGGCCACCTTTGCGAGTGCTTCGACCACAACCGACGACCGACAGCCCCCTCTCGCCTTCCCCGACGACCGACAGCCCCCTCTCGCCTTCCCCGACGACCCTCCGCCCTCAGGCCGTCGTGTCATCGCTGCTGCACTGCCGCAAAACCCCACGCGTCTGCCATGTTAACCCACAGCAGCAGCAACCGCACGCAGCAGCGACGACGGCCGCCGCCGCCATCGCTGCCGCCACCACCCGACCCCCTCCGGCGTCCCCGTGTTCCCCTTGGATCTCTGCACCGTCACGAAGCCGCGCCCCTCGTTTCTTCACCTACAACACACGTAAGTGTTTCCTTCATGCATGATATTTTTAGCAACTTATCAAGTGCCTATATTCTGTAGCAACTGGCCTTGCTTACAGTGATGACAGCATTCAAAATTATACTAGATTACTTCATGTTTGGATTTTGCCATTACGACTTGATTGTGTTATGAACTTAGTTTACATGTGCTTTAGATACTAGATTATCGCGGGCTTTTTTTAGGTGATGTAATAGGACTGTATAATAGTAGGTGTTGGCTACGGTAAATTTGACCGCTACCCCAAATGAATGTACCTTAGAGAATAATAGTGTTATCTTGTTATATGTGTGTGTGTGTGTCCGCTCCTCTACTTGCTATTGATTTGTACTTTACTCTTCAAATATATATATATATATATATATATATATATATATATATATATATATATATATATATATATATATATATATCAGTAAGATATATATATTGTTAAGCTATTTATAAGGTTCATATATTTTATGTACAGTAGGTATTTTATTAGCAAGTTTCTTATGTAGGGTTTATTTATACGGTATGCCTTTTAACGTAGCGTTGTTAGCTTACCTTTGCGAATCTGATGACACAGAGATGATATGTTCCTTCGTGACCCGTTACCGTTCCGTAGCCGTGCTGTTCGAATCGGTCGCTGTCCAGACACTACATCCACTTTACATCGAACACCGGAGAGGTTGGTACCCCTAACTCGTAGCACAACCCACACCATAGAGAAACTGAAAACCTAACTAAAATCGAACAACTGTAACTGAATTTATTTTCTGCGCCAGTAAAACGCTGCTCATTGTAGAAATCGACCATCGGACAATTTTCTGTACATATAGGGTATTGGTCGATTTAGGCTGAACAAGAACACCAAATTGTGACTTTGACAAATAGGGTAGTCCCGATAACCTAGAAACGAACCTAAATAGGATTTGATGGAAATCGTGACCTGACACCGTCGCTGTGACACTATTTCAGACGGACTTCCGCTGACGAGACGCTTAGACGAGACGCTCCGGGAGGAGGACGACACACTCGTCACCGCAGGCAAGTGTATCCCACTTGCACTTTTGGCCGTGTTTAGGCCTTAGTTGGTTAGAACTGATAACTGTGAACAAATAGAACCGGACGTGAAATGATAGCGTCCGGGACGACCCCTGACGGCTCAGACTTGACGACGAAGTCTGAGCCTGACAACAACAACTTTTGATACCGTAGGGATATCATGTGTGTGCGTGCGTGTGGACACCCTAGAATAACAACTCCCTACACTAGTCGTGTCGTGTCTTGATACCCAAAAAGCCTACGGGCGTTTCAGATGCTTCCCGAGCGGGAAGTGATCTCCGTGAGACAAAAAGCCTTCGGGCGTTTCGGATGCTTTCCTAGCGGAAGTGATCCCTGTTACACAAAAAGCCTTCGGGTGTTTCGGATGCTTTCCTAGCGGAAGTGATCCCTGTTACACAAAAAGCCTTCGGGCGTTTCGGATGCTTTCCTCGCGGATGTGATCCCTGTTACACAAAAAGCCTTCGGGCGTTTCGGATGCTTTCCTAGCGGAAGTGATCCCTGTTACACAAAAAGCCTTCGGGCGTTTCGGATGTTTCCCTAGCGGAAATGATCCCTGTAATTCTTGTCCTGAGTTCCTGGGTTTGGGGTTGGGTTGAGCGTGCGCACGGCAAGAGGGTCTGATCCCCCTCGAACCGTAAGGCGTGAACCCTTTCGTGTCTCACTTGTCCTGTCTCGTCGTGTCCCGTCACGTCCCGTCTTGTCTTGACACCTGTAGGTTAGTCCCGTAGTGGGTAGCACACGCTACGACTACTACCTGTCTCGTTTTACTTTCCTGTTGCGTTACTTCCTGTCGTGTTACCCTGTTATAACCACAGCATGTTAATCAATCAGTAAACTGTTGTCAAAAAGAACCTCAGCATGCTAATCAACCAGTAAAGCGTTGTTTAAAGTTCGGTGCACTTGCAGTAAAGTCTAACCCTTCTTGTAGACTTTACCTGACGTACAGTTCCTTTTTCTTGGGTGATGTACGTCAGGTGTTCAGCCAGTGTTCGTGGACGAGGTAGACTCACTGGAGTACGAGGAGCCGAGGACGTCGACCTGGAGCACGTGCCTGACGAGGACCAGACCTTGAGGTCTTTTTAGTCGTCACTTTCAGAGGTTACCACTTTTAGTTTGCTTTTAGATAGTTTGTTGCCACGCTTAGGCTTCTTTTTAGACTTTGTACTTGTTGGATATTATATCTCTAATTTAATGAATACAACTTCCTTTCTGTACTTTCTGTTGTTTCGAACTATATTAATGCAAGAACCTGAAACTTTTAAAATGGTACCTCTACAGACGCTTATTGGGTCCGAGCTTCTCAGCTCTGGCCTAAGCGGGCCTTGTCACGCTTCGCCTCCGTCCATTTTGGGAAGCGGGGCGTGACAGAGTGCGCTGTGTGTGTGTGTGTGTGTGTGTGTGTGTGTGTGTGTGTGTGTGTGTGTGTGTGGGTATGGGTGGGGCACGTGCGCCTAGCCTGTGTGTGTGTGTGTTTCCATTTCCTTTTCTAAACATGAAAACATGGGCTTTACTGTCATAGGATGGTTTTGTAATTGATTGATTACCACACAGCCTACCACACAGACTCTATATGGTGGAGTTTTATTACTTCAACATTTCTATCTTGTTTGTTTATGGGGTCTTATTCTTATCAATTTTTATACAATGATTAGTAAGTTTGAAATGTTAGTCATGCTACTGCTTCAATTTTATGAAGGAGGCATCTTGATGCTTTATCTTTCTATCGTATCAATCTTTGTGTGTGTGTGTGTCTGGTCTGATATGTGTGTGTAATCTGTGCATGCGTGCGTGCGTGTGTGTGTGCGTGCATAGTCTGATATGCAGGCATGCGCGGGCGCGGGCGCGTCTTCGTGTGTAGTCTATATGTGTACCTTGTTTTGTGTGTGTAGCTCTATGTGTAGGTGTGTGGGTAGTCTGTATGTGTAGACTGTTTTTGTAGTCTGTGTGTAGGGTGTGGGGGTAGTATGTATGTGTAGTCGGTGTGTCTATGTCTGTGTAGTTTACATGTCTGTGTCTATGTAGTCAATGTGTCTGTGTCTGTGTAGTTTGTGTGTCTGTGTCTGTGTAGTCTGATGTGTGTTATGTGTTTGTATAGTCTGTATGTGTGGTTTGTGTGGGTGGGTAGGGGAGGTTGTGGGTAGTCTGTATGTGTAGTTTGTGGGTGTGGGTGTGGAGGTAGTCTGTATATGCAGTCAGTTTGTCTGTGTCTGTATAGTGTTTGTGTCTGTGTCTGTGTAGTCTGATGTGTGTGTGAAATTTTTGTGTAGTCTGTATGTGTGGTCTGCGTAGGTGTGGGTAGTTTGTATGTGTAGTCAGTGTGTATGACTGTACTTTTATTAAAATAGTATGTTTCTGTTTTTGTGTGTCTCTGTAGAGGCGATGATGATGATGTGCCAAGACATTTTATATTTTATTTTTGACAAGCATGGCATGCTGAGGTTGGATGGCATGCAAACATAGACTACACACACAGACTATCCACATCATCCCACACACAGACTACACATATAGACTGCACACAGACTACACACAGACACATGCACAACACACGCACAAAACTACACAGACACACAAACATAGACACACAAACTACAGACACACAGACAATAGACACATATGGACATGCAACCATCTTGCAGCCATTGTTTGTCAATTGATTACAATGGGCAGATCCGAGCCTCCTTCTTTCGTTGGATGTTCTTCTGTAAAAAATGAATTATTACTTTTAAATAGTATTACTGTATTTTGAATTTAAATTATATATTTAATTGGTTCTTTCGTTGGATTTTCTTTTGTAAAAAATGAATTTTTAATTTTTTATTGTATTTTGAATTTAAATTTTATTTTGAATTTTTAGTTTCACTGACTGTGTCGTCAGCATACGAAAGTTTATTTTTTTAAAATGTTGAATTATTATTGACGACCAGTTAGTAGTAATTAATATATTGCCGACGGTTCCGTCAGCTATATGTTCGTGTGCGAGAGAAGTTACAAAATTACCACAAGCGTATGGTGTCGTATGCAGCGGGTGTCAAACACAGGGAAGCAACGGCTCAATCAGGGACTAGTGTTAAGCTTTGTATAACTGCAGAAATCAATATATCTAGGTTAGAGAGCGATTGATCGAGGGGAAAATTCAGATTTGTGAGGGAGCTAGGGCTAGTGTATCACCACTATTGTAGATCTTGAGGTAGATGGGTCTAACTTCTCGATTCAAGGATTATAGTCATCGACGATGACTGAGTCTCAATCCTCATCCTCTCAATGTCTAACCGTGAGAGAGGACTTAGAGAATAGGTTGGATCCCTATCGTAGCCCCAATGTGTCATTGGTCACAATGATATAGGTGGTTCTAGTGAATGTGTCTGATGGTTCATCGGCGCCTAGCACTAGATAATCAACCCTCCACTAAGGGCATCCAATGGGTCGTTGGTGATTAAGATTGTGTAGCTCGATAGTGGGTGAGTTGAATTAGTCTCTCATCCAACCCCATTACTAGGCTATAATCTCATTTGGATCGATGGTTGGGACGATCCACCCTACAATAGGGCTCTACATGGCCCTAGCTAAGGGGACTACTCACTAATCATAGAGCTAATAGATGAAATCAATAAAAAAGCATTCATGATGAACTAACAATGAAATGAGCTGAAAATAGAAATCCAAGCAATCAAAGTAGCAATAGGAATTAAAACTAATGCAACTAATTAAAGGAAGGATTAAAAAGAGTCTTACAAATATCACATGAAGAACAACAAGAAAAAGCTCCAGAAAATCGCCCAAAAAGGAAAGAGTTCGAATAAAGCTTATTTTTCAATGTTTACAACCATTCCTTATATAGGATACCTAGCGCACGGCCGTGCCGAAAAGCAGCACGACCGTGTCAACCCTAATGACCTAGGTTCACACTACGCCGCCATCATCTGCATGGCCATGCCAACCGATCGAAACGGCCATGTCAGTCGGTCCTCCGTGACTTAGCAGATCCCAGCGGCTCCAGACGCATGGCCGTGCCACACGGCCGTGTTGTATGTCTTTGATCTGTCATAAAATCCAGCAGGGCTATGTAGCACGGCCGTGTCGCTAAGCTGCAATCTCCCTCCTCAGTGATTCTTTGACACGGCCGTGCCACTAATCTGCAATCTCCCTCCTCCAGTGATTCTTTGACACGGCCGTGCATGTACCAGCACAGCCATGTTGCATCTCTTTCTCCTCCTCTTAGCCTCCATGCAGACCATGCCTCTTTCCTCTCTAATATCTCCTCCTTCGGTCTCAATTTCACCAAGAATGCATCGTTTTAGGTGCAATTACCTGAAACATGGAGAAAACATACCCCAAGCATCAAAGTAGGCAAAATACGATAAAAACGACAAAAAGAGTAACGATGGAACAAAATAAAGGGGAAAATATGGGGGAAAAGGGCAGAAAACATATATAAAATGTACGCAACAAATTCCCCCAAGCTAAACTCTTGCTCGTCCCCGAGCAAGATAGGAAATGAAGGACGGAGAGATATTTGATGAGAAAATTCGATAATCACCTTCTCAAACCACTCACGCATATGCATTGTGCATATGACAGAGTCAAGGGTCATTTCAAGCTTATATTCGATATCAATCTAATGTGGCAGAGGACTTGAACACATTCTCATCACATCGTCGTGATAAGTGCTAGCCCCGAGAACCTCTCCGATAGGACTAGGTTAGCAGAATTCAACTCTCATCCTACACTCGGGAAGGCAAACATCTTGGTGGCATATCGTAGGATCCTAATCTCTGTAGGGCCGGCCATGTCAAGCTAGCTCCTCCTAATCCATGATGATAGAGATGCTTTTATGAATATTATGCATATACATATGTGTTACTCTTTTTTTGGGGCATATACGATCCCCGTAGCGATATTTCGGCCAATGACTCCCGACCCAGATGAGTCTAGGGCATTGGGCCATAATGGACCCCTCGGGACTACTCTCTCGAATAGCCTAAAACCTGTTATTCTCATGCACTGCCCCAAATATCGTCTTTCGACGTGAATCTCCAATGCTTTCTAAGGCACGGAGACACAGCTACTTGGCAAGATAGGGAGAATGGTGCACTTATTATATATCTTTTCTCTCTCTCTCTCTCTCTGTTTTGAATCATGTCATTGCACCATACTAAAGAGGTAGACTAAGCCTACATTCATGGCTAAACCCTATTGAGCTTAGGCCAACTCTACGTTTCAGGAGAAACCTAAATTTGTGTATTTAGAGAGTCAAATAACCTACTATAACCTACCCTATGGGAGGAAAAAATGGTGGCTAACCCTAACTCATGGATGCAAGTTAAAAATGAAGCAGTGAAGGAAGGAGTGTGGAAATCGTGCCACCCAAAAGGTATCTAGGGTATATGCGGGAAAAATAATCCTAACTAAGCATGTATACAACAAGTGTGAAAGCGTGGTCTTCCTAGAGGGATCTATCATCGAACTCTACAAAAGGGGGAAATTGAATGTAAAAGAGGAGGGGGAGTACAAATGGACGAAATAAAATGGGAGAAATGGTCGCACGACCAACAAGGAAAATTATAAGAGATGGAGAAATAAAGAGAAATTGGTCGCTTGACCACAATAAAAGAAAAACAAAAAGAATTGGGAATGGTCGCTCGACCACAAACAACAATGATGAGGTCAAATAAAGTCGATATCAAACCGACAACACCAACGAGGGTCAACAATCATCAACAACAATAAACAGACAAGCGTCGACGTCAGCAGACACTAATAATAATAATCATCATCAAACAATCTCAAGACATACCAACAATAACAGAAACAAGCCCCTGATACTATGATGCAAAGCCGACGAACCCATAAGCTATGGTGAGACAAGAGTGAAATGTCTCCCCCAAGATTATACTATGCTTTGCCCTCAATGTGTCTAACTTAAGTCTATAGGGCAATAGAATAGGGTAGTGAGAGATCACTCGTCTCCGCCATCAGGTGGAGACTAGTGGACATCGGGGCCGTGAAATTGATGCTCGCTGATATGCCAATGGAGCATGCTGTCAAGAACATGCTCCACACGACCAAACCTAGTGTCAAAATTCGGGGGCATGTGATAAAAAGTGGGCTCATGAGCGGTGCCTGAAGGGCCGCCCTCCTCGAAGCATGTGGGGGGAGACATGTGATGGACTTGGAGAATCTCAATTTCCATGGTAGCAGGGCGCTGCAATCGGGCTATGTCATAATTAAATAGCCAGTTTCTGGCCGCGTCTACTCGGGAGCGGATGGGGTTGGGGAGTATGATATAATCAATGTGTCTTGGCCCATAAAGCCAAGTGTAACCCTCTGCTCCTCTTTTCCTAACCATGGACATCCTAATGAGTGCATTCGTATCCAAGGACGTTGGGCCATCGGCCCTGCAGAGGTTGTCAGGAATCATGTGGAATGGTGGGTGTTGTGCAATGATAGAATGAGACTGCCATAATAGATCTCTCTAGTCTGGATGGTGGTAACCTTCATAAGATTTCCCACCAACGACTCAGGATTTCTGATCATGTAACGGGGAGAGGAAAGGCCAGTAGATGGGTCGTAACGCTACGGCTGGGTCATAAGCCAAAGGAAGAGGAGCTCGATGTACGTCACTATCCTACTATCAGTCCTAGAAAAGATGTTTCAAGATAGGATCCTATGTGCCTTGCGTAAATATTGGTGGAAAATGGAGGAGGCATTGGCCATCCTCAGGTCATACACTCCCGAACCCGTGATCTCTCTCCAAAATATCCCTGCGTTGAATCTTCATGGGTGTGAGCATTCGTCTAGGCTTATACTACCGTTAACGGGCCAACCAAATATGTCATCCAGCTGGTTAAACGTGAGTTCCATATCCACGTTCCATAGTCGGAACGAAATGCCATCTTCTATGTGGTGGAGGGAACTCAAAAATTCTAGGGTTGGACGATATAGGTCTTGTCTTGCATGTGTAGAAAGGTGGTCCAACCTATGTTGGTGAATAGGGTTTCAACACCCTCTAAAATCCGTACGGATAGGAGGGTTTTAAGGTTTGTGAATTTTGTAGCCGACATGGGACGAGGGTGGAGTGTAGCAATAGTCTTCCTTTGCTGTGCATCCTTAAGAACTATCTAGTGTAGTGCAACCGTATGTGGTGCAATGGGTGGAGGTAGAGGTTGTTCCGTGCTCCTTCGGGTGCGGGGTTGTCTTCCAGTGGAGGGTGGAGCGGGTCTCTTTGGCCTCATGGTGTGTGTGGAGTGGTGTGAATGAGGTGGACAGACACTAATGCAATAACAAGAGAAATAGCAATAAAATTTTTTTGCAAAATCTAAAAATTGAGGAAGAGGAAGGAGTTCACATATGGTTGATGAAGTCTTGACAGATCTTCTCCTTCGATCGGCCCCTTGCTACAGATCAAGCTCCCCAAGCTATTCTTTGACCATGATGTTTCCCATTGGGTTAGATCTTGGGTGAATGTGGTTTGAAATGGGGCTAGAGTTTTGTGGAGGAGGTTTGATCTTGGGATTATGGAAGATTGATTGAGGTTTTAGGATTTTGGGAGGTTGGGGAAGGAGGAGGAGAGGTTTTGGGATGGAAGAAATTTTAGGGTTTGAGCTTTAAAATGAAAGCGGACGCGAATGGAAGAAGGTGGGCCAATGGGTTATAAGCTGAAAATTTTGGGGGCACATGGTCGTGCTCGATTTCGGCATGGTCATGTCACTTGATCTTCTGGTTTGACAGATTGCCTGTAGCTTGCATGATCATGCCATTTTTTAGCATGGCCGTGTCAGCATATGCGTGACTTGGCTTTTTCCTCTTTGATCCGCACGGCCGTGCTTAGCGGTCGTGCTACAAAAACTCATTCTATATAATTTACGGCAAAACCGTGCTGAATATCAGCACAATCATGTCGCTGCTGCTTTCTCTTGGCTTGAACATCTAGGCACTGACACGTCCATGTGTGTACATTGCACGGTCGTGCTTTACTACTGCACGTAAGAATTGAACCATTTTTGGGCACAATGCTCCTAGGATTTCCAAAAACCTTACACTAAGCAAAATGAAAACAAAAATAAGCTAAGATAAAAGTTAGAAATGTGGGTTGCCTCCCACGAAGTGCTTTGTTTAACATCGTTAGCTCGACGATACACAAAATTTAGCTGTTCTGCATGATAGGCTTGGTGAACACCCCTCTAACTTGTTCTGACCGTCGGAACGATAGAATGTAGATCTCTTTAGTCTTTATGGTGGTGTTTTCAGCAGTAGCAGGATTACCATGGTAATAAAGCGTTTTATTCTTCACGGTTCTCTCAGCAGTATCCTTCGTCTTTGATTTCTTCCTTGAGGTGGGCTTTGTTGTGATGCTCGAGCATTTCCCCTTACTCACCTTCAAGATACCTTGCATACATGAGAAAGGGTTAGGCAACGTGGGGCTACACAAGCAAGAACCAGAAATTGAAGGCATTGTAGAGATATGGTCAGAGGGTACTCCCTTGGTGCACTTGTCTTCAGGCTTCTCCTTGGGAACTTTGCAAGAATTGATGCTAAGGCATTACTTGGGCAAGGATGCCTTCATGCTATTTCTGAATCCGAAATATAGCTTGTGATCCCCCATGCTAAAAGACAACTTGCCATTTCTGACGTCGATTACTGCCCATGCAGTCGCTAGAAAGGGTCTCCTTAATATAATAGGCGTCTGTGTGTCTTCGTCCATGTCCATCCCAACAAAATCACAAGGGATGGTGATTCCTTCCACTTGGACCGGTACGTCATGCAATGTGCCGATGGGGTATTTAATCCAACTATCCACTAGCTGGAGAGTTATCGTCTTGGGTTCGGGGTCTCCCATCTCTAGTTTCCTACAAATCAACAAAGGCAGTAGGCTCACGTTTGCACCCAAATCACACAAAGCACAAAGAATAGGTTTATCTTCTATTAAGCAGGGAATGGAGAAACTCCCGGGATCATCGATTTTTGTCGGTAGTTAGTTCTGAAGAACTGCACTGCATTCTTTTGAATGTGCCACCGTGGCCGTTGATGCGTCCGATTTGTACCCTGGAGAACTACCTCGTTACGGCACGAATGCCGATAACTAGATCAAAGACGAAATGCAACTCAGGATGCATGTCGTCTTACCATAAGCGCATGGTAGAGCGACGAGCGGGTATCGAACACAAGAAGGCAGCGCTATACTACCTTCCTAGGTTGAGTTAGACTTGTAGGTTTTATTGGTTGAGGTGGATTACGGAATGTCGAAATGGTGATGGATGCAAATGTCATGTAACTCGATATCACAAACAAATAACTCCACAAAGAAAGAAATAAATAACTAAAACAAAAGGAAAACAAATGAGAGAAATATCACTAGGGTTTTGGTATCCCCATTACTGCTTCGGGCATGGAATGAAGCTCATACGTGTCTAGGGATCGAATCGTCTAACGAGTCGATAATAAGTTGTGTGGGCTCTTTACTCGGTGCCACCAACGTGGATCACTTAGTAAGGAATATAGAGGTGTAATGAACGACTAAGGTTGCTGCCACTATCGTAGATTTTTGCACCTAGATTGACGACATTACAACCATATTCAGACGTGAGGGGACTTCTTAGGACGAGTGCCACTAACGTGGATCACCACGTCTATCGAATTCCCATCACCCCTGATGATAGCAAACCACAACATAGCTCTACGGCTCCATCGATTCCTAGCTACGTTGTAGTGGCGCATATTTCTTGGATCATTATTGATGCCACCATCATGGATCGTTTCGTTACGGAATACCCTTGATTACTGGGTTTATCCTAGGGTGAGTTCATCAACCACCAAGAGTTGTCAATTCAAGGGTTCTAGGGTTGTCGATTCCTAGACCTGATTGTGGTCAAATCACTTCCCTAGGCTACGTTTCCAACATTCAAAGAACCCCAAAAATCGAGATGGTTTTGATGCCAATATCTTGGATCACCATCCCCATCAAATATGATGCCCTATCAACATGATTCAACCTAACCCTAGCAATAGAACTACTCTAGCATAGCAAACATGATAAAAACATTAGAAAGCATTGCTAGAATAATAGAAAAATACAAAGAATTGAAATGAAATTAAAGATATCATGAGTACTTAGCCGATTACAATGAAGGAGAGGCCTACAGCGTGGCCTAATACCAAAGGGAAACTCCAAAAAAACCTAATCCTAAACTAACCCTAATCTCTGAATGAAAGAGGGAGGAGCCCCCTCAAGATGGCTGCTGCTTCTATTCCTCCCGATCTCTCTCTAAAACTAGGTTAATGTTCTCTTTAAATATCTGTGGGTTTCAAACCAATTAAGACAAACAAAACCCGTTTTCGAGTTCATAATTGAGCTGGCGACTGGTTGACTCGACCGAGTGGACGAGGCTACTCAGTCAAGTCACCCCCAAAGCTCGATCGAATCCCGATCTGCTCCTTTGGCTTTCAATCTACAGAAGTGGCCACTTGGCCGAGTCACCTAGTTACTCGATTCGAGTGGGCAAGTGACTCGGCCGAGTTTAGAAGTTCAAATTTAGCCCAGAAATGGCGTTCTACCTTGATTTTCACTCAGCCAAGTAGCAAAAATACTCGGCCCGAGTGACCTTTTGCGCTCGAATGCTGCTAAGTCCCATCTCCACTCCCTTTCACCATACCACTCGGACCGAGTGGCAAGTCCACTCGGTCCGAGTGGACTGGAAAAAGTTGATAGAGGGTTGCAGCTAGCTTCTCTTTCTCTTCTTCTTCTTCTTTCTTCTCAAATCTCCTTCTTTGACCTTCTTCTTTGGCACCTCAAACATCTCGTCATGAGTCTTCTTGGTGCTCTCGCATCCTCGATCATGCCCTTGACTCCAAATTGCTCCAATTTCGCTCCAAATACATGAAATAAGACCAAACGCTCCCAAAGTCAAATAGTTCCAAATAGTTGTATAAAAGCGTATAAAATGATGAATTGGATGCGTCATTGAAATATGCGACTAATCATGCCAAATAGGAGCATATCAAAATCCCCCAAGCTTACCTCTTACTCGTCCTCGATGAAGACTTATAAGAAGCGATCCCGGAGATAAAAATAAAGAAATAGAAAATAAAGAAATCTCTAAATCATCAACTCATATCATCCATGTAATTCATGAACACACAATAATAGAAATAAACAACAACCACACCCATCACTTAATATTTTCATCTCACATCAGGATATACATGTCATGGATTCGAATTGAAGCATAATGAACAAATTAACCAATCATAACAGAATTTAGAGTATTCATCCTATCATGGATTAGCAAGTAATATACATAGTCATGATGATGGTTTAAAATCCATGAAAGATTCTCTAACCGGCATATTCGATTAGGATCAAATCATCAAGCATGCATGGTATCTTTATTTGTTTTTCATGAAGTGAAATAGAAAATTCAATTAATCAAGGCATCACCACATAATACCTGTTTCTTGAATATTAGGAACCCATTCAATAGCATTTTCTTTTTGTATTAATTTTTGGCTATTTTTAGGCTTTTGTGTTGCACACATGAGATGAACTCAATGAAATGCAAGAGGCGGCATATGCATTCCAGACCAAGCGATCTTAGGGCATCGGATTATGAAGAACCCCTCGGGCCTTTAAGTAGATATTTTTGATTTTTTTATGTTTTTGGGATTTTTGCAAATTCACGTAACCGTGATGGAATGCAAAACACGATCAAAGATCGTTATTGGCTATATACAAAAGAAAAAGAAAAAGATAGAATTCAGGACATGGACTCGGTATCAGAAATATCCTACTCATCAATACTTAAGTGTCATACGGTATCCCCTTTCAATTGGATTGCTACTTACTCATGAATCATATTTAATTTTCACACGAATCATGCAAATTAAGTTTAAAGTTCAGATTTAATACATTTCATTTTAATTAGGCCGTTTCAAGAATATGAGTCATGGAAAATATGAGCAATATCATGAAAAGCATATTAAAGTACTATCCTACTCAAGGATTATACTCTAAAACTATCACTTTCAGTTAAAGGTTCGGAAAGGAAATCCATACTTATACATTGTAATTGAAGCACAAGAGATTTGAAATATCATGTGATAATTTACAGTTATACAAACGAAGCAGTGCGTAATTGAAGTAACATTCATCGAAGTAAATTCATTTCTAGCTAAAAGAAATAAAAATTAAAAATGACTCACAAGCACATAATATGATGCGTAGACACGCACATAAAAGAAAAATAAGAGGAAAAATCGATTTTTTTGAAAATTACTAAAAATCCTAAAAAATAATGTAAAAAATGTGACTCTTGCAACTAGATGGCATGGAAATGCACTCCCCCAAGCTTATACTACACATTGTCCTCAATGTGATCAAAATAGAATAATGAAGGACAACGATGAAAAAATATAGGCGGGTGAATGAAAATTGATGACATGAATTATGAATAATCCTAATGCAACTAAATGCACAAGTAATGATGCATGTGGGCGCCTTCCCTCAAGATAAACCAAACAATCCCGTTCATTTACTCGATCAATAAAATCACGACTTGGAAAAGCATGATCAAGTCAAATGAATTAGAAGGTATGATTCCACTAGAAAGAAATGCTCAATGGTGGGTGAGAAAAATTGTGAGACATGAATAATGTGAAGAAGACAATCATATAATGTAATGGGTTTTGGGTGCATAAAATGTAGCAAGCCACAATCTTAGGGGTAAATTATTAAACTAATAAGAAAGCTGTAAATCTATACGGGCCTCCCGCTGTCGAGTGGATTTGAGATTATTGAAAGCATAAAATTCTACACTACGACAACCCTACTGGATTGATACCACCTGTAGCAAAAGGCGAATCTAGTATCTTCGGTGGTGTAGGCAACTGCTCCAACTGCTCCTTCCATGGCTCCACCAGATACGTATCTCCACAAACTCTATCAGATTCCAGCAATGTGTGTCCTAGCATCTCTCCAAGGACTCTCCTTGTACCTTGCAAAAGATAAGCCGCATCAATCAGATGTGGATAATTCTTCCCAAAATAAATGTATTCCAAAGAAGATCGTCAGAAGACATATGTGAGATATAAATCGGTAGACGATACTCCCCTGAAAATTTATCCATACTCTCGTGCACCACATCGACCAACTCCTCGTTGTTTACCTCAGGTTCTTCAGGTAATGTTTCGTGGTCCTCTTCAGGCTCTCATATCATCGACGCATCCCAATGCACTTCTTGATCATAGATGTATACATCCATGGGTTCTAACTCCTCGCTCTCCTCCTCGTATACGTCCCATCGTGCCTCTTGATCATATGTATGTGTATCCTGCAAAAGGCACAATGAGTCATCAAAATCTGAATCACAACAAATATCAGATACATGAGGGGAATCAAATGCAAAAAACGAGGTGGTAAAGAGATCTCCCTGAATGGGAGCCATAAGCTATATTGGATAGTCCTCAGCATTAGTGGAAGGATGAGGTGGCTGCGGAAGTTCTAATGGGGGAGGGTAATGCTCGAGATCCTCATAAATGGTTGTGTCCTTGTTTCAATGCATGACCTCCTCGGTGACAAGCTCTGGCTCCATATGTAAGGTCTCCTCAAAAGCTTGCTCCGACCATGTAGGTTCATGTGTTAGATAGGGGGACCAGCAGGATGCTAAAGTATCCTCGGGTCTCCAGGTATGGAAGTAGATGTGTCACCCTTGGATGCATCATATCTCTCATCTCACTCGAGGTAGATAACCTCATTGTCTTCTCCCTCGAATCCTCTTCGTCCATCCACTCATCGTATGAACTAGCTGTATCGGTGGGTGGAGAATCGACGATGGTGCAAACCAGCTCTGTAGTGACACCTCCTGAGTGTCTCATCACAGTTCTCTCATTAGAAGTGGTTGCATCAGTGCCTGGTACCATTGTCTCCTCAGAGGTGGGAGCATTAATGTCCTTGGTCTCTCCCTTGGGCTCTTTGTGTATGGAAGTAGAAGTGTTTGGAGCTGGTGGCCCATTCGAAGGGACGACATCAACTAGATAGGCCCAAGCAAAATCCGGCAACGTATCACAAAGAATTTTGCCATTCATCTTGCTAAATTCATCCATCGCATCCTCATCCAGTCCTATCCAAAGGGAACCAAGAGGAGCCATGTTACTCACACCATGCTATGGTAGCCCATCTAATAATGTATTGAACATCCCTAAGCTTGCCAAAAAGTATCTCCCTTGGTTCTCTTGAAGTTTATGATCTGATCTCTCGGCATTGGGTGGTGCTGCATCGCAGTTTGCTCATCAATGGTCAGTGTGGGCTCCTCCTAAACTGGTGACGCTGGTGGCTCATGAGATGAAAGAGTCCTGCTGATATCATCGACCTTTTTTTGCAATTGATTAATTGACTCATTCAGCTCAGTGCAGATTTTCTTCCCTTGAAATTCAAAAATTGCCCTGCTCTCCTCCATCTGTGCGAGCGCCAAATTGATGGGATGGTTAGGACTCACGAGACATACGTGGATTTCGAAGGGCATGTGTCCCTCCAAGTCACAAGACTCGCAGTAGGCACAACATTCTGAACAGTGATCATATCCTTCCATCTGATAGTATGGGTCATGTGGATAGTATCTGTAGTCTTCCATTGGAGCCTCATACTGTGCTGAATAATCATTACCTAGATAATCCCAAAATTGCTC